>JAPXFQ010002061.1:0-600000 GCA_028564705.1 Apricaphanius iberus
TTTAGTTTTGTACTTCGACCTTCGATGTAACAACTACTGGTGGGGGGGGAGGGTGAAAGTAAAAGCCGGTTCAAATGTTGGTACAGTCCACTTCAGGTGGTTCTAAAATCGTAATCCAATTTTTTTCCATAAACTGTACATATATTATTCCACAATTATCCTCAAACGCTTCAAAGAAATTGCACGATTGCAGTTATTATATTTAAAATTCATAACCCCATAACTGTTATTTTCCCCTTTTAATTCGCAGTGATGGGTCAATGAAAATTCATTAAAGTAATACACAACAAAACTGGTTTACATTTTTTACAAATATGTTAAAACTGCCTATTTGACCTGTGTAAATAATACAGTAAACACCTAATCCTTTCCCAAACCAGAGAGCCATTTTGGCACCACATGTTTTCTTTGAAAATGACCCCCCAATTCCTGGATGTAATCCTTGTGTACCACAGGCCGCCAAACAGCCCCGCAGCATTAAAACTGGTTCCAGACCAGTAGCGTTTGAAAATCTTTGAACCAGTATGGTTTTGACCCTGTGTAAATTAAAGATAATCCTGATTTAATTCAAACTGGTTGCTTCAAGTTCCTGGTTTTATAAAGAATTTTACAATCATTTCACTCTAGCGCTAATTAATATGATATTCATGCAGTTACTGCATATGTTACTGCATATTAAAGGCCTCATCTTTTATCTTAGTTATATCAAATGTCAGCGGTGAAAAAAAATAATACGGCTGCTTGGAAATATTGACAAAAATGACTTGTGGGGGAAATAAATCATTTTATGAGTCAACAAATTGTTAAGACTTGGTAACACTTGAAGCTGATAAAAAAGAAGAGTGAATTAAGACAAATATGTTTAAATATTTATTTTAAAAAAGTATTTTTCCAATTGCATTTAAAAACGCTCCATTTATACAAGGAGGGAAATATATGTTGTTGTAAGTAATATCATCCAAGTATCTTCAGAGTCGTGTGGATGGTGATGATGTGGGCAGGAAGCAGTCGGTTTTGCATCGAACCTGAAGTGGCCTCTGACTGAAGACTGTTGCTGGGAGACGGTCTCATGACCGTAATGACATAACATCTAAATTTCCGAGACGGAGAGACAGTATTCATCAGTAACACTATCAGGTGTCAGCAAGCACTGCTAGAGTTAAGCCACCTCTTTTGTCGCTCCTCTTTAAATCTCTTGTCTGGTCGTTTAAAAGCCAGACAGAGAGAGACGCCATTTTCTGAACTTACGATCGTTCTAAAAATAAATATTCCTATTTCAAATCCATGGTTTGGCACCTGAGAAAACTTTTCAAAATAATCTTACATTCCCTATATGCTATATATATATCAATGTATAAAAAACCCAGAAGTACAGCGAACATTAACATTTTTAACAAAGTCAAAATGCATAAGCAGCATAAAAAAACAATACTATTTCAACAGTAAGAGGTCATCTATCCATCCACCAGTACAAGCTTTCACCATATGGCATCGTTTTCAGCTGATACTCACCGGACTCTATGGATCCCGTCAGCACCAGAGGAATTCTGTGCATCTGTCCCGGTCCAGCTGTGAGGAGTCCCCGTGTTCGCAGAGAAAGCCCCATGGTGTGTGTGTGTGTGCAGCTGATTTCACTGTTGGCTAATTCAACAAAGTTCCAATAGAGTGGCCAAGCGCACGTCTGAAATATTTATCAGGGAGTTGACAAAAAGATGAAAAATAAATGAAAGTCCAGATTTTCAAAGATTCGCTCATTAAATCTGCATGAAAATTTCATTTAATTTGTGCACAATCTGAAATGCTCTCCGTGCAGCAGAATCACTTATCGTACTTCTGTCACAAACTTCAATGTGTTTTATGTTTTAAAGTGACTTAAAAGTGCAAAATGGAAGTAAATTTATACTTTTTGCATTGCAAATAATCTAAAAGGACTGATATGCTTCTGTATTCGGCCCCCTTCCCTCTGATACCCCTAATGAATTCCAGTTCATCTACAGATCAGACTTCACCGCAGCAGCCCCTTAAACGGGGTCATTTGGTTAAATCACCTGTAATATGACCTTTCTAAATCAGAATTATTGTTGTTACCTAACCCTATGGAGGATAAAAATCATGTTTGGGCTCTTTGTCAACCCTCTAGTTTTACCCAAAGCAGTTAGAATCACTGTAGGTAAGACTGATAAAAAGTCACTTTTAGAACAAAAACGTGAATTTCTTTGTCCTCGCCTGAACTTTCTTTGTGAAAATGAAGGTGACTAAAGCAACAGTAGGTAGTTGGGGACTGAAACACACTGTTTGTCAACAAAATAACTTGTTCACTATTCGCATTTTAAATTTGAAAAGAATACCTAAAAAAATTATAATTTTCACTCGGCAAGGCAATTTTATTTGTACAGCACACTTTCAACACAAGGTTATTCAAGGTGCTTTATGTGATTGGTGAAGAAACCAAACATATAATAAAATAATATAAAGTGTAGTAAGATGTAAAAAAAAGTGTAAAAGTATGAAAATTAAAAATAGCAATGAAATATAAAACATGAGAATCAGTGAAATAAAACATTCTAAGGTTTTTTACATGATTTGCCGGAGAGCATTTGATTAAAAACACTAATTTATGAAAACCATAAAAAGAAAATGCGTGTAAAAAATTTATATTAAAACATACTCAAAGGCAGCTCAAAACGGTTTTAATCTTTGATTTAAAAGATCCTAACGATTCAGCAGCTTTGCGTTCTCTTGGAAGTTCGTTCCAGATTTGTGGGGCATAGAAACTGAAAGCTGCTTCTCCATGTTTGGTTCTAATTCTAGGAATGTTTAGTAAACTAGAGTTGGAGGAAATGAGTGGTCTGCTGGGTTGGTATAATGACAGAAGATCTCCAACATACTTTGGTGCTGAATTGTTCAGTGATTTATAAACTAGTAGGAGTATTTTAAAGTCTATTCTCTGAGATACAGGGAGCCAGTGTGAGGACTTAAGAAACAGGGTGATGTGTTCTGCTTTCCTGGTTCTAGTGAGAACACGAGCAGCAGCGTTCTGGATCAGCTGCAGTTGTCTGATTGACTTTTTAGGTAGACCTGTGAGGACGCTGTTGCAGTAATCAATCCCACTAAAGATGAACACATGGATCAGTTTTTCGAGGTCCTTCTGTGACATCAGTCCTTTAATCCTAGAAAGCTGACCTTGTTATGGCCTTTATGTGACCCTGGAGGTTCAGGTCCATTATTAGACCTAGATTACGCGCCTGATCAGTAGTTTTTAGTTGTATTAGCTGAAGCTGTGCACTCACTCTTGATCGTTCCTCTTTTGGTCCAAAGATAATTTCTTCGGTTTAGTTTCGGGACATCCAGCTACTAATTTGCTCAATGCATGTATTTAGTGCTTGGATCTGTACATAGTCACCTGGTGACATTGTAATGTACAGCTGAGTGTCATCTGTATAGTTGCGGTGTTTAATCTTATTGGTTCTTATAATCTGGGCTAGTGGGAGCATGTAGATATTAAATAGGAGACGCCCCAGGATGGAGCCTTGGGGAACCTTACATGAGATTTCTGCTCGTTTTGATTACAAGTTTCCTATGGAAACAAATAAATCCCTGTTCTTTCGGTATGACTCAAACCAGCCAAGCATTGTACCAGAGTCTGACCCAGCTCTATAGTCGTTCCAGTAGTATTTTATGATCAACGGTATCAAACACTGCTCTGAGGTCCAACAGAACCAGCACTGTGGTTCTACCACAGTCTGTATTAATGTGAATATCATTGAAAACTTTGACCAGGGCAGTTTCAGTGCTGTGACGAGCACAGAAACCAGACTGATAATTATCAAAGCCGTTGGTCATTGTAAGGAAACTGTTTAACTGTTGAAACATCTTTTAATAATCTTGCTGATGAATGGAAGATTAGAGGTTGGCCTGTAATTCTCCATTAGTTTTTATGTGTTTGATGTGTATATTGTCTGATTGCATGATGGAGGGACATCCACATAAATGTAGAGAAGTTATGTCCCGAGACTGGTACGTCTGCATGGTAAGAGGTACATGACTTATTTTAATCATTTTAATACTTTTTTCTGTTTAAAACTTTGTAAATAACCCAATTGGAGTATTTATTAATGGCTAATAGTAAGCCAGCATTTCTCAGAGTTAACTACAGGACAGTATTTATCAAAAAGCAGCAATAAAACACACCAGAAAGGTGAGGGAATGTCTAACCCAGAGTCAGGGTAGGAAAAAATATCCTGGCACAACTGCAAACCGACAGGTCCTATCATCATATCTATCATGTCGGGGACAGAGCAAAAATCTGGATGAAGAAAAATATGTGCGGAAAAGACTGTGGTGGCAGAATTATGCTGTGGAAAAAGATGGTTAGAGCTGAGAACCATGAACTGAACCTACAACCAGAGTTATTATGGGGTGGTTTAGACCAAGAGTCTGCAACCTGCAGATCCAAGGACAAAAGAGGCCCTTTACTCAGATAATGTTTTTAAATATAGCATTAACAACAAATGCAGGTTAAATATAATTTCATGTAAAAATAATTTAGAATTTCCATAAGAGAATTACTCTAAAAATGCCACCAACACAGGTAGTTTTTTTTAACCGATTTTCCTCGTCATGACTTTGAAAATGTGCTCTTTTCTTCTTGTTTTTATGCATAGCTTTCCAGAAACATCCACTATGGAAGACTAATCTTGCCAAAACTGAAAATAAATGCGCAAGTACAGGTGAAAGTAAATAAAAAAATTAAAATAATGTATTTCAACATTTATTTTGACAGCATTAATCGTCCACAATCCACCCTACAGAAGAAAATGTTCGCCATCTTTCTTTAATTGAAAACCTAAAAAACAAAAAAGGTAAACTCTGTAATAATAGCACATCTTCTGAGTCAGCTTTACTTTTACAGGTTGCAGACTAACGCATATTCATGGGTTAAGAATGGCCTAGTCAAAGTCAAAGTTCAGTGGGTGAACACTTTTGCTAACCTTTTGAAAGTTTTTATAATGAACCCAAAACAATGAGGCTGCAAATATATTCCAGATAGAACCTTTATAATTAATTTACTAAACTTGCAACGACAAAACTGTCTTATAAGTGATACGATACCGATTTTTGGATCTGAATGCAAGGATTACAAAATATGATGGAGAATTAGATTTAAAAGAAAGATAAAATATTAATAAAACTGACCAGGAAAGTGATATTTCAAGTGAAAAATAAACGTTTTCTGTGAAATTAATGCAGAGTTTTCACAGTTTAAGTATCGGTTGACTTTATTGAGTACATTAGAAATCGGTGCATCCCTAATTTTGACTGGATGAAGATCTGTCTTGAAACAGGAAGATGGACGCCTGTTTTTTTCCCCCTACAGAAGCATTTTTTTTTTTCTTCTTACCGTTGACTCCAGGGAGCGTCTTTATCTCTAACAGGAAGGGAAGCATGAATGTAATACTTGAAACTCAGGATTTTCTCTGCGTTGCTCAACTTCCGCAGATATTATTAACACATCCAGAGTCGGGGAGATTTCAGGACAGGGAGACGTCAGGCGAGCTGGGGAGGGAGGTGGGGACAACACTGCCCCCCTGTGGACCAGATCAGGGAGGAGAACAGAGACACTATTACATTTTTTACTATTTTACTTTCTTTTTATTCTGGGTCATAAACTTTACACTTATCTGAAATCTCACGTTACAGATCACGAATCCTTTAAAGAGATGCGAGTAAAAAAAATGATTCCTCCATATGCATTAAGCATGAAGTAAGTACTGCCCCTCCCACACCTGCTGCTGCACATTTTCCTCCACCTAAAAACTTGAAATTCAGCTTTTTGGAAATATTTCTAACAACTTTAACTTCAGGAGAGAACAGGAACTGGCTCCCATCTGCTGAGAGCTCCATATCAGCTTGTCCGTCTCTGATTGGTCAGTGTGAAGCCGGAAATCTAAATTTAGAATGATTTTATCTGAGAATTTGGCTATTTTCCATTTTTGTGTTTTTTTTTTATCAACATGAAACTGGAGGTTTTTTCCTGAAGGTCGGTCCGACCTGAACTCTGCGCGTTTTCTTTGCTCTATGTGGAAGCTCCAGGAGGGAGAACCGCGTTCACCGTCCGCAGCCGAAGGTCCGGTTCCAGTCCTCGTACAGCTCCAGGTCCTTGGTTGACACGCTGGGTCGTACGGTCTTCAGGGCGTCCTGGAAGTCGGCGTAGAGGATCGGCCTCACCTGATCTGCGCTGATGGTGGCGATGTCATTGAGCTGGATGCTGCGTATCGGCCCCAGCGCGGCCTCCCGGCACAGCTGGGTCATGTCTGCGCCGGAGAAGCCGTCCGTGGCCGTCACCACGGCGTCCAGCTCGTGTTCCCTCAGCTGGTTCCTCTCCCGGACCATGAGGTTGGCCACGATCTGCCGCCGTGCCGCCGCCTCGGGCAGTGGGACGTACAGGCGCTTGGCCAGGCGCCGCCGCGCCGCCTCGTCGATCTCCTGGGGCCGGTTGGTGGCACCGACCACCAGGATGCGGTCGTCGGCCGCCGTGGAGGCGCCGTCCAGCTGCACCAGGAACTCCGTCTTGATCCGGCGGGAAGAGTCATGCTCGCCGTCCGTCCGCTGGGACAGCAGGGAGTCGATCTCGTCGATGAAGATGACAGCCGGCTGGTGGCAGCGGGCGATGGCGAACAGCGCCCGCACCATCTTCTCTCCTTCGCCCACCCATTTGGACGTGAGCGACGAGGCGCTGATGCTGAAGAAGGTGGCGCCCGACTGGCAGGCGATGCACTTCCCTATCAGTGTCTTCCCCGTCCCCGGGGGCCCGAACAGCAGGATGCCCTTGGGCGGCCCCCGGAGGCCGGTGAAGATGTCCGGACGCAGCATGGGCCACACCACGATCTCCTTGATGGTCGTCTTGGCGAACTCCAGGCCCGCGATGTCGTCCCAGGCCACCGGCGGGCCGTGGTCCATGATTTCGCTCATGATTAGCTCCACGATCTTCGGCTCAAAGTTCTTCAGCCGCTCGTCCTGGATCGGGGGTTCGGGGGCGGAGCTTCTACCCGAGGAGCCATCTTCTTCCTCCGGTCGGGGGAGGGGCGACACGAATTTGGAGAAGGCGCCTCTGGGCCTGTTGGCACCCAGAGACTTCTTCACGGCCGCTGCCGTTGCCGGACCTCTCTGTGGCTGGTTGGAGTGCTTCCTCTGCTGATCGACGACGAACTGCTCCCGCGCCGTCTTAAAGTGTTGGCCCCTCGCGCCGTCGCCCCCGTCCGCGCTGTAGAAGTTCTTCCTCTTGGATGGGTTCGAGGAGGGAAAGAAGGAGGACTGGTGGTTGTGTGCTCCTCCCGACGGACCGGGATTCACCTGCGGAAGACCCGAGAACGCCGTCTGAGGTCGGGGAGCGGGTCGAGGGAGAACGCTGGGATTGACTCTCTCCGCTGACGTATTCGTGAGATTCCCGGTGGCGTTGTTGACCTCCGAGCCAGCTCTAAACCAAGACCTAACCGCGGACAGATCACCTCTGCTCTCCTGTCCCACAGGTACGTCAGCGTCAGCCGGTGCCACCGGGCGGTCCTCTCCTCCCGAACCTGCCTGAACCATCCTCCGCACCGAGGGAATCTGCAGCACGCTCTCCGCAGTCAGCGACGACTCCCACCTGTCACTGAGGTTCCTGTGGCCGCGGGCCAGATGCAGCGCGCTGTCCGCGTAGTTGTTGAGCCCCGCTCGGGGGTCATCCGAGTCCAGCACGGCGGCGTAGCGCTCCGAGTAGGTCCTGAGCAGACTGCCGGCGCCGGCCCAAGAAAGCTGGGCGCTTGCCCATGCATACTGAATGGAGAGGATGTGGGCCCGGTAGGCGTCGGCCTTCTGTTCAGGTGTGCAGCTGCCAGACGAAATGTCAAAGGACCTCCTCTGCCACTCCTGCAGGTGTGCGTCGCTCATGCCTGGTCTGCTCCGGCCTGGTGGAGGAGAGGGGGACAAATGTTATGAAAAATACATGACCTCTGTAAATGCCAAGGACTGCTCCTCAGCTGACCCAGACTGAGAGAAAAAGGTGTCAAAATACAGAAATAGCAGGGTTCAAAGGAAAATACTAGAAGGGTAACGGTACACCAAAAACCATACTTTGGTGCAATTTAATCTAAAAGAACACATAAAAGCGCTTTCTTGTGCCGGTCCAAAGTTGGACAAAATGCAGAGGGTTGTGTTAGGAAGGGCATGCTAAGCAGACGTAAAATCTAAGCCAAATCAAATATACGAATCACAAATATGAACTCCAACCCTGATCGGTCAAGGGTTTTTTTCTTTGCTATGACCTGCATTAAAAATAAGGGTTTTTTTCTTTGCTTTGACCTGCATTAAAAATAACCTTATTTTCCTGAATTCCTTCCTTTCAATTCCTGAATTTAAGTTGATTTGTTCTTTAAATGAAAAAATTGAAAGCATAAAACTAACTGGAGATTTTATTGGATTTTCAAGATTTTATATAAAATAGTCCAAGCAGACCTAGCCGAAGTAGAAAACAATATAACCAAGTACAGAATTAACAGGGTTAAAAAAATACTAGAGCAATGGTACACAAAAATCATGGTTTGGTGCACTTTAATCTGAAAGAACACATACATGTAAGTCACGTTTTTTTGCTAAATTTTTTTGATCAGCATTAAAAAAGAAGCGTTTTTCCTGATTTCCTTCCTTTCAATTCCTGAATTTAAATTTATTTTGTTCTTTGACTTAAAAAAATGAACGCATAGAACCAACTGGAAATTTGATTGGTTTTTGAAAATGTATATAAAAAAATAGTACAAGCAGACATAGCCAGAGTAGAAAACAAAATAAAGTTCAGAATTAACAAGGTTCAAAGGAAAACACTAGAGGAGCAACGGTACAAAAAAATCACGGTTCGTTGCACTTTAATCTAAAAGAATACATACAAATAAGTAAATCATGTTTTTTCATATTATTTTGATCAGCATTAAAAATAATATTTTTCTGGAATTATTTTGGCTCAATTCCTGAATTTAAGTTGATTTTGTTCTATAACTTAAAAAAATTGAAAGTATAGAACTAACTCTAGATTTGATTTGATTTCCAAAATTATCTAAGATAGTACAAGCAGATATAGCCAGAGTAGAAACAATATATAAAAAACACAGAATTAAAAGGGTTCAAAGAAGATATTAGAGGGGTAACGGTAAACCAAAAATCATGGTTTGGTGCATTTCAAGCTAAGGGAATAGATATAGGTGTGTGTATATATATATATATATATATATATATATATATAAATTACTCTCTCTCTTTTTTTTACTTTTATCAGCATTACCAAAAGGGATTTTCTTTCCCGGAATTCTTTCCTTTCACTTCCTGAAGTTAATCTGATTTTGTTCTCCAATTTTAAAAACATTTTGAAGCTATTTTTAACTATCTGGAGATTTGACTGGATTGTTCAAACCTAGATAATAATAAAATAGCACAAGCATACATAGCCAGAGTACAAAACCACAACACTTGAAGAAGGTCAGTGTTAATGTTTAGAAATGTTGAAGTAATACTTTGCCTGTATGTGAGAATAAATTAAGCGGAAATCACTTTGGAGTTGTTTTGATACTTTGAAAGCCTTGTTTCCCAGATGTACTTGAAAGCAGCAGTTGCAGGTATAAGGAAAGTCCCTTTTCATAAAATCCCCGACTGCCTTACTCCTTTTATGTTGCCCACTACATGACTAAGCATTATTGTTCCCAAACAGCTTAGTTAGTGACAGCTTGGAGTCATTTCTGTTTTGGTGTCACTTTTTAAATGTGCCCTGTGAAACGTGTTACTGCGACCTAAATTCTACATAAACATTCTGCATGTGTTCAGGGAAAAAAAAGCTGCATTAATTCATCAAACGTGCGTACCGAACAGACAGGGTCGTACAGAAGAAAAACCCAAATAAGAACACATGTACCATCACCCTGTTTAATATGTATGCAACTAACAATTTATTGCATCTTCTCCCAATTTAGGGTTTCTTCTTCATTCCTTCAATGGCATCTTTGTACTTTTAAGTAAATTCAGCATTGATTGAAGCATCCAAAAAAATTCATGTCCTGTGTTTTTGTTTATGTGAAACCAGAAATACAACCAACACCAATTTGCTTCATAATCATATCACGGTCAGAATTTCCATGAAACCTACAGGAAATGTGTGATAGTAAGTATAGCATATAGACTTGGTCCAGTCCAACACTTGGTCCAGTCCAACACTTCACTTATATTCTGGTAACTTTTGGGTTAACTTCTTAACTAAATAGTAAGATAATAAGACAAATATTTAGCTACTTAAATGTTTAGTCAGTACAACAAATATTTAACTAAATATTTAGTCAGGATACCAAATATTTTATCTTTTTAACTACATATTTAAATAAGAAGTCAAAAATTTAACTTTTTCATACAATATTTACATAAGACAAATATTTAGCTACTTAAATGTTTAGTCAGTACAACAAATATTTAACTAAATATTTAGTTAAGAAGCCAAATATTGCATAACATGGTGCAGATGGCCAGAAAGATGGAGAGAGCCGCAGTAACGCGAGCTCCATTGCCTGGAAATAATCTGGAGGTTTAGGTTTTTTCTCCACTTCCTTCTCCAAAGGGAACAGAGTACAGGGAGACAGAGGTTCTGTGGAGGAGGCGAGCGGTTCCCATATCGTTTCGAGCTGTTGTCTCGTTCTCTGCCCGGGGCAGCAGCAGATGCCAAGCCTGCGGCGGCATCGCGGCATTGAATAAGGTCCGTCTCTGAGTGGTACTATGTTGTTGACCAAATCTAATGCTAAATATAAATTTGCTTTAATTTTGTGTGACTCTGCCTCGACAGGAGCACCTGCGGCCACTGTACGTCAATGTCTGCAGCAGAAAATGTGTGTTGCAGTGAGATGCCCAAGGTATACATGGAGTATCCAAACACGGTGAGAAAATCATTCAGGATTCCAGTTCTAGTGAATTCCAGTGCAGTTTATCGTTTAACCACTTGGGGCACTAAACTAACGGTTTTTGGTACAACATTTATATTTTCACTAAAATGTACTAGAATACATAAAATAATGACCAGACATGTAGATAGTGCTATTATAGTATTATTTATACAGGTTATCAACAAAAAAAGTTGATTTTGGGGTGAGTTGTACTTTAACTATAAATGTAGTCAGAACACCAAATACGTGACTCAATATTTAGATAAGAAGCCAAATATTTAATTTCTTAAAATATTTAAATATGAAACCAAATTTCCACTTCTTAACTAAATATTTTAAAAGAAGCCAATATTTAACTTGTTACCAAAATATTTACTTCTTAACTAAATATTTAGTCTCAGGACACCAAATATGTAGCTTCTTAACTAAATATATAGTCAGAACACAAAATATTAAAAGATAATATTTAGTCAGGATACCAAATATTTAAATTCTAAACTAAATATTCAGTTAGGACCATAGGCGGAGATCCCGGGGGGGACGGGGGGACATGTCCCCCCCCTCACACAAAGTTGTCCCCCCCCACAGAAGAAGTTATTGTAAACACATACATGCTATCAGTCAAACTGTATTGTCTTCTAAAACCACAACAAAAAAGTTAGTCTGCAAATACAAAACAATGTGTTTTTAATTGTTGAGAAATTATAGTCCACCCCCGTTATTCCTCAAGTTGGTACGGTCACCCCACACACGCTGTTTCCAACGGGCGGGGCTGCCGGCTCTCACCCGCTATCAGCTTCACAGCAGCCCGCAGGCTTACAGTAGGCGGGAATCAAAAGCCAGCGGTTTCCAGCAGTAAGTCATTTAATTATCATATGCTGGTTCTACAAACTTAAATATGTATGTCAAATGTGGTCATATTATGTCGAACATAGACACAGATTACTGGGCGATATCTTTAGACTTTGATCACCGGTCGGAGATCCCTTTATGACAGACCACCACCACAGTAAAAATAAGTTGTCACTTCATGTTCACTGGTCATTCCAGGGTTATTCCACTATTATTTTTCCATTCACTAAGGTGACCAAAAGTTCCTTTTCCCGGACACGTACGCTTTCACGGTCTGCCCGGTGGGGTTTTGTGTGTGTGTTTTGTGTTGGGTAAGTCAAACTAACTGGTCCGATGTATGGAATACCACAGCGTTTAACCGCTCTTATCACGTCTTCCCCAGGCTCTGCAGTTGTTTACAATAGTGCAGGTGTAGCTTAGGGATGAACTGGTTGCAACAAATGTGTGGTGGAGGCACGTTGCTCAAAGCTCTCTGTGTAAAACATAGAGCCGAAGATCCCATTGGCCACACAGACCCAAAAACACTATGAAAACTGAGAAAAGTGAGAGATCGATTAAATTCAAAGATAAACTATAGAGTATTTATATGTTTAGTGTATTTGTAAAGTAAACGTTTTTTATTTTTAATTATTAAAATGAAACAAATATTTCAAGAATATATTTTTAGATTTTGTGTATCTTTTCGTTCAGTAGGACTTAGATAAAGTTATTAAATATTACAGAGTTATTCTCTAATAGCCTACAAAAATTTCTATGATTTATTAAAGAGATTTCAGTCATTTTGATACTTGACTTGATTTTTCAAGTAGTTTGTTGTTATTAGCCTTGAAAGTGTTTCCGTAATAATGTTGGAACTTCTTCATGCTTACATTTTTGTAAATCTACTTTGACTGTTGTGGAAATTAAGACATTTTGTTGAATGTGGTCATAAAGGCATTCATAACGGAAGTTACACTGTAACTATGGTTCTGTGAGTTCCTGGATGACTGCCAGTGGCAGTATAAACAGAGTGAATATGTCCCTCGCGCTCCGCGCAGGTCGAGTTAAAATGTAAACAAAGTCGCGTAGCGACCCGTAGCCCATGTGGGCGTGAGTCTATAAATAGCACGCAGGGCTACACCCGGCCTCCCAGGATCTTCTCGCGGAGAAGAGTTCCGAGTGACCGGCCTGACTGGCAGTCATCCAGGAACTCACAGAACCATAGTTACAGTGTAACTTCCGTTCTGTTTCGTTCCCTTCTGACTGCCAGTGGCAGTATAAACAGAGTGGATGACTTATACCAGCGGTGTCACGAGGAACGTGGTACTCACCCACCTCTCAGGGGGTAGAAGCCAGGGGCAGGACCGCTGATGCCAGCGCCGATTCCTGGCCCACATCCAGGCGGTAGTAGCGTGCAAACGTGCACGGTGCCGTCCAGGATGCCGCCGCACAGATGTCTCCCAGAGGGACGCCCCTCATTGCCGCCCAGGACGTTGTGACGCCCCTGGTGGAATGGCATACGATATCTTGAGGAGCAGCCGCACCCATAGATTCATATGCCAGTTTGATAGCGTCCACCACCCAGTGCGACAGTCTCTGTTTTGAGAGGGGGCGCCCCCTGTTCCGTCCCCCGTAGCACACAAACAACTGGTCCGATTGTCGAAGCGCCGCTGTAGCCGCCATGTACAGCTGCAACGCTCGAACTGGACACAGCAGGTTCGCGGATCTCTGTTCTTCAGAGCGGAACGGAGGAGGACAGAATGCCCTGAGCCTAATGGGCGTGTTCACATAGCCTGAGGGTAGAACCTTGGGGAGGAAGGCCACGTTGGGCCACAGAGTCGCCCCAGACCCCCCTGCCTCCCAACGCAGCCACAGAACTGACTGCAAGTGCGTGAAGCTCCCAGACGCGCTTCGCTGTGGCCACTGCTAACAGGAAGACAGTCTTAACGGACACAACCCGTAAGGGGGCCGTGCACACTGGCTCAAAAGGCGGCCTGCCCAAGGCCTTCAAGACCAGGGGGAGGTCCCATGTAGCCGCAGGACAACGTCGGGGGGGGCGCAGCCGGCGAGCACCCCGGAGAAACCGAGTCACCAGGTAGTGTGCTCCTACCCCTCTGCCATCAATGCGATCATGTCCGGACGATATGGCTGCTACGTGCACCCTCAAGGTCGATGCTGCACGTCCAGCGTCGAACAGGGCTTGGAGGTACCTGAGGACGTCAAGCACCGAGCAGGACCTCGGTAGCACACCCCGGTCCTCGCACCATGCTGTAAAGCCCCTCCAGCAATGAGCATAGGTCGCCACTGTGGAAGGAGCCCTAGCACTCTGTAGTGTTCGCCGGATCGAGGGCTCCAGATCTACCGGGAGCTGCGAGTCCCCCTCAGTGGCCACACAGTGAGCCGAAGGCGGCCTGGGGACGGGTGCCATACCCTCCCCTCCATCTGACTCAAAAGGTCCTTCCTCCCAGGAAGCCGCCATGGTTCCCCGTTCAACAGGCGGTGGAAGTGGGAACCAGACTCTCATAGGCCACTCGGGAGCCACCAGAAGAACCTGATGGAACGATGAATTCACCCTGTGGAGAGTTGGCAGAATCAGTGGCCATGGCGGAAACGCATACAGCAGTTCGTCTGGCCATGCGTTGGCGAGAGCGTCCATCCCCAGAGGAGAGCTGGCCTCTGTCATGGAAAACCACAGGGGGCAATGTGTGGTGCTCCGCGAGGCAAAAAGATCGACGCGGGCCCTGCCATAGCGCTCCCAGATCCCCTGCACCACCTGGGGATGCAATCTCCACTCCCCCGGGGGAAGACGCCAGCGTGACAGGAAGTCCGCCACGGAGTTCCTCGTCCCCGGAAGGTGCATTGCCCTCATGGAGGCGAAGAGGGGATAGGCCCAGGTCCACAGCCTGTGAGCCTCCCGCAGAGACTGCAGCGATCTGGTCCCGCCCTGATGGTTGACGTGGAACACCGCCGAGGTACTGTCTGTCCGGACGAGGACATGCCTGCCCTTGATATAAGGCCAGAAGTGCCTCAGCGCCAAGTAAATCGTCCGCAGCTCTAGGACATTTATATGTAGGCCCTTCGCCCACGGACCCCACTGGCCCTGGATGAACCGGCCCTGCCACAGCGCCCCCCATCCTTGGGGCGATGCATCGGTTGTCACCACTTCCCTCCTTGCTGGGACACCACCGAGGGAGACGCCGCGTTGCAGATACGCACAGTCCCCCCACCGACGGAGCCACACCACGCAGCTGCGTGTGACCGGCACCCTGACCCGTTTGTCCAGACAGGGGTCCATGTGAAGGCCACCGAACCACCTCTGTAGGGGCCGGAGGTGAAGCAACCCCAGAGGCGTCAGGGTTGACGCTGCACTCAGCATCCCCAAAAGTCTCAGCCACAAGCTGACTGGGGGTGCCTCTCCGAGCTGAAAGGCCCGGATCAGGCCTAAGATTCTGTCCACCCTCTGTGCAGTCAGGCGGGCCTCCATGGTCACAGATTCCAAGGCCATGCCTATAAAAGTGGTCTGTTGGGCAGGACCCAGCTGACTCTTCTGTCTGTTCACTGTCAGCCCCAGTGCCCCGACATGGGCCAGGACCTTGGATGTGGCACGTCTCACCTCCCGAGACGAGGGCGCACAGATGAGCCAGTCGTCCAGATAGGGCAGGACCTTCAGCCCTGACCGGCAAAGGGGGCTCAGGGCTGCCTTCATGCACCTCGTGAACACCCGAGGGGCGAGGGACAGGCCAAATGGCAGGACCGTGAACTGGTAGACCCTTCCCTGAAAGGAGAACCTCAGGTACTTTCTGTGCTCTGGATGGATGGGGAAATGAAAGTACGCATCCGTCAGGTCTACCGATGTGAACCATTCTCCTGGACAAATGGCCTGAAGGACATCGCGGATGCGAAGCATCCGGAAGGGAAGAACTTTCAGAAATTGATTTAGACCCCTGAGGTCTAGCACCGGCCAAAGCGACGAATCTTTCTTCGGTATGAGAAAGTAGGTTGAGTAAAAACCGTCTGCCTGGAAAAGCGCCGGCACCTCCACAGCGGCCTTTTTGTCCAGGAGAGTCTGAATTTCCTGTAGCAGGACCAGGGATCGCACCGGGTCTGTGACAGAGGTCACCCTGATCCCAGACGGAGGTGGGGGCCGACGGCGGAACTGCAACCTGTACCCACTGGATATGGTGTTCCTTACCCATGCATCGCTGCAATGGGCCTCCCAGTAGGACAGGTGCTGTGGTGAAAACCTCTGCGCCGCCGGCCCCTGGCCCTCAGGCCATGTCCCTACGCCTGCTCGGGCCCCTGGGGGGGCGGCGGCCCCACTCCTGCCCTGCCTGCATTCTGCGGGGTGGGGCTTGCCCATACCTGGGTTGCTGGCCGGTCTCCGCCCTAGCCCGGCTGCCCCGCCCATATTGTGGCGGGGCAGCTGTCCGAAACGGACGTCCAGGGTCCCTTGAGGCCCGGACTCCCCGCTGCAGAGCCGGGGTGGCCGTCGCGCCAGTACGCCTGCCCCAAACCTCTGGGGACTGACTGGACTGCCGCCGTCGCTCCAAGGCCCTCTCCGCTTCTGGGCCGAACAGCTGGCCCGGAACTACCGGTAGCCCCCGCAGCCCCTGCCTACAATGGTCCGAGACAGGCGCCTGCGCCAGCCATACCTGCCTTCTTGCCACCACCAAAGTGGCCATTAGACGACCAAGTTCCCTTGTCATCAGCCCGAAGGCCTGCAGGGCTGCGTCATTCGTGTCCAAGGGTGTCTCAGCCGTGCTTTGTTGCAGCATCTGGGACTGGGCAAACATTAGCACGGAGAGAGTGTTGCCCATCCGGGCCATACGCGCCGCGGCGTCATAGGCCCTGCAAAGGAGGCTGTCCGTGACCCGGCACTGGGCACTCTGGCAACGGACACTCTCCCTCAGAGCCTCGTCTGGTGAGAGGACCAGTGAGGCTATACAGTGGTCCACGGAGGGCATGTGGTCCAGCCCATGGGCCCCCGGACTGCGCATTGACGCCAGGGTCCTTGCATCCCTACCCGGGTGGGAGAACTGCCTGGGGTCCGCCCAGCAACGCTTCAGCTCCTCCAGAAATGCCGGTGACGGCGGAACCTCGAATGCAGGAGCTGCGGGAGCCCGGCGGAAGAAGGGGTTCCCTGTTGGGCGGCCTGCCAGGGTGTCGTCCAGCCTGATCCTGGCCAAGGCCGCCTTAATAATTGCCTGCAATGGGCCCGGTCCCTGCCCCGGGTCAGAGCTCAGCGAATCCCGGTGTGAGGATTCGGAGCCCTCATGGCCCCCCAAGCTCTGGGGCTCGGACCGCTGCCCCCGGTGACCTGGAGAGGGGTCTGGGTCTGCTGTGAGGGACTGTAACTCTGAATTAGAGGCCCTCATGGAGATCATGTCCTCCGAATCCCCCCCTGACTCCCAGGCCCCGCCCTGGAAGGCTAGCATAGGAGATGGGGGCCCCAGTAACGCCTTCAGCTGCTCCACTTCGGCTCTTAGAGAGTCCAGCTCGTGCCGAGAGGGATGCTGCTGTCGTCCCCTCTTTGCCTTTGGGCCACCGTGATCCCCCACTGGCGCGGCACGCCTCCTGGGACACGGTTGGGGCATACCCGATGGTGGCAGATTGGTTGGGAAAACCAGGCTTTCCACCTGGTGCAGCCTGTCCTCCCTCACTGACAGCGGTAGAGTGCCACAATTCATACACGGGTCAGTGAGGGCTTCCCTGAGGTGACCCACGCCCAGACACCTGGGACAGAGGTCGTGGCCGTCCTCCACCTGGAGATCGGCCCCACACGACGTGCACGCCAACATTTCTGTGAATGAGTGCAAGCACAACACCGGGGTGTCCGAGCGAGAACTTCAATAAAACTGAAGAGCGCGAATCGGACCCCCCCAGACTATAGGGCGCGGTGCGCCGGCCAGGTAATCCGAGCGAGAGCTGTCGTACAACGCAGAACGCGGTCGGAACCTCCGGCCACTTACCTGTTAGTATCAGCTTTCCTCTCGTCCGGAGAGATGCGCCAGCTAATTCAACTACAAACACAAAGAGAACACGCGTCAACCACCGCCGTAGAGGGCTACACGAGCACTCCGACTGTAAGTCACCGGCAAGCTGACGCCGTTACACACTTAAACGTGCTTACCTCTTTGTGGACCTGCAATTCAAATAAGTGCCGAACACGGTACTCACGGAGCGAGTTACCAGCGGAGAACGTCAGGTAACCCGCGAGAAGATCCAAGAGGCCGGGTGTAGCCCTGCGTGCTATTTATAGACTCACGCCCACATGGGCTACGGGTCGCTACGCGACTTTGTTTACATTTTAACTCGACCTGCGCGGAGCGCGAGGGACATATTCACTCTGTTTATACTGCCACTGGCAGTCAGAAGGGAACGAAACAGAACATTATTTAACATGCTGAAGGCAAACTATGCAAAACCAGATGCAAAGAAGCAGGAGAGAGCATTTTTTTTCATGTCCCCCCAAAAAATTACTCTCTGAAATTTTCCTGTTTATTGTCCCCCCCAAAATTGAAATGGGATTTCCGCCCCTGGTTAGGACATTACGTATTTAGCTTCTTAAACTCAATATTTAGTTTGCAAACTTTATTTTTATTTTTTTTTGAATAGCTGGAAAATGTGGAAACACAATGAAACTCCATAGTAATGAAAGAACATCTCAGGCAGACGGATACGGTAGCTTATTTCGTGTCGATTACATAAAGTCCCAATAATAACGTTAGAGTTTGTTGTTGTGAGGTGAGAACGTGTGGAAAAGCTGTGTTGAACATTTACTAGTAAAGCAGAGACCGCCTTCATCATTCTACAGACCTGGACTGGTTTAGGAGAATTTCTCTGCACGGCGCTGAGAATGACGGGCATCACTTCCAGTCAGGACGGCCCTCCCGTTTTCTCTCACCGGGTTAAGATGAGCTGCAGACACACTGGATTTTACGACATTAGCTGTTACAATCACTGTTTACCTGCCTCTTCATTCCCGCCACTTGGCTTCCTCTTCAGCGACGCCACTTCCTGTCGTGTTCCGATATCTAAAGCAAGCCGTTTGCCATACAATTCGCTCTCGGGAATCGTAGTTTCAACGTTTGGCAACGTTCTAAGGAAAAGAGGGAATAATAAGCAAGCATTTTAGACCTACTTAAATACAGCCGAAATTCTGTGTTTTAGTGTTGAAATGATATAAAGTCACCTTGATTCAAAACGTTCTCCAAACGAAAAGGTGAGCCAAAACGTGTTACACAAGAATTTATTGTTACTTTTTTTTTATTCTGATACAATGACATTTCAAGAAATTGTCTTTATTGTTTAGGACAGGAAATGTTCTTCTAGAGAGAGAGAGAACATATTTTATCTTTAAAACTTATAACTAGGCAAGCTTACGTCGCCATCTGGTGGCCGTAAAGTTACAACCGTAGAAGACTGGCCGCCATATTGTGAGTGGCATCTTTGTTGAGACATCAAAAGCAGTTTTTTTATTCAGGATATTGTTTTCCCCATGATTATTGCTATAAACCTCTTTTGATACTGTTTAGGTAGAAAATGAATAAGTAAAAAAAATAAAAAAATTTGAACCAGTAAATAAATACCAGAGGAAATAGTTGCCTGAAGTACGGAAGAGGATTAGGGCCCCTGAAGAAAAAAAAAACAGAATTCTGAGAAAAAAAGTCAGAATTCTGAAATTAAAGTCAGAAGTAATAACTTAGATAGATACTAAACTAAAACTATGCATCTCTTCATTTTTAGAAACAGATTATTACAACACAATTAGTACAAGAATCAACATATATTACTGTATAAAAGACAGGCTGAAGCAAAGTAAGTGAGCATAAACTTTTGTGCTTTCAAAGCACGGGTAAAACAATTTCCACAATGCCACAACGCCTGATTTCCCCAGCCGGCGTCGGTTCAGCTGCATTCTGGGGAATGGAGTACTTCTTTATGAAAAGGGTAGACGCCGCGATCGTTAATAAGACCGAATCTACCAAAAGTTATGTTTATGAATTACTATAATTCAATACATTCAACACAATACTGCACGATATAATCAAAATACCTTAATGTAAACCACTCTGTGTTACATGTGGCTTGAAACTACATTACCCAGAATGCTCGACTTCTGTGTTTATACTCTTGATAGCGGACCACAGAGGATGCCTGAGATTTCAGAGAAGAAAGTGAAGGGGAAGATGTTAATATGGAAACATAACTTCTGCGGATAGTTTGTATTTTTTTATTTGTAATTAATACTGTTTCGGCCCTTATATGAGGCGAAGCGGATGAGTTTGCGGAGGGGCTGTTAGCACCTGAAGCGGTACCAGACCGTTAGCTGCTTAGCTAAAGTGGAGACAGGATGTGAATGAATCCGGACGGGACCAGCCCCAGGAACCGGAGCAGCAGTCACTCAGACGGACACACCCTGGTCTGGGGACCGAGACTACCTCTCACTAACATGTGTTAGCCTGTGGCTGCTGGATTTAACCTACTGGAGACCAATTGGAGCCCAGTTATAACTGTGGAGTTATCATGACCGACTCATCATCATTGTCATGGCTCGGACGGAGATGATAACCCACACCAGGCTGTCTGCTGCAGGTCCAGCCTCCACCCACCACTAACCAGAACACTCAGAACCGGAGTTTTTAAGCCCTCTATACGCGTGTTTGTGTGGTCAGCGTGGCACTATGAGCTCTCCCATGTACACCTTTGTTAGCCGCGATGATAACAGCACGATTTATGCAGAAGTGTCCAAAATCCTCCTCTCTACCGGGCACTGGAAGAGGCTGAAAAGAGACAATCCAAGGTTCAACCTTATGCTCGGTGAGCGGAACAGGCTGCCGTTTGGACGCCTTGGTAAGTGGGGATATGTGTTTGGTGACCTGGCAACTGCTGGGTCTTTTTACATCCTCCTCCTGGGGAGAAAATTAAAAAAAAGAAATTAAAGTTATGGTTTGCAGTAGTTTGGTGGTTTAGCCCTAAACGATGTAAGCCCTTTTCCGCCACTTGAAAGTTAAAAATGACACTTGGAATGTCATTATTATGATATACTAAGTCATATTCTGACTTTGAAAGTCCTAATTTCGACTTTCAAAGTCATTAATATGAGATACAAAGTCAAATATGTAAACTATGGAAAACCTTTTCAACCACTTGCAAGTAAAGACAATGGCACTTGGAATGTCATTAATAAAATACAAAGTCATAATTATGACTTTCAAAGTCATAATGAGATATAAGGTCATAATTAAGACGTTCAAAGTCATAACTATGAGATATAAAGTCGTAATTTAGACTTTCAGAGTCAGAATTACTAGATATAGAGTTATAATTATGAGATACAAAGTCATAATTTAGCCTTTTAAACTCATTATGAGATACAAAGTCAAATATGTAATGACTTTGTATGTCATAATTATGATGAAGTAAGCTCATAATTATGACTTTGAGTCCTATAATTATGACATACCATGTGTCTTTAAGTGGTCTTCCGTAGCATGGACTAAACTTCTCTAACTTATGATCGAGTATTTCAATTCAAACAGTGTAAATTATTTAGATTAATTACACTCAGAATTAATTGATTTTAGGTATTTTTAAGTAAATTATGATGATAGTTTACAGCTATTAAATCCAAAAATTCAGTTTTTGACTAAAGTAGAATGTTAAACACAACAGATTACAAAAACGATTTATGATAAAGAAATGTTATTGGCTATACCACTGATGGCATGGTCATCTTTTGAAAATAAATCTTAAAATCAATAATAACCTTCTGATATCTTCAAAAAGTACCAGGGAATCATATATATTGACATAAAATAATTATTTGTTTTATGTTGTGAAATATATATCTAGCGACTCTATATATATATATATATATATATATATATATATATATATATATATATATATAAAATGGGGTAATTTCAATCTCTAAAGCATTTCCTGTATGAAAAGCGCTTTATAAATAAATTTTGATATAGATATCAACTGATATAACAAATATTATCGTGATCAAACTTTTTTTCTCATATTGCTTAGCCTTGGTTTATAATCCTCCTTTTAGACAAAAGTCAGGCTCACATTTCATTGTGAATCAAGGTCTCAGAGAAACATTTTCCAGTCAGAGGCCCATTCAGATACATTGCGAGACTGACTGCTACTGGACATTCATCCACGATGGTTCTGTGAAGGTGCTTGGCTGATATTATTAATTTCCGTTTAGGATAAATCGAGTATTTCTGAGCTGAACTGAATTTGGCATGACTCTCAGATTTTGACGTTTCCACTCGTTCACGTTTCAGGCCACGAACCTGGACTGGTGCAGCTGGTGAATTACTACAGAGGAGCAGACAGGCTTTGCAGAAAGGCGTCCCTGGTCAAGTGAGTATCTGTCTTCCTGACCTAAACGGATGTGTCTCTGTGGTCTGAAAGCTGATTAGCTGAGGAGAATAGAAGCAGCTGACTGGTGTCCTCCTGGACCACTAGGCTAATAAAGACCAGCCCAGAGCTGTCCGACTCCATCAACTGGTTTCCAGAGTCGTACATCATCTACCCCACGAACCTCAACACCCCCGTTGCTCCTGCTTCCAACGGCATCAGTCACCTGAAGAGCAATCCTAAAACGGATGAGCGGGAGGTCTTCTTGGCCTCCTACCACGCTAAGAAGGAAAGTGGAGAGGGGACTGTGTGGATCGCCAAGTCCTCTGCTGGTGCTAAAGGTGCAAGCTGGTTACACTGGTTTCTGTCTGAGTTACTGGTTCACTCTTCTGGACGGGTTCTAAATCACTGCTAAAGGAGGGGTTGGGTATTTTAAGTCAGTCAATACTTCATCCATGGTTCCTATAATTTCCTAAGAAGTTATCCATCCATTCTTCTTTCATTCATTCAGTCATTCATTCACTCGTTTGTTTCCCATCCATCGGCAGTTTCCTCCATCCATTCTTTTTCCATTCATTCATTCACTAATTTGTTTCTCATCCATCCATCCATTCTTTTTTCATTCATTCATTCATTCATTCACTCATTCATTCACTCGTTTTTTTTCCCATCCATCAATCCATCCATCCATTCTTTTTCCATTCATTCATTCATTCACTCATTCGTTATCCATCCATCCATCCATTCTTTTTCCATTCATTCATTCATTCATTCACTCATTCGTTATCCATCCATCCATCCATTCTTTTTCCATTCATTCATTCACTCGTTTGTTTCCCATCCATCCATCCATTCTTTTTTCATTCATTCATTCATTCACTCATTCGTTATCCATCCATCCATCCATCCATCCATTCTTTTTCCATTCATTTATTCATCATTCATTCACTCATTCGTTTCCCATCCATCCATTCTTTTTTCATTCATTCATCATTCATTCACTCGTTTTTTTCCCATCCATCCATCTGTCCATTCTTTTTTCATTCATTCATTCATTCATTCACTCATTCGTTATCCATCCATCCATCCATCCATCCTTTTTCCATTCATTCATTCACTCATTTGTTTCTCATCCATCCATCCATTCTTTATTCACTCATTCATTCATTCATCATTCATTCACTCGTTTTTTTCCCATCCATCCATCTATCCATTCTTTTTTTCATTCATTCATTCACTCATTTATTTGTTTGAGCTATCCAGCATTTAGGACTACAGATCGATCGTCTGCTCCATTTAAACTGATGACTTCCTGATTAATAATCGCCGTAGCAACCTGATCTTTTCTATTGCAACAGGCGCTGGTATTCTGATATCACATGATGCGAATCAGCTGCTGGATTATATTGACAATCAGGGACAGGTTCATGTTATCCAGAAGTACCTGGAGAGACCCCTGCTGCTGGAACCCGGCCATCGCAAGTTTGACATCAGGCAGGTCTTTAAGCTTCTGTACGACCCCGCCCAGCCTGAGCCCAGAGACTCACACCTCTTATGCTGTGCTACCAACAGGAGCTGGGTTCTGGTGGACCACCAGTACAACATCTATCTGTACCGGGAGGGCGTGCTGCGGACCTCGTCGGAGCCCTACAACAGCTCGGACCTGCAGGACATGACCAGCCACCTGACCAACCACTGCATCCAGAAGGAGCACTCCCAGAACTACGGCCGCTACGAGGAAGGCAACGAGATGTTCTTCGACGAGTTCCGCCTGTACCTCCTGAACACTCACAACGTCACCCTGGAGACGACCATATTACCTCAGATCAAACACATCATCAAGTAAGTGTAGAGAGACGCGCAGTGGACGTAGCATCAGAAGACGCAAAAAGCAGGAGGGCTGCTGGGAAATGCTTGGCATATGAGCCAGATGAACAGGGAAAAACCAAAAGATGTTTCCGATGGGTGGCTTCAAAGATGTTGCAATCAAAACAAGCTGCTTCGACGAACTTAGCGAAGCATTTAAAAAGAGAGGATTTACATGCTGAGATGGTTTGATTAAAGTTAGCTGTGAAAATGACCGTCTTCACTCTTTCTGCGGTTTACGGTTATCCAAGTAGAAAATGTGCGTAGTACAAATTCCCACAAAACAAAAATTTCAAGTAAAAAATAAACATCTTCCTGTAAAATTATTGCAGAGATTAGAGCAGTATGGGTATCTGTGCATCCCTACTTCTCTTCTAACCTTGAAAATAAGTAGCCATAAATAATGAATAAGTTAATAAATGTTACGCCACTCTGTAGTTGCTTGTTCTGAGCTTTGCTCCCACATCTGCACAACTGATCCACTCAGCTTTACGTTCCTATTTTCTTTGTCCATTGTGACAGCTACAGCAGCAGCCGTTGGTAGCTTCTTTTAGAGGGAATACTCTGGACTAGTGCCAGTGCTATAAGATAAAAAAGTACCAATACTGGTATATGGGGTCGATACCGTTGTAATATAGTCATATCCGTACCATGAACCATGAATATTCTGGTTAGTTCTACATTAACTGTATTTAGCGATATCACGCGAGTGCTGTTGGGCTGAATACCAGCACTGGTATGATGCACGATGCCGCAGGCCGAGTTCCGCACTATTTTTCTTCCCAATCCGATGTGTTTCTTAGCCTATAAGAGTAACTATTGGGCCAAGCCCGCTGTGGGTCGTTCTCTATTTCTGTGATTAGGATGTAGATGATGGATGACTCTGGTTTGTGTGGTTCCAGGAGCTGCCTGTCGTGCGTCGAGGCGGCCATCAGCACCAAGCACCTCTCCTACCAGAGCTTCCAGCTCTTTGGGTTCGACTTCATGGTGGACGAGAACTTTAAAGTGTGGCTCATCGAGATCAACGGAGCCCCAGCCTGTGCGCAGTGAGTAACGGCGAAGACGCTCTGAATTCAACCGCTCCGTCAGATCACATCTGACGGTCCTTCTCTCCTGCCTCATTCAGGAAGCTCTACCCGGAGTTGTGTCAAGGAATCATCGACGTGGCCATCTCCAGCGTCTTCACGCTCAACAGCGACTCCTCGTCTGCTTCGTCGTCGCCTTACTCCTCCTCCCCGTCCTCTCTCTTCACCACCAACTCCTGCTCCTCCCCCAAGCTGAGGGGGCCTCTCCACGTTGGCCCCTTCACTCGCCTCTAGGGACGAGCCAGTCCCGTCCCTGCTGACCGATCCGCCCAAATGCTCAGCCTGCATCCACGTTAAGATGCTTGGCTCAGACTTTTTTCTTAGGGAGGAGGATTGGGATACCGGTTGGTTGATTAGATGGTTGGATGTGTGAAGGAAGCTGAGGTTCCTTACTTACTGTGCCTTACCTTTCCAGCCCCTCTCCCTGAAACAGACTGCCCGTAAAACGTCGCTCGGTTACTGCTTCGTGCTTGTTCTATCAGCCAATCGCCACGCATAAAACAACGAGAAAACCGTGCAACAAGAAAAGTCGTACGTACAACCCCCGTCGGTTTAAACGAGTCTTCCCCCACTCCCCCACTCATCCACTGACCGGCCAAAATCAATCTGTTTTCAACAAAAAGGAAGGTTTTAAGCCTAGTCTTTAAGATAGACAGAGTTTCTGCCTCACAGATTAAAACTGGGAGCTGGTTCCACAGGAGAAGAGCCTGATAACTCACGGATTTTTGTTGATTTTTTTCATGTTTTTCATAAAGTTTATCTTAACGCATCGCAAGGTTAATGCATCTTGTTAAAGCTGAAATACTTAAGTGCTATACAGCTCTGGGAGATGACGTCATCCTGGCAGGAAAACCCGTAAACCAGCTATTCAAGAGTTTTCCAGCTTTGCGACAATGTTTGACTCGTGTTGTGCCCCTGGGTGCACAAACCACTTGGGGTTAAAGGTTAAAGACGGAGCTTTTCATAGCATTGCAAGACATTTCTGCTCGGACCGCAATGAAAACAGAGCGAGCGCTGGAAACGTCTCTCAATGGTATGTGGCGTAGTGACCACTTCACCCGAACACATAAAGTTAACTTTTGCATTAATATTCCTAACGATTGTGATCAAAATGTGTCCGCAGCTGGCTAATGGCTAACGATAACGATAATGGCTAACGAACGCTGAAAGTGTAACGGAAAAGGCGGACCAGTAAACTAAACGATTCTTAGCTGACTTCCTGCAGTTATTTCGGCGTTGATTTTTCTGTCCTGTTGCTCACATAGCAACAAGTAGCTAAACATCGTGTATACGTTGCAGAATCATGTTTGTGATTTCTGCATGCTGCTGTTTACATGTCTTGTGATTACAGCGATGTGATTATTTTGAAGCAATGATTGATTAATGTTGAGGTGTTGACACACAGTCGTAACCTAGCTGTTCATTGCTCCACTTACTCTCCCGGTGCGCAATCCTTGGCAGCAAGATTCCAGATCTGGATCTCTATATGAGGGAAAACTGATCAGGAAATTGTACGTCAGGGTATCAGGCCCGGTAAAATATCTGCTCCGACAGCTTCTGAAGTTTAAAAAAAGTATCCCAGTGGCATGGTAAGGGTCGGAGGTGTTTCATCTTTTTAATTTCCGGGTATATACGATAATGTCTTCGGTTTTAAACTGGGAAGTAAACGCAGACAAAGTAAAATTATACTAGAGATTCGGATCCACTACTGCTTTTCGCCTGCTACGTAGTAGGGGTATTCGGATGCAGGGTTTGATTGCGTTATTCCTGCCAAAATGCCGGCTACGCACGTGTAGGCCGGTGCTCTGTCGGCTAGCAACGATAACCACGGATGTTGGCTTCTGCGGTAGCGCTAAGATGGTTTCCACTGCGCGTATTAACAAGTAATAAAGCAACACCAAAGACTTTTTTGCTGTCCTTTCCCCCTACAGGTCGGAAGCGGGATTGTCCATTACCGCTGTCGTAAATAATTAAGCCTACCGTCGCGTCACACGGACGTTATTTGTTTGGAGGCTATCCTGGACCGGCTTTGTAAATAACGATGCCCAGTGACAAGGAACAATATGTTGCATGACTTTATGAAAGTATGAAAACGAAATTAAACATAATAATGACATTGTTTGCCATTTATTTTTGTGTGAATCTGACGTACTTTTGAAATGGTCCAGAATTAGCCAGATGGGTTTACACAAGGATGAAGAAAAAGAATAACGTATTGCCTAACAGTTTAGTATGTAATATCCTTTTGCACTGTCTGTTTCAGGTTCAGAGACCGTTTTAGTGGCTGCATTGTTACAATATTATTGGAATAGTTGGCTAAATCTACACCATTATGTTCCATGTTACTTTTTTTTGTGCGACTAAATTTCTAAATTACGATTCACGCCTACAAGTATGTGACCCTCATACAGTTACCGTAATAAGTTCATAATTTATTTCAGGATTCCTCCCCTTCCTCAATGCATCGCTAACGACCATCAGTATCGCATCTTGTAGCCTCCCTCAACTCTTGCCAACGAGTGAAAGCCGGTCCAATGTTCACTCTAGTTGGAGCTCTTTCTCTTATCATGCTACCGTTTTCTTTTCTTGGCCGCCTCCGACATACTCTTACTTTCTCTCTGCAGGCTCCGTCATGATGAGAATTGTTCAAGCTACCTGCTGCTTGGTATCTTCCATTTTTATGTATCTGCCGAGTGTTCTCCACCCCAGAGAGCCTTGCAGGAGGATCCACCGACCGTATTTTGTGAAGCCGTAAGTCGCATTTGTAGTCCAATTTGAACTACAAAACCGCTACCCGACGACCCAAACTTACGTAGTTTGGCCGATAGAGGGCCTCAAAGCGAATGCGAAGACCCGTTTCACCCTGTTATGAGTTGATGAACCACTGAAACGAGTTCGGAAACATTATTTTTAGGTAAAAAATAGTTTTTTGGTGTTGCTTTAAAACACATTCAGTGTTTGAACTATTAAAATAGGCAGAGGAGGTTTGAAGTAACTCAAATACCGGATGTCCACTGCATTTGCTCCACACAGGTGTGTGCCCGTTCATGCGTCGTGCGTCTGAGAGGATGTGTGGATATGAAAATTATGAATTAAAGAGTTTTTTGTTTTTAAGAGTATCCCTGCCACCCCTAATAAGTTTGCGCCCCATAAAATCCACATCAAGATCCACCGCTGCAGCCCCCAAAATCCCTCTCTTATCCCGTTCTTCTTAACGGCTGGGAAGCGTGGATGAGGAGAACATCTTAAAACGAGAGGTAGCCAGTATTAAAATGTTGGAAACAACATAATTCATGGTTATTTTTTGTGTGTGTGTGTGTGTGTGTGTGTGTTTTTTTTAAAGCGAGCGTGTTAGTAGAAGAGCATTTGTTTTGTGTTTTCATGTTTCTGGTGTGGTTAGATGAAGGATGTTAAATGTTGGTTATGTTATCGAGACGTGACGTTACATTTAGTAGGTTGTGGAGGATTTATTTTATTTTAGATAATTATTTTATCTTAGATAGATCTCTGTGTTCAGTAGGGACTACGTAATTCCTTTATCTGGTGTCCTGTTATGCTCCCCCTGCTGTTTTCAAAGGGAAACTGTTTCTGTAAGAGGCGTTTGTCACGATTTTTATAACTTTTTCTGCTTCAGCTGAGCTAGACTTGGACACAAAGGAACAAAAAGCTGTATTATCGCCTCTGTGGTCTGGCTGTTGACTCCCTGTTTGAGCTTTATGTATTAACTGTGGATTGTTGTATCCTTTTCCACTTAAATAGGATTCCAGTTGTATTGTACATTACTACTGTCCTGTTTCTGTTTCATAAGACTCCTAAAAAAAAAATTGAAAACCAGTGAAAAAGGCAGGATTTTACTTATTTATTTAACTTTTTTATAGTTTCTTTTCGGGCTCTCTGCCTCTGAAATGGGCAGATAAATGGAATCATTGTGGTTTTGTTTTGTAATCCACGAAACGCGATAACGGGAGCAGGAAATTAGCGCCTTAGGAAGTGAATGCCTCCGAGAGGGGGGGAAATAACCATTAAAAAGCACCTTCATTACTTTAAATTGTGGCAAAAAAAAAAAAAAAAAACGTTAAACCGTGATGTCATTTCCTTTACATGTTTTAAAGTGTTTCCTCTAGTTTTTACCAAAGATAAAACCGTATCCAGCTGTTGGTTGTTTTACAGAGTGAAAGGAAGAGGAAACGTCATGGTTGCGTTTTGTGTTTTCTCCTAATGTTACGTCTAGTTGTAAAGCTTGCATGAAGGTTTGTCTCCATGAGGAACTGGTAGAATAAAACTCATTTGTTTGATCAAACTTATGTCTAATCTCTTGATTCATAAAAAAGAAAATAAAATCCATGTTTTTATTTGGTGTGTTTTTTACGTGTTTTGTAAGTTTTAAAGGGTACAGACTTGAGAAATCCATCTGAAGAACTGCTTTTCTTCCCCATGTTTGACTCTAATTCATTTCAGTAGTTCGATTTTAAAAAACTCAGACATTAAATACTGTTTCACTACCACAGTTTTTTCTTCCACTCAAAATTTCATTAATATCCTTAGATGCTCTAAGCGTCCAGCTGATTTAGCAACTTTGGGTTGGTGGGCTCCTCCTAAAGCAGGAAGCTAAAGACTAGGGTGATGGTAAGGAGGCCTTCCAACCAGGGATGCAAATATACCACTTTTCTTTTTTCTTCCAACCGATACTTGGATCTGAGTACTTGCCTACACTGAGTACCAAAGCTGATACTTCTACCACTCAAAAAAATGCAAGGAATTGTAGGACAGGTTTTATTTTGTTCTCTGCTCGTTACAACGAATGATGGTGAATTAGATTAAAAATTAAAATATTAATAAAAATTACAACAAAACTACCGTGCCAAGGGAAAAAAAACAATCATTTTCTATGAAATTATTGCAGAGTTTCCACATTTTAAGTAGAGATTCATGGTAACGGCTAATTAACCGGTGTTAATACAAACAGTATCGGATCAGATACCGGTATCGGTGCATCCCCACTGATTTACATAATTATCCCAGCCAGCGTTGATTGCACATATTACCTTTATTCCTGAAGTTAAAACAGAATTCTAGAGAAGCTTACATATGCTGTGGCTGTTTTCTGAAACGATTTACAAAACCAGTCCTCCATTCATCCTAACATTACCAGTTGTAATGTTGCAAAAGATAAACCATAAGGAACATAAAATCAACATGTTGGCAAATATATTGGCTGTTGAATCCATTTTATTCATAATTAAATACCAAAAGTAAAAAAAATGGTATTGTTTTATTTCCCTGTTTATTTATTCATTTATTAAGTTGTGTTTTATGGAATGGTTATTTATGTAGTTTGATATTTAATTATGACTGACTGTAAAAATCCTTCCTCTTACATTTTTAATTTGTGTGTCAGAAGCTAAGAGTTTTGGGAACCAGAACCACTGCTGCAGAAGAAACTGGGAGAGGAAAGGAAATGGTTGTTTGTGTTGTTGTCCAGGTGGGGGCGCTGCGTTGTGAGCAAACAGCAATGATTTCTTGAAGCGATTTCGTCTAAATGTGTCGATTTGAACTGGTTTAAACTGATTATGAGTGGCGCGGCAGTCAGTTATGATGGTGGGAGAGATGTAAAAAGACTGAGTCTCGCTGTGTTACCCAGGCTGCGCTACAGCGTCTATTCACAGGCGCGATCCCACTACTGAGCGGCACGGGGGCTTTGGCCTGCTCCGTTCCCGACCTGGGCCGGTGCACCCCTCCTTAGGCGACCTGGTGGTCCCGGGCTCCCCCAGGAGCACCATATCGATACCGAACTTAGTGCGGACACCCGATCGGCATAGTCCGCTGCAGCTCAGAGCTCCTGGGCTCAAACGATCCGCCAGCCTCAGCCTCCCGGTAGCTTGGATTACAGGCGCGCGCCACCGCACCCGGCGGAAACTGCTCGCGCTCACCGGCGCTTTATCTGCAAACACAGTGACGTCATATGACGCGTCACAACAAATATGAATAATTTCCGATCGTTTTTATAGAAATAAAACAAACGTTTGACCTAAAGTCAATAAAAATCATCATCATCATCATCATCACTGTCTGGAAGTGAAAAAAGAGGCAAAATAAAAGATGGAGAGAAAAGAAAACAAGATAAATGTTAATGTGTCCCTTTTTTAGCTAAATGTATTTGGCTTTTCATAGTTTTTTAGTTGTTAATGTTTGCCAATTGGTACGACTGAGTAGTAGTAAGCCCATACTAAACAAAAGAAAAATATTTGGGAGTAAAAAAAAAACTTTAAAATTGTGAGATTAAACGTAGATACATATTCTTGTAAAAAAAAAAAAATCGGGAAGTCTGTCATGTCAATAAGTAGCAAAATTAGAAAAAAGTAAAAACTCAGCATTTCTGAGATTAATTGCACATATTTTCCAGAAAAAACAACAACAAAAACTAGGAAATTCTCTGTCACAAAATCGGAAATTACACGTTAAAAAACAGAAGTTTTTAGATTAATTTCAGATATTTTCTGGGAAAAACAAATAATTTTATGATAAAGGAAAGAAGAAAAATTTCGAGAAAAAACTAATAAATGTCTATGATTAAAAGCAAACATTTTCGGTATCTAACCTAAGATATTTCTGACATTGAAAAGTCAGAACATTTTTAAATAAAAAAATATGACTGTAATTATATACATTTCTTAGTTTTTTCTCGCTACTTTTCTACAGAGTTACGTGTTTTTTTTCCTAGAAAATATCTGAAATTAATCTCAAAATTTCCGTCTTTTGATTCGTAATTGTACGCCTTTTGTGACCGATTAACCGACTATGTGCAATTAATTAATGTTAGAGATTCTGAGTTTTTAGTCGTAATTTTGCTACTTTTTGACATCCGAGATATTCCGAGTTTTTTTTATGGAAAATAAGTGAATTTCTGAGGGTTTTTTTGGGTGGAAATTTATTCCAAAATAAGTGTTTTGTTTACAATGGCCGTAATACTCCGTCATAGTCTTCAACATTGGTTGTTCATTAAATAAATAAATAAATAAATTAGTTTCTTAAGATAAGAATTGTTATTAATGCGACGCGTCATATGACGTCACTGTGTTTGCAGATAAAGCGCCGGTGAGCGCGAGCAGTTTCCGCCGGGTGCGGTGGCGCGCGCCTGTAATCCAAGCTACCGGGAGGCTGAGGCTGGCGGATCGTTTGAGCCCAGGAGCTCTGAGCTGCAGCGGACTATGCCGATCGGGTGTCCGCACTAAGTTCGGTATCGATATGGTGCTCCTGGGGGAGCCCGGGACCACCAGGTCGTCTAAGGAGGGGTGCACCGGCCCAGGTCGGGAACGGAGCAGGCCAAAGCCCCCGTGCCGCTCAGTAGTGGGATCGCGCCTGTGAATAGACGCTGTAGCGCAGCCTGGGTAACACAGCGAAACTCAGTCTTTTTACATCCCCAACTAAACTGCTCCACGCTGCGCATCGTCAACGAACCGCCTTCACGGGACAGAAACTCTTGTTTTCTGCATGTTTTCTACTCAAAACCACCGCGGTTTGTTGGCCTCACAGCGCCTCCACCTGGACAACAACGCAAATAACTGCTTTCTTTCTACAGGATTCATATATTATCAAGGCTTTTCTATCACTTATGCATCCGGAATTGGGATTATAACCTCTTTATTCAACAAACCTCTACACATAGAGACAATAAAGCAGACATATTTAATCCGTATAGGACACAAGATTATGGAGAGAAACACAATAACTGCAAGTAATATTTCAATTATTCCAATTTTGAGTAAATAAAGGTCTTTGTAAATAAAATGTTTTGTCAAAAGATGATTAAAATTCCTTAAAACGTTGAATGTTGTTAAAAAATGCTTTGAGTTACTTATTTCAGAAAATGTATGAAATAGATTAATCACAAATAATTCAAGTATTTTTTTTCTTATCTCTTTTATGATTCTGGCTTACAGACAATAAATGGTTATTTTTTTTCAGAGAATCTGAATATTAAGTAAGACAGATAATAATAATAATAATAAAAAAAGATTATTTAAAAACATGAATTACTGTTTCCCAGCAACTTTAAGCCATTTGGATTCTGGTCCTCTAGACTCTCAGACCTGGATTTCCACATGAAATAAAACTTTACTATGATCTGAAAAGAGAGTTTTACTGACAAATCCTTCCATTTGTTCTTTTCCGCTTCTGATGTCTGAATCCAGCAGTCATCACTAGTGCTTGTGTGACCAATCAAGCTTTTTCCTTCCATTCAACTGTATAGAAATATAGTCTTAACTTTTTCACAACATTGTAATATTCTGAGACAATGAATTGTGGTTAATTTATATGGGGTTCCATTTGTTCACAGTCAAAAATTAATACAAAAATTTGAGTTATTTAGACCTGACAAAAGAAAGAAACTGGGAATTGATTTTCCATCATGAGCTTCTATAGAGCTCCTTTAAATCAAAGCTAAAGACCCGTCTGTTTAGACCTGCCTTTGACTACATGAATAACAATATTTTTAAATGTATCATACGTTGCTCGTCTCCAGTGTTGGGCTTTTATTGTTGTTTTATTTCTACTTTTATTTTATCCCCTAATCCCCCAAAAAAGCACAATTAATTGGCATACTGTTGATAGTGTGCTGTATACGAGTAAAGTTCCCTCAACCTTTTATTTATTCATTCATTCATTCAAAAATGCCACAGTTTATAACTAAATATTTAATTAGCAAGCTAAATATGTAGCTCAACAACATAGTTTGCCAAATAAACATTTAGCATGCAGCAAAATATTTAGTTAAGAAGCTAAATGTTGAATTATTAAATAAATATTTAGCTTCCTCAGTCAATGTTTAGTTTGAAAGTCTGACATAAACAAATAAACAAATAAATATTGATGGAATCGTCTTTTTGTCGAATGTGTGGTATAGAAGTAAATTTGCCAAGCATTTTTATTCATTTATTCATTTATTTATACATTTCAACTTATACCTAGGTATTTTTAATTAGCGAGCCAAATATTTAGTTCACAAACAATATATTTGGTTTGCGAACTAAATAGTCAGGAAGGCAAATATTTAATCTGTAAACTAAATATTTAGCTTGCTTAATTAGTATTTTGTTTGAAACTTAGATATTTCTAAATAGAGACTAAATAATTTTACAATATATTGGTGTTAATTATTGACTGTAACTTAAAAAATGGCACTCTGCAAATGTTTTAGTTTCCTGTAAACCGTAATTATCCAAATTAGAATAGATAAAAGCTTTGAATATTTCATATTTTGTGCGATGACGATAATATGAGTCCCACTTTCTCACATGAGAAACAAAAGTACGTAACTTTATTAGTCAGTTGGAGTTTTCCTATTATTTCAAGGCGGGCCTTCCAGCTTCCTTCAATGTCATTGGCTGTCGCAGCCATAACTCTCGCTCCTATTGGTCGGCCGTATCAGGGTTATTTAAATGCAGCTGTCACCGTGTCAGAGGCAGGTCATCGTCTTTACCTGAGAGCAACGGAACCAGCAACAACATGGCGGCCCGCATTTTCCTCCGAACCTGTTCTCTGAGAGCCCTGCAGACGAGGGGAGGATCCGCGGGAAGAACGCTGCAGCGGGCCGTGGCCTCGGCTGGAGGTAAGGCGGCTTTATTTAGAGCCGGGCGGCCGCTCCGCTCCACAGCGAGGGGGAACGCAGCTGTCTGCGGTCATGAGACGGACTGGAGCCGGGCGAATATTCGGTGGCTTTAACTGCGTGACCTTAGTTTATCCCACTTTAAAAAAAAAAAACACTATTTATGTTGTTTATAGAGCTCCTTCAGCCCCGTAGTTTTGACATAATGCACTTAAAAGTTGTAACAGTAATGAAGGTCATTTGGACTTTGACGTTGTGCAGCGGCCTTTTCTTGGCACTTCTCCCTGGATTGCAGCCAGTTTCCCCGGTGAGGACAGGGAGGCGTCCTGTGACAAAGTTCACTTTTATTGCCACTACATCCAGCTGGATGTGTTCACCAGAACCTTTCATTTTATTTTATTTTGTCAGGAATACCAACAGATGAGGAACAGGCGACTGGACTGGAGCGACGCACCATGCAGGCCCTCAAACAAGGAAAGGTGAGTTTCTGGTGTGTTTTCTGGTAAACAACGGTGCGTCCTCTGCTCTGTTCTGCCTGAACCAGGTTTTTTCCTACACGCTACAGGATCCCTACAGCATCCTGAAACCCAAGCAGTACACCGGCACCAAGGCGGACCCTCACATCGTCCCCAGCATTGGAAACAAGAGGCTGGTCGGCTGTCTCTGTAAGCCGGTTCCTGTCTGAAGATGGTTCCGAAACTTGGCCGAATTAACACCGGCCAGGTTCCGTTTAATCCTTTATTTTTTTTCTGGTTGCAGGCGAGGAAGACAACACCGCCATTGTGTGGTTCTGGCTCCACGAGGGAGACCCCCAGCGGTGTCCCTCCTGTGGGTCTCACTACAAGCTGGTCCCCCACGAACTGCCCCATTGAGAAGGCCAAACGCTCCCAGGCGCCGGGACATCGACATGGCATGGCGGCGCCGTTCTCCCTCCGTGGAACGTGCGCTCACCTTTAACCTGTACAGTTTAGCATTAAAATGTGTGACCAAAACAACGCAGTTCCTGCCTGTCTCTGTGTGTGTGTGTCTGCAAAATTTAAAGTGTCCTAAGTCAGAGGCTTCTTCACAGGCACTGAAACACGGACCGCTACAGGAGATCCTTTCAGCCCAAACACATCCGTCAGCATCTACAAATGTAGTGGGGGAAAAAAAAAAAAAAAAATCTTTAATTTCTTTCTTTCTTCATCAATCCAAACCAGGTTTGCTTATGGATGGAAGCCAGAAATTTTTGCACTTATTTTTCTAGATTAAAAAACAATCTATATTGATTACAACATTCAAACGAAAATTATATATCCATATAATTAAGAATACTTGAATACTTTATTTGACAAAATAACAGTCCACAGCAATAATGTAGGTTAAGAAATTAAACAGCCCCTCCACTTTTTGTGTAAAAAAGTTACGTTTTTTTATATATATATATGCTTTCATATCACATTGTCACATAAACCTTAGCAAAATAAAATGACCTAAATTGTAATTTTAACATGACTTCTCAGATTGGGTCCCCACTACAAGAACACCTCTGCTTTTATTTTGGTGCTACAGTCACATCCTGGGCCCCTTTTAGCCCCTCTTTATTAACCTCCTGGATACACCCCTGCTCAGCAGCGCTGAGGAGTTTTGGAATAGTCTCTATTAATCAGTCCAAAAACTCGTCTCTGTGTCAGGAGAGAGTGAGAAAGTAGTTTTTCTTAGTTTGGTCGCAGCACGAACTAAGATGAGTATGCTGATTTTGATATCAACGTTGGGTTTTGCCAGAACAACTGCAAAGACTTCTGAAAACGTGTGGCTCGCTGCTGCGCCGTGCGTCACTGATTGTTTTCCTCATAGACATAAGAATCACGCAGGTGACCTATTTTTTACTCAAAAAGGCAGCTTTCGCCAAACGTGATGGATATTTATGTCTGGAATGAAGAAACTTCACGCTTTTAAAATGTAACACTTTTTATTCTCGATCCCTCTCACATTAGGAACCGGGAGTGTACATGATATGCGACACTGTCAAATATCGGGAGAAATTCAGGAGAATGGTGGCCTCGAGATTTTCGGGAAGGGCACTGAAATTCTAGTATGTGATACGCCCAGTGACCAACCTGAACTGTGTCCAGTGAGGAATCTATTTTAGAGGAGTTTAACTGACTGCTAACGTTAGCTAGTGAGTTAGCTTACCGATCCAGGAGGAAAGTCGCTGTTTCCACGTGTGTTTGATGCCGTGGAAATGTTTTATGTGGGTCCATCTGTAGGCTTCACCTAAAACTACTCTAGTTTCTGTTCTTCTGCAGTCACGGATGACGATATATCCGGGGCTCCGAAGCAGCCGCTTGACTTGCCGACTCCAACGTTCTCCACCTGTGTAAGCCGAGCTGCGCCGAACATATAGCTGGATCATAGAGACCCGTATCTGTCCACCTGCAACCGCTACTGGCTAGTAGATGTAAACGTTAATTGTCGTGCTCCATTTAAATGTACATTTTATCATATTTTAATTCAAATATAAATTAAGGAAATTATGTACTTTGATTCTACAGGCCTCTAAAAGCCTCACGGATGTGTTATGTTTTTCCAATCTACAGCTTTTTATGAAAATGTTCCATATACAACCTTTAAATGATGTCATTCGTTTCCAAGAGACACAGATGACTGTCGACAGGAAGGACCTCCTGTAGCAGTCAATATTACAGCACTTCTATGGAAGCCTCTGATTGAAGACACAATGCATGAAGAGGATTGTGAGGAATCTTCCTGCAGTGGTTCCAGAATGGAACCAGCCTCATTCATGAGCTCGTAATACCTTCTTTACGTCACAGATGATGGTTGCGACTACTACGACGGATATGGTGTATTCCATTTACCTCGGAAGTCTGGTGTGGATTTGGCGTCACACCCGAGTAAACGGCGTTCCAGTTAAAACAGTAGGATAAATCCGTGTTCCACTATAGCAAAACCAAGGCAGCCGTAGTTGTAGTACCTCCTTCAAACATCGTTTTATGCTCCACTCTGTATGCAAACACCACTTTTCCTGAGTTGAAGGGGATGCTTGCCTATTTTCAACATGGACCTTATTTTTAAGCAAATATTACACAAGTTTGCAGCCACTTGGAGTCCCTCAGGAGAAATTTGTTCCAGTTTCGATCAGCGTATATCCATATAATGGGAGTCAATCAGGGCAGGAGATTTGTCGCCTGTAATAAGGCATTATCTGCCTTCATTTAGCCATGGTTTTGTTATGAATAGTTAGCGATATTCCCGTGAGTTCAGAACGTCTCGGAACTGTTAGCTTTTGAGTGTTTTACAGGCTTTTAATCCAACTGATTCCAATCTACAGTAACCTGGGATTTCATTGATGTCCCAGACGTCCGCCATTACAGCCTTGTCTGTGTAGGTTGTAGAAAGGGAGCCTGTAGAAGCTGAACTTAGTCCAATTGGTAAACGTGAAAGGCGTCGATGTCTGCAGTAGCAAATTTTGTCTAACCGGCCACCGTAGAGCACAGAGTCCTGCTCAGACTACGGCTGGGATGGAGCACAGAAGTGACGTAATTGTGCGATAGTGTCGTATTATAGCCTCTAAACCAACCGAAACAAGCACTTCTGAGATGTTCTGAACTCAAAGGGGGGATTATGTCTAACTATTCATAACAAAACATGGTTAAATGAAGGAGTTTTGGGGCAGATCATGCCTTTTTACAGGCAGCAAATCTCCTGCCCCTCTATTGACTCCCGTTAAATGGATAAACGCTGATCATGACTGGATATAAACTTCCCCCAGAAGGACTCCAAGTGGCTCCAAAGTTGTCGGGTTGAGCAAATGACCTTAATAAATGCTAAAAATAAGGTCCAGATGGAAAAAGGAAAAAAAACCCCACAAACTTCACCTTTGAGTTTAGAGTTGTAGGCTCTACATGCGTCTTGTAAAACAGATATTTTCCACCACAGCTACTGTTATTGATGTGAGGAGCAGCCATATTCAAAGAAATAGTCAGAGCAAAAAATACAAATCACTTCTTTTTTTGAGTAGGAAGTCCGACTTTTCCAATTGATTTTTTTCCCCCACTCCGAAGTCAGAATTTCCGACTACTAGAACGCACCGAAACATACCTCTTAAGGGCCGACTCCAGGTAGGAACCACCTGATGAACCGATTCACGGCAGACGGCTCCATTGTGTCAGGAAACAGCAATACAGCACAGCAAGGTTGTTTGCATTCACGGAAAATAACAAAATAACTAGAACAAAAATAAAAACGAGACTTCGCTACAAAACAAAAACTAACTGAAAGAATATGTGCGTTACGCCGTTTGTTTTATGGTGTTGTCAGGTCAGATCCAGTGTTTTTTTGTGTGGCATTTTGTTGCTTTTATCAGAACTGCAGCATCTGGCCCGAGTCAATACTTTAAAAGTAACATTTTCTTGTTAGGTCTTGCCCTTTGTAGGCAAGTTGGTGAACAAAAAGACTAAAACTTATAAAAACTACACTGAAACTAAGCAGTAAAAAAAAAAAAACTACAATAATATAGAAACGGTAAAAACTAATTGACGCCAATAGGGATGTACCAATACAGTTCTAATCTACTCGTATTGTTATGTTAAAGTTTACTGATACCATGAACCGATGCTTAAAATGAGTAAACTCTGCTTTTTTAACTAATTTTACTACTTTTTTTTTTTACTAATACAAGCAAAATCCAATTAATTCCTTTTATGTCGTGGAAGAAGTATCAGTACTCTGTATCAGCAGGTACTCATCCATGTACCGTTATGGAATCGGTTTGAAGTAACTGGCATTGTTGCATCCCTAGCTAAAAATAAAACTAACAAAAAAATTGTAACTATTAAAATGTTGTAGATTAAACACAAACTATACCTTAGTAAAAATTTTTTTTAAAAACTTGTCACTACTGAATTGGCTGCAAATAGCGCCTTAAGTAGCGAAGCATCAAGGTACTTCAGTTTCCCAAAATGAGTTCATGTTGAATATTTAAGAAATGCTCTATGAATAAAAAAATAAATAATCTGCGAATCCTGAACTATGAATAGTTGGGAGGGCTACGCCATAAAGCTAAAAAACAATCAGAACTTAAAGTCCAGTAAAGTTTGGGTTTGTGAAGACGCTGACATTAGTTCCATCTTAACCATTTTCTCACACACAAAAAAAGGAAAAGGAAATTAAGGACAGAAACATGTTAAACACCATCTTTACCACTACATGAAGGATTTAAAGTTGTTTTTTTTAGCGGCTGTACTTTATTTTTAACTTATTGTGGATTGTTTAAGGCATCCAGCCATTAAAATGAAATCCGCATTCTTCTCAGCCATCCCTGTGGTCGCCTTTACATAGTCTAGATTCAAACATCTGTGAAATACAGCGACCCAATCCAAACTACGATCACTTCCTGTTTGGATGCCGTTTCGTTGCATCTTACAAAGGTTGCGTTTGTGTTTAAGAGCTTTTTTTAGTGTATACAGCAGTAGTCTGCCTCATCATACTTGAAGTATCCAAATATGAACAAAAGCATATCTACAGAACCATATATCACATCTGATATTCATCGTAACACGGCATTGAAACGCTGTGATGGCATGAACTATATCTGGAAAAACCAGATGTCCTGTTTGGGAATGTGTTTGCCACCAACAGTCCAAGCTCCAGGCGTTTCCCTGCATCAGGCCAGGTTAAAGCCTTGATTGTGATCGATCGCATGTAAAAGCTTCTCTCTCAGGGTTTCTGCACTTGTGTACTTGGGAAGGTCCAACAGGTTGAAGCAGGTGTGGGCGACGGGTAAGTAATGCTCCCCTCCGCCGGTCGGCTGGATCACCAACTTCAGGCTTTTCATGCCCAAGATGGGGATTCGGTCACTTCCTGTGAGGAACACTGGAGAAACGTGGAAAAACGTGAGTTCAGCCAGATGAGGAGAAGTTATCTTCCAACACGTCTGACGGGTCATCAAACTTACAGAGGAACTGTTTTTTCTTCTCCAGCGGAAGATCGTGGAAGACCTCCCAGAAGATCTTTATGGTTGGATGATTGGCCCAGTATTCTCCTTTATATTCAGTACTCTGCAAATTAAAAAAAAACATAATTATTTATCCTCTGACTAACCATGGTGACTGTGCACACAGAGTATTTTAGTGGGAATCCCTGATTTACCAACAGAGTAGTGCATGATTGTAAAGGTGAAGGGAAACAGTACATGCGTCTAAGTTTGTATTACAATTAAAAAACTGAAAAGCACGGCATGCATTGATATGCAGGAGGATTAGAGCCACAGAAAAAGGCTGAGGGGAAAACAAGATGCAGTTTCATTAAGAGAGACTTCTGAGGGGAAAAAGTCCACAGACAACAACACAAAATGTTGAGTTAAAAATCAGATTTTTTTTGTAAAAATGTGGAGGAAAAAAAAAAAAGTCAGAATTCAGAAAAAAGTCCAAATTCAGGAGAAAAAAAGTAAAATTCGAGAAAAAAAAAAGTCTAAATTCAGAGAGAGAAAAAAAGTCTGAGAGAGAAAAATGGCAAAATTTTGGAAATACAGAAGGAAAAAAAAGACCAAATTCAGTGCTTAAAAAGAATTGAGAACACAATGCGGAAAAAATTCAGGATGAGAGAAAAAAATCTAAAGTCTGAGAATAAAAGTTGTATTCGAGGATAACATTTTGCAGGAAAGAAAACATCATAATTCAGAGGAAGAAGAGTACACATTTTGAGATTAAAATTAATTCTGATAGGGGAAAAGACATGTTTTAGCCTCTCTTTTCTGTGCAACTAAACAGTGAAATTTTTAGCTAATTTGAAACTTTCCCCTTTCCTCTACTGCATCACGCAAACACCATTAAAGGGACTATATCATGCTATTTTACAGCTTTCAACTGCTAGGATAGACATATATATGCTAAAATGTTACCGTTTGTGCTCTACAGTATTAACTTGTCCTAAAATTTGACTTGTATCCTGTAGTTAATGTTGGACCACAAAGTAAAAATGCTCGTTTCTGTATAATCCTGCCTCCTGCGTCCCCCTGCAATCTTAAAATGAATAATAAAAAGTGCTCTTCTTCAAACAAGAAAACATACATTTCCCAAAATAGGTTCCATAAAAGCAAGTTATTTTGTTTTCAACAGTTCTGCTCTTTCACTATTTCAAGGCTTTTGTAACCCTGAAGAGGTTTTCTTCCTGATTATCTGCCCCACAGGATGATGCTGCCACCACCAGATTTCACTACGGAGAAGGCTTGTAGGTCGGAAACCTCACCCATTGCTCTGCCCCCTACAGGGCTTATGACGAACTACAAACGGAGACGGTTGAAGCTGTTCACTGACTGCCTTCTTCCATTAAGGAACAGGGTTCTCATTTATAAAGCTTGCTTACGCACAAAACGGGGTCTGAAAACTACGTAAGCAACTTTATACGCAAAGTTTGGGATTTATAGAAAAAAAACATTGCGGGAAAAATGTGCGCAACTTTAAGCACACTAAGGAGCTTGCTTACGCACTTTTTGGACAAGGAAGCACTGACAGCACAGTAGGAGGGATACCAAAATTGTGAATTTAAGCCAAATTTTCAGACTTGCAGAGCATTGCACACCCAAAAGAACAACACAGATACTTGTGCCACATCCCGACTATAGGAACTGAGGATAAAAATGAGAATCTGAATTAAAAATATGTTGGATTTAAGAATTATGTTCATATATACAGTGGCTTGGCAAAAGTATTCGGCCCCCTTGAACTTTTCCACATTTTGTCACATTACAGCCACAAACATTTTATTGGAATTCCACGTGAAAGACCGATACAAAGTGGTGTACACGTGAGAAGTGGAACGAAAATCATACATGATTCCAAATTCTTTTACAAATAAATCACTGAAGAGTGGGGTGTGCGTAATTATTAAATATTATGAGTGCTAAAGACTAAATAGAGTGCACCTGTGTGTAATCTAATTTCAGTACAAATACAGCTGCTCTGTGACGGCCTCAGAGGTTGTCTAAGAGAATGTTGGGAGCAACAACACCATGAAGTCCAAAGAACACACCAGACAGGTCAGTGATAAAGTTATTGAGGAATTTAAAGCAGGCTTAGGCTAATAAAAGATTTCCAAGCCTTGAACATCCCACTGAGCACTCTGAACACACCATCCCCACTGTCAAATATGGTGGTGGCAGCATCATGCTCTGGGAGTGCTTCTCTTCAGCAGGGACAGGAAAGCTGGTCAGAGTTAATGGGAAAATGGATGGAGCCAAATACAGGGCAATCTTGGAAGAAAACCTCTTTGAGTCTGCAAAAGACTTGAGACTGGGGGGGAGGTTCACCTTCCAGCAGGACAACGACCCTAAACATAAAGCCAGGGCAACAATGGAATGGTTTAAAACAAAACATATCCATGTGTAAGAATGGCCCAGTCAAAGTCCAGATCTAAATCCAATCGAGAATCTGTGGCAAGATCTGAAAACTGCTGTTCACAAACGCTGTCCATCTAATCTGACTGAGTTTGAGCTGTTTTGTAAAGAAGAATGGGCAAGAATTTCAGTCTCTACATGTGCAAAACTGGTAGAGAAATACTCTAAAAGACTGGCAGCTGTAATTGCAGCAAAAGGTGGTTCTACAAAGTATTGACTCAGGGGGCTGAATAATTACGCACGCCCCACTTTTCAGTTATTTATTTGTAAAAAATTTTTGGAATCATGTATGATTTTCGTTCCACTTCTCACGTGTACAACACTTTGTATCGGTCTTTCACGTGGAATTCCAATAAAATTGATTCATGTTGGTGGCTGTAATGTAACAAAATGTGGAAAAGTTCAAGGGGGCCGAATACTTTTGCAAGCCACTGTATGTCTTCAGATTGTATAGCAGTTGCACGTATTGGTGCATGTGTGAAGAACAAATATGCTGCAGTGTCCCAGCATAATGCTGCACAATGGATGCGTTTTTTTTTTTATGTCACGCACGCTGCTGCATAAACGCTGTGTCACCTGCAGCTCTTCCGTTTATTTTTATGACCCCAAATCACTATTTTGCAATGATGATACTTTTTAAAAGTAGTTTTGAAGCACACCTTTTCGCCAGGCTTTAAATATCTCGGAGTGCTTAAATTTATTATGTTCTTTTGTGATTTAGTTTTATTTGCTTTAATTTGCTTTGTTTCCAGTCTTACTGTCGCTACAAGAGATAATAATAGCCTATGAATGAAACGTTATATTTAATGTTATTTTTTGTTTCACCTCTTGTGCTGCTGCTTCAATTTTATTTATTTTTAAGTTTTTAATTTTTACAGTTCTCTTCTAAAATATTTTTTATACCTATATTTTTGTCTTTTTATGTGAAGCCTTTGGCTGAGTAAAGCTCTATATGGATCAACATTGATGGATTGATTGAAATAAAACAGTTTTCTCTGCCTCCGCATGCCTGTTGCCATGGTTACCTGTGAAACGCCTATAACGCCCATCGTCTTAAGTTGATGCAGAATATTCACTAACACTTTGCATTGACCGTTTATGGCAGTAGGTGGGTGTGTAGAAGGCGGGATATGATCTAGTAACAGCTGAGCACATTTCTACGAAGAGTCTAATTTATAAAGAGGAAATTGCATCCAACTGTGCATACTCAAAGTTTGATAGATCAGAGTACGGTTTTAGTGAGGATTCTTCGCAAAGTTTTATAAATGAGACCCCAGATGTTTACAACTCACGACTAGCTAGCATTCCACCCGAGCTGTGGTGAGAGAACGTGAAAAAATTTACACAGCGCTGTGGGAGGTTGTGAAACGGCACCTTTTCCAGCTCCGTCCAGTCGTAGTTGGTGTTGCCGATGATCATAGCTTGCAGCTCGCTCGGCTGGAACAGATCTAAAACCCGTCCACCGCACACCTTGTGGAAGCCCGCGTAGAAGCCCTCGAACAGCTGAGCCACCGATTTGTTGAAGACGTAGTCCACGTAGGCGTCCACGAAGTCCTGCCTAGAAGAGAAGCCGTTGCAGGTTAAACAGCGAAGACCGACACATCAGCTAACGACTGTGCAACAAGACAGCTGAGACAGTTTTACCGGTTCGACTTGTTGACATTTATGTTTTCACCGTTTGGTACCAATTCCAGGACCTCTGTGGCTCCGTAGTTATCCTCCGTGATCTGAAAACCGAGCAGGCACGCTTTTTAAATAGTCCCTTTCGCAAAATCTGGCCCGTTTATTCAAAACGCTAACTTACAGTGAAATTCAAACAGAAGGTGTCTTCTATGTCGTCTTCAGTGTAGTCGAGCAGCTCTTGCAGGCTCCTGATTTAAGCGAAACGGTTAAAAAAAAAAAAACGGGCAGAATTCGAACGTTTAGAGGAACAGCGGTCGGGTTAACCAAAACCAACCTTCCCACGTCTGGCATTAGCTCCTTAAGGTCTTCCAGCGTCGCTTTGGTCTTGAGGAGCTTCTTGTAAAGCGCCAGGGGGAAGTTGAGCTCCACGATGGTGAAGTTGTAGATGGCCAGACCACAGATGACCCCGATGAGGTTAAACAGGTCAAATTCCTCGAACGTCTGCAACGGAAAGCAGAGAGAGAGAGACGCTCTTCAGACACCACATAAGTGGATATGCCATAAAATGGACACCTCCATGCTGTCAATATGTTACTAAATATTCCAGAGGGCCATAAATATCAGGGACAGTGTTGAAAAAAATAAAATAAAATAAAAAAGGGAAAATTGATTCTTTTAGAAATTGAATCGATTAAAAGGTTCAGAAATTGATTTGATTTTTTAAAATAGTTTGCCCTTTTTACAGCTAAAATAGGAAGGGAAAGTCCAGACGGCCATTTTAAGTCTTGTGTCTTAATGCGATTATAAAGTTTCCCCCGGTGAACTGTTACTCTCCCACTGATAAGTCATTGAATTACAGGCATAACATAAGATATAATTTAGATTACAGCTAAAAAAGACCTGTTTTAATAGCACTGACCCATATCTATAACGAACCGGATCAGATTGAATCACAAAAATCGATTCCAACTCTTGAGAATCTGAATCGAATCCATTCTTGAAATCTGAATCGATACCCAGCTCTACTGCAAAGTAACTGAAGTGAATATTCTGCATAGACTTAAGCTGGTTTAACAAGTAACCATGGCAACCAAGAGGCGAGAGAAAGCACTTTCCACAAAGACTTTAATAGACGTGTTTAAGGGTGAAGCAGAGGCAATCAATCAACGTTTATCTATGTGGAGCTTTATTCAGCCAAAAGGCTACCAAACTTACCCAGAACAAGAGACAAAACTATAATTACCGACAAGACAACATGAGTAAAGAGGTTTCATATAAAGTAAAAGCGGTAAAACAAATATAAAGTTTGAGTTATGCTGGGCCTACACCAAAGGATTTTCACAGTCTCAGACTAAAGGCGCTTGCTGGACTTTCTTGGACGCCCTGAAGACTTCTTAAAAATAATTGAACCTCTTTCCTTGAAGTTCTTGATAATCCTATAAATTGTTGATTTGGGTGCAATCTTAGTAGCCACATTATCCTTGCCTGTGAAGCCATTTTTATGCAACGCAATGATGGCTGCACACGTTTCTTTGCAGGTCACCATGGTTAACAATGGAAGAACAATGATTTCAAGCATCACCCTCCTTTTAACATGTCAAGTCTGCCATTCTAACCCAATCAGCCTGATATAATGATCTCAGCACATCACAGAAACAACTCAAGCAAAGATCTAAAAGCGGTTTAGCAGCAAACTTTGTGAAAACTAATATTTGTGTCATTCTCAAAACGTTTGGCCACGACTGTACATTGTAATTGTTTTTTAATGAAGTGCATGAAATGTAATTGTAATTTGCGAATCCTTTGCTGCCTCTTGGCCTCTCTTGGTTCTCTCCTGGTTAAATGAACGTTGAATAAAAAAATAAAGTAAAATAAATTGAGCAGTGGCTCAGAGAAAGAATGTCTCAGTTTTAAAACACTGTTTCTGCAACAGAAGTATATGGTATGGATGTTTTGGTTTGCACCTTGTGTGAAAACCAAATGAGTCTGGACTCGTCGTAGTAGCGAAACATCCCGTATTTGGGATCCAGCAGCTCCTTCATGATCAGGAGGAAGAACTCTTTTCTGACGCCGCCGGCGTCGACCGCATCTTCACCCACAAAGATCACCTGCAACAAAAGCCACAGGATGAAATAAAACATTTATTTTATTACTTTTTCTCCCCATTTTTTTCCTCTTTTCTGAATGTTTAAAGTGTAGAAAGTTACAAAGTAAAGAAGTTTTGTTTTATGGTCTGTCTATTAAATGCTTTCTACGGATTCTTTAGACATTTAACATTAATGCAGCCTGAATCTAGTCTGCTCAGCTTTCCTTCAATAAATATCGATCTGAACATTCTTTACCTTAAGTGGTTTCTTGTAGTCGACGTTCTTGGATTTCCTGAGGACCTCCATGGTGTCTCCTACGATGTTCTCCCTCCGAACAATGAGGATGAGACACGGGTTCACAGACTCCACCGCTGGCAGGAACATGGAGCTGATGTTCTGCAGCTGCGCCTGGTCCACCGCCATCTGGTTTTCAAACACAGCTATGACCAACGTCCCACTGGGAAACCTTACGATTTACGGCGAGTCGGTGTGGCGTAATACAACACCGGGGAGCAATTTACCTGCATCTGAATGACAGCATCCGTCTGGAGCAGCGCCGTTTTGGCCTGAGCGTCAAAGACGAAGGGATACTTACAGAGCGTCACCACGCCGTCTCGTCCCTGAGGACACAGAGGAAGAAACAGACGCTGACTCGGCTGCTGATGATTCTAAGACACGAAAATGGATCAGGGTTGAAAAGGTGAGGACAGGACCCTCATAGAGGGAGAAAACTCTGGATTGCTATATTTAAAATCATCAATATGGTGCAGTTTGAGGAAGATGAAAAATAATCAGGGAGAGTTACAGACCGGTATGAATGCCTATTAAAGTATCTATACTTGGGGGGACTAAAAAGAGAAAAATATTATAGATTTAAAAATAAATGAAATGAATCCATAGATAAAATTGATAACTTTATAAAAATATGTTAAATGCAAGTGTTCATCTAACTGGTGCTACAGAGGTTCATGGTTTTGCAGCAGAGTAAAATGTTGTAGCGCCAATAAAATTTAAAACAGTTTAAAACACTTAATAAAACAAAAATCAACCTAATGCATAACGAATGAAGGCATAGAATTACACGTGAAACATTTAATTTTAATTCGAGCAAAGACTACAGGGTCGTCTTAGTGGTGGTTTTTTATAATGTATACAGACTATATGTTTTGTACCACATGTAAAATGTGTTTTATAGCGAACACGTGGCTCTTCAGATTTTTGTTACTTCAGTTAATATTGATTTCAATCCAAATATAATTAAAGGAAGTATAATATAATTTTACTATAATTATATTACATTATCAAATTATATTATTTATATATTATTAATTATATTATATATCCATCCATCCATTTTCTGAACCGCTTAGGGGGTCGCGGGGGGGCTTGTGCCTATCTCCAGCTGTCAACCTTCTTGCTGCAAGGAAACAGTGCTAACGACTTTTCCACCGTGCAGCCTACATGATATATAAGTACATTAAATATAATTATAATATATTTAATATGAATAAATTATATATATCTTATATGTATTAATTATTTATTATAATCATTATTATTTAAGTATTATATATTACAATATAACTAGGGATGTAAGAAAAATATCGATATGCCAATATATCGCAATATTTCATGTCACGATATTATATCGATATTCAAGAGCAAAGAATCCTTTTTTTCTCTCTTTAGAATTTCAATGAAATCCTCCGTTTCAGTGGATCAACTAGAACTAGTAATAAAACTGGATTAGTTATGGATGAAACAGGTTGGAGTTTTTAGGACGCTATGATAGGTTTTCTACAGTTAAATTCAGGTTTGAAAATCGGAGTATATAGTATTAATCATCATATCGTGATATATCATATCCTTTTCTCTGTGTGGTGATACATATTGTATCGCCAGATTCTTGACAATACACATCCCTAATTATAACTTTGGTAGTCAACAATTTAGTCAATGTTTTAAATAATTTCCTTGCTAAAAGAGGCTACACTGTCAGATAAACCATAGCAAAAATGTTTTTTTTAAAACTGTAACTTTGGTTTTAACAAGACCAAAAGCACAATCAGCTCAAAGAGCTGCTCATTTCTATTTCATTGAGTGTGCAGCACAGGCCGCGTTCACTTAAGTGCAAAAAGAGCTTTGTTCCGTTGTTAAAGTTAACATCGTGCAGCTGGAACAAAAGGAAACTCGACATGCGCTCAGTTGAAACAGATTTTAGTCCTAAGTAACTCAGCGGGGTGTAAAAAGTCATAAACTCCAGCACAAGACTGATCTCCCAAAGACTTGCTGCTGTTTGTGTTTATGCACAACATAATTTTCATCAGACTTGTCTGTTGTTTTGTATTATCATTTATTTATTTATGTTTTTTAAATTTTTGATGGAGTTGCGGAAGTCTTAAAGGGTTAGTATAGTTTTTCCTTCAACATGGAACTTATTTTTAGCATTTATTACGTTCATTTACTCACCCAGACAATATTTGAAACACTTAACAGTTATTTGGTTAAGTTTATATCCATTTGCGATCGTCATATATCCATATTATGGGACGTTAATGGGGGCAGCAGTCGTGCAACTAAATAAGGCATAATCTGCCACAAAGATCCTTCATTTCACCAATGTTTTCTTATGTATCGCTGACATGTTTCCCCCCTGAGTTAAGAGCATCTCGAAGGGGCTTTGTTGTTGTCTGCAAAGGTTTTTATGGGCTTTTATTTCAACTACACTCACATACTATTTCAATTACGTCACTGCTGTGCTCCATCCCAGCTGTAGTCTGAGCAGGTCGTTCACTCTGTGTCCCAAGGCGGTTGGTTAGACAGAACTTGTTACTGCAGACATCAACATGGTTCACGTTTACCAATTGGACTAAGTTCAGCTTCTACAGGCTCCCCTTCCACAACCAACCACAACGTCGTTCTCATTCAGATTCTCCCTGTTATTTAGAAAACTATCAATGTTCCTAAATAGAATAGTTTTAGAGAGCGGGGAGTCCTTTCTGGTTTTGTTTGGTGCTGCAGTTCAGCACATAAACATTCTGTTTGTGTTCATGTAGAAAAAGTACAAATACATGCTCTTTTATACTCCTGATTTTTACTGATTTGGTGAGCAGGACCGCTAAAATAGGGCTGAAATTTTCCTTCTACTCTGAAATAATTTACCATTTTGTGTTGATCTAATCTACAAAATCCCATTGAAATATAAAGTTTGTGCTTCTAACACCATAAAAGGGGTGTGAATACTTTTCCACAGCGGGGGAAGTGTGGGACGCACCATTGGGTACATCTGCCGCTGGATCCATGTGACGTAGTCGTTCCTGATGTCGATCAGGTCGTCCAGTTCGTGGACGTAGAACTTGTCGTACTGAATGATGCTTCCCGCTTTCTCGTTCACCTGCAGAGAAAAGGAAGTGAGAGCTGGCAGCCAATGAGGTGAATTAGGCAACCGTCTTCCCTTCTTTTGTTCCCAACCTTGTGCAGAATCTCCAGGAACCTTAGAGCGGTGTCCAAGAAGCAGGTGAAGATCCTCTCCTCGGCTACAGGAATGCCCATTTTGTGCATCTGGAGCAGATACAGCACCACGTCCTTGTACAGATCCACCAGCCGCTGGAAGAACAGCGGCTCAAACGTGGACCACCAGTTTCCTGAAGCAGTTACAGAAATAAAAATACAACTCGTGACAAAAATTTATCACCAGACGGACGTCAGCGGGTGGGAAAAATAAAACCTACCCAACACCTTGAGAGGCGCCTCTTTCAGGTCGATGACACATTTGGCGAACGGGATGGTGATGGTGATGTAATTACTCCGGTCGCTGAAGAGCGGGCATTCAGGCAGCGTGAGGTAGAGCCTCAGAGCTTCGATGTCTGGAGGAGAGTTAGTCAGTCTGGGAATCAGGTCCTTCTCCAGACTGGCAGCGACCTGAGGTAGACAGCAGGAAGGACATGAGTCACTGAAGTCGCTCCTGGGTCAAAAAACGTTGAGGACCAGCTCATGTGGAGAACAACGTGGCCTCACACACTTTAATAAACTTTATGCTACAGGACTGAAATGTTGAGCAAAACCCACCATTTTAGAAAACTTATGCTGCAGGAAAACGATTACATATTAGATATGATTACCTTTTTAAAGGTCTCCACGGAAAAATCATGAAAAACTGGGTTGTTCAAAACAATCCGTCACAAACGATTAGTTTGATAATCGACTATTCACTAATTATTTTGCAGATTAGTTGACTAATCAGATCAAGTTTAAAATGCATGTTATTGCAGGAGCAGCTGCTCAAATATCTGCATGTTATGTAGTATCTGAAACAGTGATTTTCAAGATGATAGCTCATTTAATAGGTATAAACTATATATAAAATAAAACAGTGTTACAGCAGACACATGACGTGTGTTAACCGTAGCGAAATTAGCATTACCACTGTTAATGTTGCATCCATTAAAATAACATAACAGCCTCTTCAGTCAGGAGCTTCATCAAAACTACTGAATGATTCTTACAGAAAGATTTACATGATAATAAAAATAAGCAGCATTGTTTTGTGCAAACATCTACGCCTTGATGCCCTGTATGCAGCAGTAGCTGCGCACCGATCTGCGCATAAACGCATGACCGCACCATAGAGGATGTCATATGACAGAGAATCTAGACATTTTCATCAATCTATGAATACCCCTGGATACAAAGGAGAGAAGGTAAAAAGCCGACATGTCGGGGGAAAAGAGAAAATCTCTCTACTGTCTATGCTAATGTTAGCAGCTAACAAGCTAACTAGCTAACAGAGGCTACTGTCCTTGTTTGTAATCGGCCACAGCGGGCTTCCCTTTAAAAAGCACAAACATCACTGCTGTACTGTTGTGGAAAGCAGCTTCTACTTTGTAAATGTTGCATTACAGATGCTTCTCTTCTTATTTAATAAAATTATCCAGAACTTAAGAGCTACGTTGTCGGCTAACAGCTGACAGTGCTGTTAGGGCTTTTACGTTGATGCTGCAGCTCAGCCTGAATCCCACAACTGTGCCATGTGTGTGAGGGGCAGAAAGGGAGCGGATAAAGGCACAGCGACCGTTTTACGAGAAAAACAACGCTTTTTAAAAAAAGAAACGATGATTACTAACTAATTTGTTGACAATTTTACTCGTCGACGAATGGTGGCAGCCCTACATGCTGTGTGTGAATACTTTCTCCAAACTCAATTTCCTGCATCACTTAGAGAAGGAAAATGCCAGAGTCTAAGAAAGCCTGTCTTTCTAATGTCAGGAGGGCTGAATTGATGAAGAAATGGTTGGAATTTGTTTTTTGAACACCACAGGGAAAATATGAGGCTCGTTAGTGATTTGTTCAGTCACTTTATGCAGAGTTACTTAATTGATACGGACTGAACAGACCTAGCTTTGTTAGTCAGGTTACTGTAAGTAAAAAATAAATTGTGTGAGTGATAGAGAGCCCTTGCACTTCTCTCCACACCAGAGAAGTATAAGCTAAGCTTTATGGTACACAAAAATTATGGTTCAGTGTGGTTTTTTTTAACAATAAGAATTAAAATATGACTCATGGTTACCTTTAAAAAAATAAAGAAACTTTTTCTAACATTAATTAGATTAGTAGTAGTAGTACAAGTAGACATAGGTAGATAAATAGTGCATACAATACAACCACTTTAAAATGGTTAATCTTCAGAGGTGGTAAGAGTAGCTAAAAATTGTACTCAAGTAAAAGTAGCACCAGCTACAACATATTTTTACTCAAGCACAAAGTAGTATTCTAAAAAAAAATATTCAATTAAGAGTAAAAGAGTATTTGGTAAAAAGGCAAGTCTTTAGAGTTCTTTTTCTGAGATCACAGAGTAAGGTTTATCATTCAAAAATTATGTAATAGGACAAACATTTAAAATTATGTGCAAATTCTAAAGTCTAAACAGAATATGCTATAAATGTCAAATAAAAAGAATAAAAAAAAATAAGTATTTTTTCCCCCCCAAAAAATTCTCAAACTAAAGCTAATGAAACCAATATTTACTGTAGGTAATGTCAATGGTAGACCAACCAGGGTAAGGTACTCTGAGTGGACCTCGAAATGGTACAACAGGGTCAGCAGGTAGAAAATAATGTTTAAGTGATGAAGCTGGATTAGAAAAAAAAAAGAAGTCTCGCTTCAACATAAACTATGTTTGAGGCTCATTTTTGGTTAAAACAAGCGTTTCATTCTGTAAACTCTCTGTGAGTAGAGTAGCCAGAAGCTTTACTCAAGTAAGAGTAGCGATACTTCAAACGAATATCACTCGAGTGAGAAGTACAGTCTACTTTTTACTCAAAAAGTCACTCTAGTAAGTGTAGCTGGTTGCAACCCACCTCTGTTAATCTTAAAGTTTAGAGAAGTTTAAATATTGTTGTTCCCGTTAGGGGTGTCAATTTTCCACATCCTCGATTCGATTTTCCATTTTTTTTTTATCCTTTTCTTACAGTACAGAGCCTTATGCCATTTTTAGACTAGTCTAATCTATGATCATTGGTTTTATTAAAGAAATTTTGTACAGTAAATCTTATTTTAAAAGACATAAGTGATGCAATTTAAATTATTCTTGTGTAATGTATCCCATTATGCATTAATGGTCAAATTGAAATTATTAGCTTTAATATTATTGTACTTAAGATGAACTGTTACACTTATAAGTGTAAAAATCTTGTTTAAATAAATAACAGAAATGATCAGTAACAATGGGTGGCTGCCATCTAGCGACTACTGTATTTTTAGTTACTGCTGCACAACTCTCAGCGCCGGCTGGCTCAGAGAAACGAGGCTATTCATGCAATAACTGGTCTCATTCTTGTTTAAAACGTGAATTGTCGACTTAACTCAACGGGAAACTCAAAATTTCCTCCCTGTTGATTTGAGAGTAGGAGCGGCTTTAGCTCCGATCCCGCTGCTTCTTTCTTCATCTGTCATCGCCATGGTTTAGCTGTAGCTTAGCTAAGAGCTAGCGTCAGCTAATATACTCTGTTCAGGGGGGACGATCTTATTGTGATACAGCAGTTAATACTGTTACCAGGTGTTGTTGTGAGTTGCAGGAGAACTCGTGAGAGTTACTTGTTAAGCCTAGTTTATGCTTCCCTGAGTGCAAATTCTGCGGTCGGACGCAGGCGTATTGACAGAGACGTTTTTCGTTTATGGTTCTCCGTTTTTTTCCACTCCATTCTCTATTGTTTTTTCAGCGTTGCTCGACCAGGACAGCAGGGGGTGCTAACTTTTCATGGCGTCTATGCCTACTATCACACCGTCGTTTCAGTTTTTTTCTAGGCTTGTGAACATATTTTTAAAAATATAAAAACTTTATAAATAAAGTTTGATATTTCTTACTCAAGGAGCAATGGATGACAGAAAGTACGTTTTGATTAAGCTGTAAAGCTTTTCATTAGAACTGCAGCTCATAGAATACTCTAAAAACAAATGGAAACAAACACAGCAGACTGTTTTGTTGTTTTCCTACACCTCCTTGTGTTCAAAATCGCCAACAGACCAGATTAGATCAATTATGCTTTCAATATAAAGCATATAGTGGCCAAAAGCTGTATTAACTACTGATTACAGCAACTATAGAGCCCCGTTCTCATGAAATGATCTCTGGCTGTTACTGAATTGACCAATCACAGGCATTACTCTCACTCTCCATTAAAAAATGGGCCTAGTGACAGAGAGCCCTTACGTTGAAGGATAATTGTGTTGCGTCAATCCGTCTCCGTCAAAACAGAGAAGCATAAATTAGGCTTTAGGGAAAATGCAATGTGTGGTTCCTTGTGATGAGGAAATCTGAGTAAATAGATGGTCGCCTGCCAGCTGTTGCTACAGAGTCTGAATGGGACCCTAGTGACGCTACAGTATGTAAGCACGGGAAGAGGTGATCGCGATAGTCTTAAATTTCGATGCGCAAGGTCATGACGTAACTCAGATCGATTCTGATAAAAGTAAAAAATAAAAATCTAGAGACCTCCGTTTCGGCTCAGTTAAAGTGAACTCTGGTGCGATTCGATTGCATGTGTGAATGCCAAGCGGGGCAACAACAACCCTGCTTCTTTCTTTGCTCAGGCTGAGCCCAGAGCTGCAACACATTTGCCAGAAACATTATAAAATCATAAATTATTTATGACGTGTAAAAAAATAAATAAATCAAACCTTCGGCCTGGAGAGAGGTGAGCATCAGGGAGGCTAAGCCTGACCACTGACCTGCTGAGAAATCTTGGGGTGGTCCTGTTGAATCAGTCTGTGTAGAAGCAGCCGAGCCATGTTCATGTCCACCCCAGGATACCTGCTGCTGGTACTGAAGTGACCTGGATGACTGCAGAGGGATAAGAGCTTTAAAACAAGCCGATCACTCTCACGTTCAGTTGGCTTTCTAGCTGATGTCTCCCTGTGTGTTACCTCGTGGACAGAAACGATCCGTTGAGGCAGCTTGCAGACGAGAACACGAGGTCGATCTCACTGCAGCGAACAGAAACAGTCATTAATTAGAGCAGTGACCTTTCTGCAACTAAACCTGGAGAGAAGATCTGAATTATGGGTAGAATAGATCTGAGGAGAGGGCTTTACTTGGAGACGTCTGCCGGGAGTCTTCCTGGAGAGTTATTCAGCCATTTCTGAATGATCTCTTCATTCAGGGTGCAGATCTTTCTTTGGGGATCCTGTATTCTCACATTCTCCATGTCCTGAGGGTCCTAAGATTAAAAACAAATAAGGATGTGTTGAAAAAAAAAAAATCTATTCTGAATCGATTCTTATAAAAATTCTAATAATCAATTCACAAGTTTAAAAATCTGTATAATTGTTTAACATGATTTGTCCCTTTTTAAAGCTAAAATAGGAATTAAAAATTCAGACGGACGTTTTCAGACTTAGTTCTGAAAGTGTTAATACAGTTTTTTCCTGGTAAACTGTTACTCACCCAGTGTTAATTTACTGAATATCATGCAGGTAATTAAGAGAACTATGCAGAGAAAATAGACTCACAAGATCTGTGTGTGTAATACCTGATTTGTAACTTGTCTCAGCATGTTTGTGCGTATCTTTTTGGTACTTCCAAGTGTTTAGTAAAATGTACACACAAATATTTAAAAACAATACGAGAACAAAACCCATTTATACTGGCACAATTTCAAATTACACTAACTTAAAACTAAATATGAATTCAAAACCGCTCTTACGCATGCAAATCGTTAAGTACGTATGCACCAATCACCTGATACACACAGACAAAACTAGACTTGCACAAAGATCAGAGTAACAACTGCAAGAGGGGTTTTGAGACTCATTTCACGTCTGGATAGTTGTGCGTACAACTGGATTTATTCAATTCCAAAAATTGCTTGAGGCAAAAACTCTGCCTCGAAGCCTCGTTAAATTCCTATGACGCGCACTATATGCGCCTGGGTGCCAGCCGAACATAGTCCCGCCAAAACATGATTTGGAAGTTCAGTCTGGCATTCCTCCGTTGATTAGGACCGAACAAGATCTGTTCGGACCAATCCGATTGGGCAATCAAGTTGGGGATTACGATGACTGACAGGTGAACAACAGCGACGTAATCAACCATGTCACCAAAGAGCGCCTGGGTTGAATCGATTTACAACAATGATGGCTGCCGCTGGAGAACTGAGATTTGTAGATTCTGCAACGACTCTGTTCTAGAAGATATCGACAGCGCATTCATTTTAAAAGAGGAACAAATAACGTCCACCACACTTCCGTTGCTCTGATTGGTTATAGGTCTATCCATTTGAGTGCAGAGGCATTTTCTTCCTTGTTCGATTAAAACACGCCCCATAATCACAGCCCAATGGAGCAGTATCAGAATGACATTCTGATTAAAATTGAGTGTGGCAACATCAGGCTAGCGAAGAACAGCAGCAGCGCCTGATACAGTTTGAATTTAGTTGGTGCAATTGCAGAGAGTAAAGATGCCCATAAACGGCAGAAAATGTGTAAAGTTTGGGATTGTTACATAAAAAAAAAAGAAAAGAACAAAGTACAGTGTATTTACTACAAAGTAGAGCTGGTGTACCACAGCAGTACGAGCGCAATGATCCAGCATCAGAAAACATTCAGATGATGTTTCACCAAGCGTCGCTGAAACAAGGTAACGTAACCTAAAGCCTGTATTGATGTTCGCTGTATTTGTAGTGATGTCATGATGCAGTTAGAATAGATATGATGTTCCACATTCGATATTCACGTTCAATTGCAAGAGAGCCTTGTCCACACGTAGCCGGGTATCTCACAAAACGGGGATTTATTTTCTACAGTTTGGCCTGTCATCCACACGTAAACGCAGATTTTAGGCACAAAAAAAGTGGAGAACTGCGTTTTCTCTGTTTTCAGTATCTGCTTTTGGATGGATGAGAACAGCGAGAGAATATCACTATATGTGACAAAAAAATGCTCCGCTGTGACCAAAGTAAAAAAATAAAAATACTCTCTCACTCTCTCCTGACACAGAGACTCCTTTGTGTTTTAGAATGATTAATAAGAGACCATTAGCAGGGGCAAATCCATGAGGTGAATAAAGAGGGGCTAAAGGGGGCCCAGGGTGGGTCTGGGATTGTAACATCAAAATAAAAGCAGATATGTTCTTCTAGTGGGGACCCAATCTGAACTGGTCACATTTTAGAGTTTTAAACTGTAAAAAAGGACATTTAAAGTCATTTTGTTTTGCTAAGGTTCATGTGACAATGTCGTCTCAAACTCTGCTTGCTTTTCAAACAATTTAAGGGATTGGCAAAAATTTAAAATCGCTAAAACATTGCAACTTTTCACAAAAAAGTGGATGGACTGTTTAGTTTATTAACTTATATTATTGCAGTTGAGTGTTATTTTGTGATAGAAAGAAAGAAAAACTATAAATGGGCTTACAGCCACGAAATGTTGGTTGTTTAAAAACGTCTAAAAAAATGCCCCAAAAAAATCAGATTAATCGAATCGATAAAGTGCTAGATTAATCGATTACAAAAAGAATTGATAGCCCTAATGACGCGTTTAAATGCTGGTAGAATGCTGGGTCATCTGAGTATTCTTTGCTTTTCACTCTCGCTGTTGAAGTGAAAAAAAATTATCAGGATCTTTTTAGTTCTAAAAAATAGAATGATACTTTATAAAATTGTAAAATTTTGAAATATAAATGTATGGGCAGAACTTTGGGCCATAAGAAAATTGATTAATTTTAAGAAGTTTGATTTGTTTTTATATTATTCAAATGTAATAAAAATGCGTTATTAAAAGCGTAATTTGAAATCCAATCTATTAGTCTGGAAATTATAGTCACGAAATTGAAACAGTTTTCTGAATCTTGAATATTACATAATTTGGTTTGAAACTCTGTATAAATGGGCAGTTTATAGGATTTCCCAAGCAGCCGTGAATGCACCACAGGCATTAGATGTCGGCAGCCTCAGAAAGCAGCCGAACAACTGACAGTGTGTGCGTTCATAAGACGGTAAGTTTGATGGTGCGATGCTCTCATTAATGTTCTTGTTTAGTCTTGAGTGTATTTGGATGACTTAGAAGCTTTTCTCTGCTTATTTTTTTATGCGGTAATGAAGTGGCATATCGTTTAGAGGGAAAGCGATAAGAATGCTCAGATGACCCAGCATTCTACAAGCATTTTGAAGCACCATCTACGCACAAATATCCAGATGTGAAATTAGTCTCCAAACCCTTTGTGCAGTTGTACATCTGATCTGTGCGTAAATGTAGCTTTGTCTGTGTGTATCAGATGATTGGTGCATACGGGCTTCATGATTTGCATGCGTAGGAGCCGTTTTGAATTAGTAGTTAGTCTTAAGTTAGTGTAATTTAAATTTTTGTGTGTGTAAATGGATTTTGCACTCGTATTTTTTAACATTTGTGTGTACATTTTACCAGACACTTGCAAGTACCCGAAGTTACACGCACACAGGCTGACACAAGATACAAATCAGGCATTTCGCACACACAGATCTTGTGAGTCTATTTTCTCTCCATAGAGAACAGCCTAAAAAAAACGTTTTCAACAGCACTGACCCACATCTATGTCGAAATGGATCAGACTGAATTGGAATAATTAATTCTTACTCTTGAGAATCAATTTGAATCCATTCTTGAAATTTGAATTGATACCCAGCCCTAAAAACACATCCGATTATGTAAAGCAGTGTTTCTCAACCAGGGGTCCGCAGACCCCTAGTGGTCCATGGTGGAATACAAGGGGGTCATTCATAATAAAATATAGAAATTTATAGAAATAAATTTTTATTATTTTACTCAGACGTAGGGCTGGGCGATATAGAAAAAAAGCGTATAGATTAAAAAAAACAGTCATATTTATCGATATCGATAATTATCGCTAAAAAAAAAAAATCACATAATGTAAAAACTATATTTTAAGTGCCCAGTCATTTTGTTATTCTTCATTGAACTAATTTTAACTAAGAATTAAATTCATTAAATTTTCAAACACTTGTTTTTATCATAAGTAAGTTTGTAAGACAGAAACAAACCGAGAGACCTGAGTAACATCAGTAAATACAAAGAAAAGTTATATTATTAACCATTATATATATATATATATATATATATATATATATATATATACACATATTTTTTTAATCATGTTAGTAATTTAAATTAAAGGCTTATTTTTATTCTTTTTAATCTTTTAAACATTTATGACACTTTATAATATTAATGGATGAAACCCTTAAAGTAGTTCGTCAATAAAGTTTAGTCAAATTCTCTTCAGCTGTAGGCTAAAGCTAACTAGCTACACACCAGTGTTGATGGGCTCCAACACTGAGAGCTGAAGCCAGCAGGTCTATCCAACCCCTGTTGGGTTTTTTAAAGGGTTTTTTCGCTTCTGAGGACCGGGAGAAGAACCGAGGGGAGATTTTAAAAGCCACAGATGTTAGCAACGCGACGCAACCTGGGTACGTTTCCTGTGTCTCTGTAAGAGATTCGTAGCGAGCTGGAGAGGGAAGTCCTGCTTAAAACAGCTGACCGTAGTTTTATATTTCGTTCATTATTGCTACGTTTAGTGTTGTAGTGCATTGAGGATCGGTTCAAAACGGGACGTAACCTTCACCGGAGCCACTGAAACATTTATCCGGGACAACGTCCTCTGCTGCTTCTTTGTTGTTACGTCTGAGCGCGCCGAAGCTACGGTTAAATTCTGTTTCAGCTCAAATCATTTCATCCTTTTTGTGGTTTGAAAGGAGAGAGGGTGGCTGACAGAGCTGCGTGGGTCATTGTTAATGATTCGTTTGGAATAAGTAATGATTGTTGTATTAAGCTGCCTGATAGGATATAATGAAAAAACGAGGGGGAACTTTTTTATCGACCCCCTTTTTTTTTTCTCTATCGCACCACACATCTATCGTCGATATATATTGCTATCGAATTATCGCCCAGCCCTACTCAGACGCGACCGAGACTTTGATCCATCTGAAATCAAACTTTATTTATAAAGCGCTTTCATACAAGAAATGAATCTCAAAGTGCTTTACAGATTAAAATGACTAAACTACATGAAGTAATACGACCGTTTTCTCTTTCACAAGTGGAATTCATTGTACAGGTGCTGTTCATAAAATTAGAATTTCATGATAACGATGATTTATTTTAATAATTGCATCAAAGAAAGAGAAACTTGAATATCACATTAACTTATTACACACAGACAGATATATTTTAAAGGGTTATTTTTTCTTTTAATTTTCATGATTATTACAGAAAATTAATAAAAGCATGAAAATGTTCAATATTGAAGGCACCTTTATACAGTATATAATATCAGAAATATGTAATAAAAAATATTTAAACAGAATTTTTGTGAAATATTTAACAAAATATATATTTTTTTAAGTGTTACTATATTTGAAAGTTCCTGCATCTCGTTTGTTTCATTATGTTCAGAGGCTGCTGCATTTATATCCTGTTCTGTTAAATTTTTCTGGAAAGGCGCTACTGCCGATTTATGTTTTTTAGCCCGGAAAGTTTTATGACTTACATTAGTGGTGCAATAATGAGCAAAGCTCTGATCTCCTCCAGCATAAATCCTGTTGACAAAGCAGCGCTGTTCTGAGTCTGGACAGAAAAGAGCATCGTTTACCAATCATATCTAACTCCATGGACACATTTAATATGATTCAATAAGCTTAAATTGGCATCGTTTTAAAGCTGGTCGGAAAGTCTCACCGTTCTCCTCTGCGGCGAAGGAAGCGGCCCAGGGTCCTTTGACGGGGGCGGGACTTTTTCTGTTGCAGCTGGAGCGAGTACCGAGCTGCCCGTTGCCTCCGAGTCCGAACGAGTCCATCTTCCCACAAGCCGGCGTGAACGCCAGCGTGTGCTGCCTGGCGTTCAGAGTGGCGACGGTAAGTCTTACAGTTATAAACCCGCAGAAACATCTAAAGAGGCGCCGGGGGAATTACCTTCCGCATGCGATCTGTGTGACAACGTTTCCCATGAGCTCAAACACCTTCCTGGGGTTGATTTCATGGTTAGTGGAGTTGTGGCCGAGCTGTCCGTATCCTCCTGCTCCGAAAGTAAACACACCTCCTTCCTGTGAAAACAGACAGAAATATGAGTCCAAGCTAAAGTTTTCTGACTCATTTCCGCTCAAAGGCCTGATCGCAGCCACTGCTGTGCTTGTCTGCATGTAGGTGCACATCAGGGAGGCTCTCATCTCACTTTAAGATCATTATTAACTCCAGGCTCTTCTTGCCATTAAAAAAACAAACAAACAAGAACCATAGAAAGCTCAGACGCCGAATCCTGTAGTTACTGTTAGCTATATTTGCAGATGCATTTTTGACTCGATCCAATCATAGAAAGAAAAAGTCAATTGGTGTCCATCTTCAGCTGGCAGGGAACACCAACAGACAACAGACAAACAACGCACACACTGATACCCAAGGGCAATTTAGCGTGATCAATTCACCTAAGAATGTTTTTGGCTTTCTTGCAACAACGTTTCTACATAAATACACATATTATACATCACTGAAAAGCTAAGATTCTTAAAATGTAGTGATGTACGCCAATCAAGGATATAATCACAACTGTAAATGCATTTGTCAAACCATTTGGAGATGTAAAATGGTGTGAAACTCACAGTTTGAAGCCTTACATAACTGACAGAAGAGTCATCTCCAACATAAAGGTATTTTTGCATCCACAAGGGTCCAAATAATATTCTCCAATAAAATAGGACACAACAAGTCTAATGTCTACAATCCAACAAAATCTACTGCTGAACCCCCTATAGTTTCCTTCTGGTGATATCTTTTTCACCACAATTTCATAGTAACTTCTGTTAGCTGCAATTAATTGAAAAACGGGTTTTATTTTCTTCTGTTTGTTACTACAAATGATGGTGAATTAGATTTAAAAAAAAAGAATAAATAAAAGTGAAGAAGAAACATTTTCTGTGGATTACATAGTTTCCAGATTTTGAGTATCGGTTAACTTTAACTTATAGCAGTATCGGTGCATCCCTAATTCAAATTGCAGACCGTTTCCATCAGATCTGACTGAGATTAAAGTTTAGCAATAAGGAGAATGAGCCACTAGATGTGCAAACCTGGTAGCGAGATACCTTAGACTACAGCAGTTCTGTGGCTGAAACCTGATGAAATGCAGAAATGTATAAGAGGGTGTGAATGCTCTTCCAAGGCACCAGAAAAATGGAAATGTGTTCATTTCAATATTAAAATGGGGAGGTTGTACTCCCAGAAGATAAAACTGGCAATTATAACAAACACAGATCAACTAAAAATAGCTGCTGAACTGGTAGATTTGCAGGAAGAATCCGACCGACCTTGGTGAGCACAGCCGTGTGATCCTCTCCACAGGAGACGTCGATCACTCTCTGGGACCTTAAGGACTTGAGGAGGGTCGGGAAGCACCGATCTGTTGAAGACCAGCTGAGAGTTAGTGTGAGGGTGAAGTAAGGAGTACTCACCCGCAGCTCAGGGCTTCATGCAGCGCCCACCGTTGGTGTCGTTGACGCCCAGCTGGCCGAACTTGTTGCAGCCCCAGCCGAACACGGCTCCGGAGAGAGTGAGGGCGAAGCTGTGAGCGCCACCTGCCGATATCTGGCCGAAAGGGATGGCCTGCAGGGACTGGACCAGCTGAGCCGTGGGAATGCTCTGCCCAGTCAGTCCCAGCCCCAGCTGGCCATATCGGTTCTGGCCCCAGGAGAAGATCTGGCCACCTGCAAAACAAACGGCCGTCAGGACGGGGCGACGGTGAGACGGGTTAGGAGCAATCAGAGACCGAGCGCCGTCCTCACCTCTGGCGAGCGCCAGGGAATGCCAGTACCCACAAGCGACCCGGGCGATCTGCACGTCTGATAAACTCTTGATGTTTCTGACGGGATTTTACAAATTGAAAAAACACGGATGACAAACAGCAGCATAAACGAATAAAAAAACATTTTATCACTTTAAAAAAGGTTTGGAATAAAGCAGAAGCAAATCAAGTTTTCCCCATTTTTTTTCTCATAAATACAAACTCTAAAGTATGTTGTTGGGAACTGATGTGACAGACCAACACAAAGTAGTACAGAACTGTTAACAGAAGGAGAAGGATACATGGAGAAATCGAAAAAAATAGGACATACTTGAATATTCACCTCACTATCTAAAGCAATGATGTCCAAACTTTTTTGTTGCAAGAGCCAAAATCACCAAGACCAAAGTGTCCATTGGCTACAAAAATACGATTTTTCTAAAAAAGGGAATATTTTAATGAAACACATAAAGTAGGAGTTCATGTAGAAAGGGGATTTTTAAAAGATTGTAGATTTAAAACACAGGTCTTTTAAGGTTTAAGTTTAAAATAAAACATTTTAAATATTTCAGAGGTGATAAAAATCTGTTGGTTTATCTCAGCAGAAAGAACAGCATTTTGGTCACTGTCTCTGAAAATACGTGTTATTTTTAGCACCGTTTGGTTGTCTCTACGTCTGCTTTTGCATTAGTCGTTTATGCAGTGAAATTAAAAAGAAAGAAAAACATGATTATTAGCGCATGAATAATTAGATTTGTGCCATGGATCATCTAATTTGTCAAAAATTATGCCCTTATAAAAAAAACTCCATCTGCAATCACTCAATTTGTGTTCTGCCAATTGCAGAATCCAATCATGAATGATGGTCAACGGCCGCAACAATTTCAGTCTAGGGCCGTAAATGGCCCCCTAACCCACTTTGGACACCCCTGGACATGAGTCACGTTTTTCCGCTGAAAGTCGTCTAGATTACAAGAACAATCCATTATCGTCCCACAAGGGTAAATTCGGTGGTATCAGCGACAGCAGCAAGAACAGCAAACAATTTAAGAGTCACCCCCATAAAGAAAACAAAATTCTAAAAACAATATTATCGACGTAGTTACAAAAACAGACTCCTGTGCAGTTATTAAGATAAAAGAAAACTACAGATAAAGTGGTATACCCAGTTTGTAATGTGCAACAGAGCAGAATATGTTTATATAATCACAAATATTTTGAAATATGTACAGAATGTGCAGATTAGACCAGAGAAAAATATGTAAGGATAAAAATGGGCAGATAATGCAGAGTTTAAGATTAAGGTCCTTTTTTTTTGCTGGAAGGGAATTTATTAGGGGTGCACTGATCCGACTTTTTCAGTCCAGATACCGATACCTGGATTTTGTTATCTGGCGATACCCGATACAGATACTATTATTCAATTAAAAACTGTATAACTTCTACCTAATACCTTTTGTGAAGAGACTAAAGGCACCAGACTTTACTAACTAAACATAACTAAGACAAAATAAAAGATGTAAAATATAAAATTACTACAAAATTAACATTTCAAAGGAAAATGTAATCTTTATTTGTGAATTTATTGCACATTTTCCACATTTTGAGTATCGGTTCATGGTATTGGTTAACTTTAACCGATACATGTATATTAGACGGTATTGGGGCCGATACTGGATACAAGTATCAGTGCATCCCTAGAATTCATCGCCCATTATATCAACTATTGGCCTTTACTACTGCTTTATATCGGTATCGAACCCCAAGAATCCGTGTCAGTCGGGCCGTAATCCGTTCATGCTCTTTTGCAAAACAACTCGAGCTCGGTCCGACTGGATGGAAACGTCTGAAAATTACCGCTCTAGTATGAGCACTGATTACCAGCTGGATTTAAGCCTGGGCTTTGACTGGACCATTCAAAACAGGTACTTTGACCGTCTTCCATGTGGATTCTTTGGTCTTTCTGCTGCTCTAGACGTCTTTTTTCGGCTGATCAGTGATGCTAAAGGTGTGCATTTGTTTAGAGAGATGCATGTGTCGCCGGCTAAAGTGCAACATAGTTATGCCGCTGTGGGGAAACACTAAGCACCTCTGTAGCGTCACACCCCTGCTCTCTTCAGTTGGTTCATCCTCTCCCCCGTGTTCAAATGCTGGATCAAACAGACCCTCTGGCAGATCTCAAAACCCTGGATTCTGGTGTAGACACTAACTTTGTTTTAGTCTTCTCTAGAACTCCCTCCCTGACCCGTCTGTTGACTTCCTCCATCTTTGTGAAGCTGTTTGAGGTCTTCAGAGATCAGCTGCGCTCCAGATTAAACTCCAAACTTGTAGGAAAGAGTATCATAGTATCGATGGGAAACACAAAAGCAAACTGCACCTTTCTGACAGAAAGAAATTACTAATTTTTGTTGGTTTCTCACATAAAATCCCAACAAAATACATCACAGTTTGTGGCAATATTGTGAAAGTATATCTTTACCAACTACTGTGAAGTACAACAAATATTAAAAGGTCAGTTATTGAGTCTACCTCGGGACCCGAGTAAATTCTTCAAAGTTATTTAAACCCAGCTGTCCGTCTGAGCCGAGCCCCCAGGAGAAGACCTGCCCTTTGTCGTTCAAGGCGAGCGTGTGGGACTCTCCGCAGGACAACGCCACGATGATCTGCGCGTCCAAGGCCACTACCTGCTCTAATAGGCGACAACGGTTACACGTCTTTTGTGACCGCGCCGGACGCCCGGAACAGCACTGGAACCAAGAAACGTCACCAACCTGGTTTCTTCCTGGACTTCTCGTGCCCCAGCTGCCCCAGGTCGTTGCAGCCGCACGTGTAGACGGTCCCGTCGTCCAGCAGGAAAGCCGTGTGTCTGCGGCCGCAACCGACATCACTCACCCGCTTCCCGTGGAAGAACTCACATTTCCGCGGCTCGACTACGATCTCCTCGTCAATCCCGCCCAGGCCGAGCTGTCCGTAGGAGGCATTACCCCAACACAGCATGGTGGCTTTGGCCTCACGACCTACTTGGCTCTGTTAAGAAGAAAAATAAATCCAGTCACCTTTGTACTCTAAATTATAATTAAAATTATAATAATCAGATGTAATGTTAATTTAATACAGTATTGAAACTTATATGTGAATTTTGTTTGACTAGTTTTTAAAGTTATTCTGAGGTTATTTAGAAAGGACAGCATGATTATTTTATGGCTCTGTGATTTATGTTTAAGGCTAATTATTAATTGCAATTGGTGTTAGGAGCGACATTGATGGAACAAGTATGGCAGACTGGTCAAAGTGGTAAAAGTAAAATCTAATTAGACCTAAATTTTAAAAGAAAAAAACTTACATTGCATAATTTAACCACCAAAAGGAAAACAGAAGCTCACAGCCTGCCACGGAAAAGGCTTGTAGAAAAGCATATTTTGCCATGGTGACTGAGCGGGGCTTCAGGTTAGTCTTGTGGTGGAACCAAATCTGGGGAAATTGAGCCAGGATTATCGAAGTAAACCTGGCTTTTGGAATTAGCTCTCTCCGTGAAGATCTGCATGGAGGAATGGGTTGAAATCCCACCAACAGCGTGTGAAAGCCTCGTGAAGACTTACAGAAAACATTTGACCTCTATCAACATCAAAAAAAACCCCGATTATATAACAAAGTAGGGATATTTTTCCGCCCTCATTTTGTCTCTCCTGGTTTAGGTATTCCTATGATAAATGTTACAGGCCTTTATCATCTTTTTAAGTGGGAAAACTTGCACAAATAGTAAAAAGAAAAATGAGCTTTTGTTTGTTGCCCATCTGTCAAATCAGATGTCCTCTTTATGGTTGTGTAGAACCTAACATACTTCTTTGGGCTGCTGATTAACCAACTTTTTGGTGATATTCTAACCTATCATAATGCACCTGAATGCAGGTTTCAGCTATAACATTTAAATTAGCCAAGCTAATGGTTCACTTTCCTCCTGGAGGTTAGGTATTACAGATCTGAGCATATGTCTCAAATTATACACAAATAAATGACATAATCTGACACGTTTCACGTCATACAGCCAATAATATTAATATTATAGCACTGCACAAGACTATGGTTACTGTTATCATTGTTAGCATAGAGATAAGAAGCTGGGCAGATGAGCCAAGGCTGATGCAACCTGTCAAATTTAGTGTTTAAGAAGCGTTAAGATGTCGTGTTTTTTATGAGAGGATGAAATACAAAATGTAAATGTAATCAAAGCGTCCAACACGTGGTGGCATCGATACTTTAGGAGGTTATATTTCACTTCAAGGGAGGTAGTTAGCAAGCTAAAGCGTTTAGATTTAGCATGGACTTCATTCAGGAACTCAAAGCCAACACTAACATGAGTAGATAAAATTGATTTTCTTTGCGGTTTCGCTTCGCTAATGTCGCCTTATTAAGCAACTTTGGGTGCATGTTTCAATGAAACGTTTAAGCCAAGCAGTGAATCTCACCAAAAGCAGCTCCACTATCAGCCGCTCCGCTTCTTCCGTAGATTAAACACCGGGCATGTTTCAGAGATTACCGAGGAAAAGCAACACTCCACCGAACCAATGTAAATCCTCACTCAACTCCAAAATATCTATCAACAACTAATGTACGGTGCTATTATTGTTTCTATGTCAAATACGCAGAACTATAACCTACATTTCCGGTTTGGATTTAAAAAATAAAAGTCGTTTGCTAATGTTTGCGACGTCAGTCAATGAAACCGGTGTTAAAAATTCACGTTATGTTTACTAAACGCTCTTAAAATTAAATATATTATACTATGCGGTCAGTTTGTTGCTACACTATCCGTGTGTGAGCGAATTTGAGATTTAATTTTGAAGGTTAGACGATTAAACCGGAAAAGTGGCAGCACTTTCGTAAACTTACTACAAATGGTGAAGAAGTGTCGCGAAGCATCAGAAATTTTCTAGATGAACAGCCTGCGCATGCGTGACCTCTGCCGTAGTCGGCAGCGTTGTTTATTACAATAAAATCAATAAAACGCGCCCATTTTGCATTTTTATTTTGTTTTTATAACCCCACCTCAAACATATTCTTCTTTTTTTGTCTTTAGGTTGTATTACGAAAAAAACGATCAGAGTTTTCAGAGTTAATCAGGCCTACTGAATAAAAAAAACCCCATAAACTATGTGAAACTAAAAGTGAAATAGTTTCTTTTTTGTGCGCAATAGGATTCAAATGGTAATGCTGTCCACTCATACTGATTAACATATTTTATTAAAATGTTTGCATTGTTTAATCATGATATATGGCAAAATGAAAGTAATACATTTAAAATATGTTAACTAACCTACATACTTTTAAAAAAATTTGCAAACGGGGGTTATTTATACAAGTAAAATAGGTTTTATTTAACTGCTAATTTTTACGTCACGGGACTGGGTGTTTTAATGGAAGGATCTGGAATTTATGAGTCGGATCTTGCTTCTGTTTTGCAACTAAATGAGTCATCTTGGTAGTCTCAGATTATGCAGATCGGGGGAGTAGATCATCTGGCGCCCTCTGGTGAAAATGAAACAGGGAGCGTCGCATGTAGAACAAACTGTTCTTCGTTTAATGCAGAGAAGTCCAAACTTTTTGCTACAAAAGCCAAATCCTTCAAATCGAAAGTGCCCAACAAAAATACATTTTTTTCCACATTAAAATTAGTGTTCTTTTATCTGCTTAACAATGAATTCAACATGTAGGAATTATTTTAAAAGAGGGATTTTTAATTAATTGTAGGCTCAAAATATAGGACTTTCAATGTTTGCTTTTTTAAAATAAATCATTAATTTTTTTAATACTTTGGAGGGGCTCATTTTAAAGCAAAGCATTTTTTTCTCTGTATGAAGATCAGGGTTTGGATCATTCTCTCTTTGTAAATATTTATTTTTGGCTATGTTTGTGTATGAGCAAAAGGAAAAACAATATATAGTTTTTTTCTAGGCGAAAAATGCATGTAATAAGAAAAAGGAAAAAGCAAAAAAATAGATATACATTTCTTCGCAAAATGCACGTCTGAGGATAAGGAAGAACAAAACATATTTATTTCTGCTTTTATTTTTAATCATGTCAGTTGTGGTCCTCTATAGTCTCCAAGTCTGATTTTGCATTAGTTTTTTATGCAATGAAGTTAAATAGAAAGCAAAAAAAAATCTGATTGTTAAAAGATTAATCATTTGTTTTGTACCGTAGAACTTAATTTGTCAACAAGAAATATGCCCTTATAAAAGAAACTCTCCATCTACATTAATAATTTGTGTTGTCATGCGAATTGCAGGAAGTACCAATCTTAAATGGGGGTCAGGGGCCGTACTAAATCCGTCCAAGGGCCGTAGACGGCGCACGGGCAGCACTTTGGACACCCCCTGGTTTAATGGGACTAATTTGGACACTTTCATCATAAAGTAGCTGTCACACAGAGCCAAAATAAGGCCCAACCTCGATCCGTAGAATCATGTAGTGTCATAGTTATGTATAGCAGTTTTCATTGTCGCTATCACTAGCATATGGATACTGATGAAAGTACAACAAAAGAAATGCTACAAAGATTGATACTGGAGGAAAGACTACATAGGAAGTCCTTTTACAGCTTTCTGTTTCATTAAATGTGAGCATGACGTTTTCACACCCAAACTGGAGTTGTCTACCCACAAAGTGTGTGGGTTAGATCCCATTTCTGCTGAACATCTAAAATATACCCTATAATAAGATTGCTCATCTACTTGCCTTTTGCTTCTCAGGTTTCATGTCACATGGTTTGCTGCCTACAGTAACTCAGTGTTCTCTGTTCTGTCAGTGCCTGTTATTAAAAACAAAACTGGTCAACTTATTTGCACAGACAATTACAGGCCTATAGCCGTAGCCAGTTTAATTTCTAAAGTTCTGGAAAGCTTTCTGCTTCTCTAACTTAGTGTATTTATTGATTCTACTGATAACCAGTTTGATTTTAAAGCTAGTAATGGAACTGACATGTGTATCTATGCCTTAAAAGAAATTATGAGCAACTATAGAAGGCAAAATTTGACTGTATTCTTGTGTTTTACTGACTCTTCCAAAGCCTTTCATCATGTCAACCATGAAAAGTCTTGAGCTGATTGATTCAATTTAATTATGGAGCACGAGGCTGGATTTCTAAAATAAATTATATTAATGTTCAGTTTTGTAATTGTATTTGGTAATGAAGTGTTTTAAACTAAGTAAAATGAGCCCAACCATGTGTAATCCCATTATCTTTTATATATCTCTTATTATAAATTGAAAATAATTTATCAGGTTGGATTTATGTAAATCTAATTGCCCAAATCACAATCATATGTGATAGAAACTGGATTTTAACCAACAGTTTCTGGGGTTTTTTAGGCCAATGCTCTACTACTGAGCTACAGCCACCCTAAAAAAAAAATATTAATATTTCCAACCACTTAGTCCAGGGGTGTCAAACTCATTTTCCATTTTGGGCCACATCCAGACAATGACTGTCCTTAAAGGGCCGGTTGTGGTAGAGAGTATCGATAAAACTATCTTTAAAAAAACTGCTAAAATACTAATTTGATAAATACTTTTTAAAATTAAATAATACTAAACATCAGTTCACAAACATGTGATTTAGGACTATTCAAATAACTACTGAATTGTATGATAAAATAGTATTTAGCTGGATATAAATAGAATGTAAAGGTTATTTTTCTATGGTCCTCTAGAGTTTAAAGGGCCACATAAATGGCTATGGCGGGCTGGATTTGGCCCGCGGGCCTTGAGTTTGACAACTGTGACTTAGTCCATACAACCCAGATGTTGAATATTTTTCATATACCAAATTAGAATCTTACAAGTCAATGAAACAATGCAATATCAGCATTCAAAATGCTCTTTAAACCCCAACACATTGAAACATTTCAAAGGTTAAAAGTAGTCAACAGTTCTAGATCAATTCTTCCTTTGGCCTTTTCCTCTGTAAACATCAGCAGAAAGATTCGGTGCTAATTCTTTGCATTTCTTGGAGTGTGAGCAAGACAACATCACTAAAGTCAACTACTTTTTTCCTTCTTTTTATCTAGTGACTTGCCTATGAAGGTGGTTGAGTGTTTTGAATATTTATATTCCCACTGACACAGTTTGTTATTCCACAGTGAACTATTTTTATATCTTACACCAGCAAAATAAATCCCAAACCGGCCGTCTCTGCCTGAACAAGCTCTTGTTGGAGAAACAAAGGAATCATTAAATAAATAAATAAAACAACGCGCGCAAATTAAAATGCGCTTTGCTTTTCAGACTAAAATCTGCTGTGACTATAAAACATTAAATATTATTTCTGAATATCTGATGAAATTTGCTCTTCTCAGTCAAGTTATTACATGAATAAATTGCGTAAAATTTATTCATTGTAGTTTCAATTTAGTGGTTCAGTGGTTAGCACTGTTGCCTTGCAGCAAGAAGGTTGTGGGTTCATATCCCGGCCCAGGGCCTTTCTGCATGGAGTTTGCATGCGTGGGTTCCCTCCGGGTACTCCGGCTTCCTCCCACAGTCCAAAAACATGAATGTCAGGTTAATTGATGTCACCAAATTGTCCTTAGGTGTGGTGTGGCTGGTTGTTTGTCCTGTTTGTCTGCCCTGTGATGGACTGGCAACCTGTCCAGGGTGTACCCCGCCTCTCGCCCATTGACAGCTGGAGATAGGCACCAGCACCCCCCGTGACCCATTAAGGATTAAGCGGTAAAGAAAATGGATGGATGGATGGATGTATAAATACATGAATTCATGTAACAGATTTTAATACCACAAAGTCATTATTTTCAGTGTGAATGAGTTTTTTAAGGTCCTGTTGTGACAGTAAGTTAATCCTAGAAATGTTCTTCGGATGATAAAAGGCTGACCTTGTTATTGCCTTTATGTTTTTTTATTGTTATAAAATTAAAAAAGTTAAAAAAACATTCTTGTTCTAGTAATGTTATTTGATTTAAAACTATACTATTTAGCGCTGGCTTTGAGTCCTAAATTGCTGTTTTTATTCAGATGCTAAATGTAAATGCTAAACGTTTTCTTTTATTGATTCTCATGTTTTCTGTTTTTACTTTTCATGCTTTCTTTACGTTTTTTGTGATTTTCCTGAATGGTTGTTTTAATCAAATGCTAAATGTTTTTTTAATCGATTTTGTTTTTAATTTTCATACTCTTATCTTGTATTTGGTTTCTTTACCAACGAATCATGTAGAGCAACTTAAATTCCCTTGTGTTAAAAGAGTGCTATATGAATAAAGTTGCCTTGCCTTTATGTGATTCTGAGTCCATTATTACAACTAAAATTACTGATCAGTACTTTCTAGTTGTATTAACTGAAGTTGTGTGCTGACTCTTGATCACTGATTACTTCGGTTTTGTTTCAGTTCAGCTGGAGAAAATCATGCCACATCTATCCGTGCATTGATTTATTTTACAGTTTTTCTCGATTGCTGAAGCACAATTCCTGAAACTTTGCTCCATTTTCTCAAAACATCAAGCACAAAACCTCAGCTTCAAGCACAATTTGCAAAACCTCAGACTCCTCTTGCAAAATCTAACTTTCGCCTCAAAACAGTTTTGCCTGTGCTCAAAATCAAACACTGCTCTCAAATATTAAACAAACTGCTAAAAATTACATAGAATATCAAGCAGTCAGTAAACAATACACCAAAAAATAGAAAACACATTGTTCAAAGCATATAGTTGTCAGGGAGAAGTACATTTTTCATCTCAAAACAAATTTCATATATTCATGCCATTATACAAAAATCTCAAAATAGATAAGAGATTACAGTTTTGTTCTTTGCATTTTCTTTTGTTCTTCCTCCTTGTACCCTTATTTTTACAGTGCTGTACCCTGCATCTCAAAAACTTTATCCCTGTGATGCTGTAATTCTTGTTTTTTGATATGAACCTGTAATCAGTCGAAATCTATTCAGCAGTCAGTACTGAAAACAAATGGAAAGCACAATGTTCAGGGCCATACAATTTGTTTGCTGCACCATATACAGCCTACTATGCACTGTGCTACAGTATACAATGAAAGTGACAAAAAAATCAAGGGACGAAACATGTGATCAATGGGCTTCTTCTTGTTTTGGACAGCCCTCCTCCTCTTTCTCCTCTTCCCCCACATCGCACTTTTTTCCCACCTTCAGCAACCTGTTTACACTCTGAACTGGCATAAATTCATTGTCACAACATTTGAAACAAGTGAAATTGATTTTGACTGATTGTGTTCGATCACTGACATTTATGTAAGGTGTTGTGTGTATTTGTTGCCACTTGTGTTTACCAGTATGGATGACACGTGTATTAGAGTGCAGAATGTGTTTAGAGCTTTACTAAACCACGTGAAATGGTTTAAGGTACTGACAGCACACAAAACATTTAGCTTAAGGAGTTCAAGCAACTGAGAACTTTCTTCAGCCAGTGGATTTTAGTGTTTTAGCAAATGAGAAAAACTGTAAACATCTGCTTAGTGCTTATCAATGTGACACAACACATAAAAAAAACACACATTTATTAAAGGAGAAATACTTTTTTTTAACAGAACTGCACATTTAGTTTGTTCCAAGCTTTAACAGCTAAATTCATAAAGTTCTCACTGGTAAACTCTGATTTCTTTAAGGAAGCCCAGATTTTGCAGCAGTCACGAGGAAGCATGTAGAAAAATGAGAACTAACTTATGTCCCAGCAAACATTTTGGTTTATTAAAGTTTTCTAATTCCGTTCGTTAAGGTGGGGGCTGAAAATGTGGAACCTCACCTGTTTTCTCCTTATGCCTAAAATAGAGCCAGTTTGCCCGGAGGACAGGCGTGGCCTCTGACCCTGATTTCAAACCGACAGGCCGTGACGTTGCAGAATGACGACAGAGAGTGTTCCACTGCAGTAAATCTGATGCATCCGACTAGTTCGAATAGCTGGCCGTGTCACTAAAACAGCTTCAGAAGCTACTTTCTGTTGTCGCCAGTTTTCTGTCACACAGTGGATACAAAAAAAAAAACTTTAAATATTTAAAATGTTAATTTATCTCAATAAAATACAAAAGTTTGACTTCCAGTTGAGCATTTGGCAGCATCAAGTAATAAGTACACCCTTAAACATTGATTGGGGTGCTATTCAATGCTTTTAACAGGGACTTTACAGCCATTTTACAATAATTAATCCAAATTGATCTGCATGGGTGAGATTCTTTTTTTAGTCTAGTTTAAATTCACATTTGAGTGATCCACCTGCTGGGGAAATAAAGCATCAACAGATCAGTTTTGTTGTTCATCTATCAGACTTTTTTTTCTTCTGGTAGTTTCTTTTGTTGCTGCTTGTTCTGGACCTGCCTGGTCCCTAAAAATCACATGATTCTGATTATTTTTGTAGAGCAGATTCACAATAAATACCATCCCAGGGTACTTTACCAGACAAACAGGTCCAGAAAGAGAGAAACACAGCCAAACAGTTAATCGCTGAGCCAGCGGTAAAAAGTTGCTGAAATACCTCATTCACTTAACAGCAATAATAACTTTATCTATAAAGCCCTTTCAACGTTTTTAGAAGCTATTAGGTATACATTATTTTATAGTACTAAATGATCGAAAGCTATTTAAAAACAATAAAGGAAAAACAATAAAAACTAAGCATGGAATTAGGACACGTAAGACAGGGCGAACAGTTTGAGTCAATTTGAGGCCTAATAGTTGAGCAACAGGACCTTAAAATCAGCTCGGACCAGTGAAGAGATGACAGTACTGGAGTCACCTGTTCTTATTTCCCAATTTTTGTCTAAATACGAGCAGCTGCACTCGGTATCTTGTGCAAACCCAGACAGCATAGCACTGAAATAGTCAGTGCGCGAAGACAGAAATGCATGGATAAGAATCTCCACATTTTCCGATGATAAAACCAGTCTAATTTTAGCTTTGTTCCAAGATGATAAAATGCTGTCCTCGTTACCTCTTTTACCAGTCTCAAAGGAGATTACTGGGTCAAACAAAGTTTCTTGTACCTACTGTTTATGACATACTAATCAAGTCATATTATTCTAATTCTAGGCGTCCAATGACCATCAACTCTGTCTTATCTGCATTTAGAAGAAGGATACTATGAAAAAAGAGCCTCTAATTGCTGAAAGTCAGGCTTCTAGTTTGTAAAAGTCAGCACAGTTGCAGATGATGCAGAATTGGAGAGTAGTAGGAGAAAGTAGCAGGGTGAGAATAAGTGGTCTTGGTGTCCTCCACAGATGAAACATTTAGCAGCATAACAGAGATAGCCCAGGATAACGTGGGTTAGTCTGATTATAAGTTTTACAAACAGGAAGGTTTTAAGATGAAAACGGTTCGATCCACAAGAGAAGAAGCAGCTGAAACATCATCTTCCTGTCCACATGGAAACTCTCAGTCTGAGAACAAAGTGTTCTGCTGGGAACGTCAGGAACCGACAGATCTCTGTTTAGGTCTTCACCTTCATATCTGCCTGGCTTTTCCTGTCTCAACATGTAGTATCTAGTCTTTATGTGGTTCTCGTTTGCAGAGTTTACACTCGGTTGGAATTATTTGTGAATGGAAATCCCAACTTCACTTGTTACCTGACCTTTGCTGACCAGGTAACCCAGTGTCACCATAGTCGGCCTGTGGCAGTGAAAACACCCACATTCAGGATTTCAGTGGAGCTTTTTTTGTGTGTGTGTATTTTTCCACTATCCTGCAGTTGTTATGAAACGTTTTTCCTCCAGGGCTTGTCGAGGTCTATCAGTCTATCAGTGAGGCTTTAGTTCAGATCAAAAACAAAACTTTCCACTGTAGATGTGCAGTACACCATCGACACACTTTATTTAACTGAATCTGAATTTTATGAAACAGACAAGGTTGTACGCAGCTGTTAAGTGGAAGGAAAAGAAAAGGTGCTTTCTCAGATTCTCGACAAACAGATGGAACATGAGTGGCGTGAATTTGTATTTAACCTTTACTACTCTGAAACCCCAAAGCAGAATCCCGGGTTGGTAATAAAATTACACCTGCATTTAGTACAAACGTAGCAATTCTAATGTTTTTTCCTTAGATGGGGCCTTTACAGAAGACTGTCAAGAACGATCTATAAGACGTCCCCGTTAGGATATCAAATCATAACCTCATCTCCATGGTAAAACAGGGTGGTAGTTGCGTCATGCTGTGGGAATAATTCCCTCCAGCAGGGATAGGGAAGCTGCTTTGTAAAGGCCAAGTATAAGTAATACAAACTTTTCAAAGTGTGTCGTCAAATAAGTCCATTAAGAGTAAACTGATAGCATACTATATTATTATTATTATTTTAAATTAGAATACTTAAAGCATACTTGCATATACTAATATTTGGTAAGGGCAGAGTTGATTGGAACATGGATGGAGGAGAACCAGTTGGAGGCTGCAGAAGATCTGAGATTGGGCAGGACTATGGTAAACTGCAAAAACTTTTGACAGTTCTTTCCCCCCAAAGAAGCTGTAAACTGAGTTACGTTGCTGCATGCAGATAATGTAGCTAAATAATGACTAGTAAATACAGATTAAGCTAGCTAATGATACTAATGTTGTTTTACATCAGTTCATGCTGAGAATGAACCCTATCTTCTTTCATTCATGAGCAGAATTTGTGTTTACTATTGCTGTCCACATATTGGAATATATATTTAAAGACAGAGCAGTAGAGCAGGGCCAGGCTGGGTCTGCACAGGAGAAAAGAGAATATAAGTGGCTGAGAGAGAAATATAGTTGGCATAAAAGGACTTAAAAGCTAATTTTCAGTTCCACATTTTCATATCATTGTCACAATAGAATAATCAGAGCCAGGGAGGAGATTTAGGACTAGAGGCCAGCAGCAGGGAAGATGACACTGAACTTTCTGAGAGAAAAAGATTCATTGGTCGGAGAAACCAGACAGGAATCAGGACATGGTTTTAACTGATAATTCAGAATTACTCTCATTCACACTCCAAAATATTATTTAGTTTGTTTTTATTAGGTAACCCAGGATTAATGTTAATTAGCTGGTTATATGTGCTGGCTTTACATTTGTGTAGGAGCAGAGTAACAGAATGATATGAGTACAGGTTATTTCAGCAAACGGAAATATTTTAGTTCGGGAAAGAAACAGAAAAAAATGTGTGGTTGCATGGGCAGAATTTGCTTTCTTATTTTAATCATAATTTTACTATGAAGTCATTTACATTAATTGGGTGGTGGCCTAGATGGTATCAGATTACCAGCTGGAATTATTGTTCCAATCCGGACCTGTCCAGAGCTACAACATGTTTTTTATGTTAACAATGTCCAGGTAGCAAAGTGGCCCCCCAGTCAAAGTCCAGTTGAGAAGACTTAAAAGTTAATGTTCACATGTGCTTTTCAAGCCGATCTAGCTGAAAAATGGGTAAAAACCCCAGCTTCTATATTTCAAGCTGCTAGAGACAGCAACTTCACCCTTATGCACCATGCTCATGAAAGAACAAAACAAAAAATAGGTGTAATGTGACAAATTGTTGAAAACGCCATGTCAGTTTGAGAACAGACAGATTTAACTTTGTGTCACTATTCTCCTTTTTCCACTGCTGGTGCATTTATTTTGCGCTGCATTATGCCTAACCCAGACCCTTTTCTTAACCCTAACCTTAGTTCACAACATCCATCTAAAACCAACCAGCAGAGCTCAGATGATATTGTTTGAAACTGAGGACCAGGCAGGCGAAATGTCCTCCATTTGTAGACAGTCCTCATTTGCAGGTGAAAAAAATTGAAATGGTGAAAAAAGGTTCCCAGTTTGAATGCCACACTAGAGCACACGCAAACGTTCTCATAAAAATTGACATTTTTAGGTTTTTGTCTTTACTGTAATGGCAGCATTTTATATTGCTTTCATTCTGAGTTCACTGAAACTGAAAAGCTGAAAAAGCCTGAAGCTGTTATTAAAACCCCATAGCAACCCATTTTTTATTGTTCCTGCAGAGAATAGACGAAATAGAAAATATTTGACCCAAAGAATTGGGAAACTGGATGTTTTTTTTAATTAAAAAGTCGAAAGCTGATACACTTTTGATGCTTCTGATCTGCAAACATCCCCTTAAAATATCTGACTTGGTTGTTCATATAAGAGAACTATCACATTTGATTTATTGCTGAGCAGGTTTTCATTGAGGAAACAAAGAGGCCTGCGAGAAATTTTTGAACATAAGGAGAAAAGTTTTTCCTTGTCAGGACGAGCGGCTTCCTCATGCTGGCCGAGTCCCAGGAAAATGGCGAGGAGGAGGAAAGCAAACCTTTATTTTCTTACAGTGCAAAGACTAAATCGATATAGCGAGAAAATGAAAGAATCAGAGACGACTCACGGGATTCAAACTGACAAACCTCTGAGGTATTTTGTGATGCGCAGATGATGAGGGTGGAAGGGATTGCAATCTTTTCCAATTGTGTCTCGGCCTGCTCTCTGATTACAGGCCTGCGGTGACCAACCTGCAGCCTTCCATCCACACCAAAGGGGCCGTTTTACGCAAACAGTTGCGTAACAAACATCTTGACTGGTTTTTGTTAGGACTCAACATCAGCTGCCTTCCTGACAATGCGTCCCGTCCTGTTCTGCAGGTTCTACCGGGGAGTTTTTCCCCTGCCGGCTTACGCACTGTGGCCTGATGTGTTGGAGCGGCCGGGCTATATAAAGATCCCACGAAGAGACGGCTGATGACAAGAGCAGGACAGAAACTCGACGAGCAAACATGCTGCAGCTGGTCGGGGTAAGTAAAGGCCCTCATCGAAATGTTCCTGCGTTTGTGTGAGGAATGGAAGCAGTTGTATTGATTGGTGTTTCTCTTCCTTTCAGGTCATTGCCGGGCTACTGCTTGTTGTAATTTGCTTTTCTAAAGGCCTAAATGAGGTAAGGAACACTCAAATGTTTCCTTTTTTTTATCAAAAACATTTTAAAATGTAAGCAAAACTTGTCAAGCTGATTATCTGACATGAGCATTTCTGCTTACAGGGGAAAAAGCCTCAAAAGTCCCAAATTCCTGAATCCTCCTCCAACAGCAAAATGGTGGGTATACTTTTCCTGCTGAAACTGTTTCTTTTCTTTTCGAATCCAAAGTGATCAAACATCTGATGCAGAGCTCTTCTCAACAGAATGACCTAAGCGAAGAAGATGTGCATTTACTGGCAAAGGTCCTCTCCATGGGACTGGTGGACGCCGATCCAAACTACCTGCACCACCTCAAAGGCTACAGAGACCTGAGAGGAGGTTGATGGAGTCGGGCTTAGGGGTCAGGAATAAAGAAACAAATTGAGATCCTGACGGACCCAAAACCAGAGATGTCCCTGGAAATGTCGGAAGATTTGAGATGGGATCACACCAGTGCTGTAAAGCGCTGCAGACTGAACCTGTTTTCTTACAAGACGCTCCACAATCAGCAGAATAATGCGTACTTTGTTCAGGTTGACGACTTTCTAAAGGTTAAACCGGATCCAGACTCTGTTATTCCTGTTTGCTGGTGTTTGCCGGTTAGATATGGATTAAAAAAAACACAAAAAAATCTGGATCAAGTTAAACAGAACAAACAGCTGGACTGAAATGTGTGGGAGTTGATTTATTAGGCTGCTTGGATGCTTGTTTTTTTCTATTTTGGCCTAGAAATGTTAAATAGTAGCAGTTATACAAAAGGCATATAACTGGGGTAGTGCAGGGATGCTCAATCACCCTGCTTTGTCCTTTCCTGGAACGCAGAAAACAAAAAGAAGAAGGCATATAAAGGAGAAGCTGACACAAAAGAGACTAAAGAGAGTACAAAACCTGACGCCACTCACTCCAAACATGACTGTTGAGCCGGTCGCCGAGCAGGTAGAGCAGGGTTACCACGGTCATGTTGAAGAAGAAAAATCCCAGTAGGCCAGCAGTGCTGAAGTGACCCAGGAGGGGATACACCCAGATCCCCACCGTCAGATAAACCCACACAATCCTACAGGACAGACAAGAGAACTGGTTGGAAGATCTGGTGTTAAAGTGTGCTTGTGTTGTTCTGTGATCTTGCACTTTCCTCATGAAAAACATTGTTTACTCTTTTGCAAATATGTACTGGCACATTATTCTGTTTCCCCATGTGGCAAAATAAAAGAAAAAGGACTTGATAATAAAAACAATCTGTTTCGAGCATATGTGTGGGTCTGGTTTATCCCCTTGAACACAAAGGAGGATGTGTTATTTTTTATGACTATCTGAAAAGAGAAGCATTTATCCTCAAGCTCCTTGATTCTGTGGGTTTTTTTTGTTTTTTTTTAAAAGACGGGGCAAGTCATGACTAAGTTGGTGCTGTGGGCGTTTGCTTAAAGATTTAAATCTGTCTTCCACATGAAGTTTCAAAGTAAAGATTGATCTTTTCAAAAGGTTGCTTCATATTACAAATTTCCATGATCTAAAACTATTTTTCCCCAAACAGACTCTAAAGGTGCACAGACTCTGCGTCTTTTCTCTCTCTGTTGGTTGCATCGCCTTGCAGCTAGAAGGTACTTGGTTCTGCATGGAGTTTGCATGTTTTCCTGCTGCATGCATGGGTTCTGTCCTCACACTGTCCAGAACCACGACTGTCAGGTTAACTGGCTACTCTAAAATTGCTATTTGGTCTGATAGATGAAGGGTGTACCCCACTTCTCACCCAATGACCGCTGGAGATAGGCAGCAGCTCCCATCACAGTAGGTGCAGAAAAATGGTCTTTGATATGAATCCAAAAAATATTGGTTGCTGCAACCGTTCGCTGATAAAACACTGCATCACAGGGTTTTTAAGGTTCTAAACTAATTTTGCATCCCTCGCCCATCATTCCTCAGTATATTAGCGTTTTGGATATTCTTCTCAATACAGAGGTGAAAACTCGGGCGTATTCCTATTCATCTGGCTGTTTTTGGTTTATTTTCTTGAACTTGGGCGACTGTGGCTCAGTGGTAGAGTAGTTGGCTTGCAATCGGAGGGTCGTAGGTTCGATTCCAGCTTCCTCCAGTCACATGTCGATGTGCCCCTGGGCAAGGCACTTAACCCCGAAATTCTACATTGTCCTACTGAGCCATGTTGGGTGTCGGTGTATGAATGCGAGTGTGAATGGGTGAATGTGGCATCAATGTAAAGTGCTTTGAGTGGTCAGTAAGACTAGAAAAGCGCTATATAAGTTCAGTCCATTTACCATTTAACTTCCTCCTCCTGGGTTGGTTTTGTTCTTCCCCAAGGTGATAGAGGCTTCAGTGTCCGTATCAGTGCTCTTTTTCACCTGTTCCTTTGCTCTGGGGGGTTTGTCTTGCACCTGGGGTAGTACCATTTTGTACCCCTGTAGTCTGTACCTTTTATCGGCGCTATCCTGACAGCCAATCATTATTGATTTGACATGAACACGTCACCTGACCACGATGGAGCCAAAAGTCAGCCACAAAAACAATCTTTTTTTTTCTCAAGAAGGATAAATTAATCTAGCGATACGAATTTATGCTATAAATCCAAATATTCATGCTGACATAGCAAAGTTTCTCGTGCCAAAATAATTTAAAAAATCAATTATCCCTTCCATGTCATTTTTTAATAAAATAAAATGTAAACAAAAATATTACAAAAGGCCTTAACAATAAAACTATCAAGTCCATTTCCACAAATATTTTCTAACTGATGTGTTTTTAGTGAGAAATAATCACCATAAATTGTACAATATCCAAGAAGTGGTATAAAAATGTACTTTTTAGTACTAAGGAACATATATGTACCTTTCAGACAGTAAAAAAGGTACAGATAGTTACCCTGAGGTCAAGTATTTGTCCTTGGACTGCATTAATCCCTTTTTTGTACATTGAGGCGCAGTAATGTACCCCTTATATACCTCTATTTCTTACCATGTGGGTTATATTCTGTGAAGACATATGGTGAATTACCATATCTACGCTGATGACTACCAAATCTACCTCCCCGTACATCCTCATTACCCTACTCGTTTTGTTTTAGATTGGTTATCAAAGGTAAAAAAAAATAATAATAATAATAATGGCTCGTATCCAATATTTCTCCTTATGAATGATAGAAAAACATCTCTCTATTATTAAACTAAAATCCTGTGTAACCAGCCTGGCAGTCGAACTCTATTCGGATTTATCTATGCTGCATCTAAATCATCCCTCTATCAATCCTTTTTTTTTTTTACGTCCGTCGCATTAAACACATTCCTAAAAGAAAACATCTAAAATCATCTATTCATAGATTCATCATGTCTAGAGTAACACAAATTCAGTCCTTTTTCCAGAATTTAAGCTATCAACCTTTAAGAATATGATTTAGAGCAGTTACATTTAAGAGTAATCATTTAAGGTTCTTTCTTCCTCCCACAGAAGCACCTTTAAATACATTTTTTATTTGTACTTTATAAAGGTTCTATTTTTGCTAATGTGATAATATATACACTATGAATTAGAACAGTTGAACAATATGTCAAAATAATTGACATCGTAAGCATGCATGTTTTATTATTTAAAAACAAATCTGATATTGAAATGATGCGGCTTTTATGTTTTATGTGATAAAGCTCTTTCATGTGATATTATAGCCGAAGAAAAATTTTCCTCTTGAGGAAAATAAAGTTTATCTTATGTTATGCTTTTTGGTGTAAACACATCCTAAGTTGACCAAATACAGAAGGCTCAAACTGCAGAGACATCGACAAACGATCCAACACAAGCTAAATTACTCTGGTTCCCCCTTTTTGCTTTCTATTTGCTGACCATCCTCATTTGCGGGATCCTAAGGAAAACAAAAAAAATTTAGTGGAGAATGTGTTTTCATGTTTCCTGCTCTGAAATTATGAAATAAACTTACACTTTTATAACAAATCTTTAATCACCCCTGAAAACCCATTATTTTAATTTAGCTTTTGGAGCCCATTTTTTTTCTTTTAGGCTGTGGTTACCCTTTTTTAGTATTTCTATATTGTACTTTTCCCCAGATGAATTTCATCTTGGCTATTTGTTTTTTTCTTTCTTGTATTTTTGTCTATTTTTTTCTGTAAAGCACTTGGTCAGATGCCACACTGTTTGCTAATATTTTTTATAAATAAATTTAACTTGACTTGAGGAGTCGAAGATCTAACAAATAACTATTTTTGTTGTCAGTTTAATGGGTATGAAATGAGACGGGTGAAATAAATAACGAGAACAACTTACAATCAAGAGAGAAAATAATGCAAGCAGTAGAAGTCAGGAACCAACAGGAGGAAACCAGTGAGGAAAGAGAGGAAACTAAATACTGGAAGGATAATTACTGGAACCATGAACAGGTGGCTGGAATGGAACAGGTTGCATGTGTGAGAGGAGACCATGGAGGCAGGCTAAGGTGGAGAGCGAGAGGTGGCATGGAAGGAGCAGTGGAGGAGTGAACACTAACATCATTCCAGCAGTCAACTCTAAAAAAGAAATAAACTACAAATGAAGAACCTAATAATAAGTAAAACATAAAAGAAACTAATGGGAAGAAAAAAATAAATGAAGAATAACACAAATGAACAGGAACGACACAAAAACGTAAAAAGACAAAACCCGAACAACCCAACATCCTGACAGATCCATATGTTTGCAGATGTTTTGCCTGATTTTCAGAGCTGACTTTAGTAAATCAGTCAGTTTTAAAGTATGATAGTTTATGTGCTGATGTCTTGGACATGACACTCTTGTAAAATAGATTTCCAATCTCTATGAGACTTTTCATCCATATTTCAAGAAAACCACTATATATTCCTGCTACATTTTGTCAGTATGTGATCTGCTGCAGAAACAGAATATCCAAAACACAGAACCATAAGAAGACCGAAACTGTCGCTGAATGAAAATGAAACTAAACTTTTTATTGCTCCGAGATGGCTTATCAGTACCACTTAGCTGGAATGTACCTCTTTAAAACCTCAGATTTGCAGTGTGTGAAGCTGTTAAATTGTGATTATTTTTACCTAATTAAATGACAAGCGAACCCTATTTACTAATTAGGTGTCGTTGGAAGCAGTTGGTTGTCCTAGATTTTATTGAGGGGTGTCAGACCAACAGGGGTTGAATAGAAATGCCCGCTACAGTCCTGTCAGGTTAAAACTGTAACCAAAGAAATTGTGATTTTGAAGCGAAGGCCGGTGAATACCTTTGGAAGGCAGCATGTAGTAAAGATTAGTCTTTCTTTTAATCTTGCTGATAGCTCTGGTATGCGCTTTGCCTGTCATTCCTGGTTTGAAAAATTGCGATATGCAGACCTTCAGGTGGGAACTTTAACCTACTATAACCGCGTTTCTCCATGTTGAACACGTGTCTTTACTTTCTGTTTTCCCTGTAACACCTGCACCGGGGTTGTTTAGCCAGTTTTGGTCTTGTCTTTCCAGTCACGGCAGTAATTGTTTAAATTTTTGTCTAGATTATTGTCTCCCCACTGCAGATTCATATTCAGAATGTTGTTTATTTCTGATATCTCCAGTTTTGGTTTGTAGGTTTATTTTTCAGTTTTATTAAATGACTCTCTATTGTCCCGCCTCAGTAGTGCCTGCACTTAGTTCCAACTTTAAATCACAACTTTAAATTTATTAAATTTTTCGTGCATGAAATTCTCAATGTAAAGCATTTTTCTAATTCAATAAAACTATAACTTGTTGAAAAGATGTGGCTGTGAAAACACCCTCAGGGATACGATAGTCTTGACTCATTTTTGGAGTTTACAGAAGTCACTGTGATGTCGGAAGTTTGAGTTTTAAGAAAAATGATTTAAAAAAAGCATAGAATCCCGTTTCCATTGGCGGTTTGTTTGCACGATTATTGATTCGTGAATTAATAGATCTAAGATAAATTTAAGTTGAATTTTGACTGATCCAGGAATCTGAGTTGAAAACAAACACATTTACAGTTCTATTTCATCCCTCCTGACCGCCAGAGGCGGTGCATCAGCGCCGGATGATCCTTCTTGCGCATGCGCAGTTCGAGAACTTAATGACAACAAAGTCACCTGTGACCTCCCGGTGACCAATGAGAGGCTATAAAGCCCCATGGCACCGGTAGCACATTCTCTCATTCTTCTCGCACGCAACTTCGAGTTGATCTCGCGACTTGGTCAGGAGCTGCGGATTCGCCTCCTAGAGACAATCTACAAACCGGTAAGTGTGTCCCGCTCGTGGCGTTTTTCGGCTCTGCGGTGACTTTCGTTCGTCGCCCGCGGCGGTTTCGCCTGCGTGTCGGCTGTTGGGTTTCGGGTGTGACGTTTCTGTCCGTCCTGAGTTGTGGCCGCGGTGAGGTTTCATTCCACCGCATGTTTTCTTTTGTTGACCTACAATAGCGTTTTCTGCTCGAAATTAGCTGTTCTTTCGTTTGTGGAATAGTGCGCGTGTGATGTTTTCTGTCCGCCGCATCCTGAGTTGTCTATTCCGGGCGGCGTTATCTACCTGCCCGTGGTCGTTTCTTTTCTTTCTGTTTGGATATCCGGTGTGACGTTTTCTGTCCGCCGTGTCTTTGAGTTGCCTGTTTTTTGACTGGCTATGGAGTCCTTTGCATGCAAGGATTGCATGGCTCCTCTTCTTATGGACGATGGCCACGATCTTTGCCCGCCCTGTCTGGGGCTTGACCATCTCAGGCAAGGCGTATCTGAGGGGGCGTGCCCCAATTGTCGGGTTTTACCCCTTTCCGTGCGGGCCGACCGGCTGGCGGCCCTTGAACAGTGCTCGGCCACCTTGTCCGCTCCGCCTGAGGAGGTGCCTCGCGCACGGTGCTCGGCCCGGAAGCGCTCTGCTTCGGAGGCTCTGCCGGACCAGGAGCCTTGTGCCCGGAGAAGCCGGCAGGGGACTGCCCCTTCTAGGACGATGGCAGACCTCTTGTCTGAGCTCGTTGAAGTGAAGTCCCTACTACTGTCCCTGCATGGGGTCCAGGCTCCGCATGGGCCTCGACCTTGGAACCGAGCAGGGACGTCCCACGTGACGAGGACGCTCTGTCTTTGATGGCCTCCGAATCCCTCTTTGGGGAGGGGGTTGGTGACGTGGCATCAACTGGCCCCATCGCCTCCTCTCGCTCTCGGGATGGGGCCGACTCTTCTGCTGCCACGGCGGTGCGGTCTGCACTTGCGCGGCTGCAGCTGGACATCCCGCCTGACCAGCCTGGGTCTTCCAGTGCTTTTTTTCGACGGTCGGGTGGAGCTTCGTGCCTTGCTGTCCCCCCGTCGGCCCCGTATATTACCGAGCTCCATGCATGTTGGGCGGACACAAAGCTGCTGTCTCGTCTCACTACTGACGGGCGCACCCTTGCATCTGTGCAGGATGCACCTCGTTTTGGCCTTGGTCGGATGCCGTCTGTGGAACCGGCGGTAGCGTCACTCATTGTGGCCCCTGACGAGGCCTTACATCCCGATGTGCAGTGCCCCCGTCTGCAGTGTCGGGTGACTGACGACCTGCTTTGCCGGGCTTATGACGCCGGGGCTAGGATGGGGCGGATAGGTAATTCCCTGTCCCACCTCTTGTTAGGGCTTGGGACGAGCTTGGACACCTTACCTGTTGACGCTTCCATGCAGGCTTTGATGGACACTTCGCTCCAGGCTTTTGCATTAATGGCTCGTGAGCTAGGACGCCTGCTGTCTATATTGACCCAGGCCCGCCACCAAGTTTGGCTGGCCCAGTCTCCATTGACGGAGACCTGCAGGCGGGTCCTCCTTATGGTTCCGACCACTCCTGGGGAACTCTTTGGCTCTGCTGCGCTGGAAGCTCTTGAGCGTACGGCGCAGGCTTCGCAGACACGGCGCCAATTGGCGGGGCTTCCTAGGCGGGGCACCTACGGGGATGCTACTGCAGGTCCCCCAAATCGAGGCGCTGCGACGCCTTCGGCGGCCCCCTTTCCGGTGCCTCGCCGTCCTAGGATGGAATCTGCAGCACCCTCTGGGGTACGACAGCGGGGGTTGTCTTCCCGTCCTGCGGAGCTCTCGCGTCCGCACCGGCGCCCCTCCCGAGCCACAGAGGGTCGGCGAGGCCGCCGTTGACGGAGGAGTGGCGGTCGGCGTGTTCACCCCGGAACAGATCCGGTATTGGGCCGCTTGCACCAGGGACGCCTGGGTGCTCGCTACCATTCGCCGGGGTTACCGCCTTCAGTTCCGCCGCCGACCGCCCTCCACGGGCCGGGTCCGTTTGACCCTGGTCCAGGATCCCGCCCAGTTTCAGGTGCTATCCCAAGAAGTTTCTGCCTTGCTGGCCAAGGGCGCGATCGTGCCTGTGGACCCCGGGCTGGACCCGGGGGGTTTTTATTCAAGGTACTTCCTGGTACCAAAGAAGACTGGAGACCTGCGTCCGGTCCTCGACCTTCGCGGGTTGAATGTGTTCCTCAAACGCATTTCCTTTCGGATGCTGCGGACCAGGGACGTGCTGCAAGCTATCGAGCCGGGCGAGTGGTTCACTTCCATCGACCTCCGCGAGGCGTACTTTCATGTACCTATTGCCCGCGCTCACTGGCGGTTCCTACGCTTCGCGTTCCAGGGCAGGCGGGGCATCGCCTCCACTTCTTTAGACCCGGATGTGTCCTGCACCTTGTTGAGTGCCCGCGCTCCTTCCACTCGCCGGCTTTATGATAACAGATGGGGTATGTTTTCCATCTGGTGTCGCCGCAGAGGGGCCGAGCCCTCCTCCTGCGATGTCAATCTCGTCCTGCGGTTCCTACAGGACTTGCTCCATGAAGGTCGGTCCCCTTCCACCCTCAAGGTGTATGTGGCCGCCATCTCCTGTCACCACGTGGGCGTGGACGGTGTTCCATTGGGCCGTTATGGGTTGGTCTCCCAGTTTCTGCGGGGGGCCCGCAAGTTGCGGCCTCCCCGCCGCTTGGTGGCGCCGGTTTGGGACCTTGCACTGGTATTGCAGGCATTACGATCTGCTCCTTTCGAGCCGCTGGCCGCCGCCGGTCTTCGGGATCGTTCCCTCAAAACGGCGTTTCTGCTCGCCATGGCATCCGCTAAGCGCGTCGGCGAGCTGCAGGCCCTGTCTGTACACGAGTCCTGTTGTCGCTGGGCCCCGGACGGCTCGGGGGTTACCTTATGGCCGAACCAGTCGTTCAACCCCTGCGTCTCGTCCGCCTAGATCCTGGCGGTCCGGACGAGTGCCTGTGCCCAGTTCGGGCTTTGCAAGAGTATGTTCAGGCGACAGCCAGCTTCCGTCTGTCAGACGCCCTGTTTGTGTGCTACGCTGGGGCTCGTAAGGGTCGAGCTCTCTCTCGGCAACGCCTCTCCCACTGGGTGGTGGCTGCCATTGCCGGGGCTTACAAGATGACAGGTCGGCCTTTGCCTGCTGGGGTAACCTGCCACTCCACCAGGGCTGTATCGACCTCCTGGGCAGCTGCTCGCGGCGTTCCACTGGAGACCATCTGCGAAGCGGCCTCCTGGTCTTCTTCCACAACGTTCGCCAGGTTCTACAGAGTGAATGTGGCTGGACCTGGCCTCCTGGAGGGCGTCCTGCAAGGGACCTTGACGCCTCCCTGAGGTGAGTTACCTACGTGACCTGTGGTTCCCTCGGGACTTTGTTGTTATTGGTCATCCGGTGCTGATGCACCGCCTCTGGCGGTCAGGAGGGATGAAATAGAACGAAAGTTACCTATGTAACTACGGTTCTATGAATCCCGTATGACCGCCAGAGTGTCTCTGGTCCCTCGGGCTCTTGCGTTTTCGCGAGACAAATGAGGGAATGTGCTACCGGTGCCATGGGGCTTTATAGCCTCTCATTGGTCACCGGGAGGTCACAGGTGACTTTGTTGTCATTAAGTTCTCGAACTGCGCATGCGCAAGAAGGATCATCCGGTGCTGATGCACCGCCTCTGGCGGTCATACGGGATTCATAGAACCGTAGTTACATACGTAACTTTCGTTTTAAGGAGAAAAACACTAACTCATATTAAATGGCTTTCATTTAAACATGAAGCCAAACCGGTCTAACTTTGGAGCTCTGGATGTGTTTGCTTCCCTGGCTGCTCTTCAGTGGTTGACTCAGCACTTACCAGGATAAATAAGCCAAACCCACGACAGACAATGCTGCCAGCGCATGTTTCATCTGTGGGTACGTGTGAGGCTGCACCAACACTTCTCCGAGTAAAACAGGAAGGACAAACGTGTGCTGAGAAGAAACGTCGGTGAGAACCGTGGTTTAGGATCGGAAAACATGGAAAACAAGTCGAAATAAAAGCAGAAATAAATACCATGGCGTGGTTCATCCAAGGAGGGAAGAAGGTGTCGATGGTTGCTGGGTAGACTAACTCTCTGTCATAGGCAAAGATTGTCCAGAAGAGCAGAACCACAAACTAAAAACAAGCACAAAATAAAGAGTTAATGCAGAGCTCTAAAACAATTTTTTCATTAATATTTATTTCAGTGTATTATTTTTAGACAGATAGCAGTGAGGTAGCCAGATATTCCTTACAATAACTGTGTGAGCCATATAAATATTCTTAAAATTAAGTTTATTTCTAAGTTCCTCTGTTGCTTCGATACACATCAAACAATCAAACTTTATACATAAAGAGCTTTGAAACAAAACAAAACGAATGCAACTCAAAGTGCAGACTAATGGAGGTGAAAAGTGTTATGACTTTAAGATGCTTTGCTGCAGCAGGACCTTACCAGCTCCTTAACTCGGACTCCAACATGAAACCAATTGTGTTTCAAGGGGGGGTTGTGGAATTTTTTTTTTTATTATATAAATTTACAATGCGACATGACAATGATCCAAAACATATTTGTAAGTAATCTGAGAACTTTATGTGAATAAAAAAACAAGGAACAGTTCTGTGCTGAGTCCAAAATATATAAATGGCTTTTCTTGATTTCATCTACGGTAAATGAGGGGTGTCACAAGTGTAACCAATGATTATCTATCTATCTGTCTGTCTGTCTGTCTGTCTGTCTGTCTGTCTGTCTGTCTGTCTGTCTGTCTGTCTGTCTGTCTTTCTGTCTGTCTGTTTGTCTGTCTGTCTGTCTGTCTATCTATCTATCTATCTATCTATCTATCTATCTATCTATCTATCAAGTGGATTGAACCACAAAAATTCAATTAATTTTATTATCAAGCAAATCTCCCGGCCCAAAAATGAAATATAAACCCCCCGAAAAAAATGGGAAAATTTGGTCCTGAATTAATAACGCAATCATGCAAGAGCTTTGCAGTTTTTTCTCAGTCGCTTTGGTGCATTTCTCACAACAGTATCAGTTTGCACCACTGCTAAGGCGTTTTTCAAAACAATTAGTGCAAACTGCAAAGCATGGTAGATAACCTGCAGAGGCGAGTCACTTTCTCAAAATGGAAATTCAATTGCACAAAAGCAAGTCAGTCGCTCAAAATGGATAATGTGTCAAAATGACAAGTTAGGACACCAGCATCTCTGAACAATCAAGTCCAAAGGTTTGAGCATGTTTTTACAGTTTTTTTTTTAATGACCCGTTTGTTCGAACGTTAAACACTTTTTCAAAACTGTTAACGCATATCACACCTGAAACACACAATTCCCCAAAACAGTGAATTTCATGCTCAAAATCACACAGTGCAACTAAACACACACACACACTTCCTTTTTTATTTTTATTAAAAAAAAATAACGTCTCCTGTCTGGCAGTTTGCTACTCAGAATTGGTGTCTGAGTACCAAGTACAAGCCCAACAGATTTACTTTCCCAAGCAGAGCATTACAGCTTTGCTATAATACTCCACTTGATATATATGTATGAAAAATCTTTATTAGTGATTACTGTGGGTTTAATTTCTTGAAGTTATGGACACGAAACCGAGACAAGAAGGAAGAAAGGAAGAAGAGAAACAGGACCAGTAGGAGTGTGAACTGACGATACAAGACAGGGAGGAAAACAAAGAACACAAAAAAACATCCCAGTCCTCCACCTCTGTTGGACGGCAGAGAAGTGAGAAAACAAAATAAACAAAAACCACAAATAGAACAGAAAAACATTAACAAAACGGATCTAGTCATATAAACTAAGAATTACACATTCACTACACACAAAAATAGATTAATGAACACAACACTAATGTTTCTGGTAAGCTCCTGGTAACAACTAACTAAGGACAATAACATCAGCTCAAGATATGTCTGTAGTCACCAATGTCCCCACATGACACACACTTCCAAAACCAAATAATACACTAACACTGTTCACCAAATCTACCAAAGCACTGAAACACGTCGTCTTCCAACAGAAACATTTAGTCAGTCACAGCACACTGTCATAAAAACACTGACAACTGATGGAATAACACAAACTGAATCACTTTGCACGTGTCAAATCTACTTTTTACCTTTTTTATTTTACAATCAGCCCTGTGATGGACTGGCGACCTGTCCAGGGTGTCATGCCAATCTTGTAACCTGGTTTATACATACCTGTGAAGTGGGGGTTCATGTGGTTTAGCTGTGAGTGACTCTGAAGAAGAGGCTTATCATTGGTTTTATCATTGGTTGTAACTAATAATAGTTCACACACACACACACACAAGATTGTTCAAAACGGATGTACAAAATGTTTGAAAACATGTTCAACAATTTTGCGTTCAATGAAATGAAGATTATTAGTTATACGGACAAATACTATTCAGCTTGTACAAGTATAGCTAATTTTGACTGACATGATAAAAGAAAGTTGATCATTTTGCAGATATTTGCACTTACCCAATTGCCTTATGTCCAAAAGCATAAACCATTGGATGAAATGAACACGAAACTGCCACTAGGTTGCGCCCAAAATGACTACATGTTATGGTGATTGCACTAACAGCTGTGCAAAGTTTATATCTGTTGTGAGAAATGCACCAAAACAGTTGAGAAAAGACTGCAACAACACACACCATGTAATATGATACTATAAAAAGGTAAAAGAAGTTTCTTTCAAAATTTTACTAGTAAAAGTTTGTATTTTTTGTGGCCTCAAATTGCTTTCAGTTTTTAAGTTTTCACCTCCATGGCAAAAAGTTTGAACACAAATGCTGTAATTAGAGCATCTAGGGTATTATAACTTTTTCCTCTGTGACAAAACATATTTTGATTATCTTTTGTTTAACAAGTAACACTGGACTCTTTCTGTTTAAATGCAACCAAATCACCTCCTTTTTCAAAGGAGTTTGACATTAAATGCAGCAGTTGATAAATAACTGAATATTTCATGGGTTGCCTTCATTTTTTCACATGACAGCAAGAATAAAATTGTTTTGCAATAAAAATTAAAAAAAGATTCCCTCACCATCCCAACAGGGAATGCAAAGATGGAGAAAAGAAGGTCTTTCCATCTGTTTAGAGCGCTCTCTGCCTTCTTCCCTGGTTGGAGATCGTTCACTGCCGCCAGTCCGAAGAACGTCATTTGCAACAACTGAATGAAAATACCAGCAAAATCACTCAGTTTCATCTATGAGTCAGATTCCCCACCGTTATGACTTCTAGAGGTGCTCACCAAGTTTAAAAAAGTGAGGTACTTCCATGGCCCTCCATAGACAAAGATTCCTGAAGGTAACTCCTCTCCATCCTTTGTTGCGAGATAATTAACAATAAAGGTGTACCAGCCGAATGCTGAGATGTGGAACGCTCCCCTCAAGGTTACAATCATTTGTAAAGCTTATAGTGAGGAAAAATAAATTAGAAACTCTGGAGGACTAATCTAAATGAGTCCAAATATTCCCTTCAGATGTGGGGGATTTCAGGCAGTGCAGGTCTTTATAGATTAGTGTGATTCAGTCCAAGCTTATTAAGACGCTGGTGAGAAGGAGACGCAAAGTGACATTTTTAGACAAGAGGCCCTCTGTTTGTTATGAAACGTAAGATATCTTCTTTCATAATCAACGCTCTGAGGCATGTGACTGAACAGTGAATTTTTCACACTGAGAGTTTAATCTGTTTCACAAGAGAAGAACCTATGAGAACACCGAGTCCCTTTTCTCTCAGCTAAGCATTTTACACTGGGCATTTAGCATCATTACAGGGGAACTGGGGTTACCAAACTGAGGCCTGTTCAGCTTGTAATCAAACCCATAAAAGCAAAATTTATGAGAACCAGATGGGAACACTCAGGTCAACACATTTAGTTATACTGTAACATTTTATTAAAGGCCTATTATCCCATAACGTTATTCATTGAAATGTTACACAAAAAAAATACCTGAAAACATAAAATTTTGCAAAGACTTAACTACACTTTTTTGCATTTGAAACATCATATTCAAAAATGTAAAGTAATTTATGAGAAGTAAACAGAAAATCATGAAGTCCATTCCAACGTCCAAACATGGTAGCGGCAGCATAATGCTGAGGGGGTGCATATCTTCAGCAAAAACAGGGAAGCTAGCTAGGCTCGATGGGGACTGGGGAAGTATGCGTTCCTGTCATTAAACGGCCTTAAATGAAGATTGTTTATGTGATTTAAAGGACCTCTTGAAAATATAAACATTCAAACATGTATTTAATTATTTCAAGAAATACTGTCATACCTCATAAACTATCATAAGTTTATTTACCTATAACTCTTCCTCCTCCACAGCCTCCAGTGTCACAAGGTGTCCCTCAAGGCTGTGTTCTCAGTCCGTTTCTTTTCATGTTTTACCTCCTCCCACTTGGAAACATCATTCAACATAATGGCCTTCAATTCCGCTGCTATGCTGATGACATCCAACTGTAAAAAGCAACCAAATCCAACAACTCTCCTACTCTTTTCAACTTTACTATGTCACTGAGATCAAATCCTGGATGGAACACAACTTCCTAAAACTCAACAGCAATAAATCCAACGTCATTATCATATTAACTTTTCATGACGTTTCATTGACGACATAGCAATGTCGTTTCTGGTTAACCCGAGTTTATTTTCTTCAGCTTGTGAACGCATTCCCTCTCAAGGAGTGTTGGACGGAAGTATGAAAGTTTTGATTAAGCTGTAAAGCTTTTTAGTAGATCTGCAGCTCATTGAATACTCTAAAATCTAATCTCTAAAATAAAAATGCATGTAAAAAAATACAGCAGTTTGTTTTGTTTCTCTACACCTACTTTCAATATAAAGTATGTAGTGCCCAAACACTCCATTGATTACTAGAGCACCATTCTAGTGAAATGGCTGTTGTTGAGCTGACCAATCACAGGCATATGCTATCCATTGACGGATATAAGAAAACTGGGCTCTACTTCGTTGTCCTGGTGTAGGTGACGGAGAGCCCTTTCATCAACGGATTATGGCGTTCTGTCAGTCTGTTTCAACGTAGACGGAGAAGTATAAACTAGGCCCTGTCCTTGAAAAACTCCACCGACTCCCTATTACTTCATAACTTGCCTCCACCTATCCTCAGTGTCCACAGCAGGACCAAGCCTTGAACTCGAGGTGACAGAGCTCTCACTACTGCCGCCCCCAGGATCTGAAACTGACGCCCACAACCCATCCGCAACTTTTCTGACCTCTCCATCATCTTCAAAATCCCTCTTAAGACTCAGCTTGTTAAAACTACTTTTACCATTTACCTTTGCATTGTTGTGTTTACTTGTTTTTTTTATCTTGACTCTTGAACAGCCTCGTTAAATTTCGAGAAAAGCACTATTGATATAAATGATGTATTTTTATTATTTTCACCACCTGAAAGCAGAAAATCTTTGCAAACAGAAATAAATACTTGTATGCTATGACTTTTACTTACTGATATGGTTTAATGAAATAAAGTTATCGTTAATATTCTAATTCTAAAATGTCAATATAAAAAACTGAAGGTCTGAAACTAAACTACAAAGGGCTTCTACAAGGTATTAGTTAAGTACAATCGTAGTATTGTATCTTTAGTTCAGTGATCTGAACAGTTAAGAAGCCTTAAGCTGCATATAGACCGCACCACAACGTTGACATCGGGTTCATCAGCGCCCATTATTCAGATGTATTCTGAGTTCGGGGAGTTTAACCATTTGCTCCAAAAGCTGCGTATGGATGAGGTTCGCTTTCAGTGCTACTTCCGTCTGTCCCGCACCTAATTTTACGACCTCCTGGGCCGCATCAGAGCTTAAATCTCCTACCAGGACACCAACTACAGGTTCTCTGTTCCTCTTTAGGAGCGCCTGTCCATCTGTCTTCGGTAAGTGTTATTTATGATTTTTTAAATCTGCGTTTGTTGAAAATGTTTTCACTGGGCCCGCGCTTCATTCAAGATACGGCGTATAGTGACATAACTACAGTGAGACGCTCTGATTGGTTGCCGCACTGCGTTAACTGCGTTGGATCCGTCAAAAGTTCAGCTTGCTGAACTTCTGTAACGCATGCGTTGGTACGTTGCCGTATGAAACGCAAGCGTCGTTGACGGAGCCAACGTACTTAACGCAACGCAGAGCCCTTGACGGACCTCTGATGTACTCCTCCATAGAGTTTACATGTAATCTTGCCGCAGCTAACGCAGACCAAATGTGCACGCTGCAGTGGTTCTCTGTCGTCGTTAAATTACACTGCATGCGCCCCACCTCCGCTCCGCTCCGCTTTGGAGCCTAGAGGTGCCCGAGCATGGCGGAATTGCGAGATATCGCGAAAAGACGTGCTATATCAGAGTCAGACCAAAATCTTATTGCAAGAAAAAAAGAAGACAGCTGATCTACTTCTATTTCTATTATTCTTTGTCAAGATATCTCCACGGACTTTCTTAAACAATGGGTGAGTACATTTATAGCAGATAAGCTGTATTTATAGCATATTTTTTATCTTAAAAAAAAAGAAATCTGTCTTTACTGATTTATTTTGAAAAACCGGATGATCTGCATTTTCAGCATCCTGCCTGGTACTTTTTTTTTTGTGTAGATTTACTGCGGACTTGCTCCGGCGTCTGGCAAAATTCGATTCAATCCTATTTTTGCCGGAGTGCGAAACGGCGGCCGGCGCTCCGCGCCGCACGGCGGCGGTAGTGGAATAGTTATTTTTCATTATAACGGGATCGGATTTGTTGCGGCGTGCGGAGCGGAGTGGAGCGCATGTAGTGGAATTTAGGTGTAAAGCCTACATTAAGCCAATGCTTAATCTTTCCATCAAAATAGGAACAGAAATCATTGGCAAACAGAAAGCTTGCAGGCAGTGGTAAATAAGAGTCATTGTCATGTGGTAAAATGGCCTGTATTTGTATAGGGCTTTACTCAGTCCCTATGGACCCAAAGTGCTTTACACTACATTCAGTCATTCGCCCACACACACTGGTGATGGCAGGCTACATTGTAGCCACAGCTGCCCTGGGACTCACTGACAGAGGTGAGACTGTCAGACACTGGCACCACCGGGCCCTTTGACGACTACCACCATTAGGCAACGGGTGAGATGTTTTGCCCAAGGACACAACTGTGAGAGTCAGAGCCAGGGCTCGAACTAGCAACCCTACGATTACAAGACAAACTGCTAATTGCTGAGCCACTGTTACCCACAACTTATTGAGTTTTTGACTATCCCATCATAGAAGCCACAGCCTGTTGGGTCGTCCAGTGTCCGTCTGCTGCTTCACCATTCACAGAGGACAACCAAGCCTTAAAGGAATCCTCCTTCCGTTTGAGTGTTTCCATCACTGCTGTTGTCCACCAAAAGATCCTGATATAAACCGCCAGACCCCACCTCCAAGACGCCATGTCCGCAAAGAAGGTTCTGAACATAGCCCGTTCAGATTCTACATCCCCAGCTGCTCCTGCAAAAAACTCACCCAGAGCTGTGAGCTGGACGTTTGACCAGGTCTGTCAGGGCTAACGTCCTTTGACACTGGATACAACACACCACCAGATGGCGATCAGGTGACGGCTCTGCTACTCTTTTGTCCCGCATGTCCGAGAGTTCATGCCAGAGGCCTGCTGATTACCAAGGAGGTCCTTGTGTTTTTTATGGACAACCCTTTTCTGGCACAACAGGTAACTCCATCATTGGCCACATGGGCTTAGAAGTCACCCCATAGTACAAGGGAGTTTCACCTTCCAGAAACTCCAAGACAGCGAGGTACTCTAAACTGACCACAGGTAGAATCTTCCCTTTTGTGACTTGAAGCCGCAAATAAATGATCCTGTTATCTGCCAGGGAAAAGTCCAAATTTTAAGGCTCTCAGCTGGGGTCTAGTGAGTATCCCCACATCTGACTCTCTCTTTCAGAGTCCAGCTCCTCTCCAGGAGTAGGCTTCCCGAGCTCAAGCTGTATGTGGAAGTGAGTCCAACCATATCTAGAGGGTAGTGCTCAACCTCCCACACCAGGTCAGGCTCCTTACACTATTGAGCAAATTGGGTGTTCTATGGATAGACACTCCCGCAAGTCTCATAGTTTCATTTCAGTCTACAAACCCCAAATATTTGAGCCAGATGCATCGACCTACCACATTTTGTCACATTACAGCTACTGAAAGGAAAAAAGTAAAACTTAATTGAAATCTAGGAGGAAACAAAGATGCAAAAACTTTGGTGTACATTCATATCCTAATACTTTTTTAGAACCACCTTTAGCTACAAATACACCTGCAAGTCAGTGCCAGCTTTTTGCATCTCCAAAAACTGAAAACCTTACCGATTGGTTTTTTTGGAAAAATCGGACAAACTCAGCCAGGCTGGCTAGAGAGCAGAGTAATGTCGCAGATTGGATTGATTTTAGAAATTTGACGATCCCGTACTTTTTTCTTGATCTAATTTATTCCTTGATAGCTGTAACCACACGTTTAGGGCCTGGTGATCTGGCTGAAAGGGAAATTCCACTCCACTCTAGTTTTTAGCTGATCGTAACATGTTTTCTTCAAGTATTGACATATTTTGAGCTTCATCTCTCTTTACATCAGTTCTGACCAGCTTTCTTGCTGAAGAAAAGCAAGACAACACCAGTCTTCAGGAAAATGTTCATTTTCCTCCATAAATGGTGCTTTACACATAGTTCAGCCCGAACCCAACTTGTATAGATTTAGATAATTTTGGTCTCCTTTGACACGTTCTTTCACGTTTTTGCATTGAACTAACAAAAAGCTTGGGCCGACTGTATGCTGGACCTCTGATGGGCTTCTTTCAGGAATTGTTTAATAGAACAACCAATAATTTAAGGATGTCCCAACTACAGTGATGATCTCTGCAGAACAAAACTCTGCGGCCTTCATTGATCAACTTTACATTGAAAATGAAGTGAATACAGTGAGTTCTGAGGGTAACTGGTTGTGTTGGCTTAGAATATTGCGGCTGCAAACAAAGTATTTTTTTCTTCCACTTGTGTGTCACATTTAATCCATCCATCCATCCATCTTCTTAACCGCTTATCCAATTCAGGGTCACGGGGCAGCTGGAGCCTATCCCAGCAATTATCAGGCGTTAGGCAGGGTACACCCTGAACAGGACGCCAGTCTGTTGCAGGGCCAACACAGAGAGACAGACAAATCACACTCACATTCATTCTACGGACAATTTAGAATGATCAATTCACCTATCATGCATGTTTTTGGACTGTGGGAGGAAGCTGGAGTACCCAGAGAGAACCCACGCATGCACGGGGAGAACATGCAAACTCCATGCAGAAAGACCTGGAGGGATACGAACCCACGACCTTCTTGCTGCAAGGCAACAGCGCTAACCACTGCGCCACTGTGCAGCCCTCACATTTAATCATTTTACATTTTCTGTTTTTTTAATTATAAAAAAGGAAAAAAAATCACACACAAAGCAGAGTATGTTAGATTATATGCAAAACTTCTAAGCCTATACACAAATCCTAAGCGGTTTGTGTAGCAGCTGTATATTTTGACCACAAGATGGCGCCACAGGAGATGCCATGATTTTATTCTGGATGAACCAGTTGCTTTTAAAATACTAAAGTATTCATTGGAATCCTTTCATCTTCGCGCAAGAAAACGCAAATAACCAAAACACGTCCATGGTTTCAAGTGAAATCATCTAAATAAAAAATGTGCAATTTGGGTGAGTTATAACTTGAAACTAACATTTAATTTCAGTGTCTCCCATGTTAAATGAGCAAAACATAACTTTTGGTCCAAATACCACATTACTTTTGTAAATAAACAGTATTTACAGGGTCTGCTGATCCTTTCTAGTAGCTCTGTGATTTCTGGTTTTCTTTCTTCGTCATCCATGGAAATCCGTGTATACATGCTCCTGTTTGAACACCTTAATCTGCAACTGTGTACCACATTTTCTTTAAAGTGAATGTCAGACAGTATAGTACAGGACAAATTATAGTACAGTTTCACAAACTCCAGTCACTTCCGATTTTTACAGCGTCACATAACAAGTTGACTTTAGAGTGAGTGCTCTAGTAAAAAAGCAAAGACGGGTGTCGTCACATAAAAATCCTGTTGCAGACATTGCACTTTACCCTTGCAGTCAGTAAATACAGCATTGATCGTGTCAAATGTCTTCTGAGTCCATTTGCCTTCCGATCCAGACGCAAAATTATAATGCAAGTCCTTTACTGAACTTGAGATGTGTAGCTGGGACAGCTTCGAATCATTCTGTACTGCTGAAGGTTCTGTGCGTAGAAAGCCTTTTTTTTGCAGCGATCGTCAGAGGAATCTCTGAGTCAAATTTCTTTCCCTTTTCTCAACTTCTTTTTAATCCATCTAAGGTGCCATCTATTAACGACAAAGTAGAGAGAGTTAACGATTTACTACATGTGTAATAAGATGTGCAGGTAAGGCGTAAATGAAACTGGTAACATATTCTTACCTCAAAACGGCTATAAACTTTCCTCTCCTTCCTCATGCTTTGGATCCTTTCCAGCAGCTTCTCACGGTCCTGAGTTGACTTAGTTGGCCCTTTGTTAAATGTCCTGTATCCCAACTCCTTTTCGTTTTTGGCGTTTTTGTCAGCCTTATCTTCTTTCTCATCATCCGTAACGGGGGACGCTTTTGTTGCGTCGTTCCTACTCTGGGACTGGGCAGAAATCTGCTCCAGCAGCAGTTTAGTGTCATCTCGCAGGTTGCTGCTCGACAGCACGTTTACTGTTGATGAGTGGTAGCGAGACTGACTCGATTTGGGCTGCTTGGACAACACCTCCGTCATTTCAGAGGAGTTACTCTGCTTTGATTGGTCTTTTGCTTTCTCCCTGCTTCTTGATTCCCCAGTGGATGGTTTCTGGCTCTTATCTTTGTCCTCTAGATTATTTGATTTTTTCTCATCTGTCTCCACTAACTCAGCCTCCTTTTTGCTACTCTGTTGAGGCACAGGTGGCTCTTGTGTTTGGCTTTTAGTAGTAACTTCTTCAGACGTTTTGCATGGCAAATCAGCCTCAGCTGGAGCCACCATGTTAGGCTCATTTGGGCTGCTCAGCAATTGAGTTGTTGGATCAACTACAGATTCCTCTGATTCTAGTTGAGTCACACTGGATATTGAGTTCATATCTGGAACGTTTTGACACTGCAGAGACACTGGTTGGCTTTTAGGAGTAACTTCTTCAGACGTTATGCATTGCAAATCAGCCTCAGCTGGAGCCACCATGTTAGGCTCATTTGCGCTGCTCAGTGATTGAGATGTTGGCTGAACTAGAGAATCCTCTGATTCTGGTTGAGTCTCACTGGATATTGAGTTCACATCCGGGAGGTTTGCCACTGCAGAGACACTGGTTTCTGATTTATTATTTTCAGGATCCAAAGCTGACTTTTCTGGGTCAGACAGTGAGGATGTTTCAGCACTTGAGAATGCGTTCAAGTCTGTTAGTGTGAGGTTGGAGGACGGAGTGGTTTGCGCTGGCGTGTCTTGAGGACGTCCCGTTTGGTCTAACAGTGAGGCATTACAGGACTCTGTAGTTTCAAGTGATCTTTTTTCTGAGGGCACATCTTCAGGTTGGGTCTCATTTTTCAAATCCGGCTTAGAGACAGAGTCTTCTGGACCAGATTCACTAAGCAAACTGGAATCGGGTATAGACGGACAAACAGCCGGAGATGTGATTTTAGTTTTGAACTCTTCGAGTGCTTCAAATGCCTTGCATGCAACAGACCCCTCCTTCCCTAAATCAGTAACATTTTTCTGTGAACCCTCAACGGAAGGAGTAGGAGCAGAAGATTCTTCCATGTTTGTCTCTGCTGGGGAATGTAACTTGTCTGTCTCCAGATGCGAAACATCGGACTCTACATTTGCAGCATCGGCCAGCAAGGTGTTCTCGAATGAAGCAGGTTGGGGAACAGCATCTGGATTAGTTTGATCAGGTTGGCTGTCAGAGTTCTGTAAAGCCTCAGAGGATAATTCTAGGGACTCCTGCTGAGAGGAGCTGACGGACTCCTGAGCTTTGATTTCATCAACATTTGGGGACACCGTACCAGTATCACTTACGGAGCTGTAAACTTCTTGAGCAGAATCATAAACTGAAGTCTCTTCTGCAGCGGCAAGAGTATTCTCCAAACCTGAGTCGAGTGGAGGGGTATCAGAGGTAGAGACTTGCACCGGAGGTACAAATGAGCCTATTTCCGGTGTGGATTTGGCTTCAGATGGAAGTGGAAGGGGGCAGATGTTGGTTTTAGGCTGAACCAATTCAGGGTTTTGGGGGTGAGAAGATGACGAACCTTCCTCTGACCTGGGAATGTCTGAAACAGATTCTAAATTGAGGCCTTCTCTTTCGTCAACGTCTTCTGCAGAAGAAGAAACAGCATTCGCTTGCTTGGGTGAACTATTTTCTTCAGATGCCTCTAACATGGCTGGGTTTTCTAGTGACTTGCTCTGACTTGCTTCTGATTTCTCAGCAGACTGCCTTTCCAAGTCTGTTTCTACTGATTCAGCACAAACCTTGGGTGCTTGTTCTTCAAAAGTAGTACGGGTACTAGAATCCATTTTGACAAGACTGTCCTGCTTCCTGGTATGTTCACCGTCCTTTAAAGAGGGAGAAGTTGAGTCCAGTGTCTCTGTGGACACCGTAGTGCTTTTTCCTGATGAAACGTCGGTTATCGAAGGTGTTACATTATCTGGTGCTCCCTTTGGAGGATCCTCTTCCTTCCGGGAGACTGATGTGTTCTGGAAATCTGTCTGTGGTTTCATCTGGGCCTTCTCTTCTCCCTTTTTAGCTTCTGTGGCTTTACGTTTTGCTGCCAACTCTTTGAAGAACATGAGCCTACTATCAGGATCGCTCAGATCTACGTATGAAGGGGTTGTGAGTAAAGGTTTGGTCAGTTGTAACGGTTGATCAGTTTTTGGCAGTTCAGCTGTTGTTGGCTTGGATTGAGGCATCAGTGGTGATAAACTTTCTTTACCAAAAACACTCAACAGAGTTGGTTGTTCAGGAGGTTTAATCGGATGCCCATCAACAGAAAGGCTAGCAACTGATTGGCTTTCCAGTTCAGCTTTCTTTGGTTGTGTTTTTTGTTCCTCAGAAGTTTTGGAGTCCTTTTCATTAGTGTTTTCACTCTCCACAGCAGCCTTTTTTACTAAATCTTTTCCTACTGAAGTTTCAGGAGTTCCTTTTGGAAGAGGCTCTTCTTTCTGGCAAACTGAAGTGCCTTTGAGTTCTGGTTGTGGTTTTAACCCTGCCTTCTCTTTCTCCTTTTGAACTTCTGCAGCTTTGGCGGCCTTGCGTTGCGCTGCCAGTTCTTTGAAAAACATGAGCCTGTTATCTGGATCATTCATATCAACATAGCTAGGCAGAGTTTCAGTGGGTTGTACCGGATGATCAGTTTTGGGCGCCTCAGCTTCAGGGACCTTGGCTCCAGGCATTGACAGCGAAACACTATCTTGCTCTACATCTGTTAGTTTTACAGCCTCTTTTGCTTCGGGGGTTTCTGTGAGATCTTGGGAATCTTTCCCTCTTGTTGAGTCTCTATCTTCATCTTTTTTGCTTATGTCATCCGGTTTCACTGTTTCTGAATTAGATTTTATGTAACGGCTCCACTCGATAGGTTCTCTCACAGAAGACCTCCATTGTCCCAAACCAAGCAAGGGTTTGGTCTGTTCGGTTTTGACCTTGTCCCCTTCCTCGTTGTCTTGGTCTTCAGAAGCAGTTTCTTGATTGGTTTGCGGCTCCAGGGAGCTAAAAATCAGCGAAGACCTCAATCTGGAGCTTCTCAGCATTGCTGCATTGTATTTCCTCCTGAAAGAGTCGTCTCTTAGAAGCACTGAGTGTTTTGGCTGCTTCTGGTCATCTTCCTCATGCTTTCTCCCCTCCTCTATGGTTGAGGGGTCAGAGGGTGTCAGAGCGGTTTTGGTTTCTGCCGCCACTGGAGCAGGCTCATCCAGAACTTTCTTCGGCTTCTCTTGAGTCGCAGCTTTGCCATAGCTAGGCATTTGGCTGACTCTAGGTATGGCAGTAACCTTAAACTCTTTTACATTGGGTATTTTGGAGACTGGTAAATCTGCTCCGGGGGCAGTTTGTTTGATGGGATTCAGAGTTTCTTCAAAAGGATCTGCGGGCTGAGTTGCCCCCATCGGCAAGCCTTCTTCCTCCGGATTATCATATGTGCTGAGGTACGAGCCGATCCTCCAGTTCCTCAACTTCTGCTTCACAGTGGGATCCTTGCGGTTCACGGTGGGGTCATGGAAAAAAGGCTTCTGATCTGCAGAGTTGGAAGATGGTGTAGGAGATGTTTGACAGGGGTATGGATGCCCTACCCCCAGTCTTTTGGGGTGAGAGGATGTAATTGGTAAATCTGCTGGTGGTGGTAATCTATCAGAGCCTTGATCAAAGTCTAGATTTCTAGTAGATGATAAATAGTTAAAAATGGGATCAAATTCAGGTGGGGGTACCTCTTGTTGTAAACCTGGTACAGGGTACTGTTCTGTGAGATAGCCTTGATTCCAGAACTTATCATACATGATGTCTTCTTCCTGTCCTGGAAGAGGCTGCTGGCCCCTGTGAAAATTTTTCCCCCTCGATTCGGAGTCAGGCATTCCCTGCTGCGGCAAGAACGGGAATGAGTATCTGCCTGGAACATCTTCTGCATAAGAGTGACGCTTTAAGGCAGGATTATCCGTCATCAAAACCCGTGAGGGGCCCTGATCAAAACCAGGCTCCATGCGTGGCTGTTGGGAAGCATACCTATTATACATATCAGCAGGGCCGCGAAAGGACCCCTGCATTTTCAGAGCCGTACTCCTCAAATTCCCCTCTATTTGCTCATCATACGGGTGTCCTGCCCAATCCTCAGAGGGAATATCCGTAGACAGGAACCTTTTAGACTCTCTGTACAGCGACATGTTCTCATTGGGAAACTGTCTCTTTTGTAAGACGCTTAAATCCTCCATCTGAGCGAGCATGCTCTCGACGTTCAGCGGCTGGGACTGAGCGAACAGAATCCGGAACTCTTCGTCGAAGGTGGTCACGAGCTGTCCAAGGAACAGGTGCGCCATGCAGCGGTGCAGCTTCTCGAAAGACCACATGAAGCTGGAGGAAGACAGCAAAGTTGGGATTATCATCAAGACCACTGACACAAACACGAAAACAAAAAACCACAACGGCCTCCCCACTCGTAAAGATGAGTACAAAGCCTAGAAGTACACAAATCCTTTAAAACAAAAGCTTAACCCTTCAGTGAAAACAATTCCTGATAAATGGATTAGGGTTTAGTATTGGCAAGAATTTGGTGATACAATACAGGAGGGACGGCACGATATACTAAATTACTATTAGTGATATTGTGATTTTTAAAAAAACGTAGAAAAACTGTCTCATCATTCTAAACAATCAAACCTGTTTCATACACAACACATCCATCTTTATTACTAGATGTAGTTGATCCCCTGGAATAAAGAAGGTGAAAACGACCACCAACTACTGGACATACTTTAAGTTCTTCCACAGAAATCACTTTCATCATTAATGGCTCCATTCAATTTCTCTAATCAAAAGTAAATCAAATCAAATATACTACTTCTGAGTATCAATACAATATTGTTGACATATTGATATATTCTTACATCCCTAAAATGAATTTAAATTTAGACCACTTTTATAATTTGTAATCCGTCACTTCCTGGTTTCCATCCGCCTTTTACTTTTACCCTCTCGGCTCTTGAACCTCTGTCTTCAGGCTCAGTGTGGTTGAAACTCAACCCACCTCTTGAACAGGCTTTGTTTAGCAATCCCATCAAGACTACTGCTATCTCTATTTCTAATGCACATTTGTCTACCATATGTTCCTTCCACACAACCTTCCTATAATATGCTTGGATATAGCACTCTGTGACAACCAGCTTGTTAGACGATCGTCACGTCAACGGTCTTCCTCATATTACAAGAAATAAAAGCTTGAACTACATCACCCTGTTTGAATGCAATTTAAATAAACTAACGTTACAATGATATTCTATTTTATCAAGATGCAACTGGTGGTCTTGCCCATATCGACACACAAATCAAAAATACGTTTAAAACAACTGGATCAGTAAGAAACGAGTCTGGATGAGCACCAGAGTTTGCATATTGGGGACATCAAGTCTCTGTAGGAACTGTTGCTATTTACATGAAAAGTTGTTAAAAGGAAGCTGCTTTAGTAAGAAGAGACAGAGGATATCTTCCAAAGTGTCCTGGGAAGCTTCTCATTTATTTTAGGCCTTTTTTTTTTTTTACACACATCTTTACCAGGGGTGCCATTCTGTGTGGAGGGAAGTGCATCTGCAGAAACACTTCGATTCTAGATTTAAAACGAGCCCACCTGTAATTTCCACTCAGCACGGCTCTGCAGTCAGTCAACAGGAAGCGATCCATCAGCTGGCCTTTGAAGGTTTTCCCTGAGCGGCACTGATACGTTATTCCAGACACCGTTCTCACACGCATAAACTGCAGCGACACATAAAAAAAAATCCAGTCACATCATTTATAATCAGCCAGTCGTGTTTTCAGCTGCTAGCCAAGTTAGGAGGCAGAGCTGTGTTAGCGCTGCTGCCTCTAGTGTTGCTAATATGAGCCATAAACCTGATTTATTTCAGTTACATAAGGAACAAAACTGTGGAAAATGAGTTCATTCCTACAATCAACTCAACTGAGACCTCATGAATTGTGGTATAAAGGAAAGCCTGATAGGAGTCTCTCATACGGATTAGGAAACAGCTATGCTAACCACAACACTTCTGCTTTTCCTTTACTGTTTTGGAAACGGCACTAGGCAGCAGAGAGCTTGATATGCTAAATGCAGGATTCTGAGCGCAATTTCCAAGAAAAGACAAAAAAAAACAAAACAGCAATACGCTTGTGTCTCAGTGCGTGTGAAGCTACACACCCTGCCTGCAGCTGGCAGAGCCAAGCCTTTTCATTCCAGTAGGAGTTTTTTTTCCTGACTAAGACCCTTAATGCTTTTAAACACCAAAGTATTGCCTTCTAAATGGTTTAAAGTCATGCATTATTGCTTATGTGCACTGTTTTTTTTAGCAAAACGTAGGCTGTTTTTTAAAAGCAATATGCATAAGAAGCTGTACTCACTGGAAAGGCCTGCAGATTGACTCTACAGTTGACCACCATGTTAAAAAAGTGAACAGCATCGTGCTCGTCCAGCAGGATGTAGACAGCGACTCTCCTCCCAGCAGCATTGAGAATGTCCGCAAATATGTCAACATCGGTGAACACGTCCATCACTATGGCAATGACCTGAGCAGGGGGGAAGCCAAGAGCGAGATAGCTTTAAAAACAAAGACGAGGCGGGATGCTCGAACAGAAAAGTGTGAAAGGTTTTATGCAAGGGAGTGAAAGTGAGAGGTCAACCTGCTGGGCGGTTTTGATCAGCCGCCGGGCCTGCTCCTTGATGCTCGGCATGTCCGGCTCAGGGGGGTTCACCAGGGTCGTGACCTCCGTGGGCTCAATGAAGTGATGCACCTGGGGCCAGCCGAGGTCCAGACCGGGCACGTCCAGGTCTGAGTGAATCGGCCAGTAGGTGTCCGAGGAGCCTTCGCCCTCGCTGTCCAGGAACTGCTGCTCGGCGTGGAGGCTCTGCTTCGGAGGCTGGACCACGCTCTGGATGTACTGGATTTCAGTCTGGGACAAAAAGTCCACCACGTCCACATTCTGCAGGCAATGATAGTATCCTTCCAAGCTGTCCTCGACCAGGGCGTCGATAGCCAGGCGGTACTCCTCCCGGTAGTGGGGGGGGAGGTAGTTGGGGTCCAGGGGGTTATCCCCAGCAGAGGAACACTGAGAGCGGCGCGCCATACTGCAGTTTCAGGAAACAAACAAGGAAAATCAGAGATTAAGTCCAGGTACTTTCTCTGGTTTATACAACACGTGCTTTAAATGAATGAATTTAAAAATGACACACAAAAAGCACAGTCTGGTCTTTAAACCATTTATTCGTCAAAACTGACATAACAAAGATAATAATAATAATAATAATAATAATAATAATAATAATAATAATAATAATAATAATAATAATAATAATAAGGAAAATAATTAGATGCATGATAAAAATAAAAGTCATTAATGTGATTTGGGACATAACGATGATTTTAATAGTAGAAGAAAAGAAAAATAATCAGAAATCTTGTTACTACTATAAATAGTATTGTAATAATGACATTAACCTTAACATAAAGGAAGTAATAATACTAAATAGTCATCTTAATAAATTGGTAAATAATTGAATAAAATCTAATTGATTAATTTTAATACCATTACTATAAATAACTGATATAACACCGCTATAATTTGCACATTATTTCCACCTGAGGTACATATTCTGTGTATTATTGTATTTTTTTGTATATATTTTTCTCTTCTGTTACATATGTTGTATATTTGTTGTTTCTTTGGCTGCTGTTTACAACCGAATTTCCCCTGGTGGGACTATTAAAGGATTATTCTATTCTATTCTATAATTATGTATTTATTAACAATAACAATAACAATATATTGGTGAAGTTAATTTTTTTACAATAATTACTACTGTAACTAACACCACTGCCACACTACTAATACTGCTACTACTACTTCTAATAATAATAACAATAATAATATCTAACTATCTTTCGCTCCTTTAAATTACAAATAGATCAAAAATTATTAAATATTTATCCAAATGATACTCTTAATGCTGTTACAATAATAATAATACATTGGCGAAGTAAAATTATTTTTTAAATATTACTACCATAACTAACACCACTGCAAGACTACTACTACTATTAATAATAATGTCATAACATAATAAATAATAATATGTAATGATAATATATGAAAAATAATTACATATTTAACCAAATTATACCCTTAATGTTGTAACCATTGCAATAAAAATAACATTATTACTGTTAATATAATATATTCATCTCTTTTAAATTAACAATTTAACAATTTAAATAACTAGTATCTTGACTGTTTTTACTACCAACACAATCATGGAGTGAGAGGACTTTGGAAACTATGCTGCAAGTCAGACAATATGACATTTCTGCATTATATAACTCATGAATCCTAATCAACGGATCTGGTAGAATAACGTTAAACTGGAATAAGAATAAAAGGGGAAGAAAGTGGAGTCCAAGCACAGGAGACAAGGCAGATGGTTCTGGGTGTGGCTCCTCCCTCTGGCCAAAAGTCTCCATTTCTAAGTTCATGGTGAAACCGAGTACAGACCGACACAGAAACGCACCTCACAATAACAGCAGATTTTTATTAACTAAGTTAATAACCTTAAGAGGAGGCAGTGGACAACGCGCTTTTAGGCTAAAAGTGACTATTTATTCTAAAGTTACTGTATTAAAAAAAATTTAAAAAATCTAAAGTAAAACAGAACCATTTCGGCCATATTTGCACTTTAATAACAACACATAGCGGTTTATGCAATATGAAGCAGTCCCACCTCTGGTGCGTTTGTCTCTGTTGTATTTCCTCGTCAGGCTTCGCGGAGGTAAAACTTTCCGACCATCCTCCTCCTGCCCCGTTCAGACACTTTTTCTCCACAGCTGCGTGGCGCTTTGCTCCATGTTTCCAGCCGGGAGTTCAGAGAAAACTTTTCTCTTGCATGGCCTCTCTCCTCTCTCCTCTTCTCCTCACCCAGCTCAACCAGTTTGCCGTCATGCTTCTGGCATGTTGGGCTGAATGTCTCAGACGCAGAGAGAGAGAGAAGAGGAAAAAACTCAGAAGCAGAAGCCCCGCCCCCCCTTTAGCAGATCTTCACTGTTCTCATTTTGTTGTTTCTTTTTGGTTTTCAGCAGAGGCATGAACTCTGATCGCCTCTTATCTGCCTCCTAAAACGCTGCTACTATCACCTTCTTTAGAGGCCGTAATGGAATCTTTATCTGCGTTTGGGTAAATCTCTATGCTCAGATAAGCTCCTCTGCTGCCAACTTCAATAAAAGCGCTAGAAAAAACATCCCTACAGCTGAGTCAGAATAATTAATCTTACATATTCTTTGTTGGCCACACTGATTGTTTCATTACATGAATTATGAGCTATTAATAAAACTTGACTCACTGGGCTGGGCTCCCAGTCTGAATAGTAATTGCTCATTTATGCAGTTTCAACATTTGTTAGTTAATTAGTTTAGCTTTGAAGACAAAACAACAAAAGTAATCTACAAAAAATGTAATAAAGTCCCACTTTGTAGGCATTAAAGGAACTGATTTACAGTAGTTTAAATCATGTCTGACAGACTGTGACAGAAAATTTTATTATTGATGCTGGGACATTAAGAAAGGTTCGATCCTCTTTCTCAACTTATATGGTTTAATGTTCTGCGGCTGTGGTTGCTACCATCAGCGTGTAAATGTGTGCGTCAATGACTAGATGTAGTGTAAAGCGCGGGCTTGGGATCACGCTTTTTCATTCTGGGAGGTGGCGGATATTTTGGTAGCGGAACGAGTGTGAACAAACTATTGATTCACTATGTAAAGCACGGCACATCGCAGAGAAGAAGCAGAAAGTAAATATCACAACATGTTAAAATCCCGAAAAACTATGCGGAACATGCAGGGATACGCTAAAAAAAGAAGCCAGGGGCCGATATATGGACAGAGTCGGCATTATAAACGGTTTGGATCCATATAAAACACCTAATAAAGACTGGGGCTCCGATGACAACTTGTTGCTTCAGTAGAGTGTCACCGACATTTTCGGCTGCCTTGTTCAGAAGCTACTACTGTTAGCCTCATGTGCTGTTTTTAAACGAACGGGTTCAGGAGCAAACTGAGAACGTACATACTAACCTGTAGTGCTAACAAAATTCACACATGTGCTTTTAAGAATGCTTTACCAAAGTGCTTAAATGTTATACACTACCGTCGTATACAGTATATAAATGTTATTTATATACAGAGTGGCAGTTACTGTGGCCCAAGAAGCGATGGCGCCGGAAGAGAGGTACACATTTCATTTGCTGGTAATTGTCATCCCACTGAAGTTGTATTGTGTTTCAGTGCGCCCGCATTATGTTTGTCTGCGTCAAGCAACGGACCCAACGCATATCAACACATGTAGTTTGACACATGTACTTTTCGGCTTCCAACCTTTGCTTCTGAGCAAAAAAAAAAGAGTGCATGGGCGGGGCTTCCTCTGTTGCCGTACATTCTGAACTATGGCGGATCGTATCGAGAGAGTGGCTTGGGTTTATTTGCTTGATAAAGCTAGACAACGTTGGCATCGGGTGCATCAGCGCTCTTTCTTCAGATGCGTTCTGAGTTTGGGGAGTTTAACCATTTGCTCCAGGAGCTGCTTATGGATGAGGTTCGCTTTCAGTGCTACTTTTTTTTCTGATTTTACGACCTCCTGGGCGGCATTGGAGCTCAAATCTCCCACCAGGACACCAACTACAGGTGCTCTGTTCCTGCTTAGGAGCGGCTGTCCATCTGTCTTCGCTAAGTGTTATTTCTGAATTTTGAAATCTGCGTTTGTTGAAAATGTTTTCACTGGTCCCGCGCTTTATTCAAGATACGTGGCGCACTGCGTCAAGTGTGTCAAATCCGTTAAAAGTTCAGCTAGCTGAACTTCTGCATTGCTTGTGTTTTATACGTTGCCATTTGCTACGCAAGTAACGCTTGAAAAGTTGACTGCGCCAACGCACCGCAGAAACTCTGACGGATCTCTAACGTACTCGAACATAGACTTTACATGTAACCTTGCTGCAACTGAAGTTGCCGTTTGGGGCGGTGTGAACGCACCATTAGCCGAAGGTAGCCTCTGTGTGTTTTGGTTAGCATGTTGTAGTTGAAGAAAAGAAACGATCAATAAAAAAAAAACGTATAGGATCGACAATCTGTAACTTACAAGAACACCGGGATACTGCTAAAGGTTCATGTTTGGCCGCCTTAAAGCTGAGTTTCAAGTGAGCCGACGACAATTTATTTTAGATAGTCCATGGTAATGCCTCCAAGCAGGAAAACGCTGAAAAGTTAGCCCGTTTTCCACCTTTTTCCCCCTGGCGATCATGAGTTGCGCTGTTTCTCCACAACAACAGAGCAAGTATTTACCATGCTAGAGTAATAATAATAGTAGATCCACTGAATAACAGATTAAATTAAGCCACATGGAGAGAGTGAATAGGTCTGTAAACAGGACTGTTGCTGTAAGGACGCTACCAAAGTAGCGGCTGCGTCAGGTGATGACAAAACGATCCCGAGCCCTATACAAACGCAGGCCATTTAACATAAAAAAAACAATAAACAAAAATGAATTGGAATCGGCGCTATGAATCAGAACTCTCCCACAAACACCCAACCTGAAAATGGCTCAAAAATAAATTGCTTGCACTTCTTGAGGACTTGTAACTCAGTAAACTATCTGGGCTGTTCAGTCTTTATCAGTGGACATTTTTCTTTCAGCGATTGAAGCCATAAAATGGATACATAGAATATATATTTTTTTAACTTTCCACCAGAATTCATTTTGGTCCATTGCTAATGGGTGTTCCAAGAGAAACACTGATTGCGAAACGAGTCAGGATATGAGGATCCAGCTGGAGAAACCGTGTGACTGATGAGGTAGTGTAAAAATCAATCAAAAGGGACTCATTTAAACTGCCATATTGTTTTAAAAAATATATAGTTTAGATTGTTTTTCCAACAATATTAAAGATTGCTTTGAATTTCCACGTTTATTAAATCTAAATGACCATCGGATGAAATAGAATGGCAGTGGAAACAATGTTAAAACGTCATTTGAATGGGCCTCTACTAGATTTTATTTAAATTGGAGTCAAGTATGAAATCTGCTCTTATCAAATGCCATTAAGATAAAAGTATCTGGAAAGATATAATCTCTGTTCTCACAAAGTAAGGAAGCTAAGAGTCGTTTCCTGCAGCTTAGATATAACAGATACAACAGAACCAAATAATTGGACTATCTCTTTAAGGCTTCCTGCTACTAGAAGATCCCAAATCAAAGTTCATCAGTCTTCCTGTTGCCAGCTAGCATATTTTGCTATATATGTTATGTTGCTGCTATAAACAGACTGACTCAATTTATCAAGGAACGGCTAATAGGATTCCTGTTTTTTTCCAGCTCAGTTTCTCTGACGACAGCCAGGCTTCACTATTGCCATCCGAATAGAATAAATAAATTGCTCAAACAGAACCCGTAGACATTTTATGTAGGGTAAAACGGCTTAAAAAAACAGCATTCACTGACATCTATCAGTCTGGAAAGGGTTTAAGGCCATTTTAGCGCTTTGGAATCACAGTGGGAACCGTTATCCACATATGGAGAAAAACTCTCTTTGAGGCCAGCGTACCAAAAGTACTCCACAAGAACCTCAACGCTCCACGTTCATTTGAAAAATGAGATGCAAGGTGGGTGTCCCGTCACATGTGGGATGAATCTAGCAGCATTTCAGCAAAAGAAACATGGTGGAGGTGATGAGATGGTCTGTGCTGCCTTGATGTTTGAGGAACCGGACACCATCGGTTCTGGACTTCGATGGTACCACAAAACAATATCCTAAAGCTAATTAACCACAAAGCCTACCTCCAAACGGTTTTGAAGAAAACTCAAACGAAACGAAGAATTTGGAAAGTCCTAATTTAAACCTGAATAAGACCTAAATAAATTGTCATCGATGTAAATCCATCTGTTGGCAGTTGTTGCTGCTGTGATTTTCATTTTCCTGATGATCTATAGGTTTCAAAGTGCTGCATTAAGCAAACATTTTTATACAAAATTCAAATTCTTTTCGCAATTTTCCTGCAAACAGAGTCAGTGATGACATGAAATTGTGATGGGCAGTTTTCAACCGATATGTCTCTTGTAGTTTCTTCTAGACTTTCAAACAGGTTTTCGTTTGAGACCAAATCTGTGCAAGTTCCTCCAAAGTAGTCTGAAGGAGCCAGATCTGTTACACAATGAGCCATCAAGGTGGTTTATTAAAACCAACAGGGCAACAAAGAAAGCTCGTCGATGGTTAACCTCAAACTACTTAACTGACTGTCATGAGGTTGTTAACAAACAATAGTCGCTCTAAGGAAGGATCGCGGCTGCAATGTATGCCCGGCTGCTCCTCATCGAAGCTGCAGGAACAAAGGAGTGCAGAACCAGGCACGCTTCACCTGTCAGCACTGATTCTTGTCAAAGTCCTCTCTCCCCATTTACCATAAATGAATCCCTTAGCAAGGTGCCTTTGTTGTTGCTTCACTTTCTGTTTTGCGGAAAGTAATCATTTGGAGACTCATTTTAGAACCTAGATTAAGATATTTTTTTGTGATCAGTCAGCATTGGTTCTTCGGTGTTGATCCTAAAATAGCTGTCAGGGTAGAAAAACACTGTCACCAAGCCAAAGGAAGTGAGGCAATGTAGCTCCTCAAGTGAAGACTTGAAGACAAATTCTCATTGTTTGCCTTCAGGCGCCACCCGAGGCACACAGATCAGGAGTGGGAATATAAACATCAGAATTCGCATTCAGTCGACTCATAAATAGCTGCTCTTCAACATACCACAAGGTAGCATTCACCTCTGCGGTTTCGTAACCTGTCACTAAAGCACACGTTCAAGGCTCTCTGTGACTCTGTGACTGATTGGGAAACCTGACCAACCGCGTGTCCCGTCCTGCTCACCTTCACAAAGCATTGAGTAAACACATGATGTGCAGCTGATACGATTTTACGACGCTGTGTGTTCAGCTGCCCACTAAAGACACTCAGACCTAAACGATTTGAACGCAGCCCGTTTTATCAAATGTTTGGTTTTCACTACACAGCTTACACTGCAACAAAAGGGCCCAATCCCCATGACTAACTCTTGACGTCTTAGACACTGGGGCAGATTTCAAGGCCTTGAACCTGAAAGGCTTTGGTTTAAACCTCGTTCAGTTTTACGTCTGTCCGGCGTCAAAAACTGACAATAAAGAAAAAGAAAACTGGACTTGCGCCAGTCGGCAGAAACATGGCTGAGAGTAAAAAGTAGCCAATGACTGCAACAGAGTAAAACGCTTCAGATGGCTCTGAAATGAAATATTTAAAAGCACCTTAAAATGTGAGCTTCATAGCTGATGGGTGGGTTGTGACTTGCAATGACAGGTATAATTTAATAATAGGGAATACTCTGCATGCCCAAACCCAATGTGGTTTTATTCGGCATGTTGGTTAAGCGCTTAAATCATGGCAAACTGGTCCAGACTGAACAACTATTTCATGGATTACCACAAAGTTCTTTTCAAGACATTCAGTGGCTCTCCTCTCTGACTTCTGCTGCAGTCCCAGCCTGACATGGTTTTGTGTTGCTGTGTAATTTAAAGGTTACAGAGCTGTTTTAAACCATTGCTAATTTCTTTATCCTCTGAAACAATGCAACCAGAATGCAAACTTCTGAAGTAGTTTTGATTTCTGAACGTGAAACTGGTCACCATGCGCTCTGCTGAGGAATCTTTGCAATCAGAGTAAGAGGTAGAGATCCTCAGCAGCAGGTCACAAAAAAGTGGACAAGGTTTGTTCTGAGATGCTAAAGACTCCGTTAGGTTGTCTCTTTAGTGTAACATGGAAAACATCATGTGGGGGAAAGAAAATCGGGCCCGGGGGTCGTGTTCACCAAATATTCTCTGTATTGGACCATTTTTCTTTTGATCAATGACGAAAAATATGTCATTTTTAAAGATTCGTATTCAAACCTTTGACATTTTCAACTCTACGCATGGAGTAGAGGTAAGTAAATCAATCAAAAAAAGATTCCCATGAAAAAAAACCTTGGCTGAAGTGGCATTTAATTCCAGTCTCCAGCGTGGCAGCGGAGCACACGTGTGAAGATGTGGATTCAGGCCACAGCAGGTGAACGGTTCACATTTAAAGTGCAACCCTTTCAATTTATTGCTTTCACGTAGCTTGTGCAAACTAAATAATATTTAAAATGAATAAATGACGGGTAACACAAATGTCAAACCCGACCTCTGTTTGGGCCGATTGTCAAACCTTGGACTTGGTTGGAGGAATGATGTGAGTTTGGTTTGCACCCCTAATGTTGATCATGGGAATCTGTGTGTCTGGTTTCACTTGTGTTTTGTAGATCAAGTCCCACAGGGCATTTTGCAGAGAGGCTGCAGAGATAAACCCAAAGCAAGGGTCTGCTGTTTCCTTTGCTCTTCATGATGCAGATTGTTCAGCAATATTCTCCAAACAAGCCCCCAGAGAAAAAGCTGCATTTGTGCAGAGATTAAATTGACACACATCATTTATTATTGATATGACTTCTGAAGCCAGTTGGTTGCAATGGATTGTATTTAGGGGGTATCAATGTAATGGCACACAAGCGACTGCACTCTGCACTTTTCAGATTAATAAATTATGGTTTTAATGCTACAAATCTTGTATATTTGTCACAACTCGTGACATATTCTGTGGTTCCTGCATGGCTTAGCCAATCTTAAACATTTAGGTAGATGTCTTTCGGCAGTATCGGTTCATATCAGTGTTGGAAATGAAGATTTAGAAAAGCTGATATCGAACATCCCTGGGAAAAATGTGCGTGAACAGCAGCCAACGTTCACAAGAAAAATTCAGAAAACATTCTTTAGAAAGGAAGTCTAATGAGCTGGGATGACTCTAGATTTTTGCAAATAACTGGGTTCACATCCACATCCTTTACATTTCCTCTAAAACCACTATAGCATTTTATGTTCACTGAACATGTTAAAAGGCAGGTTTAATCTAGAAAAATATGAAGGAAATATAAATCCTACTAAATACGTAACAGCATGATGAGGATGCTGATGATAAATTAGTTTTTTTTGGTGCAGTTATTTCTGTTTAATCAGCGGAGCAACTCAGCACTTCCTCGCTGCCTTTTTTTAATCCTGGAAACTTTGTGTGTGTCTGTTGTTTATAACACGCCTGGCTGTTGTCACGTTGATAAGGAGAGGGAAGGAAAAGGAAGACAACCACAGGATAAGGAATGGGATGGAAAAACAAAGAGCAGGAGGAGCTGGACACAGGATGAGATCATGCTTGTCTGGAGAAGCGGTTGGTCAATGAATTCAACAAGAAGATGAATGAACAAGTGATACTCATGAATCTAATGGGTCAGCATTAAGAACCATAAATCACTGCTTGTGATTTAAAAGTTAAAGGAGGTTGATTGTAGATCAGATTAGCAGTCAGTGTCTAAAACCAGTCTGGCTATCAAAGGGAAGAGAAGCTCCGCTGTGTTTGAAGAGGCATTGATAGATTCCTCAGACGACTGAGTTCTCACAACATGTTGTGTCTCTCAGAGATACGGCGCCACTTCCACCACAGAGATCCCTGTGCAGCTCCGACAGAAAAGACATAAAAAACTGAGGTGAGACAGAAGCCACAGCAGTACGAACAGCAGGGTGTTATCAGCTTGGTAGCAGTAAATGTCAGTCCTGCTATAGATGAGCACAGAGTCTTTAAATAGAATCACCTGAATTAATATTAGTTTAACCATCCATCCATCCATTGTACAAAATCCATCCAGTAATGTCTTCCCTCATCCATCCATCCATTAGTCTCTTTGTTTATCACCCATCCATTCATCCATTAATGCTTTCCCTCATCCATCTATTCATCCATTCATCTGTCCATCCATTCATCCATCTATTTATCTATCTATCCATCCATCCATTAGTCTTTGTTCATCCATCAATCCATCCATCCATTAATGCCTTACCTCATCCATTCATCTATTAGTCTTTGTTCATTCATCCATTCATCCATCCATCCTCCATCTATCCATTAGTCTCTTTGTTTATCCATCCATCCATCCATTAATCCCTTCGTCTGTCTGTCAATCCATCCATTCCTTCCCTCATTCATCCATCCATCCATCCAATAGTCCCTTTGTCCATCCATCCATTAATGCCTTCCCTCATCCATCCATCCATCCATTAGTCTCTTTGTTTATCCATCCATCCATCCATCCATTAATCCCTTCGTCTGTCTGTCCATTCATCCATCCATCCATCCATTAACCATTCGTCCCTTCTTCCATCCATTTATCCAATAGTCCCTTAGTCTGTCTGTCTGTCCATTGACCATCCATTAGTCCCTTCGTCCATCCATCCATCCATCCATCCATCCATCCATCCATTCTAAACTGTCCCAGATTGTAAATGAACCCTGAATACCTCTCTAGATCATCTAGTCTCCTGGTTCTTCTCTGGTATACCTCTCTTTAATCAGTCTTCATCTTTTCTATAGGATTCAGTTTGAACTGCTGAGACAACCATGAATTTTTATTTTTATTTATATATATTTTTTGTCTTTTGAATAATTTCTGCTTTGATTTGGCTGCATGTTTTGGATCATTACCCCACTAAAAGATTCACCAACGACCCGTATAATATTTTCTATCAGACGGCCACACATTTCTGATTGAAATGTCCCAATATAGTCATCACAGAGTAGCAACAGGCTTTGGCAGAGAAACATGCACAATAGCACCACACGTCCCCCACCTTGCCTAGTGCTGGTTATGCTTTGCTTTCCTACATATTCCTCCGTGCTTTTAGTGTTAGTCCCTGACCAACAGTTCAAGTTAAAATCCCAGTGGAGTAGGCTGTTAGAAATTTGATTTTTTTCTGAGTTTTCCACTGTAAAACTAGGCAAATGCATTCAAATATCTTTTAGCAGGGCTGCCAGTGAATGTGTTTGAAGTTAAGAAGGATCCAGGATGTGAAGAATAGAAGCCACTGTCAGGTCGATACTTTAACTGGCTGTAGAGTTGCACAATTCCAAGAGAAGTTGTTCAGCTGATTTGACTGTCAGAGCCTGCAGCTACAGAATGGGCCTTTGAATGAGTCATCGCATTCACATTAACTTGTGCTCTGGTGCACCTGTGTTCATACGTGGCAACTTACCTGCAGGAGTGGCAGCGGCAATTAGTCAGAGGCTCCAAACTACTCTAAAAAAATGCTACGAGAGAGCTAAAAGAAAACAAAGTAAGGCAGGCAACCAGTTCTGACCCTACCCAGATACACGTTTGTCGAAGCAGCATTCCTCACAAATAGTTTCTAGTTCTTCTCCAAGAGTAAAGCTAAAAGAAACTGGATAGCGAGCAGCTGACCGCAGATATGCCGTAATTACAGCCCTGGAGTCAAAGAGCGATCAATCAAAGAGCAGCAGCAACTGTGCTTTACATTTCTGTTTTCCTGCGATTTGCAGCTCCATTGTGTTGCATCCTGAGGCGCATCCTGCATTGAGTCAGAGACATGCATCTCATAGCCGACATCATATCCTGCCAGAGGGTCTGTGATGCAAAGATAACAATGCTCCCACCTTTAGGTTAAAGGTAGAGGTGTAGGGAGCTCAAACATTGCTAGGTTTGCAGGTGAAGCCGTGCAGCGATCCCTGCCTGTGACAAAGTTTCACATTTTCTATTGTTCCTCAGTGGCAAGCTGGCTTCCTCTCACACTTCTAGTAACATTTCAGGTTGAGCTTCTTTCTCCCACGGCCACTGTGTGTGTCTAGTTCATGGCACTGGAAAGGCATGCTGTCGAGGGTTCAAAAAGCAGCTTAAAGAGCAGGTGCTGATTGTGGGATCTGGGCCAAGTCTGCTCAGAGCCGCTGGAATACGTTGGGTCAAACTGTGGCGATCTAAATGGGGCGGAGGAAATCAGCTCGCTCCACTGATGTTTCAATAAGGATTGGGGATCGTATCTCCACGTGTGATCACCTGTGATTTGAGCAAAAATCCCAAGTAAAAATAATTAAAAGATGTGAAAAAACAAGTTTTAAATGTTGTAAAATGCGAGAGAAAAAAAAAGTGGGAAAATATTTCACGTGGAAGTTTTCCCCACATGTGAAATAGTACTGTTTCTCCCGAGGCAGAGGGCTCCCTCATAGGAAACACTGGAAGGAAGATTAGAATACGAGTTTAAAGTATGAAAATAAAAGGGGGATAAATATAACAAGACAACATGGTAAAACACTGGGGAATTATTTTTTAATCAAGCAATAATCAGTAAAAAGCTCCGCTAAAATGAGTGAGACTTGAGCCTGCTCTTAAAAAACATGAACGTTCTCTGTGGCCTTGAGGTCCTCTGGCAGCCTGTTCCAGAGGTGAGGACCATAATAATCGAAAAGACGTCTCACTATAAGTGTGTGTCCTAACTTTAGGGATGACAAGGATACGGCTGCCAGAGGAGCGCAGAGACTGTGAAGATTCATTCGGTAAAAGCAGTTCCAAAAGAGAACTCGAGACTAATAAAGGATTGAAGCTTCAAAACACAGGGCTTTAAAGGTTTTTTAAAAAGAATTCATCAAGTTTTCAAACATTCCCAAAGGGTTCATTTTATTGCAAACATATTTTTTTAGCAGAAAAAAAAACAGGGTTTGGGTCACTCTTTCTTTGAAAATTTTATTTTTTATCTATGATTTGTTGTCTCTACATCTGCTTTTGCGTTAGTTGTTTATGCAATGTCATTAAAAAGAAAGCAAAAAATGATCATTGTGAAAAGATGAACAATTTTGTCTCCATCTTCATCAATCATTCCTGTTGTGGTGCAAATTGCAGAATGTACCAATCTTGAATCGTAGTCAAGGGCTGTGCAAAATGAGCCCGAGATCATTAAGCCTCTTAAAAACCATTAAAAGAACCTGTAAATCTATCCTAATATAATACAATATAATTCCCACATGTGAAAGAAGGTGGACACACGCTTACACAATATCTTTTCTGGTTTCTTGTATGCGCAGGCTTTCAGGTTGTGAGTTTAAACCCAGGGAAGTGTCCTAAAGCAAAGCCCTCGGCTGATCCAGGTATGAATGGCTAAATGAGGCTGGTGTTGGTAAAGAGCTTTGAGTAGCTGCTGGATTAAGGTTCAAAAACCATTTGAACTCTATATTGTCCAAAACATGTTTAACCGGTTTAACCTGGGAACATTTATATATTTTACACATTATACTGTCACAATTTTTTACAAAAAATAAACATGTTGGCCCTCATTGAAACACGTCTTCCACGGGTTTTTACAAATATGTTTGATCTTTGAACTCAGTAAAGAAAAGTAGTTGATGGACACTGAACGTCACACTTCATCGAGTTCTTAGTTAGGTTTAACAACCTGGTAGCAAGGAGTGGGATTAAACTGGCTGACGTCGGATTACTCTTTATGGTCACTACGCTGAGATAGCGCCACTCCCGGCACAATTTACTCACAGGTCACCTCATTGCTTTCAACTGAAGTCATTTTCTCTGAACAACAATGAAACACTTTGATGTTATATAATCCTTGTATTGAATACAGAAATGATATATTAGCTTGGTAAACCAGATTTTTTACCTATTTCTGTATCAGACACATGTAATAAATAAATTAACACGTTTTAATCCATGTATTTACATTCAGATTAATTTTTTTTAATGTTAAATGTTTAATTTTATTTTAATGTTAATGTTTAATTTAATTCCAGTAATTAAGCCATAGTTCCTGTGATGGACTGCACTATAAATAGGGTTAGATCTGCCTGCTGAGTTTACCTGATAATCCTATAAAAGTGCCTGAAACAAAAATCTGATTCTATATAGAAAGTTATAATAATGCAAATAAAATATACCAGAGACAAAAGGTTTCAGATGGAAGCTCAAAGAGGAAATGCAGACACTCCTGTTTACACCAGCGCTGTAATTTGCACTAACCAACCGAACAACATTACCACTGCTATAATTTACACATTATTTTTATTAATTTATACATACTAATTTATTGGAAGTTACACGTTTACTTTTTTTTAAATACACAGGTACAATGCACATTCTGTACATAATGCTAAATATTTTTAACTATTAAAACATCCTTCAGTATCCGGTTCTGTTGCACTTTACAACCCTGGTATGCCACTTTATCTGTACTTTATTCTTAATAACTGAACAGTACTCTGTTTTTGTAACTATCTCCATGATGTAAATATATTTTTCTGGAAAAAATTGTGTTTCTGTTCTGCTTTTTTATGCTATTACAACCAAATTCCCCCCTTGTGTGACAATTAAAGGATTATTCTATTCTAATCTGTGAAGTGGACAGCTGTGTTCACATAGTAAGAGATTAGAGTGAAGGACTTCTAGAAATGAGGCCTGGCAGACCAAACGTTGGCTAGAAAGATAGTCTTGCTTTATTGGAATCAGGTTCTTTTTCTTTCTAGTTTTTGATAACTTTCATGTTTGAATTAACAATTTTTTAGATTTACTCGTTTACCTGCTTTTGAACTATTTGTGTGACACATCCTGTTATTCACTGAAATAGTCAGATTAATACAGTTTACCATCTGAGATTAAACCTCTGAAAGGTTTGAGACCTTGCTAGATGGAAACTTGAAAGTTGTGACCTCTTTAATTTTTGCTGTTAGCGTTATGCTCCAAGTCCAGGTACCAACCTGCATTAATTATGTACTAAATACCTACACCATGAGTGTTATCCTCTGCTGGCAAGAAATAAACATTTGAACAGAACCTCACTCTAAAACTCCTGAACTATTCCTTTAATTGGTAGAAAGGCAAAGCAAAAACCCAGCTCCTTAGGGCAAATGACTTTCACAAATACTTTGTTTTGGTTTTTTTGAGGACTTCGACCCTTCTGACCAATTCTCACTTTAAAAAAAAAAAAAAAAAAATCATTTGTACATTTTTTTTTTTTGGTTTCTGAAAAAAGTCAGAATTCTGACTTTTTTCCTCATAATTTTTTTTTTTTTTTTCTTCAGTGGCCCTAATCCTCTTCCGTAGGGTTCCTCTGGCCCAGAGATCGACTTTTTTCCCTCACAGAAAATTATGCAGAATTGTGGGTGTGAGAGGGCAGATGGTAATGCTGCCACGTGGAAAAAAAGAATCCCACCTGCTATGACCGGATAAGTAAAACGAATTCTTTATTCCTATCTTTAACTTTAATCATCTTAATATATTTTTCTATCAACAATAACTTTGTTTTTCACATTTTTTTGTAATTTTTGAAAGGGTAAACATATGTGCAAGATGCCCTGCAGCCAGCATACACTTTCTATGAATAAAAAGAGAAAAAAAATATATATATCCCCCCTCTGCTTTTTTCACAAATCGTACCCTGGTTATATACTCATTACAATTACTATTATTTAGTTTATAATTTTTAGTAGAAAACTTAATAATATTTTCCGTAAATACTAATTTAATTAACATTTTAAGCCGCTGTGGTGCATGTCAGTAATGTCTCAAAACGATCATTAGTGAGGAAGAGTTTCCGCCAATGGCGTTTCGTGTATTCCACCAGACCCCGCCCCCTTTTTAGAGCTGTATTATTTTTATATTTGTTTCAGTGTGAAAGCTGGTGCTATCACTTTGCACTCTTCTGGCAGAGTCAAGTGAAGTAACTGGAAAAGGGATGTCGCAGTATCTGATAGACACATACTTATTTAATCGCATTTAAAAGCGTTGATTAAATAGTTATGATTAGTAGCTATTGCCTTTATTCAGTAATTCCCATCTGACAATTAACACTCCAGCCCGGTAGGGGGCGGTAATACTCCGACGCTGGTGGCCAACCGCCAATAAATCTAACAGAAGAAGAAATGTGAAAGCGGCATCATGTAGAGGTCCTACTATGTAAAAATTGGATTATAATTCAGATCACTTTGGGCTCCCCACTCGGACATTTGGGTATTTGCGGCCGTTGGCGTGCTGCAAACAGTTTTGCCGAACCAAACATGGCGGGGGTGATCCGGAGGCTCGAGGAGACTGTTGTCAACAGGATCGCTGCGGGAGAAGTTATCCAGCGTCCTGCGAACGCTGTCAAAGAACTGATCGAAAACTGGTATGTCAATGTTGATTGTAAAAGGTTTTGGGTGTCGTAAATAAGCAGAAGATTGGCTGTGGAGTTAAATAAACCAGCCGTTACTGTCTATACACTGCTTATATGCTGCAGCTGCTCGGTAAATCAGGTCAACATGTGGTCTGTCTGATTGGTAATGAGTCGTTTCTGTTCTGGATTGTTCCAGTTTGGACGCAAAGGCCACCAACATGCAGGTGACGGTGAAGGACGGAGGACTGAAGCTCCTTCAGATCCAGGATAACGGCACCGGGATCCGGGTGAGCGATACGGGCATACGGGTGTCCTCCACGGGCGGCTCTAACATGAATGGTACCCTTGGCCACCCTCTGCTCCCCCCTTCAAAAAAATATTTATACCTCGTGATTTTTTCTCTCATTTTTGTCACTTTACAATCACACCGCTCAGCATTCAGTAATGCATACAAAATTAGGTAATTAATATAAATATAGGGCTCAATCCTTTAGAATTATATACCGATCCAGTGAGAGGTCCATCTTTGCAGATTTTAAAATTAAGATTAAAACAATTGTTATTAAACCATTACGTTTTTGGGGATGATGATTAATTGGTAGGCTTTTGTGATAAGGTATTAATTATTTGGAAATGTGATATATATAATTTGACTATAATAGTATATAGATTGGCAAGTCCTGATCAGCATTTTGGGCCTCAGATCCAAATCCGATTTTTATTTTTAACCTAAAATCTGATCAGATTTCGAGTCCCGATCCGATATTTTGCCTTTCATCATTGAAATTTATAAAACTGAAATATATGTATAAAAAAAACTTCTAAACTTTTTAATAAGACAAATTACAACAGTAACCATTATCATTATTGTTGTACATCCTATGAAATCAAAATCTAGAGAATTAAAGGTTAACTTCAGTTTATTATTTTAGACAAAAATAAAAAGCAAAACATGTACTTGGTACAGTATTTTATTTATATATATATATATATATATATATATATATATATATATATGTTTCCAGCAGGGCCGAAAGCTAGAGTCCACTTGAGTAAATACATGTTAGAAAGCCCACATTGCACACTAGTTTGTAAGTTGCAGTATTATTTGGGTTTTCACTATAAGATTAAATATCCTATGCTCCTGAACTCAGCACAGATTTTCGTCGCTATTTGAATGCATTCAGCCTTTTTTTTTCTTCTCCTGCTCTTGGAGCTAAAGAGATGTTTATTTCGGTTTATTGTAAAGAAGATGGGTTTCTATACTTTTATTATATAGTTTAAAGTACGTTTTTAAAAATTTCTCACTACAGAAGGAAGACATGGAGATCGTTTGTGAGAGGTTCACCACCAGCAAACTCCAGACCTTTGAGGACCTTTCAGCGATCGCGACCTACGGGTTCAGAGGAGAGGTGATGGCCCAGGGTTGACGAGCCGGATCAGTGTCAATGCTGAACCGTGGCTCCCTCCCCCACCGTTTCTCACGTTTTCTCTGCGCTCGTTCTTGCAGGCTCTTGCCAGCATCAGCCATGTGGCTCATGTTACCATAACAACGAAGACGGCAGATGCAAAGTGTGCTTACAGGTGTGGTTTCCACCTTACGGGCACTAACTGCTCTGGGTTTTGGTTTATGGAGGAACAGAACATGGAGACGTTGTTTTCTGAATAACGACCCTTAAAGTGGGACGTCCAGCTGTGGTTCTACTCTGTTACCCCTAAATAAACGCACTGCAAATAATCAGGAGTTTATCAGTAAATGGAGCTGATCCCGTTGTTCTATGCCGTGTTTGGTCGTCCTCCCTTCTGTCCTATCATGTGTCCTTCTGTCCTACCCTAAATCCTCCTTTCTGTCCTACCAATGTGTCATTCCTTCCTCGTGTCCTCTCTTACCATGTGTCCTACTTTGTCCTTCCGTCATACCATGAATCCTACTATTTTTCCTTCCTGCTCTGCTACCATATGTCCTACCATATTTCCTCCCTTCCGTCCTACCAATGTGTCCTTCCTTCCCTGTGTCCTTCTCTCCTACCCTGTATCCTACCCTGTGTCCTGTCATACCATGTGTCCTTCTATCCTAGTGCCCTTCTGTTCTACAATGTTTCCTACCATATTTCCTTCCTTCTGTCCTACCTATGTTTCCTTTTCCCTCTCTCCTACCATATGTCTTTCCGTCCTACCATGTAACCTACTATTTTTCATTCCTTCTCTGCTACCATGTGTCCGTCCGTCCTACCATGTGTCATACCATATTTCCTTCCTTCCCCCGTGTCCTGTCCTACCATGTTTCCTTCCGTCCTACCCTGTATCCTACCCTGTGTCCTGTCATACCATGTGTCCTGCTATCCTAGTGCCCTTCTGTTCTACCATGTGTCCTACCATATTTCCTCGCTTCTGTCCTATCAATGTGTCCTTCCATTCCCGTGTCCTTCTCACCTACCCTGTGTCCTACCCTGTGTCCTGTCCTACCATGTGTCCTTCTATCCTAGTGTCCTTCTCTTATACCATGTGCCCTTCTGTCCTACCTATGTTTTCTTTTTCCCTCTCTCCTACCAATGTGTCATTCCTTCCTCGTGTCCTCTCTTACCATGTGTCCTACTTTATGTCCTTCCGTCCTACCATGTATCCTGCTATTTTTCCTTCCTTCTGTCCTACCAATGCGTTCTTCCTTCCCCGGTGTCCTTCTCTCCTAAACTGTGTCCTACCTACATTTCCTTCCTTCTGTCCTACCTACATTTCCTATTTTCCTCTCTCCTACCATATGTCCCTCTGTCCTACCCTGTGTCCCTTGTTTCTTGTGTCCTTCTCTCTCACCCTGTGTCCTACCATATGTCCTTCCGTCCTACCATGTATCCTACTATTTCTCCTCCCTTCTGTCCTACCCTGTGTCCTTCTGTCCCCGTGTCCTTCTCTCCTACCCCGTGTCCTGTCCTACCATGTGTTGTTCTATCCTAGTGTCCTACTCTTATACCATGTGCCCTTCTGTTCTACTATGTTTCCTACCATATTTCCTTCCTTCTGTCCTACCTACGTTTCCTTTTTCCCTCTCTCCTACAATATGTCCTTCCTTCCTCGTGTCCTTCTCTCCTACCCCGTGTCCTGTCCTACCATGTGTCGTTCTATCCTAGTGTCCTACTCTTATACCATGTGCCCTTCTGTTCTACTATGTTTCCTACCATATTTCCTTCCTTCTGTCCTACCTAAGTTTCCTTTTTCCCCTCTCTCCTACAATATGTCCTTCCTTCCTCGTGTCCTTCTCTCTTACCATGTGTCCTACCATATGTCCTTCCGTTCTACCAAGTATGGAGGGTATAACAGATTAAAAAGAGCAGAAAATTGGGATTTTAAATGTAAAACATTTATCATTGTGATTTTTCTTTCTGTCTGATAACCACAAATGGCTGAATAACTAAAATACACCAAAAGACCTGCAGCTGCAGCAAAACAACTGTTCTACAAAGTATGGCATGCTGAAAACAAATGCACGCCACACTTTTCAGTGTTTATTTCAGAGAGTTCAGTTTGTCTGTGTCGTGCAGAGCCAGCTACAGCGATGGGAAACTGAAAGCCCCGCCCAAACCCTGCGCCGGGAACCAGGGGACCCAGATCCTGGTGAGTTCCTGCCCTGGAGCCCGTCCCAGAGCCAATGTCCGGGTTCTGACGGAGCGTCGCTGGTGTCTCCTACAGGTGGAGGATCTGTTCTACAACGTGTCGACCCGGAGGAAAGCGCTGAAGAGTCCAGGAGACGAGTACTCCAGGATCGTGGAGGTGGTCAGCAGGTCTGCACTCAAACCTAATCGTTTCTGCTCCTCCTCCAACAAATCTTTACAGTCTGTGCTGCTTTGTCTCTACAGGTACGCGATACACAACTCAGGGAAGAGTTTCTCCGTCAAAAAGGTGAAACTTTGTGCTTATTTGCATATTATTTAGAGGAAATCAGCAGCGGGACGTTTGAAACCAGAAATCTGATGATGATTTGTCTTTTGACAGCAAGGAGAGACGGTGGCGGACGTCAGGACGCTTCCCAACGCGTCCGTCGTGGACAACATCCGCAGCGTCTTCGGAAACCCGGTCAGCAGGTAGTTGTTGACCTTTCCGTGACCCCGGGTTTCACATGACCCCCTCCCCTCACCCCGCCGTGTTCGCAGGGAGCTGATCGAGGTCGGCTGTGAGGACCAGAAGCTTGCCTTCTCCATGAAGGGCTACATCTCCAACGCCAACTACTCGCTGAAGAAATGCATCCTGGTCCTGTTCATCAACCGTACGTTACCGTGTGGACGGGCGGCGACGGTTCATCCAGGCGCCGTCTTTAGCCCAGGTTGTCCTATGTTGCTCTTGCAGACCGCCTGGTGGAGTCGACTGCTTTGAAGAAAGCCGTGGAGACGGTTTATGGAGCGTACCTCCCCAAGAACACACACCCCTTCCTCTACCTCAGGTAGGAAGGACAGAACCACGACCTGAGCTTCCTTACATGCTTCCTTCCTTCCTCTCCTCCCTCTGAACATTTCCCGCAGTCATCCCTTGTGTCCTTCCTTCCTACCTTAATCCTTCCTTACTTTTGTCCTTCCTTCTTTTCTTTCCTTGTATGTATCCTTCTTTCCTCTCCTCCCTCTGATTATTTCCTTCTGTCATTCCTTGCATCCTTCTTTACTTGGATATGTCCTTAATCATTCCTTGTGTCCTTCCTTCCTTCTTGGTATCATTACTTCCTTGTATCCCACCTTAATCTCTCCTTGCATCCTTCTTTCCTCAACTTCTTTGGGTCATTTCAATCTGTCATGTCTTGTGTCCTCCTTGTTTCGTAATTTAGTCTTTCTTTGCGTCCTAGTATAGTACCATAATTTCGCCTTGCATCCTTCCTTCCTTGTATCCTTCCATAATCTCGCCTTGCATCCTTCCTTCCTTCCTTGTATCCTTCCATAATCTCTCCTTGCATCCTTCTTCACTTGCATCCTACCTTAATCTCTCCTTGCATCCTTTCTCACTTGAATCCTACCTGAATTTCTCCTTGCATCCTTCCTCACTTGCATCCTTCCTTCCTCAACTTCTTTGGGTAATTTCCATCTGTCATTCCTTGTGTCCTACTTTAATCTTTCTTTGCATCCTTGTATTCTAGAGTTTCCTTTCTTTCCTTGCGTTCTCACTCCCTTCCTTCCTCCCTCCCTCCCTCCCTCCCCATCTCCTCAGCCTAGAAATCGCTCCCCACAACGTGGACGTTAACGTCCACCCAACCAAACATGAGGTCCATTTCCTGCATGAGGACAGCGTGATCGAGAGCGTTCAGAAGCACATCGAGAGCAAACTTCTAGGCTCCAACTCGTCTCGTACATATTTCACCCAGGTGTGATCAGAATGCAGCTTTCTGAGACATAGAACCCGTCCTCCTCCTCAGTTTGTTTCAGCCTCGTCTCCTTTCTCCAGACGCTGCTGCCGGGCTTGGCGGTTTCCGGCGGGACCGAGGCGAACGCCTCCGGCTCAGAGCCTGCAGAGCGCGTCTACGCCCACCAGATGGTGAGGACCGACTGCCGCGCCCAGAAGCTGGACGCCTTCCTGCAGCCCAGAGACAGGCCGACCCCCGAACCGGAGGCGGCAACCGGAACCGCTCCAGAGCCGGACAGCGTGGAGATGGACGACGCAGACGTCCTCGAGGCCGCGCAGGAAGACGAGGAGGAACCCAGCACAACCTCCAAAGATGTTCAGAGGTAATCTGCTGCATAAAACATGGGGACATGGTTCAGTTTCTCTTTAGTCGAGGCTCTAAAGAAGGAATTCAAGTCTAGAAATTTAGAGAGAAAAACCCCTCCTGGAGCGTTCTGATGGACTCATGACAGCGGCAAGTCGGATCAGGACGGGTGTTGATGAATGAGCCGGTCGCAGGAGCAAGTCTGAACACAGACCTGCAAAGAAGGAGCAGGCCGAGGGAGCGGGAAGGAGGATCCCAGCTTTAGCTTAAACGTCTGAAAGACCCGGATGCAACCATAGCGCTTTATTCAAACTGGTACAGTACCGATACTTGGGTCTGCCAATACAGAATACCGGCGCTGATACTTCTACAGCACACAAAAAAATGCAATTTTCTGCTCAGCTTCTTACAACAAATGATGGTGAATTAGATAAAATACAAAAAATGACCACAAAAGGAAAACTTCAAGTGTGAAATAAGCACTTTCTGTGAAATTATTGCAGAGTTTCCACATTTTAAGTATAGGTTCGAGGTATTGTTTAACTAACAGATACGAGTATTTTAGAGCGGTACCCTCGTTATTTCTGACCATAGATGGCAGCAACGTTGTTCTTCTGTCAGTAACGGGGTAATCTAACTACCGTTTCTGTCGTTACCGTTGCTGAATATTAGACGCGGGACGTTTCTACAAATGGACGGAATAAACTGAGCTGAACGTTGCTCCACCCACCTGGGCATAATGGAGGCTGAAGCACCAATTCACCTTTAGTTTTGAAATCTGAGAACTGAATCTCAGAACACAGAGAGGGAGTGCGCACCAGCCCTGTTCCCTCTCCATCTCCATTTTGGAATTAGATTCTTAAAAAGTCCTTCAGGGATTCTGTTTCACCATGTTTTTATAATCCTGAACTGATTTAGCTACAAAACAGGTTATATTGTTGAACTGTTTGCTTTAGTTGTGAAGATAAAGCTCTGTCGATGTGCAACATACAAAGTTATCCGTCAGAAAAATCACCTTTCTATGATATATAGCAAGTTTTTTTGTTTTGCTTTACAGTAGCGGAAACCGTTACGTTTCCTGGTAACTAGTGCCGTGTTGGAAAAATAAATTTTGAATAGATTTTTTAATACAAATCCTACGAATCAAAACTATTCACAAGTCCAAAAACAGATTTTCTGTTTTATCCCCCCAACTACAACAGGAAGGGAAAGTCCAGACGGCTGTTTGAAGGCTCAGGTCTGAAAGCAGCTAAAAAAAACAACAACCCCAAAAAAGGTTTTAAAAGCAATGATCCATATCAGTATTGAACCAGAACATGATAATCGATTCTAACTCTTGAGAATCAGAAATAAATTGATTCTTGAAATATGAATTGATACTAAGCTCATTCAGTTACTTTTTGGTGCCAACTAGTGAAGTAACTAATTTCTTGTTTGCAAACTCTGTTTCTGGGTAAAAATTTAACGGCCCGATTCGTTTGGGGTCGAATCCTGGGACTCTTGTGCCCTCTAGAGGCGGAAATCTTCATCACAGCGCTCATGTTTCTGTTTGTTCCTGCGGCAGGAAGCGAACGAGAGAAGAGCAGCGGCTGCCGGAGGAGGTGAAGGAGGGCGGGGAGCTGACGGCCGCAGCCACGCCAAAGAGAAGGGTGATCAAGCTGAGCAGCATCAAGGAGCTGAGAGCGGAGATCACAGAGAAAACACACAAAGGTTCGCTCTCTGATGGCGTAATCTAAAGTTTCAGATATCTACTGGGCCTGCAGCGACTGGTTCCACTCTTCGTTTTCATAACTCGCCTTACACAACGGCTGCCACCGTCACATCCTGCTCTCAGCGCAGAAATAGAAAACCCCAACCCTCATGTTGCCATGCCAACATGACCTCACCAAACAAACAGTTTGTCTGCTGCTTCCTCCTGACGAGCTTTAACACTGGGGGGGGGCGGAAGAACAACGGCTCAGAGGTTTCTCTGGTCCTGATCCGGCGTTTGTTCCCGTTTTTTTCTGCAGGTCTGCAGGAGATGTTGCAGAAGCACTCGTTCGTCGGCTGCGTCAATCCGCAGTGGAGTCTGATCCAGCATCACACCAAACTCTACCTGGTCAACACCACCAAGCTCAGGTCCGAAAGGCCAGGAACAACCGCACTTCATCACTTCACAACCACAAACTGCCCCCAAACCATTTCTCTGATGCCTCTAAATAAATCCCCCTGAGATCACCCAAGTAGTGGACAGATGAGAACAAAATTAAAAACATTATGCTGTGAAAACATGGTGGTGGTAGCATCATGCTGTGGGGATGTTTTTCATCATCAGGGAAAAGCTGGTAAGAGTTGATTCCATGATGGATGGGTGGAGGTAAACGCACAGTGGCCTAGTCAAAGTCCAGCTGAGAACCTGAGGTCAACCAGAACATGTTCCCAGTTCGGATTTACCAAAACTAGCAGCTGTAATGAGCACGGTGCAGCTAAGGCTGTAACCATACACATAATCAAAAAAATTAATATCTATACAAATGAAGATTTTAATTTTAATTGAATCTGCATAAAACATTTTTTCCTGAATTTCCTCCTTTCAGTTCCTGAAATTTGGTTTCATTAAGCTCTATAACTTAAAGTTGAAAGTATAGAACTTGCTATAGATTTTATTGGATAAAATAAAAAAAATAGTACAAGCGGACATAGCCAGAGTAGAAAGCAATATAAACTGTCTTGAGGCACAGCGTGTAATTTTTGGCCAGTAGGGGGCAGTGCATACCTAAGTTATCACAAGCATACGGTATCTGTGTCTTCGAGTAAGAAGCTCAACAACGGAGGTCCAACTAGTGCTGTTTTCAAACGCTCCATTCCTTGAGAATTATCTATTTGCAGCAACATGACGATCACATCAGTCTCCATTTCATCGCTTGAGACTAGCGAAGAGGTAAATATTTATGGCTAAACTTTTTTGCATTTTGAGGGGAAATCAATGTTTTAATAGCGGGGGGTGTTCTGTGCGCTTTGTCCGTCCGGGCTCTTGTAGAAGTAAAGACGTCATCTAATATGTCTTTCCCCTGAAAAGAGGACCCGCGCCTATGTATTTTTAAACTGATTTTTAAAGTCATATTTTACAATATCGCCAATATTTTGCAATTAATATGCTTTACGTAATAATTATTACATAACGTAAAGATGTACTGCAAAAACTACACAGTCACTTTAAACACTAATTGTTTATTAGTTTTTGCCCATATTTGAGAATAAAGTTCTTCTGATTTTGACACCTAGTCTGACAACTGTTTGGAATATCTCCTCTTTTTGACTTAAATATAAAATCAGGAATTTGGTCCGATTGGAAGTAACCATGGTGACGATAGCTGTTTTTTCTCCAGTATCAGTGATGTTTCCATTCAGCTTGACATTGTTTCAGGTTAGTCATTGAGTTCAGCGCAGAGCGTGGTTATGGACTTTATTGCTGTAGAAAGATGCAATCGCTGACAAAGTTCTTGTTTGGTCCTTTATTTTTTTTTTACTGTAGCTCCAGGAGAAAGTGTTAATTTCCCCACATAGAGTTTGGTGATAGCTGGGAGTCCTTTGTTTGGTTTTGGTGTCACTTAAAGTTGCGCTGCAGAAATGTTGCACTGCGCTCCGAGTTTTTTTTGGGGTTGTTTTATTGGGGAAACGGACTGAATTCTGCAGATTTGTTCTGATCCAGATCTCTTCTCTCTTCTGCTGCAGCCAGGAGCTTTTCTACCAGATCCTCGTCTACGACTTCGGGAACTTCGGGGTCCTCAGACTGTCTGTAAGTAGACTCGACGCTCAGCCGGGCTCCATCTGCATTCTCCCACCATTTAACGACGGGTTGTGTTGTTCGTCAGACGCCGGCGCCTCTGTACGACCTGGCCATGATGGCGCTGGACTGTGAGGAGAGCGGCTGGACGGAGGACGACGGGCCGAAGGAGGGCCTGGCTCAGTACATCGTGGACTTCCTGAAGAAGAAGGCAGAGATGCTGGAGGATTACTACTCCATGGAGATTGATCAGGTCAGCCCGGCGAGGCGTTCGAGATGTTAGAGCTTTACTCCCGGAAGCGAAAATGTAACCAAAACCGTATGCGACAGGAAGGAAACCTGACGGGTCTGCCTCTGCTCCTCGACAAATACACCCCCATCATGGAAGGCCTCCCCATGTTCATACTCCGCCTCGCCACTGAGGTGAGATCACCGCTTCTCTTCACCTTGAAGACGGTGCGTCGTAGACTGACTGTCTCTGCCTACAGGTCAACTGGGACGACGAGAAGGAGTGCTTCCGGGACTTCAGCAAGGAGTGCAGCGCCTTCTACTCCGTCAGGAAGCAGTACGTCCTGGAGGCGGAGCCAGGGGAGGAGCAGGTAGGGCGGTGGGACCATCCAGGGTCGGGAAGAACCCCCAACTCTAAGCGGGTTTTTTTTTTACACGTAGTCGTGTTTTCAGGACGCAGAGGGGAACTCCTGGCGCTGGAGCGTCGAACACGTCCTCTTCAAAGCTTTCCGAACCCTCTTCAGTCCTCCGAAGACTTTCAGCGAGGACGGCTCCGTGCTGCAGATCGCCAACCTGCCCGACCTCTATAAGGTGTTCGAGCGGTGCTGAGGCCCACGGGAACTCCCCCCTCCTCCTACGCTTTTATACCTGAAACACTTGTTCTGTAAATAAATTTATACCAAATCAAGCCGAGGAAGGTTGATTCATGTGCAAGAAGTACACATCCACAATCAGAATCACATTTCCTCTAAAAAATAATTATATATCCATTATATTATAAGTCCTTAGTGCACTGGTAGATTATTTCACTTAATTTTAAGAGGTTTTAAGAGGTATTTTAATCTGCCAGTGTTGTAAATTGCGCTTGGTAAAAATTAATATAAGATTAATCTAAGACCTGCTATTGCTTAGTATATCAGTCTCAAAGCAAGATCTAAAATAAGTTTTGGCTTGAAACAAGATCGTTGGACTTGGTTAGATGGACGGTTTTTGCAGTGTACCTTCTCCTCTGTGCAAGGAAGAACAGGAGCGTTACTTTGCAAAATGACCTCCAGCAGACCAAAAATGGGCATCTTTCCCCCTAAACAGTCAAACAAACTGCATGAGGACGGTATGAGGGCCTGACATCCACAGTTGGGTGCTTACAAACCAACTCTGTACAGGATGTTTGGCTTTGCCGGAGAATCCCAAGATGGATGAAACAGATCAGTTAGGTAGATTACAAGCGTGTCTGGAAGACATAAAAACCTGGATGACTTTCTACTTTTAACTTCAGACAAAACAGAAGTCTTTGCACCAGAACCTTTAAAAAGGAAACTGCTAAATCAATCACTTCATCTGGATGGCATTCATTTGGCCTCTGGTAATAATGTAAAGACCCTCGGTGTAATTTTTGACCAAGGTAAGACATTTAAATCCCATATTAAACAGGTTTCTAAGATTTCTTTCTTTCACCTCCAGAATTTTGCTAAAATTAGAAACATCCTGTCCAGGATTGATGCTGAAAAACTAGTCCATGCATTTGTTACTTCAAGGCTGGACTACTGTAATTCATTATTATCAGGAAGTCCACAAAATGCAATTAAAAGCCTTCAGTTGATCCAAAATGCTGCAGCAAGAGTTCTGAATATTAAAAAGAAAGATCACATTTCTCCTGTTTTGGCTTCTCTCCATTGGTTTCAGAGTCGTTCCTCCAAGAATGCAAGTCTACTCGTAGTTCCTAGGATTTCTAAAAGTAGAATGGGAAGCAGATCTTTTAGTTATCAGGCTCCTCTCCTGTGGAACCAGCTCCCAGTTTTAGTTCATGAGGCAGATACTCTATTTTTAGACTATGCTTAAAACCTTGCTTTTTGATAAAGCTTATAGTGAGAGTGGCTTAGGTTATCCTGAGCTGTTTTTGTAGTTGTGCTGCTATAGGCTTAGACTGTTGAAGGACAGACTGACCACTTTTCTTCTCTCTTCTAATACTCTCCAGATATGTTTTCTGCTGTTATTGTGATTGTTAATCCAGTTTCCTCTCAGTATTTTTCTCCCCATAGAAGCTCCACATGGTCTGGTACCCTGCCTAGCTACAACGCCCCCTGCTGGATGGGGAACATCGGTCCAGATGATGCTCAAAGTCACGGAGGATCCTCCATGCTTTCTCTTCTCTGTCTTCTCAAACCACCAGACGGTCGTGGCAGATGAGCACTTGTACTGAGCCAGGTTCTGCAGCAGGTTTCTTCCCGTTAAAGTTTTTTTTTTGTTGCATGAGCCGTGCAAAACCTCACGTCGATGACTCATCACAATCTGCTGGGATTCCTTAAGTTGACAACTTTTAACTGATTTGAATGTTTGTATAAATGTATTGAAATGACTTTTGTTGTAGAGTGCCTTGAGATGACATTTGTTGTGAATTGGCCCTATAGAAATAAAAGTGAATTGAATTGAAAATTCGCCACTGGCGCCCTGTGCTCTTGACAGTTTGGTTGATGAAACTACAACCAAACGCTGTAGGTAGCAGACAAAAAAAATTATCCTAATTTGTGTGTCACTATGTTCCTTTTTTATCATAATAAATTTATCGACTAAAAGAAAAGACAGTTTCCAGTTTTTGTGCATTATAAACTTTTTCTCGCTTTTTGATAATCTGTTAGAGGTCAATTCTGATGATTTCTTGCCATCCAGGTTCTCTTGATGGAAGATAAGCCCAAACCATCACCCCTCCACCACCATGCTCAAGTTTCTTTGAGCCATTTGGGTTCTCTTTTTTCAGATCCAGCTGTGATCTGGAGAAAACTGCTCTCCAGGCCACTTTGTTTAAAACGGACATTCAAGCGTAGAGTCGGAGACGTATCCTTCAGGCCGAACGTCACGCGGCATCCGTTCCTGCAACATCTGCTTGAATGAAGGCCCATCCTCTGGAGGGAGAACTTCTGCAGAGATTGTCAACATTAGACTGCCGATGCATTTTCACAAATGATAATTGTGCCCGTTTCTGTCTAGCTTAAAACTAAAACGACCAAAATTATTTTCAAAAAGTCTGAATTTTGCTTCAGAACATTTAGAAGAAGAAACCTTCATGTCTTCACTGGTTCTGGCGTCTCATCTTCTCGACGATGCTCTATAGCTTCTCTGTGGGGTTCAGGTCAGCACAGTAACACCACCTTTTGGCAGTGTGGACCGATATCAAATCCTGCTGGAAAAATTAAATCAGCATCTCCAGAAAACTAGAAGGAAATATGAGCTGAAAAAAGTCCTGGGAGAGGATTATCACCGACTGTTGAAACTTTACTCTAAACCTCAAACAACATGGTTCTGTACCTTTCCACTCTTCCTCCGGACTCTAGGAACTTTATCTCCAAAATAAATAATCTTTATTTTTGGTGGAAGCCCAGGTAAGAAGCTCTCCATGTCGACTCTGGTTTTGAAGTTTCTAAATGAGCTCGACTCCACAATCTGATCATCGCTGCAGCGCGGCTAACTTTGTCAAAAACAGTTTTTCCTTCCACTCAACTACAAATCAAGTCAAGTTACCAGTCTACATTAAAAACTCATATCGAATGCATTGTTGAAAAAATAAAATCATAAAATTAATGATCAAAATTCCTAAAATTCGTTTCAGACATCCCAAAATCAATTTAACTGATGTTCTGTAATTTAATCACAGTTATGCAATTAAGGGAACGGCTAAAAAAACATTAATAGCACTGACCCATATCGATATCGAGTTCTAACAGATTGGAATGAATCGGATCGTGATAATCGATTTTTGAGATAAAAATCGACACCCAGCTCTTTATTGCTCTCATAAATCACAACACCAATCCAGCAGACCACTCAGGTCCTCCAACTCTGGTTTACTAATCATCCCTAGAATCAGAACCAAAAACGGAGAAGCAGCTTTCAGTTTCTATGCTCTTATCTGGAACAAACTGCAAAGACGACTGCAAAGCTTCTGAAACACTGAGCTGCTTTTAATCAAAGCTAAGAACTGATCTGTTTAGAGCTGTCTTTGATTAAGAATACCTGGAACGTGATAAATGTATGGTTTTCAATGTTCTTTATATCTTTGATGTTGCGTTTTCTGTTGCTTTTATTTTTACCCTAATCACCCTGAACTGCCTTGTTACTAATACTGCAAATACAAATTGCCCTGAAACCATCCTGTCCCTGTTTAACCCTCATTTACAATAAAAAGGCAAAGAAAGTGATGTTGCACACAGCTCTGAAAATCATACATTTATTTTTTCCAGAAATCTTTAAATATTTGAAAAATTTTCAAAGACACTGCAGCACACAGTCGTTTTAATATATACTTTCACACCATGACTGCACCCTTTTTTTTCTTTTTCTTTAAATACATCATACCGTACCTGTTCAAACAATTATTGTTTCACTGAGCGGTGCAGACCTCCCCCTCACCCCATCTCCTAAAGTGAAAAGGCACTTCACTGCGTGAAGGGAAGCTGGGAAGGTGCAGTAAATTTAATAGTTTAAAAAGCATCGTTAGACCCGTTCATGCAGCCTGTCGAGAAGTAGAGGAGCTGAGCACCCAGCCGGAGGGGAAAAGCTCTCCTGGAGAACACCATCAGATACAAAAAAGGTCTGAAGAATTAAGTAGCGACAAGAGATTTTCCTCAGCTGCATCTCCCAGTAACTTTCAGACTTCTATCTGTTTGGTTTCAGAGTCGTTCCTCCAAGAAAATCCCACGAAAAAACAAAAACAACCCAAAAATAAAGTTCTGATTCGTTTCCTCTGCTACAAAGATTTTTAAGTGTTTCGGTTAGCTACACGTCTCCAGGTGTTACGGCTGAAGACGAGTTGTGCTTCAGACGCAGTGCGGCAGTCGGAGGTCTGAGGTGCGAGTTTAAGGGCTTGTGTGGCGGCGGCTGCTCGGGCCTCACTGCTGGGACAGAAGGGCGTTCCTGTTGGCCTTCATCTTCTCCAGGCGCTTCACCAGGTGGCTGTTGGTCATCTCCATCTCCTCGATCTTATCCAGAGCCGTGCGCAGCTGTGAAGACGAGGGGCGGGGCAGGAAGGAAAGCAGGCGTTATACTCTCAGCCATGACGCTTTCAGGTTAGAAAAGGCAGAGAGCGATCAGCGGGTTTACCTCTCTCTGGAGTCTCCGTTTCTCCGCCTTGAGCTCGTCCTCGATTTTCTCAGAGCTATCGGCGGCTGCCTTGTACCTCGCCACCTGCCCTTCCAGTCTGTTGATCTAGAGACACAAAGAGAGGAGATTTTACTACTTTTTCTTTACCTCTATGCTATATGACTCAAAAACTACGACGGATTAACCAGGCTTTTCTGTTTTGACATTGTCAAGTTATTTTTTGAGGACTAAAACTCAAAAATCAGGAAAATAAATGGACTGAAGCATCTAATGTTAAAATAATTGCTACCTAGATATAATCAATACTAAAACTGCTATCTAAATTATATATTCTGATCCTGTTGCATCGATATTTCTGAGGATGGGAAGGAAGATGTGCTTTCTGAATCGACAAGACTGACTGACTTATTTAAATATGTTCTTCCCGTTTCCATTTTTAGTCAATATATTTTCCGATTGAGTTCTGATCTTTTTCTTATTTTAAAAGGCACAGTCGCCGTGTGTACCTAAATTATCACAAACATGTGGTATCTGTGTCTTTGAGTAAGAAACTCAACAAAGGAGGTCCAACTAGTGCTGTTTTCAAACGCTCAATTCCCTGAGAATTATCTATTTGCAGCAACATGACGAGCACATCAGTCTCTCTTTCATCACTTGGAACTAGCCAAGAGGTAAAAATGTATTTATGGCGAAACGTTTTTGCATTTTGAGGGGAAATCAATGTTTTAATAGCGGGCGTGTTCCGTGCGCTTTGTCCATCCAGACTCTTGTAGAAGTAAAGACGTCATCTAATGTGGATTTCCCCTGTAAAGAGGACCCGCGCCTATGTATTTTAAAACTGATTTTTAAAGTCATATTTTACAATATCGCCAATATTTTGCAATTAATGTGCTTTACGTAATTATTAAATAATATTTTAATGGCTATTTTCAAAGATGTACTGCAAAATCTACACACTGTCACTTTAAGACCCCATTATTTAAAGGTTAACATTTTGTTATCTTTCACTAGTTTTTTGTGTGCAAAATTGTTTACACTAGTTTACATTTAATTTTTGCATTATAAATGAAGGTAGATAAATAAAAGGAATTTTATTCGTTGTATCTAGTGGTTCAATAAATTGTTTTTTTTAAATCAACTCAGTATTGAAATCGACAATTAAGTAGTTGTTTTCCAGTATCAAATCCAGTTTGAAATTCTACTATCGGAATACCACTAGAAGCAATAAAAATGTATAAAACCTTCAACTAATTTCTTCTAAAAAAACAAACAAAAAAAGGCATTAAAGTCAAAGTAATGGACCAAAAATGGGGAGAGTTCTCAGTTTTAACGTTTTTATTTTTGGTCATTTCACCTGCAGAAAAGTTTCAGACATGATCCGCCTGAGCGCTGGTGAAGTGCTGGAAAAGTTTTGCTTTTATTGTGGTTATTTAGAATCAACCAATTTATTTTTATTCCTCCACATCTATTCGATCTGTTCATAGTGGTGCTATTGCTAAAGCTAGGCACGGGCACAACCTCACGTCAACGACTCAACGCAATCAGCCGGGATTCTTACATAGAAAACTTTGAACTGATTGGAAAGTTTGTATCGTACTAAATTTAATTTTCTGGTAAATTGCAATGAGATTAGATCTGTTGTGAATTGACGTTATATAAATAAACCGAATTGAATTAAAATTGGCTGTGAGCGTTGATGCCAGTTAAAGTCTATGCAATGGGTCAAAAATATTACAACAAAACGCATATACATATTTCAAATCCTGCAAAATAAAGTGGGTTCCTCCATATATTATTTACAGTATTTATATCTCCAGGAGATATAAATACTGCTAAATGGTTCAAACTGGCACAGAGTTTGTCAGGGTGAGTAATACAGCATAAAAACAGATTAAAATAAGGGTTGAAAAAACGAAGGAAAAAACGTTTTCTTTCAATCAAACTTTCGAAGAAATTGCAATATGAAGTAGTTAAATAAGGCGCAAAATTTTAAGACCTAGATATTAAAATCAAAGACTGTTTAAAGTCATAATTTCGATGCTTTTAGGATTTTTAAGACCCTGTAGGAACGCTGTTCTGATCCTAACGGCCAAAACATTTTTTTGCTCCTCAGCATCATAAAATCTATCAGAAGCTTCAGATATCTTGCAGGAGATAAATGAAAGCGAACTTGATGCAAATCTAAACGAGAGGCTCCGTTCTGCTACAGGCGACAAAAAGAGGAAAACAAACAAACAAGGAGAGGTTATGTTTTTGGTCTGAGAAGATGCAAAACTCTCCTCCTGTTGGTTTGAAATAAAAGAAACGTTCTGTTCGTGGAGCAGAGGTGGGCCGAGTGTGCATATTAGATGTGCAGAGCCTGAACTTTTCAGCATGTTGCCATGGAGGAGAAACCCGGAACGATCCGTTGGTTATATTTCTGCATTTATAAGTGTGTTGGATTCAAATGGTTGGTGCATCTCTATACCAACAGTGACATAACTTACATTTTGTTCCATTGTACCCATTTCCTGCTCCGCCTTAGAAAGCTTGAACTTGTATTCACTAATCTGTCTGTTGGCATCTCCTATAGAGGATATAAAAAGAACCCAATGAGGCTGATGATTTTATCATTAATATTTAGGTGTGAGAAAGGAATGAACTTACGCTGCATCTCAATAAAGTGGAGATCTGTACCGTTCTCCAAGCTCTCCCCGTCTGTGAACGCGCCATCCACCTTCGAGTGTTTCTGCTTCTCTTCCTCCAGCTGATTCTTCAGCTTCCTGATCTGAGCCAGAAGCTCGTCCTTCTCCTCCGCCAGCTTCCGTAGCCTGACATCTGCGGCACAGGGAGCGTTGATGATCCGTGGCGGGAAAACATTCGCTGCTACGGAGGGGGACGAGCCCTCATTAGACGGGACACTCACCGAGCGGGCCCTCTCCTGCAGACTCCAGCACCTGGGCGGCCTCCTGAGTGACCAGAGTGATTCCTGAGGGAAGAGGCTCGTGGTCGACGTCTCCGTTAGGCGTCCCGTCTGGGATTATGACCAGTCCATGTTTCTACAACAGATGACCATATAAAGAACGACGATTAGAAAGCGGTTAGATGGAGCTGAGACACAAATTTGTGCTACTTGAGCGCTAAAGGGACGCTAAAAATTCACAGGACGAAAAGAAAAACTCAACTGTTTTGCTTTGTTTGATAAAACCCGCAGCTTAAACATAAAACCTTAGTTAATCTTATTCTTTCTACATGTATGATGCTGTTGCATGATGTTTTCCCGTTCATAAAGAACAACACACTTCCTACCTTGGGGTCTGTATTTACACCGCTGGATGTTTAACCCTTTCATTAGTGATGTCCCCATCACCGTTTTGACATCAGGACAGCCTTACTTTTAATTCTTTAACAATTCCACACAGACTCCCTGCTGGAAATGCAGCCAAAGGTGCATCTAATAAATACTGACTTAAAGAGGGTGAATATTTATCCAGTCACTTATTTTACATTAAATATTTTTATTTAATAGTCATTGAATGGAAATCTGTTTATAAATTGGACAATAAAGTTCTTTCTGTATTTATTTTGGTTTAAAAAAAAAGAAAAAAAAGGCAGACATTTTTTAACCAAGATTGATTTCTAAGAAGGGTAAAAACATCCAGGAGGGTAAATGTTTTTCATAGGTGCTGTACAACAAAGCAGAAATTTAAGGTTTAATGAAAGTTCTAAAATAAACATATGAGCTGCATGTATGTATTTATATAAAAATGCGTTAATGTGGGTCATTAACGTGAGGACAGAACACCGTCCTGTTATAATTATAATTCAGCCCACGCCACATCAGTTCTCCTTCCTAACCAGCAAAAATACGGATTGTTGTGGAGCAGAATGTGTGTGTGAATATGTGTAAATGACGAGTATATTATTGCTGACATAATGGCTTTGAGTTTATATGAATAACTTAACAAGTTTTCAGTGGGAATTTTCCTTTTGCTTCAATGGTATTAGCCTTGCTATTAGCCACTTAGCCCCCCTGTGCGCCGTGCAAAGAGGATAAATCTGCTGTCGATTTATTCATGTTGGTTTACTATATTGTTTCGGCAAATTTCATAGTGAATTACCGCTAAGTTAAAATACGCATTATTCATAGGGCTGGGCGATAAAACAATAAAAATATGTATTTTGAAATAACTTTTTCTCAATAAAAATATGAGACTATCTCGATAGAGCTTGTCTCTTTCGCTCCCTCTTTTTTTCTTTTAAATAGACATAATAGCCAATCCAAATTAAGTAGCGCAGTCCCAAACCAATCACAACGCAGCTTTAAAAGCTGAAGTAGTTGATAGACTTGTAACCTGTAGGCTTTTGTCTGACTGAAAACATTGCCAGCACTAATTCTAATTTACACTAAGCATTTAAACAAAATGGTTTTCTTCTATTATTTATCTATTTTTATTTTATTATATTTTGTTATTTCAAAACCAACTTAAAAAATATATAAATATATAAAGAGAGATTATTAGAATGTTCTTTTGTTTCTTAGCTTATTAATTTGATATTAACAAAACTGTCAATTTAATATCTGTTCTCCTCTAAAACTTGAACCGAAATTTATTTAAACGGAAGTGACCGAGCAATTTAATTGTCAGTTTTGTTTGTTCTCTTTTCAAACTAGAAAGTTTAGCCTCGACTTTTTGTTCAGTTTGCAATGTATACCTTTTTTTAGTCATCTGAAAGCTCTAATTATTCAGTTAAAGTGATGTTTTCGGACTTAAATTAGTGCTAACTGATTCATGGAAGTAGCTCTATAGACCTTCACAATAAGAGCAATTATTCTTGATGTTAACATTGATAGTTTTATCTGCTGAGTGTTTACTTATGGGTTGACATTTGATTACTAAATCTATATTACATTTGATTTATGTGATGTTTAACAGACTGTTAATATCCAAATATTAAGTTTACTCATACATTTTGGTTAGCTCTACCTTAGATGGTTTTTTTTTTCATAGACCACACATACATTCATCTCCCTCCTCACATGTATACCATCCTAACCTGTATCAGCAGCTGTGTGGATATAATAAAGAGAAGAAGAAATGTATCATTTAAATATACCATTTAAAAAAAAAGGAACGTCATCCGTTTTTGTAATTTTACACCAAAAATAGATTTTTTTTGGGTCATATTTGGGAATGTAAATTATTCATTATTAATTTACAGCTATTCTGTGATTAATTAAGGCTTGTAATTGTTTTGACAGCACTAATATATGTATATTTTTTAAGGCTAGACAACACTTATCTCAATATTTTTCAGCTGAAATACAATATTCAATAGAATATGTATTTTATATATTTATACATCTTTTTCATAAATGTTATTTTCTTGAATAAAATAATGTTCTATTCTTCTGAATAATTATTAAGTATTGTTTTGAATAAGGGTGGAATGGTGTTGAAATTCAGAATCTTTTACGAGAGGCCAAGAAGATTAAATTAATAGAGAATATTGTGCTTGTTTGTTTTATTATTACTTTGCAAAAAATAAATAAGGTGGGCATATTTAGAAGGTATGAAACGTTGCTTGCCAACCACCAAGGAAGAAGTTTATGGCTTGTGGTATAATTTTTCTTTGTTTTTTGTTTTAAATGTCCCATGTTATTAAACTCTCCATGCATTTCAAACCTTCCGTCAATGCATCACAGGCGTGAGATGCAGCGTAGCACAGAAAAGCCTCTTCCCATCTGCGCCTTGTGAAGGGCAGATTGTGTTCCAGTTACGACAGACGCACTAATAATGAATGTACCGGGACTCTGAGAAACTTTTTCAGTCTCAGAAAGTGGTGGAACTCTATGAAGAGCCGTTTTTAGAAGGAGTGGTGGTACCACGTACGGTCGCGTACCGGCCCACTTAGAGCACTGCTAACCAGCGGCTCCTCTGTCTCCATGCTAACGTCTAGACTGACTGACTGGACTGTCAGACTGAATGTAACACTGAGGTTGCAGCAAGATTCCTGTTCAGTTAGGATGGGAGGTGCAGTAATGTTGGGATTTTTCTTTCCACTGAATACATTTATTTCAATTTCAAAGATTTCTAGAAAAATGTTCAGAGGGAGACTAAACTACAGAAATCAAAGATGACCCGTTTCTACCAGGATAGTCTATTAGGGCAGTGTAAAAATTAAATCAAAATTGGAAATCACACAAAAACAAAATAATAAAATCATCAAAATAAGCAACCTTAAAGGAAAAACAAACTATTAAACTCTGGCGTGAGGATAAAGCCAGAGGAAATTAAAGTAGAAATTGTTGTGTTTGATCCCAACATCCAGCCGTTTGTCTACCTACCTCCCCTGCTTTGGACTTCCCCTTGATGTCAGCGAGCTCATCTCTGAGCTCATCCCTCTCATTCCTAATGCAATCAAAGTACTCTTTCTGCCTCTCTAGGGCCTGGCCACACACATGAGAGAAGACAAGAGAGAGGAGAGCAGGAGGAGGAGAAATTTGGACAGACTCTGGAGAAAAAGGCAGCACAACTCAACATGAGCCACTAGAGGGATGGAGGCAGAAAAAGCTGCAGACAGAAGCGAGGACACATGCAGACACGGGGGCCACGTGATCAGGTTAGAACAGAGACTTTTGGAGTATTTCAATGCGACAGACCAACAGGTGCCGCATTACCGAACACGAAAGGAAATGATGCATAGTCTTCAATTCTGAATTAGACATAAAAGCATTAAAAGTGTTACTAGTATTTGTTTTCATCCGACTTTAGTCATAAACCCCAAAAAGAAACAGTTTAGATGGTATACTTAAAAAAAAACAACTTATTTTTCTCTAAATTTTAGTGCCTACTTATTAAAATGTCCCCTATCAAACATTGCGCGTCACCTGATTAATGGACTCCCAGACAACACTTCTCCACTTACTATTGTAGCACGAGCTCCTGGAGATGCAGAAAGTTCAAGGGTTTGGCCACATTTTGTGAAAAAAAACTGCAGCAGAGCTAAATAGAAGATCTGTGACAAGATTTTTGTAGCCAAACATGCAAAAACTGTAAAGCAGCTTGTTGATGACAGGCATTTGTGACCATAAGTCTGCACCGTCTTCATCTGCAAAAGAACAAAAAGAAAGCAGACCCGGGTCTACCTTCTCTCTACTTTGATTAATCTAAACAGATTATTTCAGGTTCCTAGAGTAGATCTATTATTTTTCTGGCACCAAAGAATAAATTAAAGTTTCCACCTAATCTTTATACTGTTTACTTTTATTTTGCATGAGAATGGTAAATAACTAACCACCTCTTTCTTTTTTTATGCTAATGTGGTTATATTTTGCTCTGATTCTTGCTATTAAACGAAATATATTTCTTTTTTATAGTTTATGGTTTACATACAACATTTGCTGTGTTTTTGCCTAGTTTAATAAAAAAATAATAATTATGTGTGAGACAGAGATTACATTGCTTGCTTTTTACAGGACTGCAATTCATATTTTAGGCCAGAACTTAGAGGATGGAGGGCTGCAGATATACAGAAAGGGCTCATCAAGGCGTGGATGCTCTTCTTTACCAGGGACACGGAAGCTGCTTAATGGATGGTGCAAACGATAGGAAAAAAAAAAACTGTTGGAAGCTGCAGAAAACTGGAGAATGAAATGTTCATGAACGGCTTAGATCAACGAACATAATCTTTTATCAAAAAAGCGCAAAGTCCAGAGCAAAATCAAACTTAGGGCTGGGAAATATATCACTTACAAAAATTTAATTATTGGATTATCTGGTGAAAACTTCCACCAAGGAATCCCTTGTAGTACCATCGTTCAAAATGAGCACAGAGCAAGTTTTACAGCGTATATTTATTCAGACTTTGAATTCAGGTTAACTCCAAGAAGGGATTATTAAAATAAAGTTTTTAAAAAATAGGTTCAGTCATGAAATGCGTTTTTTAAAACTAGAAAAAAAATCAGTTAATATAAAAAATTGAATTCAGCATGAAAAAAACCCAAGATTTTATTGTTTATACATTTTGCAAAACCTTAACATTTCAACGTTTCAAGAGGATGTTTAATGTTTGATAAGATGATCAACTTTTAAAAATAAATATTGAAATCAAACTTATCCTTCTGATATCTTCAAACAGTACCAGGAATTATGGGTAGGGCTGTAACGGTACACAAGAGTAATGGTTCGGTTTGCTTGAATCAAGAAAAACTAATAAAAAGTACATGATTTGTTTCTCACTTTAATAACAAACCTTTTTTTTTCTAAATTTCTTCCTTTCAATCAAAGAAATTAATTTAATTAAATTCTAGAGCTGAAAGAAGTCGAATTATAGGACTGACTTAAGATTTTACTGGATTTTCTTTAAAATAAATATAATAGTACAAGTGGACATAGCCAGAGTGGAAAACAATATAACCAGTTGAAAACAGGGATGCATCTGATACCGTCTAATTTACTCATATCGGTTAAAGTTAACCAATACTGTGAACCGATACTTAAAATGTGTAAACTCTGCTATAATATCACATAAAATGGTCATTTTTACCTTGAAATTTTAGCTTTGTGGTAATTTTTAGTAGTATTTTTATCTTTTATCTAATTGCCCTCATCTGCTGTGACAAGCAGAGAAGAAAATAAAACCTACCTTCCAATTCTCTGCATTTATTTTGTGTGGTAAAAGTATCGGCATTGGTACTCTGTATTTGTAAGTACTCTGATCCACGGATCTGTATTGTATCAGTGTGAAAATTTTTTTATCCGTTTTAATCTTTGGAAAAGTTGAGATAATACTTTGCTCATATTTGAGATAACTTGCTTAAATCACTTTTGGATTGCTACGAACACATGCACCGATGCATCCCTACATCTGAGCACCATTATCTGGTGTTCGTCCCTATAAAATTACAATAAAACGCGTTAAAGTTTGTGGTTGCAATGAGTCAAAATTAGAAACAGTCCAAGCATGTCCTGTAGAAGGGAGAGAGCCAAGGAGCTGCGGGATGAAGGTAAAACTACAAGGTTCATGAGTGCAGTGGTTAATTCACAGGTGAGACATGCATGTCAAACAATAGGAGGTTGGTTCACTGTAGGCCTCAAGCCAGTTAGCCGAAATCGTTATTATCGCGTGCATAATCCCAAACTGTGCAGTTATGCACCGCAGCCTGAGGGTCTCAATCATGCAGAGACAGCATGAGGGGCAACACAGCCTGCTGCCCTCTCAGGGTCTGTCAGGGCAGCCGCGTGAGACCTCCTACCGCAATCTTTTTGTCCTTCCAGTTTATCGTTTCCTGAAGATCAAACACCTCTCTGGTGAGGCCGTCTAACTTAGTCTGCATTCGCTGGCTCTCCTGGAGTGGCACGGAGCGACGGCGAGATAACACAGCACAGATCAGAGGTGGAATGAGACACACGGAGAGATATAAAGGCAGAAGAAGGTGAAACAAGATGCTAAAGGAGAAATCAGACAGAGACAGAGGCAGCCCAGAGCCAGGGAATCCTTATCTGCACTGAAACAGCAACACCTCTAGAGGTGCAGACAGAAAATTGGCTCGAGGAGCCTTGCTGTACCTCTATAAGCTCGTCTCTCTGGCGGATTCCCTCCTTCAGCTCTTCTTGCTTGTGCTGCAGAACCGAACACGTGTGCTTCTGTCTCTCTAGATCCTGAAACGACAGACACGACCCTCAACCGGAGCTCTGGTCGACTTTGGGAAACCGAAGTCGACCCGGATGTCCCGCCTCACCTTGGACTTGTCGTCCAGCTCCCGCTTCATCTCCGCCATCTGCTCCTCCATCTCCTCTATGACGTCCTTCAGCGTGTCGACCTGATAGATGAGGTTGCCCTTGTCGTTGTCCAGCTGCGCGTTCGACACCATGGCTTTCTTGTACTTCTCCTCCACCTCTGTGAGCGACTCCTGGTGCGAGTTCAGACACGTGTTAAGGAGTAAAAAAAACAGGAAGTTGATGCAACAGATGCACATGCCAAACATTTAGCCTAAACTGGTCAAAAAACTGGACACTCTGGGAAAAGATGACGATGACTGATGTCCGTTTTTATTTTTTAAAAGCTCTGGGTCGATTTGCCCCGTCACTATTTTCTCAGTACGTTTCCATTTTAGCCCTTTTTAATCATAGTTTGATGCAAAAATCATGAACCATAGCGTATACGGTGTTTATTTTAAACTCCGTTTCCATGGTTTCTGTCTCTGGTCTCCATTTGGAAGAGCTTAATCGTTAGAATTAAATCAATCTAAGCCCTAAAATTCCCAGAAATTATTTCCGAAAATGCTTTTGAGAACAGAAATGGGCACGGTAACGGATGAAAACCTTGTGAGAAATAAAATAATTAAATGTCAAAGGTTGTCAGAACTTTTAAGAACAGTCGTTAACTTGAATGTCGTAATCAGCTTGATAGAAATAAACAGCTGTTTGTGTAGTAAATCATTAGCATCAGTGATGCAGCCAATATAACGTGTTATTGCGTTCATATCGGCCAAAACGGCAAGATTACGTGTTAACCATACGGTTGTGCGTTTTGGCCGCGGCATTTTTTTAAAAAACTTTTGCTGCATTCCAAGCTTTAAAGGAGAAACAACTAGCAAAGCGGAAGTTCAGCCAGCTGAACTCTCTGCACGGCTTCCGGGACGCCAACCAATCAGAGCGTCTCGCTGTAGGGACGTCGTCTTTTTCCGACCAACCACGATCCACCCTTTTTTAAAACATCTAGCAGAGAAAGGCCCGCTGCAGCCTTAATAATGTATAGGCTTCAAACTAGTTACTTTATGAGCGCTTTTTGGTTTGGTACCGAAATTGGTACAGAGAACTGTGGATTTTCACCGGTATCTGTACCGAATATTGGAAATTTTAGCACCACAACACTATTGGGCGATGACATTTTTTAAATTTTTTTTAACAGGTACTCTTTGAATGTTCTTCAAAACTTTCTTAGAGGTAAATATCTAGATGGAATTGTTCCCGATGTCTTCTTTTTCTTGTTTTCCTTTTCCACTCTCTGCAGGTGCTGCATCTGTTTCCCAGTCTTCTTTCACTCCGTTTCTCGTCTCTTCTTCCCTTTTCACCATTCTCCCTTTCTCTAACTTTCTCACGTGGCGTCCCATAATCCTTTTCAGTTGTAATAAACCTAAGTTTTGATTAAAGACTATGTAATAAAACAAACAAAAAAAAGCTAACAAGTACAATAGAGGTCACACAAGAGGAAAATTGGACGAGAGCAGTGTGAAGCATCTGGAAAATTCCAAAATAAAGACACATGCAGATTTCAGATGATTTAAATATGAATATAAACGAAGCAAACAGATTGTTGGAAGTCAAAATGACCACGTTTATATGACAGCAGTGATCGTTTTTACAAGGACAACATGAAAACGGATGAGGCATGGACAGAAATATCTGCGGCTTTGGGAGCGGATGGAGACTTTATGAAACCCATCAACATATGATCAAACGTTTTTCCCGCATACCACCCGTTCAGTCATGAAACTGGAAATCTCCTGTGATTTTGTCGGCTTGTGGGACCAGCTGGGTGGAACACATTTGCAGGCGGCGCACGTCTGAAACGCTCACGGCAGAAAATGACGTTATACATACCGCTTACAGTCGAATGACATGGCAACAGCAGAGCCAAAGTGCCACGGTAACATCTCCTGGATGACCCTGCTAATCCACCTCATTTGCGTTTGATTTTTCTCCTTTAATCTCTGTCTGTCCGCATGCTTGGAGAGCTGCTCTTCAGCAAAACAAAACGCTCAAAATTTTAAAGGGGTACTAATATTTTGGAGCCTCGTTTTCTTAAAGGAGACCGAGGGGCCCCGACCAGCAGCTTTTAGACACAACCCAACCCAAGGAGAGATTCAGGTCTGGTGGAGCAGAGATGCAAAAAAGGTTGTACATCCCTGCAGCAGACGATAATTCGACCGTAGAAATATTTTTAATACAAAGTCTGCTACAGCGAGGATGAAACATCCCGTAGCAGACCTGTGAAGCGGCAAAGGGGCAAAACGACCAGCAGCATTACTTTTAGTTTGTAAAACAAGTCATTCGTTACCCAGCGTTGCGTCACTTTAAGAAGTGAAACAAGGCGGCGTGGTAAGAAGTGGATCTGAAAGAAAGAACATGACGTTTTCCAGGAAACGAGGGAGACGGTTAGAGTATCAAACTCTACCAGGAACAGGCTGGTTTTCAGGCGGTTAGTCGGCTCTCCTCATCAGAAAGAAAGTTTGCCGTCCTGCTGAGCAGGGAGATGCTGAAACTGAGCAGTCAGTCAGTGGCAGCAACAGCCTGGACGCAAGACTCTCAGCAGACTGCAGGTGGAGCTAGTAAGAAGCAAAGTGGACCAAAGTGTGGAAGTGATGGAAGACCATGCAGGAGTGGAATAGATTGGGAGAACCCCACATGGGGGAGAGGGAGGTGCAAAAAAAGGTTAGTGTTTTCCCAGAGGGGTAAAAGAAGGCATGCTTTGAGCTCCAGCCCCTCTACCTTCAGCTCTTTAAGCCCTTGCATGTACCGCCCCTCTACATCCTGAATCTGGTCCTTTAGTTCATAGATATCCTGTAGAGCACATGGAGGGAATGGTTGGGGTGTAAAGCAAACATAAAGCATCCATTCAGCCATTTTGAAGAGAGATTTAAGGAGACAGCTTCATGGAACATCCAGTTTTTCCATGCGTACAGGAGGAAAAATGGTTGAAAAGAAACACCAAAAAAAAAAAAAACTTAGCAGGAAGAGTGCAGCAGAGGCGCTGCGGATGTAGAAACTTGAATATAAAATAACAGATGAGTAGAAATTAAACACGTCTCACCCGCAGTTCATTCAGACTCGTGTCGGGGTCGTAGATGCTACCGGTGTCTGTGCTTCCTCGCCGTGACGATGTCCCGCCCAGCGACGCCAAGGCGGCGGCCGAGAGGCCTGGGGTGGTGCAGCGGGAGGAGGGCTGAGGTGGCCACAGAAATTTGGGTTAATATACATATATAAAAATAAAAAAAAGGTGAGAAGTAACAGAAAAAGCTCGGCACCACACATCCAAAACGTCTCAGAAGTTTACAGGCTCCTGATGAAAACGCCTTTTAAGTGACGCTTCCTGAACAATCTAACTGAAAATAAGGGAAGTCCGTTTGTAGTATTAGTTCATTAAAATTTGTCAAAGCACCTTTCGACTCGAATTTCAGCATGTAGTGTGTTTGGGTTCACAGCTGAAATCAAATAAAGAGACGAGCCCGAAAACATTCAGCCGCCCTGGTAGGATTAACCTGATATTTGAGCAAAAACCAGGACCTGCAGGTAAGTTACAAAGCAATCAAAACGCATCAGACAACAGTGGTGGTATGGCTGGGTAATAAAACACCAACCTTATTTTGATATTCCAGTCATGCACAGTGAAAATTGGAGGCTAATACGAGCGTGCTAACAGAAGATGTGATGAAAACAATGTAAGAAAAGCTCACAGGGAATGAAATTATGAAGCTTTTCAACCAGATTATGGAAGTCAGACTTGTTTGTAGACCAACTTATTGGTTGACATTAATTGGATATCTTGTTTTATTGCTGTTTTGGAAAGTGCTTTAAAAACAGGACTGAACATGCTAACTGAAGTTAAGATGAAAACTTTGTGGTAAATAGGAGCTTAAGGAAACTTTAGAGGTTTTCAGAGACAGAATATGTTGGATAATTTGCGAATGACTTGGTGTGGACCGATTACTTTAGTGGAAGATATTAATCGGGACCGTTGCGGATGTAAAAATACTTTTTGTTGAGGATGTTCTGTCAATGAGGAACAGTGGTTAGACTTTGTTTTCTGAACGGTGTGGCAAAGGCGGTTTATGTGCCTACAGTTATGATTGTATCCTTGATTAGCATAAATAATTGGAATCACACGAATCTTAGCTTTCCAATGATGTAAGATATTTCTGTATGCACAAAGAAAAAGGTGAACAGAAAAAAGAAGATTTGACTTGGAAAGTGTGCAACGTCTGACTGTTTGTGTTTTCCAGGCCAATCTGGGATGTGGGATTTTTGTACAAAAATGTGATTTTTTTCTTAAATGATGAAATGAGGACTCGTTCCAAATTGAAGTAAGGCGTCTGTTAAAAAGCTGAAGATTTCATTCGTTAGCTTGCAGTGAGTCTGAGCTTTTTATCCAGGTGATCAACAGAAGGATGTTTGGAGAGTCGATAAATCTTACCAAGAAGATATGGGAGAGATTTAATGCTTAAAACTGAACAAAAAGATGTTTTAGCAAACAATTAGGAAGAGGGGGTTCATTATTTAAATATTTTCCATCCAGTTTAAATCCTCCTGAGGGGGGCGCCGTCATCTCATCCAACGGCATTTCAGAACCGAAAAAAAAAGGCCATAATCTAAAAATTTTGAGCTACTATGGAGAGAAACTAGTTGATTTGTAACTCGTTTCAACAAGTTTGTATCTTTACGGTAGTTGAATGTGTGAAACATGATTTGTAAGCCGTAAAACACATTTTGTGCGCAACATTGGGTACCAGCAACTATGTGTTCAAATGTAAACACGGATATCAAGAAATACCCAAGTATAAAATGCATTTACAGTACTCATGCACAACTTCAAATTACACCAACTTAAAACTATGAATTCAAAAACAGTTCCCACTCATACAAATCGTTAAATACGTATACACTGATACACACAGACAAACGCACAGTTAAGCCATTTCACTTCATCAACAAGTTTTAGATGACCCAGCTTTCTACAAGCATTTAAACACATCATGTAAGACTCTGAAGATGTGAAACAAGTCTAAAAACCCTGTGCATAAATGTTTCTTTGTCTTTGTGTATCAGGTGATTGGTGAATACATATTTAACGATTTGTATGATGGGAGCTGTTTTGAATCCGTAGTTGGTTTTAAATCAGTGTAATTGGAAATTGTGCGAGTGTAAATGTATTTTGTACTCGTCATTTCTTGATATTTGTGTGTACATTTGAACACACAGTTGCAAATATCCGATGTTGCGGGAAAAATGTATTTTACTTCTTAGTCAGGTTTTACACGCACAGGTAGACAAAGTATGGGGTTATAACGATACCAGCTTGAGATGAAACTGAAAAGAAATATTGGCTCTGAAAATAAAATTTGGCATTGAAAAATATAATTGTAACTGAAATTTTCACTACATTTATTTCAGATTCAAAATTGAAATTTTCATTTACAGTTATATTTTTCAATGCCAAATTTTATTTTCAGAGCCAATATTTCTTTTCAGTTTCATCTCAAGCTGGTATCGTTATAACCCCATAACAAAGCTAGACACAAAGAAGCGGACAAGTTAAAAACCAGGTATAACGCCCACACAGATGTTTCATTCTTGGTTCACAAAGCGACCTGGAGGGTAGAATCTATTAAACGTACTCACCCGACTAAAATCTGAAAACTGCTTCTCGCATTTTTCATCCAGCTGCAGGAGAGAGAAGTCAGATTGTTAAATTCGTTAGAGATGATAAAAGATTAGAGTGGTCATGCTCGGAGCAGTCGGGTCAGATGTAAATAAAGGAGCTAGTTCATCAGGGAGAAGTGCTGCATGTTCACAAACAAAACCACCAAAAAGTCCAGAGTGCATGCTTCTGATGCGAAACACCCGCAACATCTTTTACCTTGTAGATCATTAGTTAGTTAATCATGTTTTCGGGGATGCCTTAAACACACCAAACGTTATCTCCAGCCAGGAGTCGGGTTTATCTGGAGAGGCACTGCATTCCCAGGCGCACAGATCCGAGCTCGTTTCGGACACTTACAGCGTCCAGATCCGGAATGCTCAACTCGTCGAGGTCAGACACGATGCTGCCCCGTCGGTTGGAGCGGCTGAAGTAGTCGGCGGCCGACTCGCTAATGTCCGAGAAGTCTGAGGACTGCCCGCGACACACACACGGGAAGAGGACAAGAACGGCACAAAAGCATGAGAGGAAACAGGATCTGATTCAGGGAAGAGTATCTAAACTTATGATTTAGAAAATAGGCAGGGAATAAAAGAAAAAAGGGGTAAAAAAATTAAACCATTCAAGCTAGAGATGCACCAATCAGAGCGGTCCTGTTCGGTTAATTGAAGTTCAATTTAACGTTTCTTCTATGGAGTCCAGATGGGATCATCTACATATAACACAAACTGATATTAAATATCTATGTAGATTAAGGATAAATTGCGTGAGCAATTCATAACAGGCGCAAGGAGCAGTATTTAAATTATGACTTTGCGGCTGCTGTCGTGAGCTGCACCACGGCTAAAGAGGAGGAATATGTGCACGCTTTCATGATGGCTCTTTGGCACAATAAAGGGGAAAAAAACAACCTATATATCAAGTCTATGGCTGCTACAGAGTTGATTACTATAAGGCTAGAAAGTTATAAATTATATTTCTCGTTTATCAGTAATAAAGTTAGTGTGTACATTGTACATGCGCTGCTCTCTACTCCATACTATCGTTATCCAAAGCCAAAATGATTAAAGCTGCAGCACGTCCAGGATGGAGGTCAGGTCGCTAAGATGTCCATATTCTACTTATGCTGTTGAAATATACCACACTTTATTATGGCCACTATGGAATGTCAAGTTGCAATAGAAAAAATGTTACCTTGCAAATATGTAATCTTAAATGTATGGATTCTGTTTTTAAAATGTCATATATATATATATATATATATATATATAGTCATTGTGATATTGTACATGATTACATTTTATTAACTTGAACTCAGTAAGATTATAACCACAAACTTATGTTGAATGTGGTGGCGCAAAGTTAAGACATGCCTTTCAGAGGCGGTAAAAATAGACGCTAAAATAGCTGCGCGCACACATTGAGGTTTAGTAAATCACAGTGGGCCTTGAACATCTACTTATTTGCCTTTTCTCCTCCAACTATTTTGTATCTTCCGACAGAAACGCCCGTTTTGCATATTCAGCATAGTGAAAAGCGCTAAATGGATTGCGTGCATCTTGCTTCGGGTACAACAGGCGCAATGCTCTCAGCGCCATGTTAGTAAATCAGCTGCAGCCTGTTTTTGTGAGGTTTTAACATCTGAAATAATTGATATATCAGGTCCTTTTTATCTTTATTTTATATTATTATTCAGTTAGTTCCAACCAAGTAATTTAATTGGACAAGAGACATTCCATGAAAGCTGATGCTGCAGTGCAACAACACTTGGACTTTTTACAGACATCACTCACCTGTACAGGCGTTCGAATGTATGTGTTTAAAATGTTTGAGAACTATTTTGTTGGTGGAGCTAAATAAAAGATTAAATAAGCAAACAAATCATAATCTGCTCTCACTTCTTATTGTTAAAAACAATAAATACTCTATGCATTTGGCCAAATTCAGGAGCAGAAACTAGCCTGTTAAAAGCCACTTATGGTGTAAAAAGCAACAAATAAACGAATGTATGATTTAAAATGTACCCGCCTAGTATTTGGAATCAGGAAGGATTTCAGGACTTAAATTTAAGCTATCAAACGTAAGGCTTGTAGGACCCTGCAGGAACCCCGTTAGCTACCAATCTGCTCCTTTTTCTTTATTCAAATTGTTTATCCATCATCTATGCTTGGCTAGCTGATTCCCAAGATCTAGCCATTGCTTTAAGTTTAAGACCCCAAAACTTTATCAGGTTTCTTTTTGTTCCAAATGCATCCAAGTTTAATTTCCTTGTTGATAGGTTTGTCGACCAAAAGTAGTTTAGATGCATTTAATGAGGAACAATCAGATATTTTAGGACCCGATCCTTTGCCGGCTTATTGGTGCATCTCTAATTGGAGCTACAGAGAAAGTTGGGCATCGGTGTAGTCCAGCTGCAGCAGCTCACCGCACTGTCCCTCCGGCCTCTGCTGTAGCGCTCCTGGGAAACGCTGCTGACAGTGTCATCGTCTGAGGAGGAGTGCTGAGAATACCCAAACATACGAAACACAGACACACACATATGGTAAGAAACGGAAAGAAAAGTAGGACTGCTGCATGCCAGAGTCACACACACCTGTAGACATCTTTGTATTATCACTGATCAAACTAAAGAGCGTATTTCCACTAGGAGAGCTGCTTCGTCCCACAAAAACTGACAGACGAGTTCAGATGTCCAGGAAACTGAAACAGTGGTTCTCTGAAACTAACGTCAGCATTATTGTGCGCGTGATGATGAGGTGCGTGTTAACCGAGTGTTTGTGTGGTCATGCAGGCTGGCGGTGGTTTCAGGGTGCTCACCGCAGGGCTGCTGCGGGTGGAGCTGGGCCCAGAGGAGTACCAGCTGATCTCAGACGGCTGGGAACGGAGCGAGAAGTGAGAAGTGAGCGGCTGGCAAAAACACAGCTTCCTGAAAAAAAAACCTTCAGAGAGGACTTACAGCTCTTGAACTGTAGCCTGAGCCGTAAAGGCCGGTGTCGTCGTAAACAGATGCCTGAGGGAAACACGTGAGAGACGATGCAGGGCTCAGCAACATAGTGAGAGGGAATGCAAATGAACACTGCCTGTTCTTCCCCATTCTATGCATTCGTACCCACTTTCTCATGATTTTACCACGTTACAACCACCAATCACGTATCGTCTTTAAAACGTTTTACGAATTAAAGCCAGAGAAGTGCGACCTCCCTTCTCTGCATGTATAATCTGTTAGGGTACGGCTCAAACTGAGGGGACCGGATGGAGAACCGTTAGGTGTCCTGGACTTCCACTAAGCCATTCTAACACGCTCTGCCTCCAGTTTTCCAGTTTATTCACATATTTTGGTTAGTTCTACCTGTATTTTGTTACTTTTCTATGAGACAACACATGCATTGTGCATGTGATTGTGGAGTTCAAAACAAAAATTCTATTGATTTCTCCTATATTTTATTACAAAAGAGAAACTTCATCTAGATTTGTGCTTCATTTAAACAAAATTTTTTTTAGTTTTTTTTGTGTCATTTTTAGGAACGGTGATTAAATCACAGCTACCCAGTAAATAACATAATACAAATTTTAATCTAAATAACAGACCTGCTAAAAATAAAAAATACGAGGGTTTTTGGATTAAGTATGTATGTTTTCCATTCTTTAAGCACCGGTTTACATTGCTAAAACCCACCTCCTAAATACTAGATAAATAAACTTGTATTACTGAAAATTTACTAGAAACAAGGGAAATTATCTCCCCATGCAGTAAGTAAGATTTTCTTACTGAAATCTCTTGAAATAAAAATTTCTAGACCTAAATAAAGCTAAACATAAGTGAAAATAAGTGAATATTTCTTATTTGAGAAAGAGTTTTGTTTTAAATGGCATCTGGGAACAATTTTTGCTAGAAATAAATGTAAAATAGTTACATTTTAGATATACAGATTAAATAAGAAAAAAAAAGGGACATTTACTTGAAACAAGTCTAATCATCTAAAACATGAAACTGGAAGCTAGCTTGCAATGCTCAAAACAAGATGGAGATGAAACTTTGGCTAGATTTAAAACAATAAATCTTGCCAAGCTACAAGAATTTGCAGTGTAAGCACCGGCACCGTTTAAAAAGTACCGGTTTGGCACCGGTATCTGATAAAATCTAAACGACACCCATCCCAAGCAAAAACCTGGATCTTTGATTAAAAAAAATAAAGGGTGTGTATATATATATATATATATATATATATATATATATATCCTGAATATATGCGCATATCAAAATGATTTATGCCGCTTAAACATGTAGCGGATGTAAATGCTGATCACAATTGGATAGATTTTTTCATGGCCCATTTACACAGTCAAATTTTTATCAAAACTATGATCGGATTACAGACGTTTCGCACAAATAAACGTAGCTACTGATTGGAAATGTTTTTATTTTGGGGGTATCTGAATAAAGCAGGTAGAATACAAATTCTAACTACACTTAAAGTAGTAATTTTGTTTTGAATAAAAATCGGAAAAACCCATGTATGATTTATCCAGAGGTCACGCTAGATATTTCTGTTGTCAGTCATTGTGACGGAGGAATAAAAAAAAATAAAAAAAAACATTTCTAGTTTAATAAATCATCTATTCTACATATACACAAATGTATTTTTATTCATTTTAAATAATAATCAATCCAAACAAGCTGAACAGAGAACTACATATAAACAACGAAATTAAATGATTTCACTTAGAATACGGACTTGTTCACCTGCTGTGGTCTGAACTCCAACAATCTCACAACTTCCTGCTGCTCTGCATGGAGCTGAAATGATCGCCCATTTGTGCATAATCAAACGGTGCGATCGTTGCAGAGGTTATACGGATGAAGACTTCTCACTGGGTTTTAGACGTTGTTCTGGAGGCTGAATCCATGCTTTGCTGCAACACTGAAGACTGGAATTAAGTGGCGCTCTAACTGAAGTGATCAGAAGTCAGAAAGACTATCTGAACGAGCCGTTTTCCAACCCGCAATCTATTGCTTCAGTGGGAGGAAATCCCTCTGCCTGCAACTTGCTCTGCGGCAGAGTAACTCTTCGACCCGCGGTCAGATGGTGCTCTGATGTTCTCATGGAAATCTTTCTTTTGTTGGTCGATTTAACTGACAGTACTTCGTGTGTAAAGCTGAAAATGTTCTGCACATTTCTAGTAAGTGGTCATCGGTGTGAACATCTGGACGACCTTAAGATACTTCGATCGGGTTTTAAAGAAGCAAATGCGGCAAACATTTGGTTAACGTGCGTACAATCATGCAATACTTTCTGTTACAATTCCAACAAGACGTTTGTGAGAAGTTTGTGGTTGTAACGTGATGAAATGTGAAAAAGAAATAACTTTCCAATTTGTTTCACTGATCTGCAACATGAACCTCGCCTTCTCAGGAGGTTCTAACCCCTCAAACTAATCACCAGAATTCTGCTTGAACAACCCAGGATGTAAATCCAGACGCTACGGCATGCAGAGTGAAACTGACCGTGCTGTAGCTGCGAGACAGCGCCGTACCAACAGTGGAGGAGGAGTAGGAAGTGGCGGCCTGTTGGGGAGGGAAGGGATGAGGGGAGAGTCACTGGGATGCTGCGGTCAGGGAGAAAGCGAGGTGGTGAACGATTAAAGGGGTGAAGAGGGAACAGGACGATGGTTCTGCTGAGCTCGTCACATTTAAGCTGTTTAACTTTAGAGCCTTGAGAGAAGAGGGTCAAAGCAGAGGAACAGACCGTCCCAATAAAACGGGAATGGGACGTCTGCATGGCAGCAAACTATCCAGATATTCACATATTTCACTAATGGAGTGGAAATAGTTTTCTTCCACTCTCTAATCTAAACCTTTGAAAACAAAATGATAATTTTGCTGGATTTTATCATCTGCATGATAAAAACCCACGAAAGGTGAAAAAAAAAATTGCTGAAGTTGTTTTTGTTTTCTTCTAATTTAGCAGTTAGCTAAAGTGGCTTCTTCCTTGGACTTCCAGATTAAATTAGATAAATTGGGACAAATATGAAAAAAAAAAAATTGGAATAGGATTCTTTTACATATCCTGACAATAGTATTTTCTAAATTTAATATTTTTTTTTTTAAAGAAGAAAAAAATAAACAAAATCTTAAACAACATAATACAACCTGGGAACTCAAGCGTTTTCCACTTCAATGTTTGCCATATTTAGAGTAGAGGAAACAATTTTCCACACGTTTCAAGATAAAGTACAGCAGCTATATACAGTGGATATGCCGACTGTCCTTGTTTCAATTTGCCATTTTTCCTGTAAAACGTAGGTATGGGCGGTATGGCAACATTTTCGTAGAACGGTATTTAAAAAAACAAATCAGTATTATGGTATTTAACAGTATTTTTTCCATACAAGACCGTTCATATTCACATTATCTTATAAGAATGAGTAATATAAAACTGTGCTTAAAAAGACAATTTTACTGTCATATGGACTGCATCCTTTTTTTCCAGACACAGGTGAATGATATGAAAAGAATTAAAATCATTATGATTCTAGTAGACATTCTTCATGTTCTAAGGCTGAAAGTAGACTTGTTTTTTAACGTCACGTTAACACTAGGAGCAAATTGCATATTGTACTGGCTTTGCATGTAGTACTGAAGAATCCCACTAGGGGGGCAGAGTACAGACTCAGACCGGATTTCGCCAAAGAAGAAGTAAAAGAAACATGGTAACCGTACATTATTAGCTGGTTGATACTCAAAACAGAAAAAACAGCAAAAGCATCGTAGATGGCATGTAAAACATATTTACCGCTATTTTTAATTTCCTTCCTTCTGGTTTTGCTGCCATTGACTGCATGTACCTACAGACGGTCAAACAGCGCTCAACACTTCCCCCTACTGGTTACTCGCAATAGCGTTTGTAAAAGGTATGCCGTTTGGTTCGCGTCTGACATTTTAAAGCCGATAAACTTTAGACGCGACTACTCTTTTTGGAATTACTTCCTCAGCATTGTGTGCTTCGCTCCGAAAGCTCCTACTCATAACAAAAATAAACATCGTTTTTCGGTATGAACCGGTATACCGCCCAGGCATAGTAAAATGTGAATCTAAATTACTGAAAATTTGCCTATTCATGGATTTTTGTGTTTGTGGAGTTTCTCATAAGTACTATTATATTGGCAGTACCGCAGAAAGTGGAGAAAAGGAAGATGTTAACTTCTACTGTAGTGCGACAGTGTCTACTGTGCGTATTAATGCATATTAGGTATGTCCGGTGTTTGAATTGTAACAAGTTAGGAATGTAATCATCTAGAGCCCTTTATGGATGTACGGCTTCTCTGAGGTGGATTTTTCTCCTTCAACCTGCATGACACAGACATGGAAACCGACCCGGGGCTGATAGGTGGAGGTGGAGGACAGCGCTGCTGGTGGTTTGGTCCTCGATAGGCTGCTGTAGTTCCTCTGATCGTGGTACAGTCCAGTCTAAGAGAGCAACAACATGATATGACCTCAAACAAGCTGCACTGTTACGAATACCGCACCCCAGAATCAGACGATAGCGTATCTATGTAATCATTAAAGAGCACAAAACAGTGATCAGTCAGCTCTATAAAAGGCAAACAGCCTGAAATAGAAAATCACATCGCAAGCCTCTATGAGTTTGCACAAGCATGGCAGCGCTGATGCCGTGATAACGACTCTGAGGCAATAAACTAACCAGAAGCCCTTTCTTGGAGGAGGAGGAGGAGGAAGACTTTTTATGGCTGCGTAGGTCATTGTACACAGAACTCTGTTGAGTCACAGAAAAAGTCGGAAGAAAACAAAACAAAAAAAAAAGTGAGAAAACAGAAGAACTTTTATGAAGCAAAATATGACATTAAGAAATGAAAGATGAAGAGAAAGGGACGTACAGTGGAACGGGAACTCTTCAGCAGGGAGCTGGAGGAGAGGCTGTCAGACTGAAGAGAGAACAGAAGGTCAGAGATCCTCGGAGAGGCTCTCCGGTCAAAACACACACACACACACACACCTCTGAACGTGTGGTAAATGTCCTTTACGATTTGATTTTTAAATCGATTCTAAGTCGTTACACACCAAACATGCAGACTGGTTAGAAGAAAAACCACAAACAATTCCACAGGACCGGCGTGTCCGTCTCTCTAAGCACACCTGAAACGCATCATCGGGGCATTGCCTGGACCCAGTAGAACCCGAGTGGTTCAGTCCTTCCATCTAGGTGTGTTGGACACCAAGAAAGCTGCAGGAGCCCTGATCTAGCCTCATTTTACTGAATTTTTTTTCTCTCCATTACTGAGCGCCACCCGTCTATCATTAAAGGTAATGCAGTTGTTGCGAACTTACAGCTGTTCAGCACGATGAAACGGACCCGTTTTTACTAGAAGGTGATCAGACTCTACTAGAGCCTCAGTTAAACAGACCATCAATGGCAGAGGAGCCCCATACACTGGAAAAACTTTCCATCTAACCAAGTCAAAAACATTGTTACAGCTAAAAAGTACTTTTGATCTGGTTTTGAGACTTATATACTTAGCAAGAGCAGAATGTGCTAGATTATTCATCTTTGAGTATTTATGTTTTATTTTGAGAATTCTCACCAAATGAAAATAGTCTTATTTCGTTGGCAAATTATTTCACTTAATTTGAGAAGCTTTAGACTATATTCAAGTATTTTGAGGGTTTGAATAGTCTAAAGTAGCGCTGAAACAACTAATCCATTTAATCAATTATATCGATTTTTAAAATGGTTGGCAACTAATTAGGTAATCGATTAGTTGCTTTACAATCACGTTTTACCTCAACCCCGTAACGTTCTGACGGCCCACAGACTGCCCCGTCCGTCATTTTCTCATTTATAATTTCAATGAATTTATACGTTTTATATCATTGGAAGGCTAATAGTATTGTTTTTTTTAACCAAATATGCCAATAAATGGCACAATCATAAGTTTGAACACAGCAGTTGTCTTTGTCACCCCCCAATTCCCTCCCAGAAGAAGTATTATGCACAACTCACATTTTGAGGCCTGCTGTCTCTCACAAATCTGATCTTTGAAATGCTTGGGTTCATTTAATTGAAAGCAGAAGATCCAAATTTTAAAACCCACATTTACTTTGAAAATGTTGTGTTTAGTGAAGGTAGGATAAAAAATTCTGAGAGCCCCAATGTTGCCCCAAAATACTGCCCAACTAAGTCAGCCTCCTTCATTATGGGCTGAGATATTTTTGTTGATACGCTGTACATACATTTCTATGGAATTCTACCTCATTTTGTATTTTTATACCTAAAAATTATTCTAGACAAATATCTTACGCTCATTTTGCACTGTTAACTGTGTTTAGGTCCAATAAATAGATTGCACAATTCTCTTGTGCTTTCCTTGCTCTTAATGAAAACTTGTTCTTAACAACTTATATAGTACTAGCCAAATATAATTATTAATAAAAGTGATTAATCGATCAATTGTAAAAAAATAATCAAAAGATTAATCGATTATGAAAATAATTTTAAGTTGAAGCCCTAGTCTAAAGCTTGTGAAATGATCTGCCAATCAAATAAGACAATTCAAATTTGTTAAGAATTCTCAAGATAAGACCAAATGTACTCAAAATTAGATTAATAATCTAACACAGTCAGCTCTTGCTTAGTAAGAAGTCTCAAAACAAGATCAAAAATACTTTTTAGCAGGAAACAAGGTTTTTTTTACCTTGATTAGATGGACAGTTTTTGCTGTGTAGATGTGCCATTTCCTTAAGGTGCTATTTACTTATGCTACATTGTCAGTATTGGTTTCATTATTTTTAATTTAAAAATAAAGATTTGGAAAAATGTTTCATCAAGTCAAGTTATTATTTTACAATCATGCAAAACATTTTCATTCACTTTTGTCTTTAGAATTTGTAAATAACTTTACATTTTTGTCCTATTACATAATTTTTAAATATTAAGACATATGTTATGATCTCAGAACAAATACTCAAGAGCTCAATACTTGAGTAACCTTTTCACCAGATTTTTTTTTTATTACTCTTGAGTCATTTGTATGGCTACTTAATACTTTTAGATGAGTAAAAATATGTTTTAGTAGAGCTACTTTTACTAGTACAAATTTGGGCTACTCTATCCACCTCTGACAATTTTGTGCAAAAATTTACTTTTTTTGTTTGTGAGCACTTTGAATGTAAAAAACGAATTATTGGATTATAAATGTAAAAAAAAGACAGAAAATCATGGCCTTTCAGTTTTATATAAGATCTTCTAAATAAAAACTGATTTCTGAGGCGTAATACGTTTGTCTCATTTGCTTAACTTTGAGGACTTTTAGACTTTGGACCTGGAACCTGCTGATAATTTAGGTCACACTCATGCAGGCGCCCTCACACCAACGCACCATGACGTCCTTCCTGCGGGAACTGGATAGACTCTTGCTGGAGCCCAGGTCGCGTACGGCCGACGACGTTGACTTCGAAGAAAAATCAATGCGTTTACTCATTGGAAAAGAATAAATGAAGACAGTGGATCAGTGATTATTGCGTTTTCATGAACACACGGGCGTTGGGTACACACCCTGTAGCTGCGGACTGACAAAACATCGTCATCCTGCCCCTGGTAGTGTGGAAACACAGAAAGGGAGAGGGAACAGAGGGTGATGAAGGAAGACAGGAAGTAAAAAGGAGATAAAGAGGAAATGTGTGAGGAGGATACAGACCCTGTGATGACGACTGCTGGATCTACTACTACCAGACGTTCTGGCTTTTTCCGTTTCAGCCTGGAGTCGGGAAACAAGGTCAGCAAAGATAAGATTTAGGACAGAGAGCGCCGAGTGCTCCTCAACCGTTAGTCCGCACAACACGGCACAGCTCCAGCTGGTCAGATATTTGCTAACCATCATGCCAATGCGTCACACACCAGTTTTAAAAATAAAAAAGCCCAAGTTAGAAGTTCAAACCAACTTCCCGCGTGCAGAATCGACCGCCCTACTCAAAGCCGACACGCCAAAGCTTGCACTGCATATAGACGCAGCTCACAATGTCTCCAAAGCAAACACATATTTCCACTGTGAGGTACGGAGTAGTCTGGGAGTCAAGTGTAGCTGAAGTGGTCAGGGTTGACTGGGAACGACTGGGTTAGTGGCAAAGAAAGCAGCGGCAGCACTCTGTTGCTCTCCTACCATCCACTGGTGGATCTGACCCCATTTTCTGCTGCTGCTGCTGGATGAGTGGAAGGAAAGCTGAACACAGGGGGGGAGATGCCAGGAAAAACAGTCATACCTCACCGAAAACCGCTGAAAAACAACATCTGGCTGACATTTACGTCAGGAATAGAAGTGTTTGGTTTCATCTGTGGACATGCAGCACTTTTCATTTATTCCATTTTGTTTGTCGTTTAAACACTTGAAGCTAACCGGTCCAGATACCTCCTTCTGCTGCCGCTCGAGCTCCCTCATCCGGATGTCTCTGGCCTCGGCCCGAGCCGCCCTCTTCGCCGCCAGCCTCGCCTCCGCCTGCGAGACACAACCGGAACACACCTGTCAGCCTTCGGGAGCCACGCCCCGGCAGAAGCGAGCGGTAAACAAGAAAAAGGGGGAAGAGCACACATGCAAACACACAGGACAAGCGTGAACGCAGGAGTATTTTTAGCTGCTGAAAACATCTGCTTCCTGTAAAAGGAGAGAGACGCTGGGAAACCAGGAGGACGTTCGCCACCTTAACCTGCAAACGGAGCAGAAGCAAAACTTTAACAACATAGTTTTAGAGAAATGTTACCATGGTGATGTTATCAGAGGATTTTATATTCCCTCTCTTATCTCAACACCCATCCCACAATCTCCTTCAGCTTGGCCTGAATAAAAACCACTCCGTCACTGAGCACAAGAATCAAGATTATTTCATAATAAATACTTAATATTTGAGGGGGGGGAAGTTCAGATTTGCTCATATGCGACGGATTTATTTATTGCAACTATAACTCAGCCTTAAGGCAACTTTTTGTCACGAATAAAGATGAAAGGCGACGTCCCTCTGTGAGAGAGAGAGCAGTCGGTATTACACAGCTCTGCAGTTTAAAAGAACGTCCTTCAGTTTCTAAAAAACAAGAAACTTATCTGATTTTTTAAGCAGTTTTTAGCACCTGTATAATTACTGATTAAAAAAAGAATAACGATAGGCTGATATCTCGGTCGATATTACGTTTTTTTGTCGTGCATCGGCCGATAAGCGGCTGCTGTGTTTGCAGATAGTTTTTCCCCAGCATTATTGCACATTGTGCACTTTATAATGCAGCTTTCTTGTTTCTACTGTGTGCAATAGCGTAATAATTTTATTTATGCTTAAATATTTTCAGAATTCTGCAGTTTTTCAGCAAATAATTATTTTTACTTGTTCTACCTCAAATGCTTTTAAATTTGCTAAACAGTTCATCTACTTGTTCTTACTTTTTCTACCTCACCTATTTTTAATATTAGTTAAATATTGTTTTAAATATTGTTTTAAAGTTCAATAAATGTTAAATTAGAACTTGTAACATTTGTCATTATCATCATTTTTATGATGCATCGGCTCCAAATATCAGCTTAAGAAAATCGGCAGCTCATATCAGTCATTGGCTAAGGCTGATGAAAGAAAAAATAATAAATCTGTATCGGCACAAAAAAAAAAAATATATATATATATATATATATATATATATATATATATATTATATATATATATACACATCGGTCAATCCCTACAAAAAAAAAATCCTTTATTATCCTCCAAAGGGCAAATTCAGATGCAACAGCAGCAGAGTGACAAGTAATAGAAGTATTGGCTTCACACAGGTATCAAAAGTATAGAAACCAAATTTAAAATTTAAAAATATGACAATTAAGGACAAAAATTACAAAAACCAGAGTCAACAGGCAACTGAATGTGCAATAGCGTAGGAAAATTTATTTTATTATCAATAGTAAGAACATTCACAGAATGAGCATGTTTTGTTGTGCATTAAAAGTAAAATTATTTCCAAGAAGTTAGCCGAATATTAACTGTGAAAAACCCCCGCAGAATATTATTTAGGTAAGTTAAATAGCACAAATGACTATTTAATTCACTAAATAATACTCTGCTAAATGTTACCAAAATCAGAACAGTTTTTACTGGATCTCTGCTTTAAATTTGAGAATTTCTGTTCGAGAACAGACATAATCTTATCCAAAGCGCATTTAGTCATTTTTAGTTTCTGATCAGCGTTGCTGGAAGACCAGGAGCACTGAACATCTGACTCCTCACAGCCTCTTATTGGTCTGAGCCATCATACAATCTGCGCCAATACTCTGGACCCGTTATTTGTGGAGAACTTGCTGGTTTGTGGATACGCGTTTTAGAGGAGATTTCAGCTGTTCCTAGATAATTCCCTGGTACAACCCTCTCCTGCAAACTGTTGAAACAGTGTTAGGATTCCACACTTAATTTGATTGTTTAATCAGTTATTTTACCTTTTTTGAATCCATATTTAATCTGCATTATGTGTTTTTTACACCAGTCTGCTGTGGATTGTTTTGTCGCTGTGTTATTTAGTATCCAATGAAGTGGCAGTACACTAATTTGATCGGCATGTTTGCACAGGCATCCTTGACGCCGAATGCTAAAAATAACTTTCAGACATTTTGAACCATTTAATCACACAGATTTCCTTCATAATATGACGTTCCCTAGTCAGTAACCAACCTGGACTTTGTGGAAAACCCAGGGACACATCAGGCATTCTCCATTCCGCTGAACTCTTCCAGCTGTGAGCTGCTTTCTGTGACAACATGTGTACACCATCAACGTCTCGGGGGGTAATTTAAAGCCCTCGTGGGGAAGAAGCTTGCAGTTTATAAACATGACTTGTTTCGAATGTCCCTGTAAATACCGAGCGAATTAAACAAAACCCAACTTGTTGAGCTCCAGCGTGCCTTTATGAACACGGCTGAGACCAATAAAGGCTGCTCGGGGTGGGACGAAGCAGAAAATCGGCCCCGACTGGAGGCAAAGCAACAGAAAACCTCAGCAGAAAGTAATAATTTAGGCGACCCCTGGACAGGCTGGGGGGGTGGGTGCCATCAACAGAGAATGGCACACAAGTTCACGGAGCCGAACCCTTTATCTGCAACTAAAACAGAGTCCATAAATACTAGAGATAGCGCGTACAGTATCTCAGAGCAGACAAACGCTGTCAGCATTCCAGCGACTCTTATCTGCTCTGCCAGCACAAGAGGCCTGAAAGAAAAAGGTTTCTGTGACAGCCCGGGGCAAACAGACAAAACAACTAGTTTTCAGATGATAAAAATAACTTTGAATGTTCTGATCATCTCCAGGTTTAGGTTAAAAGGCTTTGGTTAGAAAGTTGAAGAGACCAACAGAGTTTGTGGAAGGCTTCCTAGTTTTTCTAACATTTGGCCAACTTTATAGAACTGCAGCTGTTATTTACATTTGTCAAATGTTCTTTTGCTCCACACTAAAATTAGATTCATTTGAATGGAATTTTAAAAAAAAGTCAACAATTAGGTTAAAACTCAATCATTTTAACGTTAACCTGCCCAGTTTTCATTACCATTAAATATCCAGCTAAGTTTGTTCGATTTAAAACCCCAATTTATTTTCAGGGTCCCCATATTATATTAAGTCGATAAGTGGTTTAACGGGATCAAAGGCGACCTTACGTAACGTAATCATGTGGCAAAATGGTGGAGCAGTACGTCCGTTTTTCATGAGTCATGTGTATAAATTGCTTACACACAGGACAACCAACCATGCAGAAAGTTAAGGATTCAAACCCAGGACCTCCTCGCTGCAGAGCAACAGTGCTAACCCACTGCGCTCCTTATGGAGGGGGTCTGTGAGGTCAGCAGTCTTCCCCATGTTTGTTATTCCTACTGAATCAGACCGAGAACATTTAGAGGCTTTAAAGGAACCCTTTGCATCAGTTTTGGATTAATTAGCTGATTAGAGTGAGACACTTTTCACAATATTCTAATTTTCATAGCTTGAGATATTTAATTTTGCACAACTTTGTCATGAGATTCTCTCAAAAATTAGTGTCACTTTCTAAGCTGAATCACTGAAATAAAATAAACATTTGCCCAATATTCTAATTTTTGTGTCATTTCTGCAGCAGAATTAATAATTGTTGCTTTTTTTCTTTAGCTGTTATCTATTAGATCATATTTATTCCAGCTCTTTCTTATTGCACAGTAAAACCGGTGTAAAAGTCGACTTAAAAAGTGCAAGCAAAGCACCAAGAGCGGGAGCAGGGAGGCCAAAGGAGTGGGAGACAGCCGGCCGTGTGGCTCTGCACCTGTTGATCTGTCTGAGCTGCTCCGAACATCAGCACAGCTGAGCTCTCCGTCTCCGTCCTATCTATAGACGGGGCCGGCCGAGGCCGACTGACGGCCGCGTCGTCCGTCCCCCCCCCCCAAGGAGGTAACCTGAGCAGGACGACTTCGCCAGAGCGACGCACCCCCAGCGCTCGGCTAATACAGCCAACAGCTCTGCAATTAACAAGCTTCCGATGACGTGTTAACACGCGGCTTCTCGTTAAAACTGGATGAAGCAATAATTAGGCTGCAGGTTTTGAGTTTGAAAACACATCAGAAAAAAAAACAAAACAGGAGCTAAAGCATGTAACGAACAAATTCGGGTTATTTCTCTTAAAAAACAGACAGACATTCAATAGAGGTAGATAAAGTGTTTATTCTATCAAAAACAACTCGCAGTGGATGCAGGGCAGCATAATCTCTCAACATTAATTAGTGGGCAACATTTACACTAAATAAATACTAAAACGTCCTGATTTTATCTGTACATATTAGCTAGATAGATTAGCTGGAAATATATTTAATTTACAGGTTTGTGCAGCAATCATGCTAATGCTAATTGTGCTGTATAAGTGACAGCTCTCCCATTTCTGCATTAAAAATAAATGCAAAACATTTCTACTGTAATACAATTTCAACAAACATGCTATAAGAATCTGGAAAATAAAGAATTTAAAGTACTTGTACCATGTAAGTAATACAAATTTTCATCTTTATTCTTCACATTTATTCATGCACTTCACATTTTTAGAGGATTTAAAAACGATACCTTACATTTGATAGAAATAATTAATGTGAAAATGTAAAAAAAGATGTATAAAAATCGGTTTATTTTGGGATTATAACTTTGTAATCCTGCAGCTAAACAGTTCCAGCTCCTATCGGAGGGCGAGCGTTTCACTTTCACTTGTGACAAAGACATTTTGAGTCTGCCATAAAGTCAGGCACAGCAGAAACACTCCCTCCAAGCAACGAGGGAAACCGATAACCTGCGTGTCCCTCGAACAACATACGACAGGTACGAGGTGATCACTGTCTGACGCCGAGGCTTGTTAGGAAGCTGCCGGCGTACAGAAAGCCGACAGCCAAGAAGTAACTTAAGGTGTGTCAGAATGAGGCCGGTGACTCTGCAGGCTCAGATTCACCGTCATCCTCAGCAGTGAAGCGTGCCAGGATCAGACACGCTGACAGAGGTTCAGCCAGAGACGGGGCAAAAGACGCTCTCTTCTGTGTTGGTTGGGAGTTTTTAAGTGATAAGAGACTTACTTTGACCCTTTGAACTTACTGCACGCTTGATCTAATCTTTGCTTCACTCCAGAAAGAGTTAGGAGCGGACGGGGAGGGTCAGATGACTCATGTTTCTATGATCGGCCTATAAAAGAGCAATCGGAGCGCTGCACGGCGCTGTGCAGCTTTAACATGGCATATCGTGCCCAAACATAACAGGAGAAACACTTGGGAGTCAGCCAGAGTTTTAATGCGTTTTATAAAGCCAGGAAGTCAGCGGATTTACTCTGCAGCTTACAGAAAACCTTGCCCGAGTCCATGTCTTTAAAAAAGAACAAATCACCAAAACCCGACTCTGGAAAAACCCAAAGGAATGAAAGAGGTGCTGTAGAAATCATCCCAGGGCATGTCTTTACAGGCCAGGCAGCCTTCGCTACTCTCCTGGGCTTTTTTTCCTCCCAAACAAAAGTTCTTCGAGCCGACTTCTCTGCTGTCCCGGCTCGCTTCGACCGAAACAAGTATTAACCCGCAGAACCAGAACATCCACACATCTGGACATGCATTCTCTGGCCGTGACACCTGAAATCAGCACTGCCTGTTAAACCCCAGAGCTGAATGGAAAGTTTTACAAACATCAACACCGACACGCCACATGTCAACAAACCTGACTCAGGAGTCAGAGGGGGAAGTCGGGCTGTTCGACATTTCACAGCTTTTGATTTTTTTCCCCATTTCTGAGAAATGGAGCCGACTGGTCCTAAACGCTTTCGTACCATAGGGTGGATGCTTCAAACCTGCTTTAAAGGAGTTCACTGGAAGCATGAGCTACACGCTACAGAACACTGGCCCAGACAGGGATCAGACCAAAATAAATGGAAATGAGTCGTAATGCAAACAAAACAATTCAGCAAAATTATTTTTATGACTTTACACTTAGAATTCATGAAAAAACATTTTCGTTCATAGCTGGAATTAATCTGGAGGCCTCAGAGTTTAATGGGGTTTTCCCCCCCGAAAAGTTTCAACTTCACATTTTTTGTTTAGTTTTTTTTATAAATAATGAATTCGAAGAGTTGATCCTAAAGAAATAAGGATCTTCAAATTTCACCAGACATAGTTTGTTGTATATTAAAAGTTAAACCAATTCTTTTTTAATATTAAGTTTACATATCGTAAATGCTAAGCCAACATATTTTAAAGACTAAGTTAGCTAAGTTAATGTATTTTAAACGCTAAGATAACATTTTAAAAGGCTGAGATGCATTTTAAAGGCTAAGCTAACATTTTTAAAGGCTAAACCAAAAAAGTTTAAAGGCTATGCTAACATATGCTAAAGGCTAAGCTAACATTTTTAAAGGCTATCCTAACATTTGTAAAGGCTAAACCAAAAAACTTTAAAGTCTATGCTAACATATTCTAAACTAACATAATTCAAAGGCTACGCTGGATAACTTAATGCACTTTAATTACTAAGCTAACATATTTTAAAGGCTATGCTAACATATTATAAAGGTTTAGCTAGCTAAGATTATGTATTTTAATGATAGGCTAGCACATTTTTAACACTAAGCTAGCTATGCTAATGTATTTTGAATGCTAAGCTAATGTATTATGAACACCAGGCTAACGTGTTTTTTCAAGCGTGGTAATGTGTTTTAAATCACATTAGCTCATTAACAGTTAACGTTGCATTTCTGATACCCGTTTAAATTATAGGTCAAAGCAGAAGTTATTTGGATGCATTTAGTTTTGTTGTTGATTTATCATTCTTCAAATGATGATTGAATTAAACACGTAGAGTCTGAAAGGTTCACTGACCGGTCATACAATAAAAGCTGATGATGTTCAAATTACAAACATATTACAGAACAGAGACATCAATGCTTTTCTACTGTGTATGAGAAGGTTGAGGTAAACAGGAAAGTTAGAGTCAGATGAAATCGTAGCTGCATCAATTCAGCGGTAAAATAACTTCCACCAGTGAGAGTGAGCTTACCTCCCGAGCGATGCTGCTCAACGCCTCATCCTCCGCCGAGAACCGATCTTTTACAGGAGCACGCTTCCTACCAGCGCCTTGTGTCCCCATGTTAGAGTACTAAATGAAACTTCACCAAAATGTAAGGTTGGGTAAACACACCGGCCTGGATGGAAAAACCTGGAAGAGACAGAGGAAACGTCTGAAAAACTATGGGAAGCCCGACAGGAACACTTTCCGTGTTATGCTACTTATGCTAGCATGCTGTAGGTATGGTTTAAGCAGTAAAAAACATTTTTCTAGCCTTTCTGCCATAAGTTTTCATATATGCAGCAGAGACGTTTATGTGTGTGCGTGGGAGTTTTATTTCACAAAAATGAAAAACAATTGCAGAGTTGACATTTTTAACTGACTCATCCTAAACTAGCCATTAGCTGTTAGCACAGCAATCAACACACACCATCAACATGACCTAATCCAGCATGTTTGACTTCATCTTAACCACCTAACACAGAACTTTTGACCACTTGAAAGGAGTCTTCTCACCGTAATAACTTCTACACCAAAGAGGGTTGATGCTGGGAACTGGTAGAGCTCAGGCATGGTGCCTTCACTCATTCAACAAAGTTTTAATTTCTCTGTTTCTGACTGCAACTTCCACTCATAACTTTTTAGTAAAAATAAACTCTAGTAGATCACATCTGCAGTCTCCAAAAATTGACAGTACTCTAAAAGTTTTTAAACCAGTTTTTCCAAATATTATTTGATGTAACTGGTGTAGAGGAAAGGTACCGCTCATTAATTCAGATTTTTAAAGGACTGAAAAAAAAAAGTCCAACAGCAAACTGATAAATTGGTATATTATCCCCATTTGTGCATCAAAGCATGAGTCCCCATCCTTTCCGTGATTGTTATGCATTTGGTTGCTGATGCATTTACTGACCAAAACGGAGGGAAGTCCGAATTTTTTATTAATTTAACAAAGAATTCAGACTTCTAATAACTTGTCAGGCTAATCACTGATTAAAACCAATCAAGAAAAATTGTCTGATACCAATTTCTGGACAGCTGATTGGAGCAGCTCTAGAAATCATCTACCTACACCTGTGGTCAGTAACCTTTTCAGGTCAAACGGTTTTGGGCTGCTGCCATAAACCGAAATAAATGAGCCATCTATGTGCACTCCTCTGCAGTTGTCACAACCATACACCTATGCTTTGATGTCTTGTTGACTGAAGCAGAGTTACGCTGTCTGCTTAGAACGCGTCAGAACCAGACGCCATCCAGCTGCTGGTGACATGAAAAGCTGGGGTAAATATAAAAACCCGCACATTTATATCGATCTATGAATGCACCAGACAGAACACGCAAAGCCGACAAGTCCAGCTAAAACAGGATGTTCAGTCAGAATCGACTAATCGTGGCAGCCCTAAATATGTACTTAATGAACTGAGGTATTTTGAAAGTTATGACAATGCAAGCTCGAATTTATCTCCATTTTTAGATTTTTCCAACAAAAGGAATCCTCTAATCTTCACAGTGAGAAAAACTATTTCGTAAAATAAAGCATAAAAAGGGAAAATTACAAAAGTTAGGTTACCAGCTTCAAATGTACATCGCAGAGTTGGAAGCTGAGAAACATTAAATCACTTTTAAAAGCCTTGTACAGTCGGGCACTCTAATGTTGGAAGAGTTCAGTGCAGATATTTCATTAAAACATAAACTGCAAACAGAACCCTTCTTGTTGTCTTTATAATAAAAAACATCGTATTTTGTTACGCAAGAGCCACAGTGGAGGGCCCAGAAAGCCACATGCGGCTCTAGAGGCGAAGGTTGCAGACTCCTGGCCGTTTTCCGAATCGTTTCTTAGACACGATTTGAACGGCAGCTTTATTGTCAATTCAACGTCAACGGATTCAGTCATAGATGCTTCAGATTCAAGCAGCGTCGGAGGCGTTCTTGGTTTCCTGCACGTTTAGGTAGAAGTCAGGAAACGTCAGCGCGGGATGAGCACATCTGTCACGATGTCCTGGGTGTCAGCTGGATGTTACATCTACATCATCAGGTCCTCACTGATGTGTAGCCCCCCCATTAGGGTTTCTGATCGACGGACGCGGCTCACCACCTTTGAACCACCTTTAATGATACGCGCCGGTCTTCTGCTGCTTCATGACTAAGCTTGAAAACACTACATTTAATTCAACAGACTGATGAATGATTAATTTGAGACGGTTAGAGCAGCAGCAATTGTTTACAGACATTTTACGGGCTCGGATGTGGCCTGGTAGTTCTTCAGCTGACCCGAAGCGGTCAACGGAGCGTACAGATATAAATCCAGACGTGCTTAAAGTGCTTGTTTTCCACCAGAGACCGAATAGTCTGCTTTTATTTTGAAAAAGGGATTTTATTTTTAAGGCGACTGCAGTCATTTATTCATTTAAGTGTTGTTATATTTACACCCGAAAAAATAAACGTTTTTAAACATTTTGGGTGAAATTTTCACCATATAGAATTGGGGGAAATCGGAAATCAGCCGATATTTCCATACTTTAAAAAAACCTAATGGTAACATGGAAGCCAAACATCTTCAAGGAATATTTTTAGGATACGTGGATCAAAAAGGGTATAAAAACTTGTTTTTTCAAAATTAGAAAAACTGAAAGACTAAAAAAAGTTTAAATATGATTTTATAGTTCGAACAGCAATGCTAAAAAATATTCATTTACATTTCAAGGCAAGGCAATTTTATTTGTATAGCACACTTTCCACACAGGGCAATTCAAGGTGCTTTACATATGATTAGAATACAAATGAGCAGTTACAGTAAGAAAATAATCAAGAAAATACAACAATGTAGGGACAAATGAGTCAAAAACACAGGTTTAGTTCAGTAACTGATGTTGCTGAAGAAAGCTCACAGCTTTTAACACAAGAAAGCATTTACAGTAATTAAGACAATAATTTGTGTGACAATTAAAAACAAAAAAGTAAAAACAGTTACTCATAAGCGAGTCTAAATAGGTAAATTTTAATTTTAGATTTAAAAAGAGTTCAGTGTCTCTGCAGCTTTGCATTTTCCCAGTAGTTTGTTCCAGATGTGAGGAGCATATAACTAACTCGCGTCCATTTAACACCGGTTTGTTTCGTTTCATGAGCATTCATATCAGTTTTGTCAATTAAAGAAAATTAAAACATTGTAGAAATCTGCTTTTAGTTAAGAAAAAAAAATCTGCATCTGCAGAAATAGAAATAGGTCAGGTTTTTCTACAGATTGGCCATCTATGATCGGCAGGAAAACTGCAATCTGTGCACCGACGTACCGTAATTTCGTCTAAATTACTGCGCCGTGGACGACACTTTCTCCTTCCACTCAGCTTTCCATCAGCTTCAATAGCAAAGAAGGAAAACAAACTGAACATCTTGCAGCACATACCATAATATTTCTGTATGAAACATCTTTAAATTATATTTTGTTTTCATTAGTTTTAAGCCAAAACCATTTAAATAAACACAAGTAAATACTGGAAGTTTATCTCTCTATTAGAGTTTCATCGCAAATGACTCCAACACATTAACTTTTAGATTTTGTACCAACTATAGTTTATCTTGTTGCCCTTTAGGGAAACTAATTGTCCTCCCCTGGTTTAAATCATGGCGCAGACTGAATGCTCCATGACTTAATGGACCCAAAGTAAGGTATGCGCTCCCCGTGGAAATATTCAATGATCTAATTCCTTTGGATCGAAAGCTATAAGGCTACAGGTCGAAAACCCAAAGTGTTTATTAGAAGAACAATTAATAATTGTTGAATGAATAAACCCCCTCTAATATGTAACTTGTAATAACGTCCAACGATTGTTGATGATCGGAAAAATTCAAAAATTACAAATTTGACCCACGAGAATCAGCCGGTATTAAATGAACCGTTAGGAAACACACAAGCAAACAATACATTATTATTTGTACGTGTATTTATATGTACTTATAAATAATACTCAGTTTGATTTATTCATTGGTTAAAGAGATAACAATTACAGCTGGTTAGTTTTAACGTGCTTACTTAGCCACCGCTCCGAGGAGCTAACTGGGACGGCTAACCTAGCATTCCTTCTTTCAGGAATATCTTCCCGAACTTCCCAGTTTAAAATGTTCCTTCTCGTCTAAGAAAGCCGACGCTTTGGTGACCAAGAACCCGTCCGGTGACAGCGACACCCTCCAGCAGCAAAAACACAGCCGTAAAACCCAGTTACAGACATAAATAGCTGGGTGGGTAACAAAGTTAGCAGCGGAGCTAACCTCGACTCACCCCCTCGAGAGACACATAGGGCAAACTGGGGCTCCTTTTCTCCAAGCCGAAAATTAGGACTTTACCTTTCGCGACACCTTTGGGCAAGGCAGTTATTCTCCCGGGGATTCTGTCCTCTATCTACCGGTGTGTTTGGGCAGACCCATTCGGGTTTACTTCACAGGACGGAGGTGTTTTTGTCCACTCTGACAGCTGTCATCAGTCCGCCTTTCTTTCCTCTGCCCTCCTTCACTTTCCACACTGGCGAGCTGAAAAAGGTCCCGGATGTTAGGGAAAAAAATTAGGGTGTGATGCTGCGTTCAGGGGAAGCTGGGAAATACTTCTTCTTCTTCTTCTTCCTATTAGATGTATTGGCGGTTACCTGGGAAATACCACTTCTTAAATCAGTTTTATTTTGTTTTACAATAACCAAAGGCATGTTTTTACTCAACGAAGTAAAACGTAGCAGTCCAAAAGAAAGTATTCAAACATGAGTTAAAAAAGTATATATATAAAAAAAGTTGCTTTAGTTACCGATCACAAAATCTAATTTGTTTTCATATAACAAATGTATAATCGTACTACTACTGGGTAGCTATTAGGGACATTGTAAATAAAGTACAAATATTTTGGAAGAAATGTCCACCCAAAAAACACTTTTAAAAAAAAGAAAAAATCGTAAATTTTAGTTTTTTTTAGCTGTTATCTTAATAAAATTCCTGTAACTCCATGACTTAACACGTTTTTTCCCCCTGGTAAACTGTTACTCACCCAGAGTTAACACTTTCAGAACTAAGCCTTAAAACAGCTGTCTGGATTTTTAATTCCTATTTTAGTTGTAAAAAAGGGCAAACTGTATTAAACAAACAGATTATTTGCCTTAAGAATCGATTCAATTCTGAGTATTTTCATAAGAATCAATGTTTACATTTTTTTTTAACACAACCCTACTTTACAATATTACTATGGTAAAAGTGAAAAGTATGGTGTTGTAAAACAACTCTTGAATTTTTTTTTTTCCCCAAAAGGTTACACAAAATCTGAGTAAACGTAACTAGTTCCTACACACTTCTGGTAATTAGGCAATGAGTTTTTGTAGAAATCTAAAAGTATTTCAATTGTTTAAAATAATTTTACAGTAGGCTGGGTGATATGGCTTAAAAATGAAATCTCAGATTTTTTCAAACCAAATCCGATTTCTGATATATAAAGACAATGAAATACTTTCCTAAAAGTGCTTACTTAAGTCAGTACTTAATACAACCAGCTTTTACTGCACTTGCAGCTCTTCTGGGCTAGATCTCTATCAACTTTACACAACTGGAGACTAAAATCTTTTCTTCTTTTCAAAACAAATCAAGATTGGATAAAGGGCATCTGTTAACACCAGTTTTCAAGTCTTACCACAGATTCCCTATTGGATTCAAGTCAGAACTTTGACTGGGCCATTTTGGCACATGGATGTGCTTTGATCTAAACCATCCCATTGTTGCCCTGGATGTTTATTTAGGGTTGCGGACCTCAACCCAAGTATTTTAAGCCTGACACTGTGGGTCAGCCTTTTGAGAATGCTAATATTTTGTTTCTACAACATTGAACACATCATACAAGTCAACCGGCGACCGATTTTTTAGCTGAGAAACAATGGCAAAAGTCCAAATGTAACGCTTCAACAATCCGGAAAAGTGCTTCTTAACCCTGGATTCCCTGACATTTTAAAAATACATTTCCCACATTCTTGTCCCCTCCTTTTACGTTGAGCTCCAAGTTTTAGAGATTGAGAGGCCTTCCTTAGGACCACTGCAATATTTAGTTCCTTTAATACATTCTCAATCAGATTAAGCCTGGGGGTTGGGCTGTGAATCAGCCAAAAATATTATCTCTTCCAAACATGTTAGCCAAATTGAAAGATTACCTGAAATCTAAACCTGCCTGAGATGTGAATAATCTCTGGCTCAACTGTACGTGTCTAACAGTCGTTTGATAATCACACTTTTGACTTTAATTTGGAAGCTTTCTGTTTGTTAAGATTAGACCAATGCTGATGAGAAGCAAAGTATGCATATGAATAAAATCCTCTCGTGTGATATGTTAGGTATAATAGAGGACCTATAATGCTGTGGGCCTGTTTCTCTTCCAAATCCCCAAATCAGAGTTGATAACATCAGGAACCCATCCAAATACAAACACACATTTTAAATAAAATTCTGATTATACTGTTCCAGGAAGCTGGAAACAAGTAAGATCGGATTCTTGAGCAAAACACTAATAGAAAAGATATTACCAAATCCAGACACAAATTGTTATTTTTCCATGACTATCTCAGTGCCCGGGCAGTAAAGCTGAGGGCGGAGAAGACAGCAGAAGATACATCACTATGAGCGATTTAGAAACACGGTGCAAAGAGGAACGAACTCCAACCTTCTGAAACATTACACGACTAAGTCCTGTTATACAGTTCAATAGCTGCCAGGATATCAATTATTGTGATAACAGTGGATATAAGTATGGGACTCACATACTGTACTTGGATTATAGTGACATTTCCTCAAAATAAACAACTCAATTAACTCAAGTAAAAGTAAAAGGTAGGACTGAGTGGCAGATTGTACTGTCTGACTTACTATGTAACTGGACAAAAAAAATAAAACAAGGTGGAAACTAGATTCAAGAGCAAAAAGATGAAATGTCAACAAAACGGTTATAAAATGTGATTTAACTTGTGAAAAATCTAAAAGAATGACGTCATGTGAAAAGTGCATTTTAAAGAACAAAATAAAAAAAATGGGTAAAAATTAAAGATGCAACCATAACACTTTTTTCAAACCGATACCGCAATCTGAGTACTTGCTGATACTGAGTAGCAAAGGCAGTACTTCTACCTAAGGGTGGGTATCGATTCAAATTTCAAGAATCGATTCGACTCAGATACTCAAGAGATAGAATCGATTATCACAATCTGATTCAATCTAATCCAGTTTGATATTTATATGGGTCAGTGCTATTAAAAACTTCTTTTTTTTTAAGCCATTATCGTAACGATATGCCTGTGATTCAAGGACAACACTGGGTGAACAGAAAACTATATTAACCTTTTAAGACACAAGACTTAGAATGGCCGTCTGGACTTTTCCTTCCTATTTTAGCTGTGAAAAAGGCAAACTATTTAAAAAAATACAATAGATTTATGAACTTGCGAATCGATTCGATTTCTATAAGAATCGATTTGGTGACATTTTTTCAACACAGCACAACTTCTACCACACACACACACAAAAAAACATAAAAAAGAAAATATTAATTGAAAGGACCTCAACACTAAAATTTCAAGTGAAAGAAAATCTATGGGAATCTTCAATGCGAATTTGTTGCAGAGCTTCCACATTTAAGTATCTGTTCATGGTATCAGTTAATTGATACAAGTACATTAAAATGGTACTGACCAGATACCGGCATTGGTATCAGTGCATCCCTAGTAAAAACAGAATACATATGTTAGAACAGTAGAATGTAGCCTATTTTTAATGGTAAAATCTTCAGTTTACTGTTTGACTGTACTTATAAATAGCTTAGCAGTTCCAGTAGATAAAAAACAAAAGAAAAGTGAAGCTTGTGTTCAATAAAGGCTTCTCACTTTGACATCCATTTTGTTTATGTTACTAGATTGTTTTGCTTGAAAAATCCTAGTTTTTTTTTTTTATCCAGAGGCCGGTAGATTAACCAGATAATATATGTAAGATCAGCGTTACTCCAAAGATAATTTTACAATTACTCAAGGAGATGTAACTAGTTACTACCCACCTCTGAACATTACCAAGTATTATGGACACAGTCATCCTAATTTTGCTACTGTGCATATGGTGCTATGCATATTCTATCCACACGAGGGCGGTGTTGGATAATGATATTTGCATAAAAGTGTTCCATACATGTACTGTTGAGTCAAAAAAACAAAAACAAAAAGAAAATGGTGAAAGTGTTCAATGTTTTTCACAACTCATTTCAGAAAATGAAACTCACACTTTATTAGGATGAATTACGCACGGAGTCAAATTGTTCAGTCCTTTACTTCTTGTAATTTTGTTGATTATGTCTTACTGATGATGAAAACCCAACGTTTTGTGTCTGGGGACGATGAGAGACACCAGAACCAAGGATGAAGATGACCTGAAGGCAGCAAGCAAGGGAATTTGAGCTTCCTGAACGCCTCAGCAGAACCACAGTCTCATCTCCTCCGTGCTTTGCTGCATTAATGCAAAAGAAGCCCCAACCGAATTCGGAGAGCATGGAAATGAACAAAGCTGGCAGCCTGACATTTCATTTTAAAATACAAGAATTTATCAATATTATGCAAGAGTAAAGTTTTCCAAACACTCAATTTTGGGTTTTCATTATCCGTATCTTTCCTTATTACAAAAATGACAAATAAATTCCACACTTGGGCTCTATGTGGGATTAATCTATAAAATAAGTTTCTGAAAGGACGGACAGCAAATATTTAACCTTTTCCCCATTATTTATTTGTATATGCAACCCTTTTTAATAATAAAAAAAAGAGTAATCTTTTACAGATGCTGACAAATGTCATGATAGTGATGGAGGGCCCGCATGCAGCAAAAAAGATAAATAAAAAAAAAAATGAAAAGATTTAATGACAAAAGATAATAAACTTACAAAAACCATCAGGAGGCAAAATCACAGGGAGTAATGACAAAAAACTAGCAGTGAGACATATGCTGAAGAGAAATGACACAGAAAGCCTGGCAACCAATTTACATAGAAATAGATGCAGGTGAGGGAAAGATAACATGTGAAGGCAATTAGCTGGGCTGGGGAGAGGAATGGCAAGGAGGAAAACAGGAGTTAAACAATTCAATTTCAATTCAGTTTATTTATATAGCGCCGTTTTTAAACAGATGTCATCTCAAGGCACTTTACAAGAAGAGTTATTACAATACAATGTTTAGTTTAGGAATTAGAGAACCACGGAAGATTGCGTCGTGTAATTCTCAGCAATCCCTCACACTGAGCAAGCATGAAGCGACAGTGGAGAGGAAAAACTCCCTTTTAACAGGAAGAAACCTCCAGCAGCATAAGCGGCCATCTGCAGAGACCATCTAGGGTTTGGAGAAGGCAGCAGAGACACAGAAAGAGGAACAGAACTGATGCAGAAGCAGAAGTTGGTAGCAGGACGTGGAGAACACTGCAATGCCATCTTAGTCAGGGTCGTCAAGCAGGGCGGGTCAGGAGCACTTACTGTAGGTAGAGACTAAGAGAAAGCAGGTTAGCGCTTGAATTGACAGCACATCATGCAATTGGGGAGAAGTAGGAGAGAAAGTAGGAACAGAAATCCATAACAAACTAACTAAATAAATCTAAGAGGAAATATCTAATCAAAGAAAAAGGAACTTAAAAAACAGATAAACTAGGAAATTATAAATAAAAGGTAAAAACAAAATAAAACAGAAAGGTGAAAACATCTAAGAACAGGAAGGGGAAAAATATGGAGACAAGGAAGTGCCAAAATCAAAAGACTAAAGTCCTACAGTGAAACATAAACACCAAGAAATAACTAAAATGATGATTTTACAAAATAAGGAAAAGTACAAACTAAAACTGTAACACAAAACCTCACATTATCACAACAAACTGTAACTTAAATTGATGAAATGGTAACGTCCACGTCACATCACATCCTGTATGACAGATTAGCGTCCTCTGGCAAAGATTATGATGTAATCTACGATCTCAGGTCCACTTGTGAAGTTTGAGCCCAGAAAATCTGATCAAACGGAAAGTGTAAAGAGACCTCCAGGACCTGTGGCGTAATTTTGCGATTAACCCCATAACACTGCACTTGTGCAAACACACATCTTCACCTCATCACAGAAAGTCGATGCTAATGACTGTTTTGTCTCTGATCGGCCGTCTCCGACTCCGCTCGGCGTTGTGCAGACAGGATTTACTGCAGTCTTAACCTTGAGACATCATCAGCCCCTCTGTCTCCATGCCATCACCTACGATTACTTTTCTCTGCAGTCATCACTCCAAACATGCCAATTATGCATAATTTACAGCCAAAAAATGATGCAGGGATCATATCCAAGCAAAAGAGGGGGGGAAAAAACAACAAGAAAATCCAATCTATTATCCTGACAGAATGAAACCACATCTAAATCACGTACAGTAACAGAATGAAGTACTGTATGACTCTATGGCTTTTACATATCCCTTACCAAAAAGTAGTGTATGCAAGTATGCTTTATTAGTATACTAATTTAAACTAAAAATAAGAGAGTATACGTTCAGTTTACTCTTAATGCATGTATTTGAAAATATCCTTTGGTACATTCACATTATTATGCTTGGCTTTAACTGAAAAGTAAACTTAAAGTCTAAGTATACTTAGCTCATACTCATATTTAAACTTGTGACTGATATACTTAAGTGGTAGTGTATTAATAGTACATTTTATTTCAGACAGTTTTACACTCAGTTCTGTTTCAGGGGACTGTTCTTAACAAGGATAGAGACTGAGGTTACATTTTACTGGAAATAATTGGAGCCAAGTACAATTACCCAAATCTATGTTTGTGACATTTTTTTTCTTAGCACTAAACATGTAGAAGAAGTGTGAGATTTGGGCAGACTGTGGCTCAGGAGTTAGAAGTCTGGTTTGTAATTGGAAGATTGCGTGTTCGACCCCAATTCCTGACTCAGTACTCTTCACTGTGGACTTTTTACAATTAAAATGGGCACTAGACGTTTACTGGTAGTAAACTTAACAGTGTACCTAGAAGATTACTCTCAGTATACATTTAAAGTGTACTTTGACAAACAAAAAGTACACTTAATGTTCATTACAAGAAAGCTAAAAGCATGGCTTTAAGTGTACTTCAAAGTGTAATTTTATAAACTTCAAGTCGGCCAATTTAGTCCAAAGAAGTTTACTTATGGTAGGGATCCAAGGATAAAAAAATTTTTCCATTCGAAAGCTTACCGATACTTGGATTTGAGAACTTGCCGATACAGATGATGTATGATGGCGAATTAGATTAAATGTTTTTTTTATAAAAATGACCACAAAACAAAAATTTCAAGTGAAAAAGAACATTTTCTGTGAAATTATTGCGGAGTTTACACATTTTAAGTATCAGTTCATGGTATCTGTTAACTAACCGATTCCGATACGAGTACATAACGATGGTATCGGTATCGTTGTATCCCTACTTGTTAGTAATCTGCTACTATATTTTTATCAGCGTACATGGGGAAATATACTTTTCCATACTTGGGTGTACTACTCTTTGGTAAGGGATGTGAAGGACATTGTTTGTGCATGTGGTTGAACAAGCTGGAGGGCCTGCAGGCGGCCGGACAGCGCTGGAGTGTGTTTGTCTGCTTTTACAGCCCTTTTAGCTCTCAAACACTCAGCTTGTTTTCTTTGGGACAGACAGCCGTGTACTCAGCTGCTCCAGATCTGCCTGTCTCCAGTCATTTCTGTCCTCCTCTGTGTCCTCACCAGTGTGCATGCGAGAGGAGGGATTTATGTAATTTTACATGGCAGGCGCTGCTAGAGTGCTTAGTGGCGCGTCCCGCTGTGCTAACAGGACTGGATGAATTGTTAACTGGGTCTGTCTTTAAGCTGGACCGTCCACTGGAAGGGGTGGAAAGCCACAGAGCCTCAGCTTGTAATTACCCCATAGAGAGCAATGCTGCCCCCTCTTTCCATCTCCTCTTGAGCCTTTTGAAGATGCTCCGTAGGGAGCTGGTGGTAATCAGCACACATGACTCATTGATTATGTCTCTGCCGTCTTCCAGGAACACAGCTCAAAGACGGGACGCGGCGGGTGGGTTGGGGGTTAATGTGTGTGTGTGTGTGTATGGGGGTTGTCCTGTGCCGACAGGCTGGCCTTACAGATACAGACCCAGGCCCCTGTAATATTTTGTATCCTACTATCATTGTTCCTCTGTGTGAGTGGCTCTTCAGTGGCCTGAGGAGTCAAGAGGAGCATGCGTGTTCTGAGGGGATGCGCCACGGATCTGCAGGTTTTATCCCCCCATTGGTGCAGCCATTACGAGTCAGAAGTGCACCTGGTGCTCCTGGATGAAGAGATAAGGACTCATTTCTGTGCCTCCCTTGCCAAATCGATTCCAGCTTTAATTTACAGAACGGCAAAGTCAAGTTTATTTGTTGAACGAGGTTCTGCCGAAACACCATACCCATCAGAATGATATACTGTACTTTAGGTGAATTCACATGTGCAGCAGTAACATTTTTACTTCGTCTCTTTTGGTGTTTAATATTAGTTCAAATCGAGTTAAAATGCATATATTTTAGAATTGGGTGGGGGGTTCAGGCATTTAAAGGAATGTATTTTTGTCCTTTGACCTTAAGGTTAGAACATAAAACTTGTGGGTTGGTAAAAAATTGGTTTGACAACTCAACTAACGGTAAATTAGTCTGACAAAGTATGTTAGACTGACAGAACAGTGGCAGCTTTCATTCCCAGGATGCTTTACGGGAAAACAAATGTAAATCAAAAGCAAAAATATGATAGAAATGAGCTGATAAAGATGATTCTGGAAAGCAGCAGCAAATAGTTAATTGATTCTGTCCTGATTTAAAGGAGATGACTGTTTCTGCACGTCTTAAGCCGTCAGGATGTTCTTTCCACAGCTGAAGAGCAGAGAAACTGAACACTGCCTCCGGTTGCTAAGTTCTGCTCCAGGAAACACGGCAAGAACAGGCCTCCATGAGCAGAAGGGAAAGTACTGCAAATTTTCAAACATCCTGCAATAAATCCCCACTTAAATGCATTCCAATATTGCAGATAGTGAACATAAGGAAGAGCAGAGTACGGACCAGCACAATTTGACAACAGCCAGTCCGTAGTTGTGAGCAAACACAGGCTTGCCTCACGTAAACACAATTCTTAGAAGGACGCTTCTGAGAAGAGTCCGTGATTATCACCATCAGGACTTCCTTTTAAACAGTAGTTTAACTGAAGCTGTTTACTTTTAGTTTGGGTTTTACTGTTTAAAAAACAGAAGATAACTTGGTTTTAGGAGGAAGTGATGATTCTGATCACTTGTAGCTGGGGGGAAAAAAAAGCTGCAGACCGTCACCAGAGGCCGTGCCTTTTTCTACCCAAACCGTTTCATTTCAGACTATGATCAGTGCACCTTTTACCAGATAGTTCCCCCTGTTCGTCTACATCTGTGGTTCCCAACCCGCGGTCCGCACAAATCTGTCTTGATGATGATGAGCTCTAAAGCCTGACTGAAACTTCTCAAACAGCTCATTATTGTTTAAATGATCACATATCTGGTGTGCAACTATTTTCTCAAGAATTTTAGATAAGAAGGGAAGATTAGATATCGGTCTATAGTTAATTAAGTCGTTTTGATCAAGAGAGGGTTTCTTAAGTAGAGGTTTAATTACAGCAATCTTAAACTCCTGTGGTACATATCCATTGACTAAGGATAGATTCATTATATTTAAAATTGGAGCAGCGATCAGAGGGAAAACTTCTTTTAAGAGTTTAGTTGGGATTGGGTCTAAAACGCAAGTTGAAGGTTTAGATGAAGCTAATAATTTTAGTACATCACAAAGTTTGGCTGCATTAAAGCAGTTTAAGCATATATTAGGTTCAAGAGACCTATGGCTCTCTTTTTTTAAATAAAGTCACAATTTTGCCACTTTTTCATGATAAGAAAAGATTTGTGGGGCACACAGCTGCTCCTGTCCTATCAACATATCCCACCCGAGCGTCGGCTGGATGCAGCTCCTCCAGAGTTAGCTTAGGCCGCATGGTTGTGCCAGGGTGGAACGATCATGTTCTAGATTGAACGGAACGCCGTGAAATGTTCATCGCTTGGGAAGTTGTTTCAGAGCCTAACCCTGCTTCAAACGTCTCCACATCTTCCTCCCTGACCTTCCTGCTGGCTCCGTTGCTCTTTATGATGCTGTTTCTTCTCTGATTTTCTCAAACAAATAGTGAGGCTGTCACAGAACAGCTGCATTTGCACTGCAACGACATCACATGCAGCTAGACTCCACCTACTAATCAAATAAAGTCCAAATAAAATGGGTTGCTCTGAATTTTATTCAGGGGTAAAAGAGTAAAAGGGGTCAAAAACGAAAATATGCCAAACGTTTGAGATTTTTTATTTATGTTAGGGCTGGATATTTATTTAATTTTCATGAATCGATTCAATTTCGATTCTCAAAAGTTAGGATCGATTATCACAATCCAATTCGGTGTGATTCAATTTGACTTTTTTTTTTTACATTTTATTACATTTATTTCATTTTAAAATTATAAAAATAAACAGAAGCAAATAAAGTATACATCAACATATTGGAAGAAAAAAACACATTCGAATGAAAAGGAGCCGAAAGAATTAAAAAAATCTTATAATTTACAAAGAAAATTATTTGTCAAACATACAATATTATAAACTCAGTCACTTTCTAATTTTAAAATATAATCATTGACATTTTAATTGACCTTTTCATAATTACTTAATACATTTGATTTTATACATTTCTTAAATATAGCAAGTGAACTTGACTCTTTAATTTTCCTGTTAAGGACATTCCACAATTTTACAACATTTACAGAAATATTGCATTCCTTTACTTAGTCTGATCAAGTTCAATATAGAGTCCATACATATGTCTGGGTCAGTGCTATTAAAAACACGTTTTATTGAGCTGTTGTCTTAATTATATGCCTGTAATTCAATGACTTAACACTTGGTGAGTAAGACTTTACCAGGAAAAAAAACTCTTTTAACAGTTTCAGAACTAAGGCTTAAAGTGCATGTCTGGATTTTTTTATTCCAATTTTAGCTGTAAAAAAGGGCAAACTATGTTAAACATGTAAACCAGCTTTTGAACTTCTGAATTGATTAGATTCTTTGATTTTGTATATACGAATCAAGTCAAAATCGATTTTTCGATTACTTCAACACAGACCTAATTTATAAACATTTTTAAAAACTGTGTGTCACTTTTCATTAAGTTCAGTGTTTCTAAACCCTGGTCCTTAAGGCGCAGCGTCCTGCATCCATTAGATGTTTTCCTGCTTTAACAGACACGATTCAGTCGTTTGCAGTTCAGTAAAAGCCTGTTAATCAACCATCAATCGAAACGAGTTTTGCTGAAGCAGGAAAACATGTATAACACTCTCCCACTAATTTTAGGATGATAATGTTCCCAGAGCTCGGTATAGACTCCATTCGGTGCAGAGATCATGATTTGGTTGAACTTTTCTCTTTTTAGTCGACAGCAAAGCTCTCAGAGGACACTTCACTTGGCTTTTAGAGAGACATCTCTTGGTAATGGAGTGGCCAAAGTAAGGAGACCATAAAACAGCCATAAAAATGTCTTTTGATGTTTCAGAGCTTGCACTCTGGCCACCTGTGGGGTTGGAGCTGTGCTAAGCAAAGATCATTGGGTCATCACATGCCAGCATACTGAGTTAAAAGCCTGAGGTAACACTCAGGGTGCAGAAACCTTGCTAAGACTGACAACTGCGTTAACGGGAAAAATTCTGATGTTATTTTTTAAAAATGTGTCTCAGATCTTTGACCTGCAACTCCACACGCAACGAAAAATATATTAATCAAGCCGCCTGTCACGAGTGATTTATGCTATACGGCTGCTGTTTATGCTGAATTGTCCTCTGGCAGTCATGCATTGTGGATGTCTTGGTTTTTCTCATGTCTGTGACTCATCCGCTTTCTTGTCCCTTCACACGGAGCATTAGCGGCGCTGGGTGTGTTGTCCGGGCGTGTTCGGATGGCAAAACAGGAGGCGGGGGGAGCGTGGATCTGCAGACAAGCTCCATACACTCGCACACACGCACATCTTTGTTGATAGCCACGCCGGAACAGAGCCAACAGGAAAAGGGCCCGCAGCAGAGAAAGTTAAAATGCCGGTGAAGCAATTCTGTCCACTCAGGATTTGTAGAAAGGGCTCACCGTGTCTCTATCCTGCCAGGGGTTGTGACCTTTTGTGCTGCAGAACATATGTCAGCATGCTTCTTCTGGTTGTTAGCCTCCCCTCCGGTCCCATCTTCTGACCGATAACATTTGAAGCACTTAAAGTCAGTAATTCTGTCTAAAAAGGCAAATCATAAATAAGGCAGCTGCCAGGCAGAAAGCCCTGCACCTTGTGGATGTTTTTCCTGCAGGATTTCAAGCTCTATGAGGTCCCGGGCATTCTAGGGGGTCTATATAATTCTTTATTTGCTTGTGTTTAGCATCTTCGTGCTTGCTGGCCGGTATAAAGAGAATGAGCGGTCTAATCAGGGTCTTTTGAGTGGCTTATTTACCAACTGGCATTTGGTGAAAGGGTGTCAGAGGGAAAGTTTCTCACACCCCGGGGTAGAGCCTTAACACCAGGACTCATTCAGATGTGTTGTGTTTGTGTAGAAAGAGGAACTCGTTTTGCCGCCCTCCCGCTTTGTGCCGACACGACAAAGTTAATCCATACCCAGACGCTTTTTATTCAGCTTTTCACTTCTGTTTCTGAATCATTTGTAAACATTCGCCGGCTTGCCCCGTGTGTTTTTGTTTTGACAGCATAATGGATGCCATGATACGATGAGAGGCTTGCGCTTTGGAATATAAAGAGAATAATTAAGCTGCCCGCCCTATAATCAGCAGATCTACAATGTCGTGTCGACTGTGCAATGATAAAAAGCAGTTTCTTACAGTGAAAATGATCTTATGGAGGCAGAAACAAGTCACTTTCTTCCAAAAGGATTCAACTTTTTCTGGTTTTGTCAGGCTACAGAAACAGATTTATGTGTATTTAACTGGAATAACCATGGACCCCCCTTGTTTATGGGTGTGAGGGACCACCACCACCCAGGAATAGCTAAAATCCACAAAAATTCCATCTAAATGTGGAGTAAACATGTTGACTTAGGTTCAGGAGCGGGGACCACGTTTCAGAGCCACTTCGTACACCCTAATTAGTCCCAATCCAACTCTTCCGGTACCCCGCACCTGTTCTACATCTCTAATCACTTCACGATACACTTATAAGCTCTGCCTGCTCTTCATCCCTCGTTTGGCTCGATCGTTTCGCCCCTCCCTTCCCCTCCCTGTAGGTTCTGGGTACCTGCCGACCCATCGCCGCTCTTCGCAGGGTCTTGCTGACCCGCTTCTTCTCTTCCGGGTAACTGCCGACCCGCTTCCCCTCTTTCGGGTACCTGCCGACCCGTCGCCGCTCTTCACAGGGTCTTGCCGACCCGCTTCGTCCGTTCCGGGTACCTGTCGACCTGTCGCCGCTCTTCGCAGGGTCTTGCCGACCCGCTTCGTCCGTTCCGGGTACCTGCCGACCCGCTTCGTCCGTTCCGGATACCTGCCGACCCGCTTTTCTCCTCCGGGTACCTGCCGACCCGTTTCTTCTCTTCCGGTTACCTGCCGACCTGCTTCTTCTCTTCTGGGTACCTGCTGACCCGCCCCTTCGACCCTTCCCCCTTTTTCTTAGCAGCATCAATCGGACACAGCCCCCACGTTCCGTGCCCCTGTTCACTCCTGTCCTACCTCTTCCAATCTCTTTTAGGTTCCGTTCCCACAGAAGTTCCGTCGTGGGCTCGGAGTGTTGGAGAACGAAGCTCCATCTGGTCCGATGTCCTGCTTAACTACGATGCCCCCTGCCGTGTGGGGGGGATTGGCCATGCTCCGGGTGACCAAGCATCCTCCATGCTCTCTTCTGTCTCCTTAGACCCCCAGACGGTCGCGGCCGACGACCGCTCGTTCTGAGCCCGGTTCTGCCAGAGGTTTCTTCCCGTTAAAGGGGAGTTTTTCCTCTCCACAGTCGCTACATGCTTGCTCAGTACGAGGGATTGCTGAGGAACCGCTCAACCCCACGTTGACGACTCGGCAATCTGCTGGGATTCCTTACTTAGACAAACTTTTATCTGATTGGATTGCAATGACTTGTAAAGGTCCTCGATATGATTTTTTTTATTCGGTGCCTTGTATATTGTATAGGCTTTTGTCTGAGGGGGGTTCTGAGCAGGTTCGGAAAGACGATTCCTCGAAGACTGCACCCCCACACTGAGTCTTCGCCTGGGTCTCCGACTATGTCCCTCCTCAGACCATTCAATTCTCCACTCCTTCAATAAACTGTTAAAATTCTCAATCTGTGGCGTGGTCCTTGCTAGTGAAAAGCTTATTTATAGAGAAAGGCCTATTTAATATCTTCAACACCAAATATACCTTAATATGCATTCATATGTACAGTGTGAACTGTTTTAGCACTACAACAGAAGTTAACATCCTTATCTCAACTCTAGGTATTAGAGCCAATCAGCACCAACGAAAACAATAATAATTCCTCGATCTGTTGAATTTACAAACTCCACACAATGTTGTCTCAAGTAGCTATTGCCAGTTTTTTTGGAACTTCTCAGGATCCATTTCAATCTGAATATTTTAGTTATGCTTTATGAAAAAATCAGTGGCTAGGCTGGTTTTCTTCTTCATAATCTGGAGTCACAGAGAAATACTGAACCGTCTTGTAGGTGGGGGGCCACTGTATTGTGAGAGAAGTTCTCCAAATCTGTAAAATTCTGCTGTCAGCAGCTCTCTTCAGGTGAAACAAGATTTTCTGTTAGATTTAGTTATGGATTTTGACTATTTTTTGGCCATTTTAAGGCAATATTTTTACTCTCATGAAGCTTGGACTCCCTGTGGTTCTGATCATTTCTCTGAAACTCTTTCCTTTCTAAAATACATCTGAAGTTCTAGTGTCAAAACTGATCGACCCAAACCTATTTGAAAATGTTCAGGATTTCATCTGCTTTGAAAAAGGTTCTACTTCTGTGTAAAGAAAAAATAACATTTCCTGCAAAAATGCCATGTGAATGCTGTAAAATGGATGCTTTTGCTGAAAAAGTTGCAGAAGAATTTCAAGTCAACTGAAAAGTATTTGCTAGGAATGAGCAGAAAAAAATAAACATATACAGCAAGTTTTCTTACATAGCAAAACTGTCCAAAAAATATGCAAGAAATTAGCTAAAGTGACCTAAAATGCTAACGTTAACAAAAATGCTAGTGGTAGCATGTTGCTTAAAATTAAAGAGTATATTGCAGGTTAAATATTTTTTTAAATGCACATTGAAAGCCTAAAAATTACTATTTTAAATATTTATTAAGGTTAATTTAAATTTCAAGAGGGGGTACTCATAGACTATGAGCTGACTCAGCTCAGTAGGTAGATATCGGGTCAAGCAGTCATGTTATCGATAGTAAGTGTGTTCACTAGTATTGAGATGTGTTTATTTTTCTTAAAAATTGTAAATTATTGTGTTTGCTGAACAAACAGCAGCGAGTCAGAACATCAAGTCCAGAGGTTTACCCTAGCATTGTAGCTGCTGGATGTTCCCCTGGGGTTTTTCTCTGTTCCTCTCTTGGGAGGTGTGGTCTTGCCTGGGGCTCCTAGGTCCTGGGGCCCTCTGGGCGCCTGTGTCCCCGACTTCCTTCATGTCTGCATCGATTCCTGACGGATTCACGGCTCCTCAACCCAGCTATCAAACACTCGTATGGGGACACCTTATATCCACCAGCAATGCTCACACTCACACATAGGTGGGGGGACATCAGTCTTTACATATGCATTCTTGGGCTGAGGTTATCGTCAATAGATAATTGGTGCCAAGAGCTTTTCAGTGAAATTGTTGTTGTATTTATGTACCCATTTTTGTGTGTTAGGGTTAGGGTGTGTAGCTTTGAGTTCATATTATTTGGTTTGTTTTTTCAACGTTGCTCCTTTTTTCCCACCTCTGTGCCGCCCTGCTGATGTGGAGGACTAGGATGTTTTCTTGGGTTCTTTTTGTTCCCTTTCCTTTATTGTATCGTCAATTGAAAGTACTACCTCTCCTGCCTCTCCTTTATCTTCTCTCTATCTTCTCTCTTGTTTTTTTCATTTCCATGTCCATAACTTCAGGATATTAAACCCACAGTAACCTAGTAAAAGCTGTAATGCTCTGCTTGAGAAAGTAAATCTGTCTGTCACTGCCAGACAGCGTGGCACAGTGTGGGAAAAAACACCTAATAATTATTAAATAAAATCCATAGTCTTCTATCGATCTAGCTGACAGCACTCCCTTCTGCTACGTAACTTTCGGTCTGGTGGAAGTTTAATTTCCCCACAAAAACGACTCCAAAAGCTAAAATAATTTATGCATCAGCAAATTTTTAAACAGTACCTAATGTATTAATAATTAAGCAACTAATGCTAGCTAAAATGCTAGATATACTGAGGAAAAGTAAACCTAGAGTTGGTACTGCCACTCGTCATTCTCTTTATGCTGCTTTTTGGTGTTATTTTCGTTCTAAAATTATTCGGTTGAGCCAAAAGTTGATGCCTGCTTTCAAGATTTTCTGAGAAATTACCCGAGCCTGGACCTTTTGGAATAAAAAGCAACTCTACTTCTTAGTTCAGACATAACCTACCAAGAATACAGCAGACTGTTTCTGGAAACCTGCACTGTTTCCATCGACTGTGTGCTTCGTGGTTATGAGGAAAACATGCAAAACTTCTGGTGAATGGTGTGATAAATAAATGACATGACAAACAAAAAAGTCAACACTGTAAACGTCTTACTGCTTTGTCTTTATAGCAAATAAGCATTTCAGATAATGAGGAGTTTAAGTTTTTATTGAAAAAGCTGCTCCAGGCTGACATTACGTTTGTTGCCTTTAAAACCTTTTTTTGCTGCAGTAAACAACTACTGTCACCAAACAGCCTGAATAATTGGTACTTTACCTAGCATTACTAACAATACCTAACAATTAGTTAGCATTTATTGCACTCTCTGCTGACTAAGCAGCGCTCTAATCTGCTCAGGATGCCTCCTAGTGCCTCCCTTTAGATCACATGTGTCAAACTCAAGGCCTGGGGGCCAAATTAGGCCCTCCATATCCATTTATGTGGCCCTCTAAACTCTAGAGGACTCTATAGACAAAAAAAATGAGGTTCAATTTTTGTGCACTCCAAAAGAGTTTAATCAGTAAAATAAAATCTGTGTTTATTTGAACAGTCCTAAATCACATCAGTATGTAAAGATGTCCCAGTATTATTACATTTTAAGACTTACTTTTGGCATGCGGAGGCTGATTTTAACGGTTTGTTGGAGTTTTATCAATGATTTTTGCCAAAACAGGCCTTTCAGGGATATTCATCAGCTTGATGTGGCCCATTATGGAAATGAGTTTGACACCGCTGCAGTTTAGATGTTTTCAATGAACATCCCACTGGAAGATAACTTATCAGACCCCAAACTTGCTTTAAGTATCTTGTCTCTCTTTCTGGCCTCCGGACTGGGCTGGAAGGATATTTTGCTTGTAGTTTCCACAGACCAGTACGGCACATTCAAGAGACTTCTCCACCGCAAGTTTCTCACTGGGCAGCTGAGGTTTAACCCTAAAGCCTAGTATATATGTACAAGGAGATGCACCATCCGCCAATAGGGATGCACCGATACCGATACTGGTATCGGGTATCGGCTCCAATACCATCTAATGTACATGAATTGGTATCGGTTAAACTTAACAGATACCTTGAACCGATACTCAAAATGTAGAAAATCTGCAATAAATTCCTCCCCCAAAATTAATTTTTTACTTGAAATTTTATTTTTGTGATTATTTTATATTTTAAATCAGTTATTTTGTCTTAGTTATGTTTAGTTATTAAAGTCTGGTGCCTTCAGTCTCTTCATAAAAGGTATAAGGTGGAAGTTATACAGTTTATTAATTTAACAATAGTATCGGATCGGTATCGGATATTGAAACATAAACAAAATCCAGGCATCAGTATCGGGACTGAAAAAGTTGGATCGGTGCACCCCTATCCATCAGCAGGCCTACAGAGAATGATGGAGACATGCAAAATTTTAAAATGTCTGTTAAAAGTTATGGTGATCGCAAGCCTGTGATTGGTCAACAGGCCTCTTTAACAGCACCGGTAATAAAAATTCATTTAGTGATGAAGATATCTAGCAGCAGTCATGGCCCAGATTAAAGAATATCTTGCCTAAGACAAATTATGATTGTTCAGGGTCCGTTGCCATGGCGAACGAGGAGCTGTTTATCAAATTTGAGGACATAAACCTCTTTTGAGTATTAAAAGAGGTGGAAGTTGTTCAAGTAAAGCGTTATGGTATAAAGATAAAAAAGGAAACACATTGTTGTTAACCAGACATGACTGCAACAGTAGCAGGACCTTCCCAGATATGCAGTAGCAAAAGCAAAGTCTGAAAGGAAAACCTTTATGTTGATAAGTGTGCTTGCCAGTGGAAAATTGCTGTCAGAGAAGTACAAACTACACCTAATGTTGAATCATACTACAGAAACGACAAATGCAACGCAGTAGTATGTCTTTGTTTGTGGCAGGACGTTGTGTTTTTCTGTCCCCCACTTGATGGACTGTGTTGTCTGACACAGGGAGCTCCACCCCAACTGTATCGTTGCCAAATCTGATCCCTTTTGAAAATATGATGTCTGATCGAACGGCGGCAAAAGTTACTTTAGGTTTTGTTTGGAAACACCTATCGGACTACGACTGCAGACTAAGAAGGAGACAACGGATCGATGCCACCAGGACGAAGGAATGAGCATTAAACGCTGAGAGAAATCTAAGCGGGGGGGTGAAGCAGTCAGTGGAGTTAGAGCCAGCATGGAGGAGGTGCTCTACAAGGTCTCGGCAAATGTTTTTCATGTGCTATAGCTAATGTTAGCTGGTGTTACCAACGTTATGTCATATATGCAACTTCTGACTTCTGATTTGTATGGTTTTTAACTGCAAATTTTTACAATCAAATAACTCCCAAATCACTTGACAAACACTTTCAAAACACACAAGATTAGTTATAATTTAAATTGAGGTTAAAAATATTTTTGATTCAGCATGTAAGTCTAAGCAGACCAGAAAATAACTTTTATTGCTCCACCGACTTCCATTCATTTTTTATTTTTTTTTGTCCAGGAAACCCATGGAGCAGGAAGGGAAGGAGACTTAGTCTCCATATACAACCTAAGGGGGCCCAGGAGTGATACAGTTTTATGGGCTGCTTTTGAAAAGGAAACCAACAAAACGGTGTACCGAACTGGACCGACCCATGCTGAACGACTCAGTGAAAGGAAGATATTGGTGTCAGGTCTGGATCGCAAACTAGTGGAATTGGAGCCCATAGTTTCAGCATTTTGCTTCACTTTAGTATCTTCTCAGAGGTCAGTGATCAGGCATTTAATTTCTTAACTAGAAAAATCAATCTGTCAAATATTTGAGACAAAGAGACTATTACGTTAGGCCTTCAACCTCTCCCATGATGTATAAAGACTGAGTCACGCGATACACTCAGAGTCATTCCCTTTATCACGATGGAGTCCTTTTCAGAGAAACATTTTGATCACAAAGCAGATTAACTGCGCACAGGATTGATGCGTTTCTTTTCCAGTGGCCCGATAAATTCTTTACTTCATGTGTATAGGCAAGTAAACGCGTTAAGCTTCCACTCAGTTCACACGGCATTTTCTTTTCAAAACCTTCTTAACAATAAAGCCGGGAGGACAAGCACTGAAGAACCAAACAACAAGACACGGAGATAAATCCTGGACAGCGAAGAAGAAGCACTGGGTTGGAATTAAAGCCTCTCGTTAGGCCACAGAGTCATCCAGAGATGAAGGATGGGGCGCTGCAGGGGGCTTCAGTGTCAGCGTAGTTTTATAGTTGTGTCAGAGTGCTGGGAATATGTGGTCAAGTAAACGCCTGCTGACTCTTTGAAATGTATTTCTTTTTCTGGTTTAGATTTAATCTGAAATATGTTTGCCTTTTTATACATTGCTTTAATAATGTTTTTATTTTATTTTAATATATGCATAAATACAAAGAAATCTGATTTCAATTAGTTTTAGACAAGAACACCAATGGATAATTCAGGTGTTTTGTTTTATCGGGCCCAGAAACACACAAAGTTTCTTCTGAAAGGACATTTTGATGATGTCCGTATATTATCTTTTGTCAATCGAATCAATTTAAATTCAGTTTATTTATATAGCACCAGTTCACAATACATGTTATATGAATGCAGTTTATAGGTCATTACAATTTAAGAAGAAACCAAAGAAGACGCTATCAGAAGAAGCAGACAAAGAGACTGGGCTGCAAGAGCTGAAAGCTACCAGAGCCTAAAGCTACCTGGGCTGGATATCTGCTGTGGCTTCACAGGCTCGTTATGATGATTCATAGCGGGGAACATCCGTTCTACAACTCGTGTGAATCGGTGGTTAGGAAAGTTGCATTGTTGAGTCAGCGGAGCAACAAGATGGGAGAAAACAGGTCAGAGAACATATCCTTCCCTTCACTGCTGTGAGAGATCTTTTCCGTCAAACTGTTGCTCAGTTTAAGTAGGATTAGCTTCTAAAACCCAGTGTTACAACTTTTCGGTGTTGTGTGGTCAGCCGCTGTGAGATACAGGAGGATGTATGGATGCTGAATTAGTCATGTTGCTACTGGATTTGTAAGTAATAAATGCTTGGTCCGGGGTTATTTGGTCATAATGATGTGATACAGTAACAGGGAAACGGTTTGACGGTTTACCAAATGACACGCCGTCATTTTGGTGTTTTTGTTGTTTTGGCTGAAGAGCTTGTAAAACTTTCAGTAGACTTGTTCAGAAGCGTTCCACATTCACTTCGGCTGTCGGCTCGGTCTAGCCAGCAGCTCCCCATGTTCCGAAGCAAAGAGGATAAAACCGCTGTATTTATGTTTCTTTGTGCATTTTGGGTCACTGTATGTTTTCAGCACGTTTCATAGTGAGTTAATACTGTGTTAAAACGCGCATTATTCAGTTAAAGTGATGTTTTCAGACTTAGATTAGTGCTAACTCATTAACGGACGTAGCTCTGTAGATCTTTTCGTTGATTTTTTTTGTCTTGTTGCTGACATAGCAATAAGTAGATAAACATCATGTAAAACTTTGCAGAATCATAATATTTGTGATGTCTGCATGTTGCTGTTTACATGTCTTGTGATTACAACGACGAACAAACTAGAGTCTCATTTATTTTATTCTCTTGAAGCAAAGATTGATTTTTGGTCAGATATTGACACACATAATAAGCACACACATTACCTAGCTGCTTATGGCTCCACTTACTCTCCCGGTGCGCAGTCCATGGTAACAAACTCTGATAGTGTCTATTTACATCCCTCCAGGCTTTTATCTGCTTTAAGCGATTTTCCAGAGTAGGATGAGGGAAAACTGACCAGGAAATTGTACGTCAGGGTATCAGGTCCAGTAAAAGGTCTGCTTCGTAAGTTCTGAAGTTTTAAAAGATATCCCAGGGGCATGGTAAGGGTCGGAGATGTTTAATCTTTTAAATTTCTCGGTATATACAATAATATCATCTAATTTAAAATGGGAACTAAACTCTGATGGAGTAAAATCCCAGCCTGGGACTTTCGTTATGATAGCATTCATTCCTGCCAACATGGCGCCCACTCTGAGACGCACGTGACATCCGTAGCTTCATGAGATTGTACTACATTCTTCACTCTTCATCAAGGAAAAACAGTATTGTGAAGAGTTTTCCAGAATGCCCATTGGAATGGACACAGACAGTGCAATGGAGGACCACTGATCTTCCAATGTTAAACATGAGAGAGCTTCAAAGTATCTGCCTAATTGAAACGGGTTGCAGTGTGAAATATAAACCTATTTAAGCTATTTAAGCGAATGCTTTTTATTGAATTTTTTCAATTATTCTGACCAACAAATACTTTGAGTTTTCAATTCTCAGTACATCCCATCTCCTTTCTGAAATAGAAATAACTTTATTGTTTCACACTGGAAAAATTCAGGTGTACCAGAAGCAAAGTGACGGACAGAAAAAAGCATGCATATTCACAGACTGAGATTGTACAATAAGGGACAATTTAGAGCAATTAAATATAGCATACTCAGAGTAAAAGAAACTCTCAACTAAGTGGTGTAATTATAAAAATTGACAAAATGTGGACGTGTATTTGTGCATAAAAAATGACATAGACTATTTACAAGAAGGGTTTATGATAACGCTCATTTGTGCGTCTAGGATGAACTCTCTAGTTCATGCATCACAGGCTTCTGTATAAATACTCACTCATTTAACAAATGATGATGGTGTTGAGGTTACTTTTTTGACATTTGAGTCGAAACACCAGACGTCCTCTTTCACCTCTGCCCATGTTAGATGAGCCGTAAGTTTCCACCACCGGCTCGACATAACCTCGATCTAAGAGAAATGTAGACATCAGGAGAGTTAGAAGCTGTACGTAAGATAGCAATTCCTCGTAATCTCTCATTATAGACCCACTTTGAGCTATCCATTTAAGGCAAATGCTGACATTAGGATGTTAGCCATAGACCTGATGTTTACTGAATGTGCTTAAAACTTTACCAGACTAAATCTGTCTAATCTTTTCCATCTGAGATCACAGTGTGACAAAGAGAAACACATCCTTTCTTGGCTGATCTGAAGTTAACAACAGGTGATTGATTACAGTTTTCCTTCCCCTATCCACCACACCTGCAGACTCAATGCAATGTGGATTTACAGTAGCTTATTACTAAAGCCTAACAAATGTTTGGGTAGAATCTGATCAGGTGAAAAGGTCACTTTTACTCTGTTTTTGTAGAGGAAGGTCAATCCAAATTTTTGCTGCACCTTATAGTCGCCTTCTGATGTTTTGATATTTCAAACGTGTTCAGAAAGTCCAGTTAGGTGTGTTGGTCTTGATATAAGAGTTGAATGAAATCACCGCCTGAAGAACATCAGAACAGATGAAGCTATGATCACTTTTCCCATCTAAACGTCTGTATTTAGGTAAGATTAAAACTTGAAACCAAAGCAAAAAGGAAGGTTTCTCTAAATGCTCATGTGTTAATATTACCCAAAGCAACTTTGCATGGCAAACAAATGCTGCCTAACATTTGCAAAAAGGACAGAGTGTGGCAATATCGAGGTGTCAAATAACAGGAAAATTATTTTTAAGAGTAAGATTAAAGATGAATGACACACAATGGTTTCAAGGACTGGTTTTGTTCTGTTTTTCTGTCTTCAGGAACTCACTTCAGTGCATTACAGGACGCAAACAACAAATCACTTTGTGTATGTGCCATAATCTTCTCCAACTGGACATTATTTTTGTACCTAAAGAGTAACGATCAAGAGACAGCGAACAGCTTCAGCTGTTACAGTTAGAAACTACTGATCAGGCCTGAAATCTGGGGGTATGGACTCAGACTTGAATGAAAGCAAACACAAGGGCATCCTTCTATCAGTGGAAGAACATTTCCAGGTTTGAGAAACTCATCCATGTGTTTATGTTTAGTCTGATTGGTTATTGCAACAGCGTCCTCACAGGTCTGTCTAAAAAGTCAATCAGACAGCTGCAGTTGATCTAGAACACATCACCCCGTTTCTACAGTCCTTAAACTGGCTGTAGCTCCAAGAATAGCCCTCTAAATACTTTTGTTAGTTTGTAAATCATGGATTTACAAATCATAAAACATGGAAAAGCAGCATTCAGGTTTTATGCTGCTCTAATCTTGAACAAACCTGCAAAACTCCAGAAAACAAAAAAACTGCAGGAACACTGTTTCTTGAAATAAAGGCTTAACTCTACCTGCTTAGAGTTTCTAAATGATTAATAATCAGTGTCTAAAAAATTAAACATCCTTTTTCCCTGAGGTGTAAATATGATGTGACTAAAAATGTAAGAGAGCATTACCCTGAAATTATGATGTTCTAATTTTCTGAGAAGAAAATAGCTACATGTCTAAATTTTAACAAATCTACAGCTGGAGCAAAAAAAACAACAACAAAAATTGAGCATAATAACAGCAATTTGAGCAAACAACTTCACAAGAACATGTTATCTTACCACCTTGCAGATTGAGGAGGATGGTAAGGATGGTTTAAAATCGCCAAAGCTCCCTTTTGGAGGACTGCAGCAAAAAGTGTCATCTTGGGGTCACCAAGTCTCCGTAGCAACCATTTGAAGCTAACTAGATCCCAACCAGTTGTTTGGAAGGCATGCCATGAATGAGCCTTTTCTCTCCTACCAATTCAGGGAATAAACTGTGAAGTCTGCTTATTGTTTCTGAGCACTCCGACTTAAACTGTTTTGGTATAATGAGAATGAAACTTCCTTCACCAAACATTTCAATCACATCGCTGCAAAGTTTCTAAAACGCTTCTGGCTTCTGGTCAATCACCAGCTGAGCCAAACGCATCACATTCAAATGTGTGCTTTGAAAAATAAAACTGCTTTCTCGAAAATAAGGAAGTGTGGAGCAGAACTATGAAGAATTGATAAAACAACTTGTGTGAATTCTCCAATCAATTATCAGATCAATTATAAGAAATGATTTGAGCAACGAGTTGAAGTGTTTTTTTTGCCATAAACCCTTTCGTTGTCTGGTTGTGCAGACGTGTGTTTCAACTACAACAAACTGGGAATTTCCACATAACGCACAGGAACTGAAAACATTTTGTAGATAACATTATTATGAATGGTTTAATTTTGTAATTCTGTGCTAACACAGAAAGCATAGATGAAATTACATCACAAAGTCCATCAAATATTTGCTAAACTACTTAATAATAAAGCAATAGAATGAATGGCGTATCTGCTGACACCAACACCAAAAGAATGTGAGTGGAAGAGGAGCATCACTCCTTGCTGTATTCCTCTCAGCTCTTCTAGTTGTCTTATTGGTTCGGTCATAAAAGAATAAGCTGGGAGGGTTGGCATAATTATAGACCCGGTGGTCTGGCTAGCATGCTCTCAAAACTCTTGGAAATAATTCTATTGGACAGAAATAATAAAAACTTCATCAATTTGGTTTGAAGTCTACGCTTCGTACAGACATTTGTATATGCTATAAAGGAGATTGTGACCAAACACAAAAAGAACCACTATTTCTTAGTATCCATGTGCTTCATAGATGCATTCAAGGCATGTGACAAAGTAAACCATAATGAATTGTTTGCTAAATTGTTGCAAAGAGTTTTTCCAAGATATATTGTAAAATGTTTAGCTACAAAGTAAATACTTAGCTAACAAGTGAAATATTTAGCTAGTAAACAAAATGTTTTAAAATGTAACATTTAGCTATAAACTAAACATTTAGCTTACTAACTAACTATTTAATCTACAAACTAAATATTTACCTTCAAAATAAATATTTAGTTAGCAAGTTTAATAGTTAGTTTGAAGCTAACTATTTAGGTAGAAAGGTTAACTGCTAGGCTAAATATTCAGCTAGTAAGCTGAACTGCCAAGCTAACTATTTAGCAGGCAAGCTAAACTGCCAGACTAAAGATTTCGCTAGTAAGCTAAATTGCTAAGCTAAATATTTTTCTTCAAACTAAACATTTAGCTCAGAGCTAAATATTTATTCAACATTTTTTAGCTTTTTACTTAAGTATTTTAGTTGGCTAAATAGTTATGTAGCTTAATGTTGAAACTGTGGCATTTGTAACATGGATAAAAAATATGCATACAATTACAGAGCAGCCCTGGGTTGATAAACAAATAATCCCACTATATACACCTTAAAAACAACCTCTCCAACTGCTCGGACCACAACACATATAATAACCAATAATCTAAACCCAAACTCCCATGTTCCCATCAGCACCTCCTCTAGGTTGCACAGCACCGACTGTCGTGTCCTTTTCCCTGGAGAGTCACTCTGTCACCGGCACCAGAATAGAACAGGTACTGACGGGTATTAAACTACAGAGGCAGAGGGCAGTCTAATATATTTTTAGATTTTGTCACACCATAATAGATTCAATTGCAGTTTCCGATCCTTGCTTAGATTGTTCTATAAATAATACAGGCAGGTTCCCTAGTAAAGAAATCCAATCATGATCCAGTTGTGTGTTTATCCTCAGCTTCAGGAAGTTCCAAGTGTTGAGCTCTGCTTTGTGAGGAGATGGATGGCCTAAGAAGTAATGACTCAGGACCTCTGAGTCCTGAGATTTAAAGTGTTATGATAGCATGCTCCTTGCACACTGTTGTAATGTCAGATCAGCTTTCCTCCTCTGCTGTTTTTCCACTACGGAGGAGGATCAACGGCTTCAGCGCTGCTGTTGTGGAGACCAGCATCCTGTGCCTCCCTCCAGGATTTCTCAAGTCATTTGGTAAACACAGGAAATACAAAGCTCCTAAATACATCCCTACTGTGTTTGGAGGACTGCCATGACAACACAGTGGTTCTCCTGGAGAGCTGGGGTGTTTGTTAGGTGGATACACACTGAGATATGCCCAAACAGCGGCCTTCTGTTCTAGGCCGTGCGGCTTTGGCTCATGTGCTGGTGTCCATCACCACGGCAATTTATAAGAAGCCTCCCAATGCAAGGATGCACAATTTGTTAAGACAGGAATCCATTCTTGGCTCTCACCCATGCACAATTCAGTAGAAATGTTGAGATAAAAATCACAGCTGAATGCAAACACTATAATCTGCTTCATGAATCTTTCCGCTGCAGTTTTGACACAAGGCCAAACGAACGCTTGTGTGAGTTTCAGAAAAAGCGTTCCTGCTCTGGCCCCTGGGTTGCACGCTGAGGATCTCCAGACAGCTTTAGATTAGAGCTCCTCACTCAAGAAACTACTGTCAAGGCTAATCTGCTCTGAATGCAGAGGCCAGCTAGACCCCAGATCAACAGTGAGGCCGAGATCAAAGCAGAACTGTCTCTACCTCATCCGTCTTTCCCTCTTTCCTTTTCCTTTGGGTTTTTATAGCCCTCCTGACAACAGTGGAGGGAATCCGAATCTGTACGCCCATCCTACCCTGGCGCCATCGATCACACTGACAGAGGATACGCTTTGGCACAGATTGCAGTAAGAAGCTAAAAAAGGGGATGGGAATTGATCCAAGTACAGCACAGAGGACCTAGATCAATAAAATAGATCTGGTCACGGGGGTGAGGCCGTCAAATGAGGCCGAACGGCTGTTGGAGTGGAGCCTGACAGGAGTCTCAAAAGGCAGCACGTCACCCTATCTTCAAATCTTTCGCTGCATTTGTCTAATGATAATGGCAGTTCCTGAGGAGGCGCCATGAAGTAGCGTGACTGGTTAATCCTCGCTGAGACCGCAGTGTGCAGGGTTCCCACAGAAAATGCCATAATTGTTGTTTTGAAGTGGAACGCTCCACTCTGTATAAGACAGCTACAAAGTTTTATTGTTTGAAATTAGCACTCTTGGAGAACCCCTGTTTGAGTTTTGCTTTGCAGCTCAATCGGTTGCAAAGTGATTTCAAGTGTTTTAGAGCGTTTTCAAAATCCTTCATGGCGCTCACAACAAAACCATGCAAGGATCCTGTTCAGAAAATTTTGAGGAACTTATGTATGGTTGTGAATTTATTGCATTTGTAAATCTGAGAATTGTGGTGTTTGTTTTAATTTTGTAGAACAACCTTTCACTGCATTTACATTCACTTTTTGTTTTTTGTAAAGTTACACAGTCAAAAATTGCCTGTCATAAGGCAAAAAACATGGTGGTTTATTTTTCATAGTCATATTATCATTTATTTTATTTATTAATTTATAAATGTCAGTTTAAAACTAAATACTTAGCTTGAAGCTGAATATTTAACCAGGAAGCTAAACTGGCTGACTACATATATATAGCTTTGAAGTATACTTATTAAAACTCAGAGCTAAATATTTAGATAATATGCTAATTCAGTTGCTGAGAAGTGGAATTGGACAAATTAAAAGGTGTGTCTTGCAAAATTCTATGTAAATTCCTGCTTCTGGTGTGTCTATTGGTAATATTGTTGTTGACATAGTTCATCCAGTTTTAAGCTGAAATGTTGGAAATGTGGAGAAGAAAACAAAACAGTGTTAAAGAAGTGACATTCAGTATCGCTATCAATTTATACAGAAATTCACAAGACCCAGATTTCATTTTGGTATTAGCTGAATATTAGCTGAATATGTGGCTCTGAACTCTTGCTAAGTATTTAGTTGCAAATTAAGCATTAAGTTAACAGGATAAATTATTATCCATCCATCCATCCATCTTCTTTCGCTTATCCGGATTCGGGACGCGGGGGCAGTAGCGTAAGCAGAGAGACCCAGACTTCCCTCTCCCCGGCCTCTTGGGCCAGCTCCTCGGGAGGAATCCCGAGGCGTTCCCAGGCCAGCTGGGAGACATAATCCCTCCACCTTCTCCTGGGTCTCCTCCCGGTGGGATGTGCCTGGAACACCTCACCAGGGAGGCCTCCAGGAGGCATCCTGACCAGATGCCCGAGCCACATCAACTGGCTCCTCTCGATGTGGAGGAGCAGCAGCTCTACTCTGAGCTCCCTCCGGATGACCGAGCTTCTCACCCTATCTCTAAGGGAGAGCCCAGACACCCTACGGAGGAAACTCATTTCAGCCGCCTGTATCCGCGATTTCGTTCTTTCGGTCACCACCCAGAGTTCAAGACCATAGATGAGGGTAGGAACGTAGATCGACCGGTAGATTGAGAGCTTCGCCTTTCGGCTCAGCTGTCTCTTCACCACGACAGACCGGTACACTGCCCGCATAACTGCAGACGCCTTACCAATCCGTCTATCGATCTCCCGCTCCATTTTTCCCTCATTCGTGAACAAGGACCCAAGATGCTTGAACTCGTCCACTTGAGGAAGGACTCCATCCCCGACCCGAAGATGGCACCCTACCCTTTTCCGGCTCAAGACCATGGTCTCGGATTTGGAGGTGCTGATCCTCATCCCAGCCATTTCACACTCGGCTGCGAACTGCTCCAGTGAGAGCTGTAGATCCCGTTCAGATAAAGCCAACAATACCACATCATCTGCGAAAAGCAGAGACCTGATCCTGAGGTCACCAAAACGGATCCCCTCAACACCTTGGCTGCGCCTAGAAATCCTGACCATAAATGTTATAAACAGGATTGGTGACAGAGGGCAACCTTGGCGGAGTCCAACTCTAATCGGGAACGAGTCCGATTTACTGCCGGCAATGCGAACCAAACTCTGACACCGGTCATACAGGGACCTAACAGCCCATATCAAAGGGCCTGGTACTCCATACTCCCGGAGTACCCTCCACAGGACTCCCCAAGGGACACGGTCGAATGCCTTCTGCAAGTCCACAAAACACATGTAGACCGGTTGGGCGAACTCCCACGAACCCTCCAGGACCCTGCTGAGGGTGTAGAGCTGGTCCAGTGTTTCACCGCCAGGACGAAAACCGCATTGTTCCTCCTGAATCCGAGGTTCGACTATCCTTCGGACCCTCCTCTCCAGAACCCCCGAATAGACCTCACCAGGGAGGCTCAGAAATGTGATCCCCTTATAGTTGGAACACACTCTGTGGTCCCCCTTTTTAAAGAGGGGGACTACCACCCCGGTCTGCCAATCCAAGGGAACTGCCCCCGATGTCCACGCAATACTGCAGAGCTGTACAACACAACCCTACAGCATCCAGAGTCTTGAGGAACTCCGGTCGAATCTCCTCCACCCCCGGTGCCTTGCCACCGAGGAGCTTTTTAACAACCTCTGTGACTTCAGCACCAGAGATTGGAGAGCCCGTCCCAAAGTCCCCAGACTCTGCTTCCAAACAGGAAGGCGTGTCGGTGGGATTGAGGAGGTCTTCGAAGTATTCCATCCACCGACCCAAAACGTCCCGTGTCGTGGTCAGGAGCACACCGCCCCCACTGTAAACAGTGTTGGTGGCAGACCGCTTCCCCCCCTGGGACGCCGGATGGTGGACCAGAATCGCTTCGAAGCCACACGGAAGTCATTCTCCATGGTCTCTCCAAACTCCTCCCTCGCCCGAGTTTTTGCCCCAGCGACCATCCGAGCCGCACTCCGCTTGGTCTGCCGATACCGGCCCGATAGGACTCCTTCTTCAGCTTGACAGCATCCCTCACCGCCGTTGTCCACCAGCGGGTTCGAGGGTTGCCGCCGCGACAGGCACCGACTGCCTTACGGTCCAATAACAAAACACCGCTCGGGTTCAGATTGGGGTGGCCATACCGCCCAACCACGCCTCTCCAGGTCTCACTGTAATTGCCCAGGTGAGCGTTGAAGTCTCCCAGCAGAATGAGGGAGTCCCCAGAAGGAGCACTCTCCAGTACACCCTCCAAGGACCCCAAGAAGGGTGGGTAATCTGAGCTACCTTTTGGTGCATAAGCACAAACAATAGTCAGGACCTGTCCCCCCACCCGTAGGTGGAGGGAGGCTACCTTCTCATTCAGCGGGGTAAACCCCAATGTACAGGCGCCGAGATGGGGGGCAACAAGTATGCCCACCCCAGCCCGGCGCCTCTCACCGGGAGCAACTCCAGAGTGGAACAGTGTCCAACCACTCTCTAAGAGACGGGTTCCAGAGCCAGAGCCGTGTGTCGAGGCAAGGCCGACGATGTTCAGTTGGAACCTCTCAACCTCGCACACCAGCTCCGGCTCCTTCCCCACCAGAGAGGTGACGTTCCACGTCCCAAGAGCCAGCTTCTGTAGCCGAGGATCGGACCGCCAAGGTCCCCGCCTTCGGCCACCGCCCATCTTGCACTGCACCCGACCCCTACGGCCCCTCCGACAGGTGGTGAGCTCATGGGAGGATAAATATATAGATAAATATTTATTTTCAAGCTAAATATGTAGCTAGCAAGCTAAACTGACGAGTTAAGAATATTCGTGATGCGTTTTATTTTTTACTCAGAACTCGGAAATTCCAACTTCTTAGTGGGAAAAATAAACTGGATCGCCTTCTGAGGTCAGACTTCCCACTCGGAAAGTCTGAATTTTTTTTGGGGTCCGATTTTGACTTTCAGAATAGCCACTCCTCATATCAACAATAGTTGCTGTGGTGGAAGAATGTCTGTAGTAAGACTGTGTCTAAAATCCAACTTACATGTAAAGCCTATAACTCTAATGTTGGGTTGTTTGTATATGGAAAGTACAGCTTAAAACGATGTCTGTAAGAGTTAGTACAACTACGGCTTCCGGGGCGTCGCCATATTGGAATCCCGACTTATCCAATAACGTTAACTGGAACGCTGTTTACTCGGGCGTGACGCCCAGCTCCGACTTTAAATTTGTAGACTAAATTTTTAGTTTGCAGGTAAATAATTTCTAAACTTAATATTTAAAGTATTAGTCTATAACGGTTGCAAGGGACATCCTAGGACTACAAAAAATCTGATGCAACCCATGTTTGTTTACATTTCATGAACCAGGAAGTGACCCTGTGTTTAGTGCTTCTTGGTGCAGCGCCACCACAGGTGGAGCTGAACATGTTGCTTAAATGGTTTGGCTCATTTGACAGATTGCAGTGTGAAAGGAACATCGCCAGTTTAAAAAAAGCAACAAAGTTTCAATTTTTTGTTCCCAATCAAACCAAGTCTACTTAACTATCAGATGTGAAAACAACCTTACTTGTAACACATTCTTCCACTTTGGAGGCGTTTAGCTATTATGTAAAATCCTTGTAATATATATATGAAATGTTGAAAAGCTCAACAAGATAGAATGCTTTTTGAGGCAACATAGCAAAAATTACAGTTTCAAGCCTGCTTGGATCTAAAATGGTGGGGGTGATTTGGGGTGTTCTTCTATTTTCTCTTCCTCCAAAACAGCATGCTATCTGGAGACCCGATCTCCCTCCTTTCCTCCACTGAGACCTTCTGAATCTTCTGCAGAGCCATGTGCAGATCTCTCAGCAAACCGGCCCCGAGTGTCACCAGTGCTGTTCAGTTCAAAGGAACTGGGAGGTCAAACGAGTTGGGGTCAACCTCTCCAAAAAATAGAATCTACCTCCCCCTTCTTTCTGAAAACATATGGGGCCCCCAGATAGACTGTCACCTTTCCTTACACTGAAGGCACAGTGATTTACTGCCTCAGTACACATCCTACATAAACATTTCATTCACACGTCATCATGTGGACTTCTGTGAAGATACAGATCGAATTTCAAAGACTCATCTTCATCTCTGCTGTGAACATTGTGAAACATTAGCCTGAATTACTTCAAGTAAGCTTTTTTTGTTTGTTTGTTTTGCTGTGGTTTTTTTTATCTCTTGACAAAATGAGCAAAAACTCATCTTGGATTACCTGGAAACACATTCACTGCCAACTGTTAATGTTTGTCTTAAGAGCCATAAAGGGAAGCTCACTTGTCACCCTTTTAACATATTTATACCAGGAAGCAGAGGTGCTAACGGTCAGGAGCGGTAAGGCAGCTAACCATATGCTGTCCCTGTGAAAACACACTCCAAGTACACATTTTAAATCAACATAATTAATTAAATAAAGCATTTAAGTTTATCTTTCTCTGATTATATCCTGATTAAATTCTTATTTAAAATTCACAGCTTTAGTTCCACCCCACCCCATCATTCATCTTTGTGTCACATTTCAATGGTTATCAGGATAACAGAGGGAATGAGTACACCACACATCAGTTCAAATTTATCTTCAGATTTAAATCAGTAGGGTTCATGTGACATAACAGCTTTCAGATCATCAGATTTAGCTCCTCCGCTCAGATAATCCCTGCAAGAATCCAATATTCTTGTTTATTTGAATGAGGCTGTACACAATGTTTATGCGAGCAAAGCGATACTGATTAGCCTGTCTGTCGTGACTGTGCACAATCTAGGTGCAGTGACCTCATGCTGGATGAAGGATTAGTCTGTTCCCTGTATGACCCCCTGACCCCTGCAATGAATGAGGGGCCATTCTGTTTCAATCTGCTTGAAGGCAAGACCTCAGGGTGGTAGTGAAGCCAGCTGAAATTACACATATCTCATAGTTAGGATTTTGCAAATAAAAAAATAAAGGTTTGCAATGTGAGGAGTAGGGATAGAAACAGTCTGGTGATTTCGTAAGCCATAACTGAAGATCTGAAACTCAGAGCCTCATTACGTCCCACGCTGCTCCTCCAAGTTAGATTATTTCCACTCCACTTGCGTACTGGGCTCTCTCAGATGGGGTAATGCAAACTAACCGCTAACTATACCTGAGAGACAGAGGCAAACAAACCAAACAGCGAGCTTCTGACCTGGAGGAAATGCTGCAGTTTCACCCCCTCTCCCATAACAAGCAGCTCTCCCCAGCTGAATCAAATTTAATTGGATGGTCTCCTATGCTCTGGAAAATGTGTGCATTATTATTATGCATGTGTGATTTATCACCCAACTCCACTTACTAGGTGGAACATATAGTTGTTAAAATAATTTTCTTCTTATGTTTAATGCCTGCCTAAAGATTATTATTTTGAAAAGGTGCTCTTTTATTAATATATATATATATATATATATATTGGAGATATATAATGGAGAATTTAATAGGGTCGAACATCATGATACACATGAGTCAAACTCCAATTAGAAGTTCTGTTGTCGAAGTAGCTCCAGGAAGCCTTTAAACTGTTATCTATTAAAACATTTTCACAGTAAAGAGAGTAATGACTTGAAACTCATCTTTTGCAGTGTATGCCATAATTAGTTTAAATATGCTTAGCTAATATGCTAAAGCTGATGTTCACTCATTATGTTTCATAATAGGACTATTTTTACTTATTTAAAATCAGTATAAATTATAGGCTAATGGCAGCTAAAATATTAAGATTGGCATGTTGGCTATCCCTTGCAAGGTGACTAACATTAGCTAACTTCATCAGAATGCAAAGCTTCATTTCTATGTACCGAAATTTGTCCTACAATGCCGATTTTAGTTTAGATACTATTATTATCGTGTGCATATCATTAGTGTATTGGTTATCACTAGCAAGATGACCAACATTAGCTAACTTCATCAGTATGTAAAGTTTAGGTTAGCCTATATGTCCCAATTTCCTAAAATGCTGATTTTAGTTTAGATAGGCTTACTTTTATTAGCATGTGGTCTATCACCAGCATGTTAACCAATATTAACTAACTTTATTCTGTGTTCAAGTTGAGCTTTTATGTCAAAATTTGCTATAAAGCTGATATTAGCTCAGATACTATCATTGTCATGTAGGTATCACTAGTAAGATGAGCAACATTAACTAACTTAATCACTATGTACAGTTCAGCGTCTATGTCAGAATTGGGCAAAATACTGATTTTAACTTAGATGCTATCATTAGAATGTTGGCTATAACTAGCAAGTTGACCAACATGAACCAACTTCACACACTGTATAAAGTTCAAAAATCTAATTTTAACTTTGATGAAATCAGCAAAAGGGCTATGCCAGAAAGTTAATTAACATTAACTAAGTTAATTGGATATTATTTTTTATTTATTTGATGTAACTGGATACACAGCACTACTAATATAATTGTACCGTTGTAACCTTGTCTTTGTCATTTTTGTAGGACCCAAGTAGAGTCAAAAACTGAAAATTATGTAAGGCTCAAGGAAACTGGCAATGGAAGAAATGAAGAATATAGCAGGAAAACAACAGGGATGACAAACAGAGCATCATGGATAACCCCAAAATGAGCTAGTTAGGAATATACTGAAGATCTTGAATACTGAGATGTGGATGTGGCAAAGAAACCGGATGAGCTAATCAGAGGTGAATGAAAAACAGCTGGGGGAGATTGCAGGCAGATAGAGATATAAAACAGCTGAGAAGGGAAGCAAATTGAGGGAAAGGTGTAAGATAATCAAAGGTGGGAGAACTTGTGGAAGGAAGGTTTGAGAACTCAGAAAGGAACACAGATCTAAAAAAATAAACTCCAGATGAACATATAAGAATAAAACTATATGGCATAAAACACAATGCCAAGACTTTAGGGACAAAAATGAAAAACAACATCTAAAGATTATGAAAAGTGCAGCACCTCAAAGTGGCATTTACACCAGTAAAAATACACTACTACTACTTTTTACTTTTACTGCTATTTTTAGTTTATTTAAACATGGTTGGTTTTCTGGGGGCAGAACCCACTTCTAGTCGTAGCCCAATAATAAGCGGACTGATTAAGTTAACTTCCATTGCAAAACCCTGAAGTGTCAATGTGTTTGGAGGTCATTGTTCCTTTGGAACCGGATGCGTAAAAGTTACAACCTACTGAACCAACCAGCCATTTGACAGGTAACTGGTTAGGATTTTTACACCTGTGTCCACTGAGAAGCACATTAGGGGGTCTAAAATGGACACCTTAACAAGGTTTAAAGTTTCCACCCACATACACTAAAAACTTTGGAGAAATGTTTTTCCTGTCAAATACTTATAGTGGGTCGCCAGCAGTGTTGGGCATCTTACATTGAAAAAATAATTTGTTCTAGTTACAAATTAGTTTTTCCAAAAAGTATTGGAGTTAGTAACTCAGTTAACAGACTGTAAAAGTAACTAGTTACTCAGCAAAGTCACTGTGACGTTATCTCTATGTTGTGCAATGCAGTTACATTCTCTAATATCTATAACCTTGGATATTTTTTTAACTGAATGACAAATAAAAAAACCCACCATATACACTATTTTAGAACATTTGGTATTTTAACTTGACTCAATAAGATTGAAGCTGCATGCAGAAATATAAAATTATACAAAAAGTACATATTTGAAATACATAATCAATCAATTTTCATTTCATGGGACTTCAAGTGCAAAACTAATGGTGCATTCAGACCGCCCCAAACGGCAGCGTCAGCTGCAGCAAGATTACTTGTAAAGTCTATGGTTGAGTCCGTCAGAGGTCTTTTCGAGTCTCTGTGGTGCTTCGTGTGCTTTGGCTCCGTCAACATATGAAGCATTACTTGCATTTCAAGCAGCAAAATGCAACGCAAGCAACACAGAAGGTCAGCGAGCTGAACTTTTGACGGACTTGATGCACTTGACGCAGTGCGCCAAACAATCAGAGCGTCTCACAGTAGTGACGTCGTCTGACATCGACAATGTCCAGCCAATCACAATCCGCTAGTGTTTAAAACGTCCGGCAGAGAAAGGCCCGCCCATGTGCTTTGCAAGCTTTATCTTAAAAATGTATATACGTCAGACTAGAAGCGTTGGGAGAGATGCTTGACGCAGACAAAGTGTGCGGTGTGAACGCACCATAAGGCATACAAATGCTCGTAAAAAGAAACAAAGCAAAATCTGTCCAATAAGTTGTGCAAATCTAACCTGGCATCAGCCTGCCCCGTGTCGAGCCTACACATTTCGATCGGGAATCTTTGATGTAGAAACCTTCTGAAAGGGGGAGGGCCATCTGCGAGAATACTTTGAGATGATTGGAGGTAGCGCCCATCTGGCACTGGCTTCTACGCGAGCGTCAACCGGTGCGGCCATATTTGTTTCACTTTTAACAAAGCGCTTTACTCACTTTTTAATGAAGAAATACTATGCAGTTCCTCTACAACCGATTCAATAGCCGCTTTTACACAGGCGTACCGGCGCTGCCATTTTTGTTTGTCTTAGCTGGGCAGTTGATACAATTGTCACGACTGAACTCCCACCCCAAAGCACAATGCTGACAAACGATTGGCCCGGTCAAAAATGGGTCAGAGGTTGGACAGTTTTGATTGGAGCCGTACGAGATGTATTCTCCTGAGTTTGTAAAAACTCCAAATCTCATGAGAATACATTTTACAGAGCAAGGTAAGCGCAAATCTCTCTATCTGTAATGTTACACAGTAAACTGCACTATGCAACTGGTTTTAGTAAGACATTTTAAGATTGATTGATTGATTGGTGTCATCTGATCATATGACCTGGAGGCTATTGGAGGAAAACCTGAAACAGTAAAATATAAACAAAATATTCTATCCATTAAGATGTCAAATAAATAGTTGTGTCTGGTTCTTTAGAAGTAGTAAGACATTACAAGATTGATTTGGTGTCACCTGGTTATATGAACTGGAAGCTTTGAAGAAAAATCACAAATTTTACAATATAAAAAAAAAAATATTACAATTAATTGTTTTTAAATAAATCGCTGTGTCATGTTCCTTGAGTGTCAAGCAACAACTTATATATTTTGGGGTAATTTGTCAGTAGATCTCACAAGTATTTTCTGAGAGGTATGAAGATTTTTTTTTTTTAAATCAAACCCTAACCAAAAGCACCACCTTCATGAGCAAGCCTTTGGTGGCGATGTATCCATTCTATCATCGTAGTGAGAAGTAGGAAAGAGTCTCCACTTTAATGAAACGAATGTCTGTTAAATGTCTAACTTAAAACTAAGTTCACTGCGGTCTTACAGCCTGCAGTGAGACAGCAAGAGTGTCCGCCCTTCTGCAAAATAATCTTTTAACATTGGCGTCATCACTGACACCTGCTCTCAGAAAGCCTAACTCCACTGCCCATCATTCAACCTGGAAAAGTAATAAATTAGATTATTCCGTTACCTAAAAACAAAATGCGGTTGTTAATGCTGTTATACTAGGGCTGGACGATAATTTGATAGCAATACCCATCAATCGATAGACGTGTGGTGTAATAGAAAAAAAAGGGGTTGATAAAAAAGTTTGATAAAAAAAGAAAACGGTAGCCTAATACAAGTCATTACCTACTCCAAACGAATCATTAACGCTGACCCAGGAAGCTCCATCACCCATCACTCTCCTTTCAAATCCCCAAAAGCAACAAAAGACTTTAGCTGCAACAGGATTTGTTGATAGTCCCTAAGCAAACCTTAGCCGTAAAACAAACTTCACCTCGGTCAGCAGATCACAGCAAGGGAGCAAGGAGGAAGTTGTCCCAGAAAAATGTTTCAGTAGCTCAGGTAAAAATTGCGTCCCATTTTGAACTGATGCTCGATGCACTACAACACTTAACGAATCAATAATAAACCAAATAATATACTATGTTCAGTAGCCTTAAGAAGGACTCCCCTCACCAGGCTTGCTGTGAATCACTGATACGGAGAGACATGGGAAACGTACCCGAGTCGTGTTGCTAATAACACATTTGGATTTTAAAATGTCCTCCGGTTCTCTAGATGGTCCTCAGAAGCAAAAAACACTCCAAAAAAGCCCAACTGGGGAAGGATAAGCCTGCTGACTTCAGCTCTCAGTAACTAAACGGGGCTCCAGAGTTGTGGGCTCCGTCTACACTCTGGTATAGGTGAGTAGCTGGTTAAAATTACCTTTAGGAGTTGAGCTGCATTTAAATAAGCTTTATTGGCAAACTAAAACAAAGGTTTTAGCCATTAATATAATGAAGTGTCATAAAATGTTTAAAAGAATAAAAAGCATCAACATAAGCATTCTATTTAAATTACCAACTGTAAGCATACATATAAAGAGAATCAGGTGTTTGCGTTTGGGTTGGAGGACAGGGAAAGCTGTGAGTGCACATATTGATATATACTTTTTGGTTTCTTTTCTCTTTACGTTTCCTTGTTGGAAACCTAAAAAGACACATTTCCCAATAAATTTTAGTCATTTTATCATGGAAAAAAAGTTCTGATATGTATTCAAATTAATATGGAAATCATGCTCATTTTGAGTATATCAAAATTCCTTGCAGGATCTGATCTATGCAGGGCCGGGGGAAGAATGCTTTGATGTGAGCCAGTTCAGAAGCTTGATTTAAAAGGCAGTTTGAATTGTCTGAGAGGAACTGATATGTAAGTATTCCTAAGTCTGCCAGAGGCCATATGGAGGCAGCAGGGAGGGTGCTGGGGTGAGACAGAGGTACCTGTAGGGTCCCATGTTCTCCTGTCACTCTGATCTTATCAGGGGGGCCAGGCCAAGAGGAGGACCAGCTGTCACTCTCACCGTCCTTTGATGTCCTCCTCCGAAGCTCCCACACACGGCCTGTCAGAAGAGCCCAGGCCTGTTTGTGTTCATTATGAGAAATGGAGGCAAGTTTGTCAGTGAGTCAGCTGACAAAATCCAAAGCAGGGGAAAAAAAGCCATTTTTGCGGTTCTCTGAGAACGTGGGAAGGGCCTGGAGCCTCGGGATCGACCGAAGAGGGCCAGACAGTCCCCTGAGATGAACACAGGACATCCTGCTCGTAAAACTGCCAGGATGTTGTGACGGAGAGGCGCTGGGAGTGATAAAGGAGCAAACGGTTGTATTCATCCGGAACGTCTCTAAATTACAACCATATTCCTAATGAGCTCATTCCAAAACTGCTCACCTTGAGTAAACCCCCCTAAGTTACACAGACTTCGTGAAGTAATTATCTTCAACTAGCCGAGCAGGAAAGTGAGGCTGTTTTTCTAGTTTGGGCTTACAATAAGCACTTACATGTTTGAGCCAAAAAGAGGTAAATAGATACACTTTAGGGATTTCACTGCTCCCATTGTTTCAGAGCCTAGAGTATTTTTTTATAGAAGGTGTTTAATACACAATAACTATTAGTAAGAATGAACTCTTTTCAAATCTACAACCTCAAATGTCAACATATCTAATTGGGATTTCATGCGACGGGTAGAGCATAAGTATGAAGAAATCTGTAAGAAATACAGTGATACATGGTTTTCAATGCAGAAAACAGGAGGAAGGTGTTCTGGTCGGATGGGACCAAAGTTTAATGTTTCAGCCTACCCGCAAAACATCATGGGGAGGAAAACTCACACTGCATCTCACTTTAATTAGATCTAGTTAACACGGCATCATACTGTGAAGATGCTTTTCTTCACCAGGGTCAGAGGAAATACAGCCAGAGCTACAACTGAATAGTTAAGATTGAAGCATACGGTATTCATGTGTTAGAATAGCCAAAGTCCAGACGTTAAAAAGGAAAGAAGTTAAAACTGACGTGCACCGACGGCCTTCATCCAGTTTCACTGAGCTGGAGCTGTTTTTGTGAAAAAGAAAATGATATAAAGTGAAAAAATGTTCATCTTCACATGTTGAAAGCTAATACAAACACACTGAAAAAAAGAGAACGGAAGTCCAAATAGGTATATTGCTGTACTTTGTTACAAGTAATTAATTTCAGTTAATCAAACTACATTTATTTAACTTGATAACTTAATAAACTTAAAGTAACTTGGGAAAACTTTATTCAACTACTTGTAACAAATTAAAGCAATTTATTTAAGTTGGATTCCCTATTCTCCTTTTTTTGTGCATATCCCAAATTCTGCAGCTTTAGCAAAAAAAAAAAATGTTATTGGTAAGTAAGTTAGCCCTGGTAAAGTAAGCAGTTAATAACAGTACAACACAGAGACACAGAGGACAAACACACTCATGTACCTTGGAGCAATTTAGAAAGACTAATTAAAGTCAGGTTTTTTGAGTACCTGGAGAAAAAAACACACACATACACAGGGAGAACATGCCACCTCCATGCTGACAGATTCCAGGCTGGGATTCTAACTCTGGACCTTCTTACTGCAGGGCAGCTGTGCTACCAGCTGCTGAACCATGCAGCTGTCGTTATATTTATTTCAAATTCTTCCGCTATTGACTTGATTTATTTTGAATTAAAACCAAACATTTGCTGAGGAGAAAAAATAATTTTTGTACAGTATTATATATTAAATACTAAACTAGTTTTAATCTTCTACTTTTCAGAGCAGAAATAATATAAGCAAGTATTAATTTCAAGCCAAAAATTACTTGCTAAATAATCTAGATCACATGATCAATTTTATTTCCCTCTTTTAGCCTTGGAGACTTTAACATATTTTGGGGGTTGAGAATTGGAGCCTTTTACCCAACTTTGTAATGTTAAACCAGCCCAGGTCTTTGTCCATATTTGGGTTTGTAAAACAACCCAGTGCTGGGTTGTTTTTAGGAGAGGTGAAAACAGATGTTTGATAAACTAATCCAACAGTTGTCACCCTCAGCTGGGTTTCATGTTATCTGCTAATAGGCTCATATTTCTATGGAAACACTCAACAAACTGATGAGAAACCCAATTAGCAACCATTTTGCTGTTCTTTCCTCGCCAGCATGTGAGTCTGACAGTTCTAGAATCATTTGGTCCATCCAGCCAAATGTTGTATTTTGAAATTTTTTGCAGTCAGATTAATCTAACTAGTCTTTTCTTTGCAGGGGTAAACACACTCACAGTGCCCTCTTCATACTCTGTGAACTTTTGAACCACTTCTTGACCACAGCTTGAAGCGAGTTGAGACAATAGTCAGCAAACAGGCTGCACTGAATGAAGGGATTAGGTATTAAATGACAGGATGTGCTTAAGAAGAAGCAGGTGGTGCTTGAGGAAGTGCCATCTTCTTGCCTCCGAGGAATGGATCATCACCATCTTCATGCATCTCGAAGTGTTCTTTCATTTTCCCGTTTCCTTGCATCTCCATGCTCTGTCTCTCCAGCTCCAGATCTTTCACACTTGTCTGTTTTAAGCCGCTCTTCTCTTCCTCAGCTCGTTTCCTTGGCTTTGTCTCTCCTCATCCCTCCACTCTCTATCTCTTTTGTGCTCTTCAGGCAGAGGAGCCTGCTCCTTAACTTGGGGATCAGACAATTGACATTCATGAGATTGGACATTCCAGTCCAGCCCCATTCATATGTACAGTAAGGAAGGGGACAAGAGCTGTCCCACACACAGTAGAACCCATCCCCCATGCAATGGAACACATGGAATGTTTGGTTCTGTTAAAAGGTGGAGAAGCTTATATTTAAACCTAATTAACGTTGCAACAAAAGCTCTAAAATAAATCCCCTTAAAAGGCATAGTGACACACCAATGCCACTAGACTTTCAAAAAAGTTGATGCGATATCTCATCTGTCGTAAAACATGCAGATAAAGATGCAGATTGACAGTGCAGAAACAGTGTCAGTTCTGGAGCAGTGGCTGTTTGGCATCTCTTTTCCCATCAAGTTTGAGGTAAAGACTTTTCATTCAGTTCATTAAGTCAACTGTAATGTGCAGATTCTCTTCAAGTCATGTACTGAAGTAGCCTTTTGGATAAAAGGTGAAACAAGAGTTGCCTTCGCCCTAAATTCATACTTCTCTGTCTACATTGTAACGGATAGACATAGCGCGATAATCTATCGATGCAAAGCCTCTATGTCAGCTGCGAAACAACTGATGGAGTAGAGCCCAATTTTTATCTATCCGTCTCCATCAATGGCGAGCGTATGCCTGTGATTGGTCACCTCAACAACAGCCAGAGATCATTTCAACAGAGCGGTGCTCTACAGTCACTGTAATCAGCAGTCAATGCAGTCCCAATGTACATGTCAATCAGAAATTCAAATTATTAAATGAAGTACCGAATACGAGAAATAATTGTCCAAATTTTTTTTATAGATAGATGGCAACATGTGGCCCTACATGTTAGCCTTATGACAGTTAGCCTCAAGCTGTACTCATACAGAAAGACCCTGGGTTGGGATATGAACCCACAACCTTCTTGTGCCAACCACTGCACCACCATGCAGCCTTCAAGGCAATCGAATACGGCAGATTTTTACTGGAACATTGAAATCAAGAAATGTACCCATGATCCTGATGAATGTCTGGCGGGTTTGTATCCGGATACAACGTAAAAAGTGCAGCGGGTGTACATACATCATTTCCCTAAACAAAGTCATTCATGCAAAGAGGAAAACAGCAGAACTCCTTACAGTGCTCATCATTTTTCAGTGATCGGAAATTGGCTGTTTTTAGCTGACGAGTCACGTCGATTTTTATGAAATTACCTCGACTGTGATTGTGCAACAATTCAAACCTCCATAGTGGTGCAAACAAGGACTCTTAATTACCACAAATCAGCATAGCAAATTAAACACAATTCTAATATGGTTAAACTTCAAAAACTATATTTAACCGTACTTTAAACCATATAATAAAGGTATGGTAACTTACCTTCTGGCATTTACATGCAACAATAAACCAAAAATAAACAGAGAAGAACTCATCTAGCTCCTGCAGTGAGGAAGAAGAAAAAAGCCAGACACCGAACAGCACCTGTGCTGCATTCAAATAGTGTCGGAAATCTATGCTAAATTGTGGATTATAGAACAATATTGGCTTTCTAACACTGGTATTTGCTTAAGTAATATAGAGTAAATGTGATCCTATGAAAGTGGAAGGCAGAAATTGATCTTTAATTCTCGGTAAGATTTTCCTTTCAAGGAATTTACTCCAATAATGGCAATGCTTATTCATGAAATTTGTGTTATTTCAATTTTATACGTTTTAATACTAATGGCTAAAGGCTCATCGGGACATCGCTACTTTTAACACATCAAACACATTTTTTGAAATATCTTTATTTTGTTTGTATCGTAATCGATACATCGGCCATTTATGATCAAATCATCAGAACAGAATGGATGAGAATAATTTCACAAAATTTCCAATTTTAAGGCATACATTTTATATTTCCGTTGTAAAACTGGGGGGGGGGTATGCAAATTCTCACACCTCAAGACAATTTGGAGAGGCTAATTAACCTAATAGATACAGGGGGAGAACAACCAAGCTCCAAGCTCAGACTGAGATCCGAATGCAGTAGCAGCAATAACAAATGCCCCCCTGCAGAGCTGTAGCAAAGGATATTTTATATGTTCATTTTATATTCATTTGTCATAATTTTTTCCATATTACAAGAACTTTTGCAACCTTTTTTAATTCAAACACTTGTATCCCATGCTGCCACAAAGAAACATTTCTAGAGCAAGAAAAAAAGTATAAAATGTTTTCTTTTGAAAGATAAGGGTACTTATTTCTGTTCACAGATTTTAGAATGACATTATTTAACTTTTACAAGGGTTAAAAAATCTGTGTGTGTAGAATGACGCCGTATGAGTGAGCCTTTTTCATGAAGTAAAAAAAGAGGCTCACCTAAAAATATAAATCACATTATTTGAGGTTCGAAAACCCCCCACAAACATACCTTTAAAAGTCTTGAGCCATGAATGCCTTTCTGTTATTGGTATTTTATGCAGAGCCAACCTTTCTTATTGATTTTAGAAGTAAAACATTTCTTAGCCTTGGCCTGGTTAGAGTTGGATGGATTCTCACCTCCATTGACTCTCATTATCCATATTTTTTACGTCAGAGAAGCTAAACCTTGTAGATAGTTGTGGAAATATGCGAGAGAATCACAATATCCAGGACTCATACTGCAACTAGATGGTTTCCACATATTGTGCAGGCCCAATATATCTTAAATATTTGGAGTTACTCCTGTTTTCTTTTCCAGAGGCTCAAAACAGAATGTTAACCCCCCCTGCTCTGGGGATGATTGGGTTCAGGTGGGTGTGGAAAGCTTCTCTCATCGAGGTGGTAATGAGTTTCTGAGCTCCCAGTTGTCAGCTTACTAAATCCACATCTGAGCCCAGCGCTTGTAGCCTAGAAATCGAGAAAAACTGTAACAGAAGCATAATATTGGCCTCCTCTGGTTGGTCTAGCCACGCTCCACTCAGAGTGTTTACAGGCAGCCGGAGAAAGTCGAAATATTACCTTAGTCCGTTGGAAATCAAACTTTTGCAATGCATGTATACACCTTATCTTGACCTGAATCGAACCAATTATTAGAATTAGAAGGTTAATTAGAATTAACCTTCTCTGCAATCAGCCCCCCACCCGTACTTGTACACCCCCTCGGGAAGTGAGGACACGCGGAATTGCGAAACAGCAACAATGTGTGTGTTGGGGTGGGTGTGGGTGTGTTTTTGGTGGGGGGGTGTGTGTGTTTGTTTTTTGTTGTTTGTTTTTTTGTGGTGGTGGTGTTTGGTGGGTGGTTGTGTCTATTGTAGGGTTGCGTATTTCATTTATAATTTGATTTTTTGAGTGATATGTAAACTGAGACTTTGCCCTTAGTCCGATTTCTCCAAAAACCTTTATTTAGATGTGCATATAAACGTACTGACTGTGGCCTCATAGGTCTACCATTGGCTTGGCAAAGTGTAGACCAGGCCAGTCACAACGCTTTTTGTTTTTAGAGAGATGTTGGGCAGGTTTAAGACCACTGCAACAAAGCTTTTTTTATTTGACTTTTACGACAATGGCAGAGCTGCAGCAGAGCAAAACAACAAAGATGGCGGGGGCTCAGGAACAGCACTCATTTGAAACAGCTGTAGCAACAACTTTGGATGATTCATGGTGCATTCACACCAGCCGAACGTCAACATCAAGAGGAGCAAGATTACATGTTAAGTCTATGGTTGAGGCTGTCAGAGGGATGTCACAGTCTCAGCGGCGCTATATGTGCTTTGGCCACGTCATTTCATTAAACCTTTCCTGGTTTCCAAGCGGCAAAAGTCAGCAACGCAGAAGCGCCGCCTGAGCATCAACCATTCAGACCGTCTCACTGTGGTGACGTTACCCGATGTCGACGTTGTCTAGCCAGCCATGATCCACCGTTGTTTTACACATCTGACAGAGAAAGGCCCGTCTACAAACTTTGTAAGCTTCAGCCTGTGTAGGCTGCATAGGCATCAAACTAGTCGGTTTGTGAGCGTTTTCTGACGCCAATACAGTGTGCCGTGTGAATGCCCCATTAGACTGGGGCTTTTCTTCTCAAGGTGAGCAGATAGAAGCACTTACATCATTTGTTTTAACTACCTTTTTTACTGGACTCGGACTTTTTACTATGAATACGTCAGGTTGTTAGTTGCTCTAACTGGTCCAGTGGACCACACACTGGAAAATAAAGAAAGATAAGATAAGTTGATCTTGTACTGTGTGGTGTGCAGTATGGAACACTGCACATACTAACAGATTCCTCAGCAGAGTATCAGCGATTTCATGCTCAATATTCCAAATATAGCATAATCAAACGTGACTGAGTGTAAACAAACATGGGAGACAATCAGGAAGAAGCCTTGATGGTGGTCTCGGCCCTCTTACTCTTGGAAAAACCACAAAAAAATTCAACATGTTCGTCATTTACAATCTTTCCTTCCAAGGCCTTGAAAGCGGATCGAACCTAACAAAATTGCTCTTAACACACCCCACACCACAGGAAAATCAGACACAATGTTGCTTGCATATGCCAGAAAATCAGGTCTTTGATAGCGTTCATCGTAAGGGGGAGGCCGTGACAAAATTAGGCCCGATTGTCCTGTAGTGTGTGCCAACCTTGAGTCTGTTCGCTTCCAGTCAGTCCCCTGGCTGAAAAAAAGAAGAATGAAAGTCATACGAGTGATAATCTGGGCCGCTTTACGTTATACCCTGAAACACACATATGCTGTTAAGTGATAAATAATGATGTGTTGTTTTCTAGTATGTTTGATTTATGTGCTTGTAAAATTTGGAATTAAAATGAGAAGTAGTATATATAACGTCACGTTAGCTAGCACTAGCTGGCACTGGAACTACAGAGAGCTTGTCCTGCATTCTGGCTCTCACTGGATGGACCATCATAGCTTTCACTTTCCACATGGACAGCTTTATCGTGGTTTTCTCCATGTTTAATGTTCCTTCATTTCATCCTTGAAGGACGTGAAGCTTGCTAAACTCACTGACATTTTTCTTCTTCAGTTGTAGTCGAGTACGTGTTTTTACACAAAATCTAAAGTAAATTTAATCGCTCCACTGACTCTCATTCCCTTTTTTATTGACAGTAGGGACCCATGTACTGGATGTTGACTCAGGCTCCCTATGGGCCGTGGCCAGACTATATATTTATGTGTCCAAAGGATGGCTTGCCATGCTACAGCAACCTTAACACCGCTGAACGACCTGATGAACCTCCAGCAACTCATGTTTGAGACAACGAGGCAGAAATACTGAGACGACATGGCAAACCAGGGTAAACGGCCAAACAGGAACAGAGCTACCTCTGGAGACACAATATAAGAACACAGATTGAATGATTATTTGTTTTGAGACAGACAAGACAGACAGAGAGACAGACAGACAGACAGACAGACCGGGGTGTGCTTAGTTTGGGGGGGGGGTTGAACCCCCTCCCCCATCTCTAATCCAATGTAAACAGAGTCAGAATTGAATTAGTATCAGTCTGTCCTCAATCCGCTCTTTGCTGTTCTCACACTTTCTGTGCTCTTACTGACGTTTCTCTTATTTTACACACTGCATTGTCACAAAGCCATTACAGATACAGAAAGCCACTCAGTCAGATATGGATCAGCTTTCATATGGAAATCTGGAGGGAACATTTAAAAACAGCACGGCTGTAAAAGAGGAGCGCATACAGTGATCTACTGTTCTGTAATTCTGTACTGTACCACAGCCTGTTGCAGCACTTAAAGCAAACCGAAACCTGGAATCGTCACCCTCATCCTGGACATGAATGTTGTTTCATTTAATGGTTGTAATCACTTATTTGAACAGTTTTTTTTTGTGTTTGTTTTTCAGCTCAGAATAATCTTCCTGTAAAACATGCAACTTATTTATTGTGAATTTTCTGATCCAAACATTACTTAGAAATTATTTAGACATCCCAGAGCTCATACTTTTGACTATTGGAGTAAAAAAAAGTCATAATCGCCTTTTACTTGTCAATGTTTAAAATTAAAACTACTGTCTCTACATGTTGGTCCTAGCGAAATGTAAGCTGTAAGTCAACAACTTGATGCAATCTGCTGGGTTTCCTTAAAGAGAAAGCTTTTATACTGATTTTAGGAGTGAACTGAAGGATTTTTGGAATGCATAATTGAACTGAAATGACATTTCCTGACATCTGTTGTGAATTGGTGCTACACAAATAAACTAAGCTGAACTGACTTGCCAAATCCAAACACACTTAGGTACGGTTAAATACTGCTTATTAAGAGATTTTGGCATTTTTGTGTGTGTTTGAGTAGGTATGTATCATTTGCAGTGTGTGAATTTGTGCAAACAGTTAATGTTTTTAAAAGACCCACTGTGCTGTATTTGATGCTGTGTAATCATCCCACCCTGGAAAGAGAATGGCCCCAAATAAATGTAGTATTCAAATCCACAAGGAGTGAAGGTCAACATCCGACAATCGCTGTATTTCTATGAGGAAACTTGTCAAAAAGTAAACACAAAGAAGCTATCTTTGTACCTTTTCGCTACGGTTGTGACCCCTAACTGGCACGTCTGCTGTTAACGATCTTGATTGGATGTGTGTCCATGCATGTACTGTTTATTACCTCAAAGCCCGCAGTTTGCATAAGATCCCACATGACTTCCAGTATGACGCGCTCCTATTATGGCGAATTTTCATGGAGCATTATGGCACTAATCTGCTCTCTGTGCTCAACTTCACACCTGATGGAAAATCACAAGTGTATCCGAGCTGCAGGTGTGCACATGTATAGTGGTTGGCCAAGGTTTATTCATCGTCAAAGAAAAAACCGTTTGCAGCATTCAACAGGGGAGGCCCTACCCTCTTATGTCAGATTTAAAGCAGCGAGTCAAAAGAAAGTAATTGCTGAACACAGAAAAGGAATCCAAGAGATAAGGAGCATCCAACAATGCCCCTGACCTCTCTTTTGTCGGGCAACTGTCCACTCAGAGATGAGTCGGCTCAGAGAGAGTTGGGCAGTCGTGCTAAAGTCAGATCGGGGGCTCATCCAGGTCTCCTTTATTCAACATCAAAGGCAAGTCCAGTTCCTGCCCTGCTCCCTCTGAGCCGGGCTGAAAACAACAGCGCTAATCCCACTGACCGCTTGCTGTCGCTCCTGCAGAGAGGACAGAGGTCAGCTGGAGGTACAAGCCTCAATAAGCCGTTTCAAATTCTGGCAACTTTATAAACTCAAAGTGCAGTCTTTGATGTGGTTGGCCTTTAGCCCTGCCTTGTGTTTTAATAGAGGGAGGGAACAATGCTGACAAATTAACATGTATTTGGATGTAAAAATACCCTCCTCTGTATGAAATCAAAGCTTTCTGAAAGGGATTTTTACTAAATGAATGATTCATGAGTCCTAAAATAATGGTTTCCATAACAAACTTCAAAGGAAAATCAGATAAAATGCTTGTGTTAATCAGCTCTCTAAGCTTCTTAGTTCTGAACTTTAAGGTCAAGGCAGCTTGGTGATGGGAGAAAAGTTTATTACCAGAGAAGTAATGTTTGGACTTCGAGTGTCCAGGCTGATTCTCTTCAGAGCTGGCCCTTTACTCACCCCGTCTCTGAAGGAATCTTAGTGGAAAGATGCAACGACAGATTTTGGAAACAAGATTATTAGGCCACTTTGTACAGCCTCCCATACCCAGGGCAGCCCAGAAATGAGCAGACTCTTATCGTCTGTCATCGATGGTGGTTGTGGCATGGCCGACGCCCTGGGTGAGCCTTATGAGGCCAGAAAGGGGTCAGGATTATTGTGATTGAAAAACCCAGTTGAAACTGAAAAAAACATTATGTTGACATAAATTCAAAATCTTGATCTTGAGATTTGAAAATTTAAAACCTATTTGAAAAAATATGTTAAAAAGTTTTCTTAAAAACAATTCTCTTTTTTATTACACATTTTTATGTTTTTCTTTGTTTTCCCTCTTCTTTTAATTCTCAGAGTCTCTTTGATGTTTTTCAATTTAGTTTCCAATCTTTTTCTGTGGCTCACCTAAAAAAAAGCCGCTCATTTCAGAGATTACAAAAAACGTGTTAGTACACGACTGGAATAAATACAGTCCAGACATGCTTGACTCAATTTGAACGTTTCCTAGCACCAAAAATGCTTTGTTTTCACAAACAGGATGGAACATTGAATCTCAAACTGTTTTTTTTTATGTGTCTTTGTTTATGTTGGATCCGTCTATATGAGATGGGCAAAATATGCACTGAACATATATTTAGAACAAATATTCCACAAAGGCAAAGAAATCTAATTATTATCTAATGTAAAGGGAACTAGGGAATATGTCTTAGCCTATGGAGGAAAAAAAAAGATGAAATCTAAGGATTTTAGAAACCAATCCTTTCTTCCTCAGAGCAAATTTATCCAGTCTGGTTTAGTCAAAATTCCTAATAATAGGAAATTTTATAAGCTATTTCTTTGTATGAATAACTACTTACATCTTGAGTTAATTTCCTCTCAGTAGTTCCATTAAAACTATATTTAAAATATTAAACTTGTGGTGATAAGTTGCGCTTAAGAGGACCTAAATAACCTTTTAAATCAAGAGTGTCTAAAGCATTTTCTGTGCCCCAATGCAATTCAAGAACGCTACAAATTTTACCTTGCATTTCAAGTGGTTAAAGCGAATATAGATTTTGTCATTTTTTATTTAGAGGGGAATTATTTCTAACTAATTAAAAACATAACGATAGAAAATTAGTTGCAGCCCATATCATACGTCCTGTAATAATTGCATTTTGGATTCAATTTAATTTCCTATCAAACAGAAACCAATCTAGTCAGTCACCTTCACCCAAAAGCAGACTTTTAAATAATTAATTAAACTTGGGAAGCATATTCAGATAAAGAGTGACCCAAATCCTCTTCCTTTTGGTGGAAAGCCCTTAAAGAATTTGTTACACCCTTTTAAACGTTGTATCTACAATTTACAAAATTATTTTCCTAAAATAAGCCAAAATCTAATTTCAATTTTTGAATTTTAATTCAGATTTTTACATTTTTAAAGTTGTGTGAAGCTTTCCCTTTGCTATTGCAAGAATGTCCCCTGTGTGCTACAATAAGGAACATTTTATAGCAATGCTGACACTGTACAACACAGATATGCAAATAAAAATCTTTTTTTATCGTTTCGAAAAAGTGGTGCCGCCCTTAACTATGGTACCCTGGGCGACAACACAGAAATGCGTCATCAGCCCCCATTTCTGTGAATATTTCTTACACTTCATATTCCTGTTGATCTTACATTCACAAAACTCTATCGTGGTGAAAATAAGTCTTTTTTTATTATTATCAGCTGGTGGCGTCCCATAGTCCGTGTCACCCTGGGTAGAGGGCCATATCAAACAGCAACTGTCCTTCGATTCACCAAACCTCAGCTCTCATCATGCTAATGTCTGTTTGCGAAACTGTTAAGGAGTGGGTGTGTTTTTAGTTTATACCCTGCTAATGTTCGCCTGCAGGGAAATGAGGGAAGCTGATGAGTTTCACCCTCTAATTAAACACGACTGTCTGGTCGGATTGTTGAGGCTGCGGCTTATTAAAACGAACGGCTGAGCTGAGTCAGGAAGCCAGATAAGGGAGGGAGGAGGGGGGTCGTGAGAGCTATCTATGCTAAACTGATCGACCTCAGCGGGATGTTTGCAAGGATTAACAGGAGATTTCTTCCATTATGGCAGATAAATAGAAACCCAGAGGGGGAAAGAGTTAACCAGACGAAATCATTTTACTCATGTTTACAGAGAAAACCTGGGTGGTACCAGAACCTTGGCCGCATCTTGATGTTTTTGTTAGATATGTAAACATCAAGGAAAATTGGATTGATAGTTCTCAGACAAAAACCTTGCAGTATTAATTAAATACCCATTTATTTTCATAAGTCAAACATCAATAATTACAACGTGTAAGTAACTTTAAAGCAAAACAGAAAACTTGCTCAAAGAAAAGTAAAATACAAAAGACAGAAATGTGTTTAATTAGAGCAACATAATCATTAATTGTAATTGTGATTATACTGTTATATACGTTTTCATACAATCTCTTTTACTGAGTGCAGTCCAGTTCAGATTGAGGGTGTTGTTCTGAGACCTCATTAGATTTGGTTAAACTAGTTTTTTTTCAAGCCCTCTTCCCATTGCACTGAGGGGTTTTCCCAAGAGCTCTCATTGTTGCTGCAGGGCAGCTTTTATCTACACCAGGGTCATGACCTTCAGGGAGGCAGGCTGAAATCGCCGGATCTTCTTCTTCAGGGCCCGGGAAGCTTTGATGCGGCAGGCCGAAGGCTCGGGGGGCGGTGGGAGTTGTCGTAGGGGCCGTCCTGCTGCGGTGGGCCCCAGCGCAGCCTCGGCCCACACCATGCCTCCTTCCTCCTCCTTCTCGTTTGTCCCCACCTGGTCCCCGTCGTCCAGGGACAGGCTGCTGTCGGAGTCGGAGAAGGACTGGGAGCTCTGGCTGGACTCGCTGTCGCCGAAGCGGTTGGTGGTGTTATCGCTCATCTCACCCTCGCTGCTTTCAGCGATGGTGGAGTGGAACAACGAGGCGCACTCGGCTGAGTACTCAGACTCGCATCTGGGTGGGTAGCGAGTGGTCATGTGGTACGGTGTAGGAGGGTACCTGGCATTAAGGCTTTGGAGGAAAGAGTTAGAGGACACGGAGAAGCGGAAAGGATGCGAAGGTCCGATCCAGTGGCCTTGCTTGGCACCAAAGTTCCAGACCATCTGCGTATTCTCTAACGCCCGACTGTGTTGCTCCTTCGACCTCTGGTGTTGGACGAAGGGCGCCTGGTAGACGTCCACATCAGATTGCCATTTAGATGTCGCTTGTCGCCTTCTCCTTTGCTCGATGGGATGCTCATTCTCCACGCACTGTGGTCGACGGTTTTTGCTGAGTTTCGAAGAAGCAGGCACCGGTTGGGGTTTAGGGTGGACCTTGTGGGGGATTTTGAGTCCAGGGCCGTAGAGACTGGAGTCCGACCCAGACCGCTGTCTGTGCTCCTGTGTCTGCCAGGTGCTGGCCCTCTCGCCAAATTTTCCCTTCCCCGATCTCCTCTGCTCTCCGGTGGCCCCAAAGCCGACATCCTTGCTTCTTTCGCCGGACGAGAAGCTGTGTTGCTGCCTCAACACTCTGGGCTTGTCTGAGCTTTTCCGTTTGAGTTTCACAGCCTTTGTTTTACGGTCCGCCTGTCTAACCTTGACCCTCTGGGAAGAGGCGGGGACAAACTTTGCGTGGACAAACTCCGGCGAGCTTGTTTGACTGCACTGGGCATCAAAGCTTGGACTCTCTGTGCTTGAATGTTGAGTAAGAGCAACTCCTGCCCAGTGACCCTTCCTCACCTCTGCATCGTCTCCGTGTTTGTTCTCGGAATGATTCCTTGGTAAAGCTGCGTTTTCCGGCTGGGGTCTGTCGTTCTTCTTCAGGGTTGGGTATTCGACCTCATCAAAGCTGGACTCCTTGGTAGCATTATAGGAGTACCTGCTTTGAATTTCTGGTGCTCTCAAAGACTCGTGGCGTTTCCTATCGTTAGGCTCTTGGCTAGAGAATGCCAAGCAGTGCCTGCTCTGGTCACCGTTCACTGGGAGACTTTTGTTTTTGGCTTGGGGAGGAATTAGACCAGACACCTCACATGACCTGTACGCATTCTCAGCCGGTTTCCTGTGATAGCTGTCAAGTGTCTCCACAGTCTCTGCGCCTGCATTAATTTGGCTTTTGCTCAAGCTGCGCTGGAGGAGCATGTCGATGTAATCCTGGGTTTTGTTCTTGTAACCCATTTGCAGAGGGTCATAGCTGTTCATTGCGGCTCCCTGGCCATCTGGGAGTACCGATGTTCCGTCTTCGCCCCCGTGGAAAAAGATTGGGCTCTGGAGAGCCACGGCATGCAGGGGACTGGGGTAGTGGTAAACTTCAGCCCCACCACAAGACTCCAGATTGCGCTGGAATTTGGAGTCCACTGGGAAGGTCTTCTGTTTCATGCACACTGGGAGTTTCTTTGCATCTGCAGACCTGAAGCAGCCCAATCCTTGAGCCATGAGTCTTTCAAGATCTCCTGATACAGACAAAAACAGTCATCAACTTTTGACTCCACTCATGGATTCTATGTTATTAAGCAGTAAAATATGTGTTGAGCTGTTGAGTAAAAACAAGTCATTACTACTGCAGAGGCTCTGTGAAATAAAAAAAAAATGGGGAGATGTTATTACCTGTTGACACCGGCCTCGGCCGTGTGTTATCTGTGCCTGCAGCACTTGCTCGGATCCTGCTGCTGCCAAGATGGACGCCTGTGGTCCGTGGAGGGTTGGGCTGAACAGGGCTCTCATCAGCAAAGCGCCGGCGGCAGACATCAACCTGTGTTGGGGGGCTAATGTGACAGCCGGTTGGACTCAGGGGAATGAGGCTTGTCTGGGAGGACGACAGGCACTCGCTGTAAACAGAAGTGCAGGAGTTGGACCGAGAGCAAGAGCCACCGTCGCTGAGCTCATAGAAACCTGGAGAGAGGAGGATTGATCCCAGTTATGTTCGTGTGAGTACGCATGGTTCAGTTAATGTCATAAAGTTCCTATGTTTGAATGTCTTCTCATTGAGATGCCACAGAACATGCAGAGTCATGTGGAAACTAAAGCCACATAATCCATCACTCTACTGCAGCTGGCAAGCTGCATGTCTGCAAAGCAGCTGACTGCAGGCTATCTAACCAATCAGACAGCCCAGCTAATTAATCAGTTGGAGGAAAAGTTCTGTTTTTTTCAACCTGGACCATATTTTCAGCCATTTTTATGTTTTTTTTTTTACTCACCCTGAGACGTTTGGAGCCAGTTTGAGCCATTCAACAGTAGTTATGTCCACTCTTTATCATCTTACATCCGTAGAACAGGAGTGCTGCTTGTAATAAGGCTGTAATAATCTGCACCAAACGCCTTCATTTTACCATGTTTATATTCACCTTGGATTTATGAACACCTTGGAAGGGCTTCTTTATTCTTCCGATTCAGCAGCTTAACATTAAAATAACAATTAAAAAAACGTCTGCTCTTTATTGTTATTTTAATGTAAAGCCTACGAATTGGCCCGGAAAAGAATAAAGAAGCACTTCCGAGGCGCTCATAAATCCAAGGCAAATATGAAAATGGTAAAATTAAGTTGTTAGGAACAGATTAACCCTCATTACAAGCACTACCGTTCTATGGATGTAAACTGAACAACAGTGGATATAAATACTGCTGAATGGCTCAAACTGGCTCCAAACTTCTCAGGGTGAGTACACATAAACACATAAAAATAGCTACAAATAAATTTTTTATATCAGCTAGATATCTTGAGAGCTGAAATGAGGTTGCACAGAAACTCACACCTTAAGGCAGGTGAACAAAACAGCACTTAGGTACTTAATTAGGGTCTTTCTCACTGTTAACGACACCCTATCAAGATTGCTTAGAGCTAACATAACCGTGATAGCTACATTAGGACTAACAATAGCCCCATTGGTGAGACTTAATGACCTGAACTTTTAGTTTTATATGTCCGATGCTCCCAATACAGTTTTTAAGAATTGGTGTGAAGTCAAACTACCTTGTCTGTATTTGCATCACTGCTGGGTTTAAATCTGCAATAATGGTGGTGGGTTGTGGTATTGCAGGCAGGAAAGTGGGGTTGCACCTGTAGTGAGTTGTATAATTAAGGCAGTTGGTAGAGACTCAAGACTGAACACACACTGGAAAGTTTGGCACCAAGGAGGTCTGGAGGGAAGCCGGTAAGGGAAGTTTAATATTCTGTGTTAAAATCTTCATGGCAAGGTTTATGGTGATACTTTGGTACCTGTCTTTCTTTGCTTTGTTTGTGTGAGTGGTGAGTTTAAAATGTTTCGTTGCCATGTGTCATATATTCAGAGTGAATGAGTGGATGGATGAATTGTCAATTTAAAGGTGCACTTTAAGTTTGATTTCAGCTGCTTGTTTTGTTCAGTGGCGTAAAGGCTGTTAAGTGAAACTATAAGCAGTTTGTAAGGAAAATTGTTAGGGAATGGTAGCATGTGTCACACATTATTTCCTTGGTATTTATGTATCTCTGTATGGGATTTATTAGTTCTTTGTAGAATTAATGTTGCTGTAGAGTGAAGTACATTATTGCATTTAAAATATTTATTGAATATGTAATCTATGAATCTATAAAGTTGCTAATTCTTGTATTTTTTTTCTATGTACTTTTAAGGTTTTTCACCTGGTTGGCTGGTTGGCTGTTTGAAAAATTATGCTGAATTGAATAAAAGAAAAGAAACAGAGAATCAAACAACTGCCTCTGAGTGGATTCCTCTATTACCTCCAGACCGATCCCTTTCAAGTGGGGTTTGTGGAAGTACAAAAGAACAAATTTGAGGAAAACTTCACAGTGAAAAACCGGTGGTTGTGAACTTTAGAGATGGCAGTCCAGACAACTGGGAAGACAGTTGAAGAGCTGAAAAAAGACAGAGTGACTGCAAAAAGACTCTTTACACGGTTGTGTAACACAATAGCCAGAAACTATGAGGACATGACTGAAGAAGAACTTAAAGAAAATTTAAATAAACTCAGATGTGAGGCCGAAAAACTCATGGAGGCTAATGATGACTGGCGAATTGGAATAATTGCAGATCTGGAAGCAGAACAAGATCCAGGCGATGAAGCTATGTTAAGTGAATTCCAAAAGGCTGACTTTGATAGGACTACATTAGAATGCAAGAAAAGGCTGATGGAAGGCAAAGATCTCATTCAGCAAAGTCTATTGTCCAACTTTGCGAAGGCTGACTTGGCCATCTCTGTCAAGGCGGCAGAGATTGTACACGACCGTGCTCAAGCCATAGCACCTGAAGCTGGCCAAGAGGCATTCGACTTTATTATCGACCATTTACAAGGAATGCTTAAAAAGGCAAAGAAGTGCTATAGTCAGTGGAAATCATGGATTCCAGAAGAGTACCTGAAAGAGATTAATGCTCAACTAACAGAACTTGAACTTTCCCTTTCTGTAATAATCTCTAGAAAAGCAGACTTTATACATGCAAAGGTAAAGGAAGACAAGTCACAAGCAGTAGTTTTAAGTTGTCCCACCCCAGCAATTAAACTAAAACCAACTGCTCTCCCAAAATATTTTGGCTGTAAACGAGAGTTTTTTAGGTGGAAGAAAGACTGGGAAGAGCTTCAAAGACAAGGTGAGCCAACTGGCTCAAAAGAAGTCAAAAGAGCTCATTTGCTGGATTGCCTTGAGGAAAAGATGATCAGAGATCTGCGCTTAAAAATGTACAACACTGCTGAGATCTTTAGAGTCCTGGAGAATCGATATGGGAACAAGACATTCATTGCCCTCGAAATAGTTGAGGAGCTGCAGCGGATGCCACCCATCAAAGGAGGTCGGCCTAAGAGGATAGTTGAATTGATCCAAGCTGTTGGCAAAGCCCTTCAAGACTTGACTGACTTAGGAGATACTGGCGCCATAAAAAATCCTCTTGTTACTAAATCCCTGGAAAGCAAGCTACCTGAGTCGATGAAGAAGGAGTGGCTACTTTATGTTGCAGACAGCAAAAATGCAGTGCGGAATGAGAACAGATTTGATTGCCTGCTAAATTTCCTCAAGAACCAAGAATCAATCTATGAACAACTTGAACTATTGATGGATGATGAGCCAACTCGGAAAGAAGCAAAACTTGAACCACGACATGCAAGAACCAAGATGACCAAATCTGATGGGGACCAAGCTGGCTGTGTGGTGTGTGGTGACGTGACACATAAGAGGAAACTTTACTTCTGCAAGCGTTTAAACTCTTGCTGCTTGTTCAGTCACTGTTGCTTTTAATCCATTGATAAACGTTTGTATTGCTATTAAAGGTTTTATGCTGAAATGTTGGCTATGTCGGGAGAAAAGTAAAAATTGATTAAAAAGTGACATTCTTTCTCAACATCAGTTTATATGGAGGTTTGCGAGACCCAGCTTTTATTTTGGTAGTCTTATTTTGCTTATCGCAAGTAAATTTGCAGTAAATTTGCAGGTTAACGATTTAGTCTGCAGTTAAATAACTAGTTTGTAGACTAAATAGTTATTTGACAAGTTAAGTGTTTAGTTTGGAGCTAAATCTTTATTTTATTTTATATATCAATATTTAGCTTACAAATTAAATATTTAGTTTGAAACTGTGATATTTTTAAATGAATAGACAAGATGTAAAGAAATATTACTTTGAAAAATGAACTCCACTTTTTCCCCGTATGATAGGCTAAATAACTAAAATTATTGCTGTTAATTTTTGACAGTGTAGCTTTAAAAATAACTCCCCATAAAAAACTAAAAAGGCAGCAATTATTATAGGTAGGAAGATGCTATCTAGGACATTTATTGTTAGTTTGATACACCAACTTTCACAATATTGTATTGAATATTTTTTGTTCTGACATTTATAAGATAACACAATTACAGTAAGCAGGTTTTAGCTGGCTAATAATTGGGTTAGCGGATCAGTTAGCTATAGGAAAACGATGAAAACTCAGTTTTGAAACCGTATCCCTGATTGGAACCTTGATAAACCTTGAAACCAGTAACCAGCTCTTCTACCTCCAGTTTATCTGAGCTTATACTCTGTGAAACATGTGAGCTATGCATGGCTGCCTACACACCTGAGCTGGGCCTGCTGTCACTCTCCAGCTGATCAGTGGAGGCTTTGCTCACATCCAACTTCAACTCACTGATCTGCTGGTCCAGCTGCTGCAGGTGAGACTTCAGGCCAACATCCTGCTTCCGTAGACGAGACTGGAAAAAGGAAAAAAAAAATCAAAAAACGCATGACACTGTTAGTTATAACCAAGCGTATAAAAAAGACTGACTAGACAAACAGAGCAGGGCTTTTAAAGGACTCTTTCAAAACATAGAGCCCTAGTGTTATGCACAACAGCTCAGCCATACAGACATGCAAGTTAGAAGTTCAGAAAATAAATAATCACAATAGCAAAATGTGCAAAACAACAATTGCAAAGGGATGTTTTTTTCTGCAAGGTTATATAACATTGCAGGGGTTGTGCACTTATTCTCTGCTGGACGGAGTTTCTCCACGATGATGAGAATAAAAATGGGAAGGGTTTATTATAAACATCACCATCCAAATGTTTTCTTAACGTGGTAGAGTCAAGTATACAAAGTCAAGTGCAAACAATACAAACAATTTCATGCCTGAAAAAGGCTCCTGCTCTGATGAAAGAACATCACCCGTTGAAACTTGAGCTGCATTTAATCGCATTCCGAAGAATTTTAAGCAATTAATTATTTGCATGAGGAATATCAGGTGATTATTGTGATTTAATTGATCTAAGCTAGAAAAAACTTGTTGATCCCCGATTTGATGTGCTCAGCTGGGGTGCAGATGATTTTGCTCCTTCTCCATTTCCTGTTATTGTTCATTTTGTACCAAATGAAGTAATCATTTCATACTAACTGCTTAAATTTGCAGTGTCATTAGGAGTTATGAAGGGATCATAATCTGGGATATTTACAGCGACACAACAAAGCCCAACAACAATCAAAATAAACAAAAATTGAAAATAAAAAGTTTACTAAAAATAAACACAAGTGTATGTGTGATTTTAGTGTTTTGGTAACAAACTACCGTCAAAACTTACCAGAAATGCTATCACCTATACACTGGCACTGGTTTGGATAGGCTACATGCGTACCTACAGATATAAAACTGGAAGTAGATGATCGTGCAAACTACTATCACCACCACAGGCAGCAACAGGTTCACAGAAGGAGATTAAAATACTGGCTTTACAGAAAAAAAAAAACAGTTAGAATTGCAAACAGGATGTTTTTGGGTACAAGGCAGCCATGTTAGATTGGTGAAAGGGACTTCTAGGCACCTTTCTCTAAATATTCTAACTTTAAACTACAATAATTAGATGCCACGTCCTACAGTCGTTCAACCACTGCCAAGTCTTGCTGTAATGGAGGAACAGCGTCCCGAAAACATCTGCCAGTTTGGTGTTTCTAGGAAAACCTGGTATTTACTGAGTATCAAGAGGCTGAGGACCACCGCTCTAATGTACCGCCGTGGAGAAAAACTAAAGCTGCTCAGCTGTGGCTGATGATTAACCCCACCAGGACATGGGGGAGCGAGGAAGGAGCACTGGTGGGTAACTCATCCCCCCCACACACACACAGTTTGGGCCTGGCCATTGTGTAAACTACCACAAGACAAAAAGCTCGGGGGGTTGGGATTAGGCACAGCAGGGCATGTACTGTTCTGTTACAGCATATATATATATATATATATATATATATATATATATATATATATATATATATATGGGAGGTGGTTTGCACAAATTTGAACCTTATGTTGTCTTGTCCACGCCGTGACACATCCTTTGATGCATCTGCCCAGCTCTACCCTGGATGTCAAGCATAGCACATTAATCCCCACACTTCCCCTGAATGATTTTACCACCACCAGCAGCAGCAGCAGGGCTACATGGAAAATGCTTGTCATGGAAAGTTAAACAGAGCCAGCTGTCTGCAGCACTCAGGGGGCCTCCGAGAGATGGGAATCTCTCCCCTCATTTACAGCAGTGGGAGAAAAAAACACGTTTGTTTTTATTTCCTGGCATCTAATGGTTAATGATTGAGGTTTGCCCTCGCGCACTGAGCGCGCGTGCACGCACCAACGACTAGAAACTCCTCTGGGGGGCCAGCAATGAACCTTGATTTATGACATCTATCCTGCTTCCGACCCCCTGCTGAGCGCATAAAAGTCTTCCTGGTAATAATTGAGGAGTGAATGCGCATGAGCATCAGCTGACATGCGATGCATTTGTATTCCAAGGACAAATAAACTATTCAAGGTTTTCTTTTTTTTCTTTTTTTTCACTCTTACTTTCATTTACCAACAGATTAAGTGGAGCAATATATATATATATATATATATATATATATATATATATATATATATTTTTTAAATAAAGGGTTTTTCCTGATGAAAATTGAAATCCATACCAGCTGTTGCTTCAGAGCGGTCAGGGTCGCCTCCAGCCGCTGCTCCTCAGCCTCCATCGGGTCGGCGTGCAGCGCGGTGACCGGCTCCTCTTGGTCCAGCTGCAGAGCCCAGCTCACCATGTCTCCGTGCCGGTCCCTGAGCAGCCGCAGCTCCTGCAGCCCGGCCAGCGCAGCCTGCAGTCGCTCCCGGACCCTGCCGCGGTCCACTCCGCCCGCCACGCTCATCATCCCCGCACAGGAGCCCTTTCTGCTCAGCATGTTGATGCAGAGGGAGGGATGCTTAGAAACAGAGATCTTCTTCGCAGGATAATCGCAGCTCTTGCCTTGCTGCCGCCGCTCACCACCAGTTTGGGTTTTGAACTACCTGTTAGAATAAAAACTGAGCGCAGAGAGAGGAGTGTAAGCTCCTCCCACGGAGTGAAGGGGCCCGCCTCCTCCCAGGGTTTCTTTCCAGTGAACATCTGGCCCTAATTTTACCTTGACTCTTTTTTTCTTTGAGGTTACCTATGTAAATGAATCCGTCTGGCAAATTTAGTTCTCATATTTCCCTGCATTTGTTTGCAAATGTTTCTCTACACTCAAGAGAACTCAGTAACATCTGTAAATGCCTGAGTGTTGAAGCTACATAAATAAGTTCAGGAATGTTATCTCACCCTTCCCCAATCAAAACAGAACACAACAGGCGGGTTGTCTCCAACACATTTGAAGGAATCTTCTCTCTCAGAGAAAACAGACAGGTTGGGTTAAAATAAATGAGGAAATCAGAGGAAACATTTCTCACATAACCCCCCCCCCCCCCCAAAACGACTCATTGCCGCGGCTGCATCGATAAATGACAGATGAAGGTCTCCCCCTGGTGGGCATAAGGGATGCAACAATTTGTTGTTATCCATCTTTCAAAAGTTTATACCATTATATATTTTATTTTATTTCCTCTGCAGAAATGTGACGGGTCTGAGTTTGACTGAGCTTTTCAAACACCTTGATCTAAACCAGTCCATAGTTTAACAGAGGTACCACCCCCATCCCGAAGCTGATTCACATGGACTAGTTTTAAAATGTCCGATTTTCACAGTTTTCTTCTCAGAATAGAGAATATTATACAACACAAAGTATTTGTCTTCTATTTACCACACTTTTTTGTTTTCATTCTAATATACTAAATAGGAAAACAAATATTAGGATAATTTTATTTTAAAATCAGTTTTGGACACACCTGTTTGTTAACCTTTGCTTAAATATAACAAGTGTGATTGTTTTCTGGGTTCTTCTTGCCTATTATTTTTCTAGATCAAAAACACAAACAATTCATCCCCCAAAACATTAGGCAAAAAAAGTGCAAGACCTCATTGTATGTTTTGAGTCTAAGATTATTTATTAAACACCTTTCTTAAAAAGTCAGACTCATTTCTTACTTTATTTTAAAAAATACACTATTTTATTTCATTATTGAGCAAGTAAAACAAACACTAAATGATTTTCTAACAAAATTCTAATTCCAATAATCTTTCTTAAGGCCTGTGAACACTTTCAACTTGTCAATTTTGGTAAAAAGAAACAACAGAAACTGCCTTTTGAATTGCATTGTCCCATTTATTCACTTTTTGAAGCAAATAGGAGCTTTTCAAATTGTCATTTCTAGAACAAAAAACAATAATCAGCAGTAGATATTTGGCATTTATTTAGGCAGTTTCCAGAAAAATGCAACAAAACACGATATATATGCAGGAACCTTTTAATATTATGAAACAAAAATAGATGCAGGAACTTTCAACTTAAAGTAACAAAACACATAATTTTCTGAAATATGTCACATTTGCTACATATTTCTGACACTAAAAAACAATTGTTTTATTTCATACATATTTATAAAAAATACTGTATAAATATACAGTAGCTTTCAGGAAACATGTATGCAGTAGCTTATGCAGTAGGAAACAGCAGCTAATTATTAGCTGATTAGAAACCAGGTATGTTAAGTATTGAACATTTAACAATATTGTAATTTTATGAGAAACTGAAATTGGATCAGTTCTCAGTTATAATCATGTCAATTAAAACAAATAAACATTTGAAATCAGGGATGCTACAATGCCGCTTTAAAAAAGATGATATGATACCAATGCTGATACATTTACCGAACACACAATAATGCAATAAATTGGAAGACAGTTTTTATTTTATTTTCTGCTTATTACACCAAATGATAGAGACATTGATTTAAAAAAATAAAATCCCTATTTAAAATATGTCAGTCTGTGTGTAAGGAATTAATCTTATATACAAGTTTCCCTTTTTGAATTAATTTACTGAAATAATTCAACTTCTTCATGATGTTCTAATTGTATGACCAGCGCCTGTACAATAAATTACTCTTGTGAAAAAGAAGAAAGTCCTGTTACTTTCTGTAGTTTAGGTAGATAAAGGTCTCAGTCAACATTTGAGTAAAATAATATAAATGTCAGAGGATCTTTGTCACCGACCCCTTGCGATTACACCAAAGACCACTAGGGGTTCTCCACAACTTCCTCCCTGACCTGCCAGTTGTGTTCCTTGGTGTTCATGATGTCGTTAATTCAAACCTCTGAGGTCTTACCTGAAAAGCTCCATTCATAATCAGATTAAACTGCACAAAAGTTAGACTATGTTTGCTAAGAAGGTGATTTCTATAAGCAATTATTATTTTTCTTGCTCTCCATAATTTGTCAGTCTGTATTGGTCTGTTGCATAAAATCTTAATGGAATACCTGGAAGTTTGCGGCCGACAATATATGTAGAGATCCAAGGGTTTTCAACACTGTTCAAGGGAATTGATTGTCCTACTCCGATGTCCTACTTGGCTCAGTATGTTGTAGCGTAGGAAATGCTTGCCCTTTTTGACCATTGATGAGAGAGGTATAATAAAAAAACAGTCAAAAACATTTCATGAGTTAGTTTTCTGAATCTCTTTAGGCTTCTGCCAGCTGCTGGTGTTGGAACAGGGATTCTTGGATGGTGTTGTTGGACTTTGGAGAGGTTACATAATTTGGTTAATATCCCTGAGAGCTGGTGTGCACATCCAGAACACTTTCTCTGTTACCCTGCCAGGCCCAAAGGCCATTCTTGGGTACACTGGGTACAATTCTCATTTGGCGCGCTGGCTTGAGATGTTTGGTTCAACGATTGATTACTAGAAATAGAAAAAATACTCATAGAGTCATTGTCTTACTTAGGGTGACCAACCGTCCTCTTTTCCACTTTTCATGTGCTCTCTGGAGCGTTTGGGGGGATTTCATAGATTGATGAAAATCTCCAGGTTTTTGTAGTTTTTCAGCTGACCAACATGAATGCTTAAAACTGACTGGTGCAATGCATGCGGTACGACAGCCTTCCTATGATCTTTCATGAGCTGCTACCAGCTGGATGGTTTTGATTCGTTCATAGACAAAACAGATAGCAGGGTGTGCTGCAATGCGCCACATTCCTGTGAGCTGTGGTTGTGGCATTGCAGCTCTTTGCAGGATATCAGAGCACCAGTGTAGCTTTACAGAGCTAGCATAGCTGGCATATGTGTTTCTGTGTGACAAAAGTGGCAAAAATCCGGCAGATGGATGCAAAAACTATAATGCCATGTAAAGTGTGAGTTAATTATAATTTGTATGCACTGTTTTACTGTCTTTTTGAAACTGATGGGTTTTACTTTATTATTACATTGAAAAGAAAATAATACTTGTTTTCTCAGAGTAGTATTATTTGTATTCCACTGATTTATTGTTACTGGTAACTCTTCTAATTCGTAAGAGTATTTTTTCCTATTATTAATTAACTTCCTGAGATTTTAAGGTCATTTTTGTGCTTTTTGTAATCGTGAAAGCCTATCTAAAGTTAGTTTTTGTAACTGTTCTTTCAACCACATAGAGAATGCACACTTTAAATATGTTAAAACTAGGGATGTTACAATCCCTATCTCAAAATTGCATTGGCCCAATATTCTCACATTTTTTGCTGATCGGAAATTGCTTATATTAGCTCACGAGTAAAGCTAATCTTTTAGAAAATATACATCCTAGTTTGATGGTGATTGCACAATAAATCAAACCTCCACAGCATTGCAACCAAGGACTCCCAATTACCACAAATCAGCAGAGCAAGTTAAACAGAGTTCTAATATGGATAAACTTTACAAAAATGCTCAACCGTACTTTAAACTACAAACTCACCTTCTGGCATTTACAGACAACAATCAACCAAAAAAAAAGGAGAAAAACTCTTCTCACTCCCGCAGCAAGGAGGAGGAAAAAGTCAGACTGAGCTACAGCTGTGCTGCATTCAAACAGCATAGGAAAACCAATTATAATAGTGCAACTTACAAACTTAGAACACTGTGGGTTTTCTAACACAGATTTACTCAGAAATATAGCGAATGTGATCCCATGAAAGTGGAAACGCAGCAATGTGCATATATATATATATATATATATATATATATATATATATATATATATATATATATATATATATATATATATATATATATATATAGCCTGACAGAAATACTTACAAAAAATATAATACTCTACCAAGTGTCTTGCTTTTTACTTTTCGTGAGATTATAAACCAAAGTTGACCTTTAATTCTCTAAGATTTTGATTTCATGGGATTTGCAGCAATAATTAATGAAACTAGTCTTGTTAAAAAGTTAACTACGTGCTAAAATATATTTCAGTGTTATACAGTTTAATATTAAAGGCAAAAATATCGGATTGGGACTCAAAATCGGATTTGATGTCAAAACATCTGATCAGAATCGGAGGCCCAAAATGCTCATTGGGACATCCTTAGTTAAAACCAAAAGTCTTGGCCCAGTTTGCAAAGAGTTTACGGACCGGGCCAAGTGTTGTCTTTTTTGGAAATCAAAATACGGTCACCCTATCTTACTGCAAAACACACTTTCTATGCTGTAATTTGAACTATTTGGCTGTAAGGTATCTATTTTGTAAACCTGTTACCAGTTATTGGCCCAATATTGCTGCAAAACAAGCTAAGTATTACACACGTCCTTTACTCCAATCTCGGTTAATATAAAGGTTCTGTTTCATTTTTACTCAGAAGGCTTCCAATTTAGAGAAACCAACCAACCTAGCGGTCATGTCTTTGAACTGTTGGTTGAAGTTGGTGTATCCAGAGAGAACACTCGCATGCACAGGGGAGAACATGCGAACTCCATGCAGACTTGAGGTAAAAAGCGTCACCCACTATGCCATCATGCAGCCTCGAGTGTCTGAGGATTAATAAACAAAGAAACAACAGAGGGAAGACCTTGAGTTACGGTGCAAAATTACCAGGTTTTTTTTAGGAGGTCCTTTTGATGCTGTTCTGATCTCCAAATGATTTCATTTTTACCGCAATATGCGTAAAAAAACTGACACGTTAAAAATCCTATAAATATTGTGTTATGAATTTACAAAAAACAAAACAACCGCCCCAACATTTTGCCATCTTAGGTTTTTTGCCCAACAGCTGAAACCTCATTAGGGTTCATGAGCTAATTATGGCTTTTATTCAGTCTTGGATGTTTAAAACTCACCTGACATTCATACAGAAGCCTTTTAGTGTCTCTGTGCAGCTAAATGTCACAGATGTTTGCAGCCAAACAACAATGTGACTCATGGGGGAAAGTATTTGTGTCCTTTCCATCTGAGCAGCTGCTCATCTGACTGAAGCCAATGAGCCACTTGTTCTCAATGTCAATAATCTGATAACAAATAAATATGGGAACGAACGAGCCCTCATGTGAAGGGGAGATGACATGCATCACATTCACCTACGTTGCCGATGTCCTCAGCGCATTTCAAAGGTGGAGAGGTCTTTTTGTGCCTCTATCTGCTTCTATCTGCCAACAATGATCCAAAATACCTGAAAAGATGCTCACCGCTGGGAGCAGATAAGGTGATTCAGCTGTTTAAAATTCAGGGATATGTATATTTTTTTAAATCATGAAGCTCATACCCATAGACGAATTTACTTCAGTGATGCAGTGAGGGTAACAGTTCTGGAGGAAACAGATTCTGTGAACAGGTGTGCCTAATAATAATAATAATAATAAAAGAAATAAATATGGTGGATTCACTCAATGTTTAGCAGTTCCTTTGCAAGTACTGTGATGTAATAGATCATAAAACACAATAGAAAACAGAGAAAACTAAATGACTTAAAAAATATGACAAAAATAGAATACAAAAATATCATTTTTACTCAGAATAACACCTGGGGTGACTGATGTATGCTTTTGTTCATTCATACAGATTCTACATGCACAGCACACTTCATTTGAGGGCTATAAAATTGGAATTTCCATATGTCCCCTTTAAGTCCTTTACACATGTAACACTAAATAAAATCCAGCCAGCTGTCTTAAGAACCTAATTGGTAAAAAGAATCCTGATGTTTGTAGTTTACTCTCAGTATGAATGCAGCTGTTCTCCTAAGATGTCAGAGGTTTGTTGAAGAATATTAGTAGGGCTGCAACGATTAATCTATTAAGACGACAAACTCGATTATAAAAAAGCTTTGATTACTAGTTTGTTGCGTCGATGATTTGTTTAATTAATGTGGCGCATTAAAATCAGTTAAAATCTGAAGGCGCGTTGCGCCTGGAACTTTAGCGGAGCTTGTTTCCACACGGCAGCAGCCGGAAGCAGCCGGAATCAGGGCAAGGCTAGAGCAGGAGAGCGGTGTCTGTGGGATTAGTGCGCGGTGACGATGGAGAGAGATGGAGAAAACAACGGAGGAGAAACGGAGCATGGAGGACAACGAAAACAACAGAAAATGCCAAAAGTTTGGGAGCATTTTAAGTTAAAAAAGACTGACAACACAGACGTGGTACATTGCCAGGCGGAGCTGGCCTATCACCACAGCACTTCGAACATGCAGCAGCACTTGACAAGATAGCATCCAGGAGTAAATCTAACCAAACAACCAGAAACAAGGTAAAAGGAACCCGTTTGTTTGCTTAACATACTACAAGTCCCGTTTTTCAAATGCGTGGAGAGGCGTATGGGCACACGAGGCTGAAGTTGGTTTCCGTTTCTTGCTTCCGATTCAGGAAATGGCTAAAGGGCTATTACAACAAATTTTTCTCTACTCTGGGCGTATTTAATATGCTCTGGTTTTAAATCTACGACACTCAGACATTTCAGACCTGGATTATATTATTATACACTACTAGAAGAATAATTAAAATCAACCCTGGGATTTGTGAAACCTTTCTGTGATTAATGAAACTTCAATAAAGGTGGATTTCAGCATTTTTTATAGATCTGGACCACATTATTTTAGCTCTAGTTTAAAATATACATAACCCAGACATTTCAAACTTAGATTATATTATTCTACATCACTAGAAGAAGAATTAAAATCAACTTTGGGATTTGTGAAACCTTTCTGTGATTTGTTGATTTGTGAAACTTCAATAAAGGTGGATTTTAGGTATTTTTCTGATTCTGGGCCACATTATTTCTAATGTAGCTACAAAAATACAACACTCGGGCAATTTCATTATGCCATTCAAAATAAATGTTCTTGCAAGCGTAAAATTGTGTTTACTTGTTTTATACCTATTTAAAATCTGCTCCCAAGTTGTGAAATTTTGGTTTTTAATATAAGTAAAATATCTTTCCGATTAATCGATTAATCGATGTAAATAATCGATAGATTAATCGATTTCTAAAATAATTGATTGTTGCAGCCCTAAATATTAGAGAATAAACAGCATTAAAACCGAGGAAACTCCAGACGGTTGTGGCAAATGACCCCTTGTACTGATCCAGGAACCGCTGGAGGTTTCTTCCTGTTAAAGGGGAGTTTTTCGTCTCCACTGTCGCTGCATGCTTGCTCAGCATGGGGGGTTACTGTGGTTGTATTCTGCATGTTCTGGGCCCAACCTCATGTCAACAACTCAACATAATCTGCTGGGATTCTTCACAGAGAAAACTTTTAACTTCATGGAATGTTGGTATAATTGTATTGAAATTAGTTTTCTTGTAAAGTGCGTAGAGATGACATCTGTTGTGAATTGGCACTATAGAAGTAAACTGAATTGAATTGATCACACAACAGATGGAAGAAGTTCAAAGCAGGATTAGGTTTTAGAACAATATTGCCAGCTTTAGGCTTCTTAGAGAGAAGTCATCCCAAAATCAAGAGCGGACTACACAAATGCCAGCCTAGAACGTGATGAATGTCCACCTAAAACGAACAGGCCGGGTAAAGGTGAGCATTACTGGGCCTATATCATGCAAAATTAAGTTTTTGGAGTTTTCAACCATCTGGTAATGTAATTATCTCATAACAAAACACAACCAGAGTTTTTTTTTGGCGTAATTCACGCATGTCTGAGTAATCCTCCTGAATTCTGCTTTGTGAACAGCTACCCCTCTCTCTCATAGAAAACGGTTGAGTATTCAACTAGTGACATCACCAGTTGAAAGTTGAATGCGATAGGTGTCTGCACCGTCCCTGCAGGCAGAGCGCCTTCCCTCTGCTACAGTTCCAAACACACCCTCCTCCTTCTCACAGCTGCTTCGGTTTTTGGCGTCTTAAAACAATTTTTGTTGGATTTTTTACTTTCTCTGTGAAAACGCCTGTTTGGCTGCATGGTTTAAAGGATTTTATTCTACATTCCTAAAGAACAGCAGCTGGATCAAAGAACAAAGACGCCTGATGGAAAGAGAAGTAAGTGGCTGTATAACACCAGTGGTAACATTTTAACATATACTGTATATGTTTATCCCAGAAGTTGAAAGCTGTAAAATAGCATAATAAAGTCCCTTTAATCAGAGAAGCAGTCATGGTGACTCTGGAGGAGCTGCAGAGATCCACAGCTCAGATGGGAGAATCTGAGAACCGGACGACTACTCTCCACACATCTGGGCTTGATTGACAAGTGTCAAGCAGAAAACCAGAAGAAGTCCACTTTAAACCAAAAGCCCTGTGAAGGACAGCAAATACAGTTGAAGAAGGTGCACAAGCATGGACATTTTCAACTTAATTAATGGAGTTAATCTCATGTTCCCTGATTTCAAAACTTGGGGTGAATCAGCACTCATAATTCCATCCCCAGTGTGAGAAGAGAACTCGGTGTCACCCTCCTAAAAAAAGAGATGGGTAAAAATTAGGGATGTTTGATATTGGCTTTTCTACCGATATCCGATATACCGATATAGCCTAACTCATAATTTCCAATACCAATATAAACCGATACCGATACGTAGGGGCCCTCCCTCATAAAAAATAAAAAATACTAAACCCTTTTAGTTAACCACAATGAAATATCTTGTATCATGCATACTTGAGTTTTAAAAATGTAAAACATTTAATAAGTACTAGAATTTTAGTTAGGCAATTGAAAAGGTGCCATTTTTATTTTGTCTTCAAAAGTAGCTGGAACATTTTCTCACACAGAGAATAGTGACAAAGGCCCACCACTGAGGACAAATTTCTACTTTTAGAAAATGTAAACAACATTATACCTTTGTGGCTGATGACATCACCAAGTGCGCCCCATAGACTGTCAAGGTTGGCCCAGAAGAAGCCTTTTGATAAATTGAAAGTTATCTCAAACAAATAATATCTCAAAAACTAAACCTCAAATCTGTCATATTTTTACATTCTGAGAGAGAAAAGAAGTAGCTGAATAGTTTGATATATAATATGTGTATGGTGTGAAAAACTCATCTTATTACAAAATAAAAACCGATACCGATAATTTCCAATATTACATTTTAATGCCAATATCAGCCGATAATGACATCAGGCCGATAATATCGGACATCCCTAGTAAAAATAGATTATGACAAGATTTTTTTGACCCAGTCAGTAAAAAATACTCTTAATTATACATACTTACACTCATACTGTTTTTGGGAAGAAATCAAGCGTTACAGTAGTCGATTCTATTGGTGATAAAAGCATGCATTAGTGTCTCCGTATCGGCCAGAGATAAAATAGGGCAGAGTCTGGCAATGTTTTTTAGGTAATAAAAACTTGTTTTAGTAACGCTTTTAATGTGGGGGACAAAAGTCAGCTAAGAGTCAACATAATTCCCAGGTTCTTCACTTGTAAAGAAGGATTAAATGACAGTGATAGTAGTTGTGGTACAAAACTTTAGTTTTGTCCTGGTTGAGCTGGAGAAGGTTTTCTGCCATCCAGGATTTCATGTCTAAAATGCAGTTAAAAAGTGCATCCATTGGTCGTGTGTCATCAGGGGATATGGAGATGTACAACTGTGTATCAACAGCATAAGTGTGAAAGTTAACTGCATTTCTTCCGATGAAATTGCTAAGAGGGAGCATATACAGGTTAAAGAGCACTGGGCCTAAAATAGAAACCTAGGGCACCTAATGGTGTGTTCAAACTGCAAGCTTTGTCAGCATCAAGCAACGCTCACAAAGCGACTGTAGTTCAACGCATATACACAGAAGATAGATTTTTAAACTGAAGCTAGCAAAAATCGTAGGCGGGCCTTTCTCTGCTGGATGTTTGAAACACTCGCGGATCGGGGTGGGCTAGGCAGCGTCGACGTCAGGCAACGTCACTACAGTGAGACGCTGTGATTGGTTGCCGCGTTGCGTCGAGAGCGTTAGGACCATCAAAAGTTCGTTGCTAGCGTTATGAGCTTTGAAGCTTGAAATGCAGAAAAAAGCTTGAAAAGTTGACGGAGCCAAAACTCACAAAGCGCCGCAGAGATCGCGACGCTCCTCCAACGGCCTCAACCGTAGACTTAACATGTAATCTTGACATTGCTGATGCTGACAAAGCCTGCGGTCTGAACGAAGCATTAGAGGAGCGGGTATCTAAACTTACCATAAAATTCTGTGAGATATGATGTGAACCATTTATGAAAAGTACCAGAGAGACCAATCTGTTTTAAATGGATTAAAAGAATTAGATCCAATAGAACCAACATTGTCACCTTCTGAGCGTCATAGTTTAATCTAAAATCATTTAAAATCTTCAGAAGGGCTGTCTATGTGCTGTGGTTCACCCTGAAACCAGACGGAAATTACTCTAGGACTTTATGAGCGTTAATAAAATCATTAAGTTGAATTAGGATTACAAGATTTAGATCAAAGCATATTGTTGTGTTAAAATGGCCTAGTCAAAGTCCATGTAAAGTTGCTGTAATTGCAGGAAAAGGCAGGTTCTAAAATTAAGTACGAACTTAAATGAACACCACTCCAGCTTTTCAAAAAAAGAAAAAAAAAATGTGTTGATCTATCACACAAAATTCAAATAAAAGGTTGAAGCTTGCAGCTGTAACATGTCAAAATAAATATAGGTACTGTTGCAAAGAACTGTGGATAATGTTTGCAGAGAGCTTTTCTAACTATTTATTCTTGTGTTTCACTAGGGGGCAGTGTCACTCTGCTTCTCTTTCCTCTGGGATTCCCCCTAAAAATCTGATTTATATGGTGATGGCAAACTTGCATGTCAGTAAATGCAGTGTGTTGATGTGTTGGATCCTAACTGCAGAGTACAAGCAATCCACTCCTTCACCCATGGAGCTGAATACTTGTTTTATTGATAGAGATCTAAATAATATGTTTGCCGGTTCCTGATTGCACCCACACTTCGGTGAGGCCTTTCATCACGATGCTCGGGTTAGGTTTCACGCACAGTTGCATTGTGAGACTTGCAGTGTACAAGAATGGCGTCATATCCCTGGGGCAGGGCATTGTACTGCCAGGATGTCCCTCTGCCCCCATCCTCTTCAAAGATCTTCCCTCAGAGTGACATCAGCTGAGGTGCCGCTCCGTAACGTGTCCTCCTGTCACAACAATGACAATCAAGGGTGTGCTAAAAAAAGACCTGATCCTGTGCGTCTTCATCTTGTGCGTGGGTTTCTCTTTCATGCCGCTTCTTTTTTGTGTTCTCCGTTTCTCCTCTTTTTTCCCCCCCATCTACTTAAAATCAGACAGTGTCTGATAACCAAACAAAAGACAAGTAGGGAAGGGTCTGTTCCCTTTTCTACAACGCCCTATGTTGAAAAGAGTGCTTGTATCAGCTCAGGTAGACAGAAACAGAACAATGGTAAGATGCTTCCCCAAACAGGATGCATGGGTCGCACGTCAAAGGAGTAAACACATGTCATATGTGGGATTGTGTAAGAGTGTGAGAGAAGGAGCGTGGCAGCCGATGCATTGTTAGCCCTGCATGGATGGAAAAACACAAGCCACAGAAAAAGGAATTGATGCGTAGGCATTTTGGGATTCTAACTTCAAAGGAAAATCTGATATCACATAAAAAAAAAACAACAGTGACATTTGCTTGAAAAGAAGCAAAATAACAGTGAAGAATGTCACAGGCTCTGAGAACACTTTGTCTCAGTGTTTGTGTTGTTTGACAATTTCCATTCAGGTTAGGGATAGTCCTTTTTTATCTGAAGCTTCTGACACACTGTAAGAAGTAGTGTTGTACCGAGGCCCAAAACTGATAAAATAAAAATAAAACAAAAGCAGAAGTATATATATATATATTGTATTTCTTTTTTTCTTCTATGTGCATTTTTGAGTAAAACTATATATATTTAGTTTTTCCTTTTCGTCATACATACATTTTTGAGTAAAAATGTATATATTATATTTCTAATTTCTTTATGCACAAATTTTCGTCAAGAAAAATATACATTTTGTTTTTCCGTTTCCTTATACGTGAACTTTCATGGAAAAAAGAAACACATATTTTTCCTTGGATGTATAAGGAAAAGGAAAAAGAATGTACGTTTCTTAGCTTGAGTCAGTTTTAGTCCTCCATAGTGTTGGGAAAGTGGTCTATATTTGAGCTTACTAGATACAGCCTCAAAAATCTTATATGTTTGCATTACATATTACCGTCTCAAAATTGTAACTGAGTTACAGTAACTTAAGTTACTTTAGGCAAAATATCTTAAACATGTAACACAACTTCTATACACATTAAGTTATTCATTTATATTTTACACAAGTGTAACACCACAAATACTGTATTTTTAATGCTAATTCATAGGGATGCAGCAATACCACCTTTTTAAAACCGATACGATACCGATACTTGGATCTGAGTACTTGCTGATACAGAGTATCACTACTGATACTTCTACCACACTTTAAACAATGCAATGAATTGGAAGGCAGGTCTTATTTTCTTTGCTTGTTACAACAAATGATGGTGAATTAGATCAACATTATTAAAAAATTTCTGTGAAAGTTTTGCAGAGTTTACACATTTTAAGTATTGGTTCATGGTATTGGTTAACTTAGCAATATCGATACGAGTACATTAGAATGGTACCGGCACCAATACCCTGAACCCGTATTTGTTTCGGTGCATCCCTACTATTTTATTAAACTTTAAGTCTAAAGTGCCTTTGCATGCCTTCTATATGATGGTAATGTTTGTTAAATTGCATCAAAAGAAAGCACTGAAAGCGGCCATCACAGAGATGGTTGACAAAGATGAGACTCCTGAGACTTAACAGTCTTTCATCATGTAGTTAGGAAAATAATGCCACAATAAATTTACACTCGATTTTTACTTTATCCTAATTAGCTGTTCTACGGTATCCAACTTGATCTGGTCCGCTGCATTATTTGGGCGGAAAAACAAATTAAAATATGCTCATAACTCGAGTTACTGAAACTGAAAAAAGTAATATATTCCTGTAACTAGTTACTTTTATAATTTGTTACTCCCAACACTGGAAATAGGGGTACAGAAGGGATACATTACTGAGCCCGAGGTAAAAAAAAAGAAAAGACATAAACCCAGCCTAAGGACAAATATTTGACTTCGGAGTAACTATCTGTAACTTTTTCATTGTATGAACAGTACATGTCCCTTAGTACTAAAAAGTACATTTTTGTACCATTTCTTGGAGAGGGTGGAATTTCTGGTGATTTATGTAAATGGTCTTCATAGTTTTATTGTAAAAACATTTAAAATGTTATTACACTTTTTAATCAAACAAATAAACAAATGGGCAACTATTGGCTACATTGCGTTCAGGTGATGTGTCAGTCATGTCAAGTTAATAATGACTGGCTGTGAAGGTGGCGCGGATGAGCGATTCAGACTACAGGGATACAAATAGTTACCTATTTAAGGGTAAAAAATGATAACTTTGAGGGTACCACCCCAGTGACAAGTCATTGTATTCTTAAAAGTATCGTTCTGTATTTTAATTTCTGAAAGAAATCAGTCAGTTTGGAGAAACTTCGGGATTTGTCTCAGGCTGGGGTCTTAAATTCATTTTTAGATGATCTGAACATGGAGAAAATGTCATAAAAAGCCGCATTTGTAAAAATAATACCTCCAGGGGGCGGTTAGAGGGGTGCAGAATGAAAGTGCATTTCCGTTAAAAAAACGTACAGTATGTTCAAATTAAAATATAATAAAATGTTAATGTGGAGAGCAATGATAATGCCGTTATGTTTACATCTACCAGTCAGTAGCACCACCATTGCGGTCTGTATGTTGCAACAATATGATTGGAACAGCTCGCCCGGCACTGGGAGATATGAGAGCCCCAGGGATATTGTTATCCATCTCATAAAGGAGTGACCAGAGAAAAGCAGAAAATAGAGTAAATTTAAGTGAAGCCTACAGTACATGGACCCATATAAAACATTTCCACGGAATCAACCACACACAGAAACGATGACTTTCCTCCTGGATCGGTAAGCTAACTCACCTGCTAACTTGGCTAACGTTAGCTGTCAGTTAAACTTTTCTAGGATACATCCGTCACTGGACCCAGTTCAGGTTGGTCACTGGGAACAGCGAACCAGCAGACCCAATGGCTAGAATGATTTTTCTGTTGTTGCAACTACAATCTTAATACAATAGATGTCGCTGTCATGTTCACGTGGCATTTCCAACATTGAATTATTTAATTATGAACTAGTTATTTAACTTGTTAATTAAATATTTAGTTTGTAATCTAAATATTTGTAACCTAATATTTAGCTTGCTAAATAAATACTTATTTAAAAACGGATATATTTATAAATGAATAAATAACATGACTGTAACAAATCTTACTTTGAAAAATGAATCCCCCTTTTTTTGACAGGCTAAATAGCCAAAATTATTGCGGTTAATTTTTGACAGTGTAATTTGACAAAATACACCCTATAATTTAAGGCTTTCAAAAATGTGTGGAATTAAAATTATGGTTTATCCTTATGGTAGCATTATTCAGTAAAAGTATTTCCAAATCCACTTTATTTATATAGCATGATTAAAAAAATAAAATTAGAAAAAAAAAGACACACAGCCTAGCATCATACATAAAATACATAATACTGCACTTGAATAGTTTGAGTCTTACCTCAAGAATAGAAAATTCTTTGTGTCAATAAGCAATTTCTCATCAGAACAAACAGAACTCACATGTGGGGTCTCCCAGGGCTCCATCCTGGGACCTCTTCATTTCAATATCTACATGCTCCCACTAACCCAGATTAAAATAGCCAACAACATTAGCAACCATAACTATTCAGATGACACTCATATATACATTACAATGTCAACAGGTGATTTTGTTCCTATCCAGACCCTAAATGAATGCACTGAGCAAATCAATAGCTGGATGTCCAATAACTTTCTCCCCATAAGCAGAAGCAACTGAAGTAAACTGAAGTACTTGTTTTTGGACCTAAAGAGGAACAATCAAGAGTCAGCAAACAGCTTCAGTTAATACTACTACTAAAACTACTAATCAGGCGAGTAATCTGGGTGTAATGATGGACTCAGACCTGAGCCTCCAGGTCACATAAAGGCAATAAGAAGGTCATCCATCCATCCATCCATCCATCCATCCATCCATCCATCCATCCATCCATCCATCCGGGGTCGGGTCACTGGGGCAGTAGCTTAAGCAAAGAGACCCAGACTTCCCTCTCCCCAGCCACTTGGGCCAGCTCCTAGGAGGAATCCCGAGGCATTCCCAGGCCAGCCGGGAGACATAGTCCCTCCAACGAGTCCTGGGTCTTCCCCTGGGACGTGCCTCCAGGAGGCATCCTGACCAGATGCCCGAGCCACCTCAACTGGAACCTCTCAATGTGGAGGAGCATCGACTCTAATCTGAGCCCCGTCAGGACGACCAAGCTTCTCACCTTATCTCTAAGGTACTCAACTCTCGTTCTTTTGGCCACCACCCAGAGCTCATGACGATAGAGGAGGGTAGGAACGTAGATCGACAGGTAAATTCAGACCTTCGCCTTTCGGCTCAGCTCTCTCCTCACCACGACAGACTGGTACAGCGCCCACATTGTCTTTGAGCAATGTTCATACATTTTCTTTTATGCTTTTCCTAAATTGTTGGCTTTAATCAAACACTAGATATTTTCTTTTATTGATTCTCATGTTTTATCTGTTAAGGTGTTTATCAGGTGGAGACATCTTTTAAACGTGCTTCTGGTTGGGGTTGGGTCCTAAAAAAGAAGCCTTGAGCTTTGTTGTAAGGCCTGCGGTAAACTCTTTTGTCGTTTGACTGAGGAAAAATAAAATTGTAAGGTTACTATTAAAACCTTTTGTTGTTTTGGAGTTTCTAGGACTTCTTTGGCCTGAAAAAATTTATAGTGTGGTTGAATCCGTTTGTCAAATAGATGAACGTTTTCGGTTGGACTGGTTGTCGATACTGGTGCATGCTTGGGATGTCTCCACTTCATAGCCGTATTTGCAGAGAAAAATACAAAGATACATTTTCTTTTTATGCTTCTCCTAAATTTATGTTTTTAATCAAATGCTAAATGTTTTCTTATATTGATTCTCATGTTTTCTGTTTTAAATTTTTATACTATTTTATACTATTTTCATGCTTTTATTATGTTTGGTTTCTTTACCACCAAATCATGTAAAGGACCTACCTCGTGTAGAAAGTGTGCTAAACAAATTGCCTTGCCTTACATTGCCTAATCTAAAAATACTACATACCAATTCAATCATCAAATTTCATTAGAAGCTATCAAAAATCCATTTGTTTTCAATTATGATTTAAAAACCGGTAGGGAGGAAGCTTGCCTAATAATTTGGGAAGCTGATTGCACAATCTGGGAGCCACACCAGAGGAAGCCCGACTACCCCTAAGCTTTAGCCTTGTTTTCAATACATGCAATATCAGCCGGTCCACTGATCTGAGAGAAATAGATGGAATATATAGCTGGTTTACATCTGATAAATAAGTGGGTACCAAACTATATATACCTTTATTAGATAAAAGTAGCAGTTTGAATTCAGTTTTTAGTCTTAGAGGTAGCCAATGAAGAGACAGAAGTATCGGGTGAAGTGGTGTGATTTACGCTTGCCAGTAAGAAGACACGTACCAGCGAGCCGTAGGCAGGTAAGAGTAGTCTGCATGAACGCGAGCTACAAATATCAAGTTGTTTAGTAAAAAATGCATGCATAACATGCAGAGTAAGGAGGCGGGATTACAGAGAAACAGGGCATTTTACTTCCCAGTCCAACAATAAATCCAGAATACAATTTAAATTTCAGGACATATTCATACTATATTACTACAATGATAACGTTTTATCATATATATGTCTATTCCAGATGTTGGAAGCTGTAAAATAGCATGATATATGGGTCAAGAGTTATTCCTATATTTGTTACACGCTGTTTAATAAACCATCACAGGCAATCAAAATCCAGAGGGGCAATAGTTGCATATTGGTTACTTGGTTACTTGGTTAAAAAAACAAACAACAACTTTGTTTTATTTTTATTCAGGCTCAAGAAATTTGCAAACATCCAAGCCTAACATCCTCTAAGCAGCAACGGAAAAGATCTTATACACTTTGGTTGTTTTATTTCACGGCACGTGCATTTGGCAGTCAACCGAAAAACAAAATGAAACACCGCATTTTTAAAAAAATAGCTCAGAGCGGAAGAAGATGAAAATAAAATAAAAGAGAGCCAAGAATGGAGCCTTGTGGAACTCCATATGAAAGTAGTGTTGAGGAATTCTCAGAATGGCCTACCTGAACTGAGAAAGCTTGATTTTGCATGTGGGATCTAAAACAGTCCAAGGCCTTTATCCCTACCCTATGCTCAAGACCCGAAATCAATGCTTCATGGTCAGCAGTGTCGAATGCTGCTCTCAGATCTAAAAGTATTGAGCATAAATGACTACCTGTATCAGTTTCTAAAAAATCCATTTAAATCTTTTACTAAAGCAGTTTAAGTGCTATGTAAAAAAGTAGGAGGCTGATATGATATTTGTTGAGTACTTCTACATGGACTGATTTACTGCTCCCAGACGTTTTTTTTTTGGGAGGGTTTATTGGCCAGGGCTGGGGCAGACCCCTCATAACTATCTCTGCCATCTTGTCCATGAGCTTTTGAACAACCTTGTCAAACTTTGCAGGGTTTTTTTCGTCTTTTTTTTTTTTGCCCAATACTTGTGCACAAGAGAGGGCTCTTTATGCTGTCTTCTCGCAAAATTATCTCCTCATCAAATTTTATTTGAGCTCAGGAAATGTTGTTTATCCAGGGAGTGAGGGGAGACTCGCTCCCACGGCGTACTCCAGCAAATCATAAAGACATCAGTCTGAATTAACTGATTTAGTATTGCTTTTTCCAATGAGGACTGTGTGTTCCTTTCAGCCAGGTTCCAGTAGATTCTCTGTACTTGTGTGACAAGCCAGGTGAGGTTTTTTATTTAAATTAATGCGCCACAAAACGAGTCAAGGGACCCACTGTACTGTGCACAATCACTAAGGTTAAAGTGAAGTTTTTGTCATATTTATATGTTTACACCTGCTTCACATATCAGTTTTTATAGCTGTTTGACTTTACTTATGGGTTTTTTCCCACTGGGCTCTGGAAAAAAGCAACTCAGAAAGACAACATTTACCTGGGGACTGCCTCAGTAAATGTGTCACAGTTGGTATGAGGCAAACTCATCACGGGGGTCTCAAATAGCTCCTATCATTTCATGATGAACGTCTGAGCAGTTTAGGTTTTGGCTGGTCTTGCTGCAGAGGTGCTGTTAATGGAGCTCCAAGGGACCGTTTTATTTACAGAATCTGGAGAGAGAAATAAACTGAATTTCAGTTTCAGGCCGAACACGCCATATCATAGCCTCTTATGTTTCTCCGTCTGGTTTCATCTGCACTCTGTCCTGCCTCATAGATGGGCCAGACAGAGCAGCACCTCATTTGTCGAGCTGAGAAACAGACTCAACCTCTGAAATGAGAACAGCAGACCGTGACGCTTCTTCTGTCGGTGTTTTCTAAAACCAAGAACACGGACCAGCATCCTGGCAGACAGGACTATTATTAGACTTGTGAGTGATGAGGCTTCTGGTGGACAGCTGTGCTGATTTCGACCAACACCAGCATCCCCACTCACTGTGGAAACATCACACTGGAGCTCAAGCAGGTTGGAGCCTGTGCTTCTCCAATCCTCCTCCAGACTCTCATCAGTGAAATGTAGTGATTTTAAACACTGAGCACCACTCCAGTCCTGTTTAACATCAACCCACAAAATAAACTTCTAATTGTACCTCAGATTCAGGAGCAGCTTGATACATCTACATCTATTATCTCTACCAGCTGGCTGGTGACACACTCTCCTCTTTTCCAAGGACATTTCCACTTTTCAATTTATTTTTACAGATCGAGGAAGAAATTTTCTAAGCAGATGATTTAAAACCAACTGTAGGATTTGTGAAATTCGTATGTGATTCGTGAAACTTAATTCGCCTGCAAGGCTGTGTGAATTAGAGGGTGACACGGGAATCAACTGTCGATCCTGTCCCATCCCGATCCCAAAAAAATACTCCTGTCACGTCCCAAACACGTGACAGCCCCCCCCAAAAAATCTTGTCCCGAAAAAATCCAGAGAGAAAGACTTCCGTCCCGAATCCCGTAGATTAGTATTTTACCTCCTATGGCGCTCGCCCCCCCCGCCTCTTTACACCATAGCCTAGCACAGTATCAAAGATCATTTATTTAGCTTTATCCGCCATCTTTAACCATATCCTGCATTCTCGTTGTTTGGCCACCTTACCACGACATGAATGGACTCGACTCGTCTGACTACCAAACTATTAAGATACACGCATTTTCAGTCGGATATCATATGCTTACCAGTTTATCCAGGTGGTGTAGCAACAACGTAGCAGTTTCAGTTTTGGTGCGTGTAGTGTAGTAGACCCAATGGAATTCAACTAAAGATAGCGATCTATCAGATTGCATTTTGCAGCAAAGTTAATAACCACACACATTGCCCTAGCGTAATTTTTTTAAAGCTAATTCCCTGATATCTGACAAGATGAATGTAAAAAAAAATTCTAATTTCCGGTTTCCCGCCCGATCCCGTGGATTATTTTCTGTCCCGTCCCGATCACGTTACCAACAGTGAAATTGACTCCCGTCCCGCGGGAATCCTGCAGGAATCTCGTGACCCGTGGGAATCACAAAAAATTATCACCCTCTAGTGTGAATCCTTGGTAATTATCCAATACCGTTTTGCACAATCTATGCGCAACAGTAATCTTTATAATAGAGCTAACATCGGCAGCTTCGGCTGCCTATTTCCAAGTATCGGCTCCATTGACGGTCCTGAGTGGGGAATTCAACATGAGACACAGACAGGTACTTGTGAACTGATGTCAAAAACTTAAAACAAGATGCCAAGGCGGACTGAGTGATCTGTTGTGAGGTGCTCTTTGGGGGCTTCCCGCTAGCTTAGCTGAAAACCAGGGTTAGCTTTCAGTTAACATTTGCACCCCAGCACCTTCCAAGGCACCTCCGCTTTTTTCTGTTGCTCACAGGAGCTCTCCATGTCAAGGACAGACCTGGTGATAAAGCAGCATTACTCTGACAGTGAGATTCAGCAGCCCAGTAGCTCAACTCTATCATAGACACACAGAGCAGTTAGCCGATTGCTAAGATCAGTGCAAATACAGAGAGCTGGAGCTGGCCAAACAGGCTTTATGTCACTGTTAGAAACACCCCCAAAATTATAATACACTTCTTGAAATTTGGAAATAAATGTGATCTGGAAATAAATGTGAAAATTAATAAATATATGTGAAATTAAATGTGTTTCTTGAATGTATTTTTAGATGTGTTTATTTACAATTGTAATTACCCATTTATTTATTTATTCATTAATTCATTTATTTATTTATTTTTCAATTATAGCAGAGTTGGTCCTCCAATATTACAGTTTCACAGAAGAGTTCCTATTGAGTGTAAGAAATCTCAATAATATAGGGATTTTACTTTTTGAATTGAATCATTTAATTACATTATTTATCTACATTTATTTGATAATGTGGCACTTATAATATATACAGAGAGGTTAGTCTTTTACTTTCTACTCTCTCTGCTTATCCAGAGAGCTGCATCATCTCTAATATCATCTTTAGGTAAACCCATGGGTTTTCTACAAACAGCCCACAGCATCACAGATTCTCCATCATATTTGGGGGCAAGTTCCTCCTTTGTGGACCCACCTGTAGTTGCTCTGATCCCAACCCAGCTGGTGTACAGCAAATTTCAAACATTTATGTTTGTGATGGTAGGTTTGTGATGTTCCATATGTTCCAAACAGAGTGCTTCGCTCTCAGTCTGCAGGTTTACTGGTAGTTCCTAGGATTTCTAAAAGTAGAATGGGTGGCAGATCTTTTGGTTATCAGGCTGCCCTCCCATGGAACCAGTTCCCAGTTTTAATCTGTCAGGCATTCAGGTTATCCTGAACTATTGTTGTAGTTTTGCTGCTTGGTGTTGGAGGATAAAATTAACACTTTTCTTCACTCTTCTACTTTTCTCTCATACTACTCTCCAGATTTATTTTTTTGCTGTTATTTCAACTGTTAGCCTTGTTTTCTCTCAAGTGTTTTTCTCACCATAGAAGCTACACCTGGTCTGGTATCCTATTCAGCTACAGCTCTCTGCTGGAAGCGAGAGTATCGATTTGGATGATGCTCCCAGTGACCAAATGTTCTCCAGCTGCTTTTTTTAACTTTCTACTTTCTTTAATATAAAAATTACTTAAAAATTCAGATCTTCTTTTCTTTTTGTGTCTCTTCTCTGTCTCCTCAAACCCCCAGAAATGTCGTGGCAGACGACCGCTTGTACTTAGCCAGATTCAGCCGGAGGTTTCTTCCTGTTAAAGGGGACTTTTTCCTCTCCACTGTCGCTACATGCTTGCTCAGTATGAAGGATTAATGAGGGATTGCTGAGGAATTGCTGTGGTTGGAGTCTGCATGATCCTGACACAACCTCACGTCGATGATTCAACACAATCTGCTGGGATTTGTTACATAGAAAACTTTTATTTAATTGGAATGTCTGTATAATTGCATTGTAATTACTTTTTTGTAAACTGCCTTAAGATGACAGCTGTTGTGAATTTATCCCATATAAATAAATATAACTTGAATTGAATCCAAAATCAAAGAGTTCGGTGCTACTGGTAGCCACAGTGACGTCAGCTGTTTTTGAGTCATTCAGTTCAAATCAGAGCACGTTATGGACCTTATTGCTGTTGAAAAATGCGATCGCAGACAAAGTTCTGGTTCGGTGTATCTTTTTTTTCCCTACTATAGCTGCATAAGAAACCATGAATGCTCCCAAATAGCAGAGTTTAGTGATAGCTGGGAGTCCTTTGTGGTTTGTTTTGTTTTTGTGTCACTTTTTAGAGCTGTTCTGCGCTCTAAGTTCCCCACATAAACATTCTGTATGTTTTCAGGGAGAAAACACCTGGATTCATTTTATACACGATGATTACATGAACCGTTACACCCCTACTGCCTACTAAATCTTTACAAGAAAGTTTCCACAGTATCTGGATTGACCTATGCAGAGAAAAGGCCTGTTTTCCAACAAAGCTTCTGAGAAGGTGAGTCCTGCTGTTACTGAGAGCTTGAACACAATGGCATCTGTTCTGCCTTTATTCTCCGTGCACTGTTTATGTATGTTTATCAAGATCGAGGCAGTTACACGAAAAAAAACCCAAAAAAAACACAGAACTACTTTTTTGGCAGGACAAGTTTCTTCTTGCACACAGGAACACCAGCAGGCCAACCCGTCACGATGACCCAGAGTAGATCCAGACACCCCTCATGGTTGATCCGCATCTGATTCTGGAATCACATCTTCTTCCTGTCAAACTTTTCTTTTTTTCATAGTAAAATATAACAATAAACTATTCATGTTAAGCTCTGACATTTGCAGCAACCATCCAACAATCTGTGTCACTTCGCTTAACAACCATCCAGTTCATGCCCTGCTGATTCCACAGAAGCAGGTGATCTTCAGGTGATTCTTCTGCTCCACTGGACATGCTGAATCCACCGGAGTGGATGGAGATGTGAGTAAATTACTGCTGACTGGCTAAAGAACCGCAGCTCATCAAGGTCAGTCAAACTAATACATCACAGCACATTAATTGAGGAGATCAAATATAGAACCCCAGAATGACCCCTGAACACTTGCTCATGAACCGTCGGTTATCTCCTCCGGTGCGCTAATCCCTCTCAAGCCCTCGATGGGAGCTCATGCGGCCCAGTGGAGATGAGCCAGAAGGGGATGGGACCGACAGCACCAACACAGCCACCCTGCCGAGTTCGGGGTTACGACCGAAGCTTTCTCTAGATGCTCTTTCACACATTTCATGACCCCTCGAAGGGATGAAAATCCCCAGCGTGGCTGTGTGGCGGCTGTTTTTAAGGAACCAAACTCTGCGGTGAACATTATGTGCTGGTCAGTGTTCCCAAGGCTGGTGCATGGGAGTCTGCTTCGTTAAAGGCAAGACCACACAAGACTGTTTTGATGTATTTCCATAAACATTTGAAATAAAATGAAACATCTATCAAAAGCGGGAGATTAAAGCTTGATTTTACACAAACAGAGGCCAAGGGCTGCTTAACAAAAATGCCTTTTGTTGTTGAGTGTTTCTGGGAATATGAGCGGACATCGGTAGGACAGACATGCTTCTTTACAGCATTCATTCCCCTTTAACTTATTCACATTTAGATATATTGTAACCCAAAAATTTCATGTAAATAACTGGGAATTGGTGATAGGATGTAGCAAGAGATGGACTGGGTTGGGAATTTAAGGGGCTTCAATTAGAGTAACTGCATGGAGGCAAATCTGTATGATAATTCAAATTAATTTTTTTTAGCTGAAATTATTTTTTTCGTGTTCACTATACAAGATCCAATTTGACTCATAAATATAATAAATAAGAAGTCTTCCAAAAAACGTTAACATTTTGTTTTTCGACATTTCGCTTATTCTTTGGTTTAAAGGTTGGATATTGGCATAATAGCGACATCTAGTTAGTCAATTGGGCAAACGCATCACCTGTGATTTCTCAACATATCATTGTGAACTTAAAAAATAAAACCTTGTATTGATTTACTGTATTGAATATATGACTGTCTATAATTCGATTGTGTATGTTATGGAAAATTTCATATTGAGAAATTTATATTAAGAATGATCTTTTCTGTGTATTCTTACACACTGAGAGAAATGTGTGCCATTTCTTCATGACATGTCTACAGTTTACATAAGAATGAAGACTTGTGGATGTGACCCGAAGCGCTCTGAAGAACATCGTAGTCCTCCATTTCAAATGACCTCAGCCATGTTTGTTTACAACGGATGTTTTTTCTTTTTGTTCTACGGCCATTTCTTGTGTTTTAGATAGTTCTGCGCATGTCAAAATGATTTATTCCATTCAGACATGAAGCAGATGTAAACGCTTTTTATAATCGGATAGATGTGAAATTCTAATCCGAACAACGATCGGATTAAAGATATTTTGCACATGTAAACGTAGCAACTGATGAAGCTGCTGAACGGAAAATAGAAGCGAAACATGAGAACTGTGAAGCAAGGTGTGCAAAGCTTTCCCTGTCCCTCCCTCCAGCGTTTCCTGAACTCGACCGGACATTCTGAACAGAAACACCCTACCACGACATGTCCGGTCTTCTTAATAGGAGGTCAGGTGATAATAAACTGGTAAAACTTATTCATACAGGGTCCGGAAGTTTGCTTTCAGACTTGAATGTAAAATAAGTCAAAGTCTGTAAAATTACTGTTTTTCAGGGCCTGGTTTGAAAGGGGCTTATAATTCATGACCTCCATAAATCTGGCCTTCATGGAAGACAGCCAGCTGAAGGTGCTAAGATCAAATAAAAATAATATGTGTGGTGGAAAGCTAACACAGAACAAACCATCCAGATTGTCAAATATGGCGATGGCAGCATCATGCCTTGGAGATCGATTTCTGGATGTACGAAGGTGCAAGAGACATGCCCCCAAAACATTTGCTGCTACGACGGCAGCAGAAGTCGGTTCTACAACGTTAACACAGAGCAGCTGGACACCACACGTTTCTGATTTTTATTCCTTTCCTTTAAAATTAAATTTGAAACCCATGGATCATTGTTCTGTCACTTTAAAATACTGAGGTGCTTCGAGTTGGTCTGCAATAACACCCCCCCACCCCGATCCACCGCCACTGCCTCCAGCCGTGCAAACAGAGATGATCAGCAGTGTTTGTAACAAGATCATGTTCAGCAAATGTTCACAAATTCCTCTCCATTACTCCTCACATATCTAAAGAATGAGAGCTCTGAAGTGAACCAAGCTCCTTCTGATAGTCAGAGATATCCTCCTTTGACCAGGACTTGACACCTAATGAAGAGGGAGCCAAAGGTCAAGCTGTGGGGCACTGGGAGCTGTTAAAGAAATGAATACCCAGCGGTTTAAATCCTTCTGAATATTTATCTCAGATGATGTTAACAAAGAGTGGCTAAAAATTTTCTTCCAGAGCAGTGAAGGTCCACACTTCTTTTATTTAGCTCCCAGCTACAAAATATTTATGTAAATCAGACTAGTATCACATATCGGGGCTAGTTTCTAGCTGAGAGAAATCAGTCCTTAACCCCAAGTCAAATTCTTTTCTGTGTTTGGATGTCAGATGGATTTTGATTGAGAGGCTGTGGGAGTCGACATGTATCTGGACCCGGCTGGATGCTGAGCTTTCCCCGACACCTGAGCCAAGAGCTGAAATGTGTGGTTAAAAAAGGAAAAATTGGGGCGAAATAGGAAACCCTCAACCCTGACATTTTCGTGTGTAGAAAAAGCTGTTAACTACAGGGAAGAGGTAAGGGCCTAAACCCCCATAATATGAGCCTTCTCTCCCCGGCCAGGTCTGACGCAGGGACTCAGACACTGAACTCGTCTGTGCTGAGAGCCAACTGCAGAAACGCTGTCACATCTTTGAGCTTCGTGGAAACCCATCGCTGGTGTTTCAGACAACAGCCACATGCTAACTCCACTAAATTAGAAACCGTTATCCGCTTCCCGGGTAAAATATCTAGAAAGTATTTCATGCTCCAAAATATTAGAGGAAGCAAGTAAAAACACCTGAAAGAACGTATTTAAAAAGTTTTTTTGTGCACATCTGGGGACTGAAATAGTTTCTCCCTTCTATTTGCCAACTGACATATTCAGCTCAGTCTTGTGACATAGAAACTGGCTGTCCCATACCAAAAGCTACCTTTTCACTAATGTAGAAGTTCATAATTATCCCACGAGACATTCTTCAAATTTGCATCTTCCTTTATTTAATACTCGTCTTAAACAATTTTCTATCAGATTTCAGTGTGCTAAACGATGGAATGAAAATCTAGATTTATTATAAACTAAGTATCATATCAGATGTGTAAAGATAGATTAAATTAAATACATTGAGAGAGAGGTGCATAGCCTAACAGGAATACATTTCAAGAATAATGAAAATACTTGTGTATATTTTATATTTTATGTATTAGGATTGATTTGAAATGTTTCTTTTAACACATTCATGTTGCTATAGCTAAATTGTATGAAAGAAGCATGAGGCAGGATTCCTTAAAAACTAAACATGCATGTCCAGTTTTTTTACGTTACTAAGTGATGGAACGCTTTAAACCAGAAAGAATGAGCCCAACCACACTTCGTTCAATTTTCTTGAACAGGCTGTACGAAGCAAAATGTGCTGCAATTTGGGCCCAAATTTTCCGCACTGTCCTACAGGTGTGACGTAAGTCGACGCTGCTTGTGCGTTCTCGGGAGCTTTTAAACAGGAAGAAGATAGCTGCGACTCGCAGCTCATTCAGCTGTGGGAATGGATTCTCCCACAACCGGCAAACAACCAAACACCAGTCAAAGTACACTAAAGGTGACACTAAGAAGAGGAAGGCTGTGTCAGCAGCATGAGTCAAAAGCAAAATAGGCTAAACGTCAGACAGGCATCTGGATATATATTGGATAAGCAGTCGACAAATGGAGGCTGCTTCAACTAGACCTGGGACAGAAAAACAGATCCTAACATGGCTCATTTACTGGTGACCAGGTTAGAAACATTATAGGTGGTGTGTAGAGCTTTATATGATCATGATAATGACCTCAGCGATGACTCCGGAGACCTAACGTGCAGTAGCATTCTCTGTAACCATGCAACAGCTGCTGTGTACCACTGAATGTTCGGTATATACGCAGTGGTCTGGCAGTATGTCGCTGTGGTTCTTTTTATTCTAAGAGTTTGTTCTCGCTCCCGTGGCGGTTGCTGCGGGCCGACTCGCTAGGGAATTTTGTTTCTTCACCCTGCCCCATGCTCCTTTAAGAGGGAGTCATTTTGATTTAAGCCAATTTTGTTTTCTACTTCTTCCTTACACGATTTATATTATGTAATTCTTATTGTGTATTTGTATTGTGTTATCATTTAAATAAACAATAAAACAAATGAACAGTAGCAGTAGGTTAGATAAGAGCATCTGTTTGTTATGACAATGGAGATTTGGAGTTTTATTTATTTATTTGTGTTTTAGTTCCTTTTTATTGTTTTCAAAAGGCGTTGCACCAATCATCATCACTTGCACTTGTGTATATATATATATATATATATATATATATATATATATATATTATTATTTTATATGTGTTTAGAAGGGTTTGTCTTATCGTATTTAAGTCGCAATATCCCAATGTTGTTAATCTGCTCAACATTTGTCAATAAAACCTTTCTGATTCATATTCTGTTCATTTCTGTAACATGATTACTGTTAGAAATGTGTTGCCATATGGGTTTAGTTTCTTACACATTTCTCAGTGTTGGTATATTTGTATTTCAGCTTCCCTAATGTATGGGTAATGTAGTCACCCACCTTCCCTCAGTCTGCCTTCCTTTACAGCTGTTCCACATTCCCCCTGACTACCTCACTTGCATTCCATGTCATTCTCCAGTCTTCCCTCAGTTTACATAGGCTCCATGGTTCTTCTTGCTCCTTGCTGGTTCCTCCTGTTACTCTGACCATGCTCTCCATGTTTCTGTTAACAAACCTCCTGCATGCTCATCCCAAATTGCTGTTTGTACTTTGGTCCAACTCACAGCCTATGAAACAAAACACTGTTGAGATTAGAGACAAAGAAGTCTTGCCACAGACTGTTGGTTGAATTTAAGTCTGAAATTTGACTGGGCCATTCTAGCAAAGAAATCTGTTTTGCTCGAAACCATCCCATAATATCTCTTGCCGTATGCTCAGGTTGATCATCTGGAAGGTGATTCCCCCAGCCCAGTGTAAAGTCTTTTGCAGCTTCTAACAGGTTTGCTTTCTGTATTTAGCTCCGCCCACATTCTTGTCAACTCTGACCAGCTTCCCTGCCCCTATCCACAGCATGCTCCTGCCACCACTATGTTTCATATTTGCAGTTGGGTGTTCCGATATATATATAGTGTTAGGTTTTACTCTACTCATGTATTTTACATATATATGTAGACAAGTTTAAATATGGCCTCATCTTCCCAGTGTTAGATTTGTGAAAAAGAGAAGGACGAGGATTCTTATTTGAATATTTATTTTGTGAAAATACCAACAGGTTTCCGTATGTTGTGTATGCAGGACATCATGCACATATGTTTTTTCTTTTGAGACTAACAGAAAAATAAAAAAATGAGTCAGTATGGTGTCCACTAAATTAATATTAAAGGAAACGTATGTAAAAAAATGTATGTATTTTAATTAATCATAAAATGGTACCGATATGTCACTAGACATTAAGAAATCATGTTCTTTTGAAATACTTATGTCACTGTCAATAGTGGTCTGGCCAGGATATTGTTATGTAAAAGTGAAAGTTGCAGCCCTCAAGTGATGTTATTGTTGTTCTGTCTGTTCTGTTCATGTTCTGTGTTGGTCTGAGGCTCCACCCTGAAGCTAACTACAAATCATGAAGTCAGTAGAGTTTCTTCATCCGAGTTGCCAGCTCTGCTCTGTTTACCACAGCTCAAGCTCCGAACGTTATGGAAAAAACATGTTTAACGTTACGAAACCTAAAAGACCTCGTTATCAATCCGAAATACGTCGTGACAAAGTCCGAAATAAAACAAGGATTTGTATAGGAGATACCTTTGAAAGATGGAGACGGCTGAAAATGGAGAAGAATTTGAATACAGACGTCAACGTCTCCAATTTTCTCCTGGACAGGTAAGATTCACCTATGTTTGGCTAACTTACTTGTACTTAATGTAAATTGACATTTCAAATATTCACGACCGTGGAACAAAGTTATGCATGTTCGTTGAAAGTAACGTTACATTAGCGCATATGAAGGAGATTGGTCATCAAATTGAAAAGGTAAGGAATTGTTTGGGAGAAAAAAAACGACGACTCGTCATCGCTAACATTAGCATCAGGGCCCGTTTCTTTGTCATTATGCTGAACTGTCGAGGAAAACAACAGCACATCGATTCTGGCAATGTGAAACGTAATGGAGACGTATTTAGTAGCCTATACGTCATTACAAATAATTCCTCATTCTTTCTTCGCGTACATTGTGGACTGCACATGCTGCAAGTTAACCTGTATGACCATTGCTAATGTTATTTAGTTAGGGTCAGCCGTTCCTGCTGGATCCCGCAGCAGCTGGCAACCTCGAGTCAGGAAGGGATACACAGTTCTACTGTATTTTGAATGTGATTGCAGTACCGCTTTTGGCCACAATCCTACATACGTTTCCTTTAACATATAAACCTCAGTAATTAGAAGAAATTAGTGTAAGATAATACCAAATATTTTATGATTAAAATTAAATGTAAGAATTCACTTGGTTTATCCAGACATGGCAGAAATGTCAGGTTTGGGATGAGATTATTTTCCCCCATAAGAAGCATCATCAGCACCGTGTTGGCCTTCTGAGACCCACAACCCGGCACATTTTTCTCCTAAAAAAAGTCCTTTTGTGGAAAAAGTCAGACTCTGGACCATTTACAGAGATGAAAGGAAGATTTTTGAGTGTTGTTATCATCATTCTATTCTTCTTCTTTGTCAAAATTGCGTTCATTGCACTGAATCGTCTCTCCACCGTCTGATATCAAGTTTTAGAAGGTGTTCGCCTAAGCTGTCTTGGTGCTAGTACAATCTGAAGCCTTTCAGCAAAAGTACAGCAGTCGTCAAATTCATCTGAAGGAAATTTTACTCTGTTGGACCAGAGGAGGAACCAAAACATAAAAGTTCCTCCCCAGAGATAAGAAATGAACGAATCTTAAGATTTACTCAGCCACATTTACTTGAGTAACATTTTGGATAAAAAGTACTTTTAAGAGTAGTTTTACTGTTACTTACCCCTGAGTAATATTTTGAAATAAAGATGCTGTTACTTGAGTAATATCTATATAATTCTATATCTTCACCGATTGGAAACAAACAAGTTTGAACAAAGTAAAGCAGGCAGAGACACACACTTCCTGTTTATTAAAACAGACCACCTGTTGCTACACAAGCTTTGGTTTGTAAGTTTCCATCTGTTGAGCTTGATGCATTTTAGGGTCAGGTCATTATACAGTAAATTCCATAAATTGTAATTGGATGTACATGTTACCTGGTTCAAAGTTATATATTAACATTTAAAATATGACTTAGAAAGTGTTTCTCTGCTTGACATTTGTGGTTTAGCAATCATATTATTTGTTTGGATCCATTTGTTTTCATTTTAGTCTTTAAAATACCAGAATCTGCTCCAAAACTTTATACATTTGTCTATCTGAAAAGACTATTTCAAAATTATTTGATGAAATGTTATGGTCATGTAGGCTTTTTACGAAATACATTTTTTACCCTTGCTTGAATCACTTCTTTTTTACTTTTCCCTGAGTAAAACATGCTGAATTAGTACCACTCTAACTTGAGAACAATTTTTGGCTTCTCTATCCATCTCTGTGGAATATATATATTTTTATGACTCCCCTAGAATCTACACTTCTTTGAGATCGTAGGTCCACCTCCAGTGTTTCCTAATTCGCTATCAATACAATTGTGTTTTCTCAGTTCTTCAAACCAACACCTTTGTGTTGTACACAGTTCTGTACCTTTCTTTTTTTTTAGCACTTATTGGTTGTTTGGTGGCTTTGTATTGCTGTCATGAAACAAGCACTATCAATGAATATGTGGATAGATGGATAAAAAATCTTAAAGGTTGGAGTCTGCATGTTCCTGGCACAACCTTATGCCAACAACTCAACACAATCTGTTGAGATTTCTTACACAGAAAAATAACATTTTGCAATGTTTGTATAATTGTAATGAAATTACTTTTCTTGTAAAGTGCCTCAAGATGACATCTGTTGGGAATTGGTGCTATATAAATAAATTGAATTAAAGGGCATCTTGTCAGCCATTTTGGAAGCCTATGTAGTGGTTTGCAATTAGTTTCCCCAGTGTTTCTAATCAACTAGGCGGATAATTCCAATGCTTTCAGGCGTCACCCTGCAGCTCCTCTTTCTTGATGAGCACCACAAAAACCAACAAAACTTGGGATGTGCTTGAGGAACCGAAATGATACAACACAGCCCTACTGACAATGGGTGTCACTGTGTCTGCAGAAAATCACATTCCCTAGCTGAAAAATGCTTTGCAAGCTCTGCACTGCTGGCAGCACAGATCTGTTGTGTCCTCTGCAGTAAGAGGACACAACAGGGTAGTTAATGCAACTACCCTTCTCAGCTTTTTATTTGGTTCTTTTAGTGAAGTGTTCACTCTTACTTTTTCTTATAATGGTATATTACAATTTAATAAGAAATCGAGCTACATTTTCAGTTTCTCAACCAACATCATTGTATCACTGTACCACTTTCAAGACCTAAACGAAAAACATTAAATGGTTGCATGCACTGGGATATTGCTGTATGCCCAGAAACTGCTCCGATAGGAAGAAATTAAATCATTAGTTTTTAAAAGTTGATTTCAACCCAAACAAAAGCAAACTGGAAGAGAAGAACCTTAAAAGTCAATCTTCATGGAGGCAGCCCTCACAACAGAGCGATGAAAGAAAGCCTTTTATTTTGTTGAGATAGAATCTGTTTACCATTTTAGTCAACATGCGGAAATCCTGTGAGGTCCGTGTCATGACAGATGCCCGTGGAAGTTAAAACCACCATTTACTGATTAGTTCCTATCACCTCCCAGTGTGACGGATGATGTGCACCGTGTATCTGCCTGGGTATCTGAACTACGTAAACTCCCAGCTGTGGGTGCAACATCTCTTTACCTCCGGATCTGCAAAAGGAAACGGTGACAAAGAGGCAAGAGATTATCCTCCTGGTCCGGGTTCGGATGAGTCACGGATAGCGCCATTTCTGTGATAAACGGATAGAGAAGCACCAGGGCGCAACGTCTTTTTCTGTAGCTGTTCATCTATCAGTACGCAGCAATACCACCCATTGGTAAATAATCTCTGAAAAGTTTACACACGGCAGTTAGCAAGGGAGTAGGTTTGATTTTGATATTGGTGGGGACACAAAAGTGCTCCAAGGCAAAGGTTGAAAAGTTGATTTTTTTTGCATTAGCAATCATAAATCACATTATGCAGATGTTATAGCTTAAAGTAACTAATGAAAGTCAAGAACGCAAATTCGAAAGGTTCTAATCTTTACTCTTTAGTGCAGGGCCCCAGCATTATTTTACCTCACCTGTTAATTTCCAGCCACTTTTTCAGTTTCTCTTCTTCTACCTCCTCCAGCTTCTATAATTTAATATAGTCCAGGCTTTCCTTCTCTACCTCCTCCAGTCTTTCTCTCTTCATCTGCACCAGGCTCTCCTCCTTTATTTCCTCCAGCTTCTCTCTCTTCATCTGCTCCTGCTTCTCGTCCTCTACCTCCTCTGGTCTCTCCTTCTCCATCTCCTCCAGCCTCTCTGCTGTCTGTCACTTTACAAAAATATGTTGATGCATTACAAACAGATTAGGGATAGAATAATCGTAGAGTTTTATGGTAGAGTTATTGTCTGAGCAAAAAATGCCTTTACTTTCACACTGATATCATGTGTAATTTATTCCCCCAGAAATATGGATACATAAAATCACATAATCATCTAGAATATGAGGTTTTATTGTTTTACACCAGACATTTTTTTATGCTTTTAAACAGTTTCTTTTTTCTACACAAATACATGAAAATAAGAAAAAATGAGAATAAGATTAGAAAATATCTTTTAAAAAGTGCATCTATTTGTCATATTCTATTATAATATTTTATTTAATTCAAATCGTAAGTAACTTACACTTTGAATCTTAAAGAAGTCTTGCATCGAGTTTTCTTTTTTGGACATCTTTCAAATCCTGTGCAGCACACATACATATACACATACACGTGATACACGTCATAGTGATGACACAGTCGCGGCTTGATGTTGGTAGGGCAGTGTTGGTAATTGTATATATTTTACCAACATATTTCCTCTGACCGGAGGAAATATTAATGTTTATGGTGGCCCAGCCAACTTAAATTTGACAAATAATCTGTGGAGGCAGCAAAAGTTTAGGGTGATGGCAAAGAGGCCTTCCATCCTCAAACACCTGGAGCTCATACACTAGGATAAATTATCAAAATAACAGTAAACCATGCAAACAGCAGGTCAGCATCTATAAGAAGGGTTTGATTTCTGTAATAGCAATGAAAATGTACAATGATTAAGATGTTTGAATAATTTTTGATCCACTAGTTTTTGTTAAATTCAACATAAAAATGATATATATTTGTTCAAAACTGATAATATTTTTACTTTTTTGTAAAGGAAAGCCAGTCTAATTTCCTAACCGAAACCAAATTAAGGGTTTATTAAAAATAATTTGACATCAATTGCTTCCAGGGGTGTGAATAATTTTGGGTGATGGTATGATGAAATGGATTTTTTGCCCCGTTTTCCTGAGATCATTTTACTCCTTTAAAATCAATACCTCTAAATGTGAAAAAAAATGATGCAGGAATGTGTTTTGTTTCGGTTTATTCAGATCTATTAAATCTGTACCCAACACAAGATCTGTTCATGTTAAAAATAAATCCAACCAAGACGAACCCATTACTTCTAGCTTTTATAACCTGCTGAGCATTAAAATGCTCTTTTTCTAATCTTACTGTATGTAAAAAGTCCAGCTCTGAAAACCAACTGTGGGGTGTTGTTTAATGTTGCAGGGCAATTTTTTGAGTGAACGGTACAATACAAACAAAGCTTGATTGATTTATTAATTCCTGCACCCTGAAAGCTGTAGTGTCCACCTCTGCCATCAGTGTGAAAGTAGGTCTTTGCACATGGGAATAGAGGCTTGTATAGCCAGAAAAATGAATGGACTCTTAGTGGGTTGACTGAAGATTTAAATTCAAAAATCTAATGAAAAAATATTAATGACATGCAAAGATAAATATCAGAACTGGAAGCAGCATTGGGAGGCATACAGAAGCAAGTCATATTAAAAAGCCAATGAAAACTTAGCGAAATGAGGCATAAATGCTTTCTTGTGTCACGAAATATCAGATTATGCAAGTAATCTTTTCAGTCGACGAGGTCCTGGAATCCGAGGGTGTTGAGGGTGCCAAGTCGAGTCAAGCCATCAGATCCTTTTGCCAGCTTGTCACCACGAGGTCCCCGCTGTTTGTGATTGATGACTGTGGCTTGTGCGTGACCTAGACCTGCTAGCAGCATTCCCTGCACTGCCCTGCACCAAATACTGCAGAGTTTCATTGAACTCACAGGACATTTCTTGCTGATATTTTCCTGTAAGCAAAGCTATGCACACATTAACACAACGGGGCTTGATCCAGCGTACTGCTTGAAAGATTCCCGAAGACGATGAATTAATCTGAGAGATTGAATTTGAGCTTGAGAATAAAAACTGACCCTTCACTCTGTCAGGTTCGGCAAATGTGTGCAAAAATCATGAGTCAATCTAAGATTCGCACAGTTTTATTGACAGCTACAGAAATAAATCAAGCTTCTCAAACAATGACTTGTAACTGGACTGTGTTGACAGTAGGAGGAACTACAAAAAATAGAAGATATTGTCCTTTTATAGAGCATATGGATTATTTGAGAGAGTTAAACATGCAAAAAAGTGGAAGAAGCTGCTATGGTTGAGTTAGACCAAGAATTAATTGGTCAACTTGCAAAAGTCTGTGAGAACATATTTTCCCATGGAGTCGCTTAAAAATAAATATATATATATATGTATAGTGTATGTGTGTATAAAGAAAATTTTTATAATATCAGTTTCCCACTTACTGCTAATTTCTATGGCTAACAACTCATGTAAATGCTTCATCCCTACAGATTGAATAAAGAGCAATGGAAACAGCTCTTCTACTTATATGATGACACTCCTAGGACTGTCTTTAACATTATCACCTTACGTCTGCAGCTAGAAGGTGAGTCTGTTCGTGTCAAAGTCCGATGCTGCTGCTGCTAATTTCTGTCTTGTCATTTTTTTTCTCTTTGGGTCCACGTTTTGTTCCATCTAATCTAGTAACATGTACTGTGATTTGGCGGCAAGTAGCGGCATTTCCTTTGGTATTATTCATTTTTTAATTTATCTATTGGCAAGAGACTGTCCCACCAGATATTGGAAAGAAATAAAGCCCCCCTACTCTCCACCTCATGATGCTTAACTGACATAATCAACTTTAATTTAAGGCACATGTAAAAAAAAATGCATGGAAATAAATTATTTTTCTACATTAATTAAAAAGATTAATCATCTTTATTTGACAGAATTGCAGACACAGATACCTTTTCCAAGGAAAAAGTACTATACTTTTATAAGGGTATATATCAGACTTAATAGTTACTATACATGATAATGGATTCTATAAATTTAACATCAAATGACCATTTCGGTTGTAAGATTGAGATAAAAATGTATTAAAAAGAAAGGAAAGTTTTCTTTTTGTCATCCTTTCCTTGTAAATGCCACACCTGGGCCCCAACAGAAAAATACCTTAGTGTTGTTTGTCTCAGACACATTTAATAACTTCCCTTCAACTCATTCATCTCACCTAAAAGTTAAACCTGCTTCTCCATCACCTGTTCAGCTCTGAAGGTTCACTAAAGACATGTCCTGGTTTCGCATGTTTCCCTCTCACCAGATATCCAAACCGATATCATGGCCAGCAGCTTTTATGGCGGTGGCTCCAGCAAACATCAGCTGATACTAGAAAGCAATTTTAACTGCAGGTTTCAGGCTTAAACGTGCTGCTGTTGTTGAGAGCGACATCCGCTGTCTCCTACCTCTAGCGCAAAGTAGTCGATAAACAAACGAGAGAGATGCAACTTAAAAAGCAGCTGATTAGTTTAGGACTTAAGAAGAAGAAATAGGAGATGTAGGTGAAAGAATGAGAGGAGAAGAGGCAGCTACACAGCTTAAAGACACATTACCACAGCTTTATGTCTTTTTTTTTCCATTCTAGCTGAAGTAAGGGACAAATCGCTTTCCTTTTCACTTCAAGACGGAACGCGTAATATTTTCTCGGAATGCGGGACAATTTCATTTGTTACGGGACGGTTGACAAATTTAGTAACCTTATGAATAATACTTCACTCTCAGTAACACCATAGCACCCACCCAGCAGTATAGAAACACCATCATGCTAACTAGTAAACAGTTGGAGTTATTGTAACTGACTGTAAAAAAAAGTTAGCAAGCACAACGAAAATAAACTTCACCTAAACTTGGATTATATCTGAGCCAGAGAGACTGCAGTTCATAAATTTCTACCTGAACTTCAGTTCCCCTTTCCCTCATCCGCCTGCTGGCCTCCAACACTTGCTAATGTAGAATGAAGTTGAATCTGGGAAAGCTCTGCTATAGACACCACCAAACAATTATTTTATTTTTTACACATTTCGCAGCATCTGTCTTAAGAGCTTCTTTCCTTTTAGCCCGAATTTTCTCTGAACCTTCTTTCCATTTTCTATTTTCTTCTGTTAGTCTGTGATATGGTTGCTTTCATGAGAGTACCAAGGGCGATGGTGTATCCGGTCTCCTCTGATGCAATTGATCTAGTCCAGAGTCAATCATGATCAACTGGCCAATATACCAACTTTCAAAGTTTATACTGTTATGAAAAAAAAGCAAACAAAAAAATCAGACAAAATGGCTCAAAAAATAATCATTGGCCCACCCGGAGGTTGCCCACCATGCCTGATGACCAGTCCCACTATAGCTAAAAAGACATCCAGTAACTGCTTCTGCCTCGTCATGTTCTTAATTTATTTTGCATCCGCACTATGTAGGTCTGTAAGTGTATTTGACATCAGAAACACATCAAATATGAAAAATAAAGAATACCATCTTGCTAAATTTAAATTTTAATAAAAATAAAAATCATTTAATTAGATTTTTTTTTATTTTGCAAAAAGTCAAAATGCATAGAACCTCTGTGTTATATATAATAAAAAAAATGTAAATATGTTTTTATCCCACGGTTTTTTCCCATTATTTATCACCCAGTGCTCCTACCTAGTTCCAGTTCTGGGGATTGCTCTCCCTCTGCTAACTGCGGGAGGGCCCTGCACTTAAGCTCAAGCCTCCTTCTTACCTGAGGAGTGGGCAGGCCCTTCTTGTCACCTGAAGGGGGCAGGGTTTCCCCAGCTGGACATAGCGTGTGGAAGGATGACGTTATTCCAGCCAGATCCTCCCCAACCCTTCAGGCGCCCCAGTCAGCCAGGAGGAGGCAGTATACAGCCCATAACTGATGCATGTTTTTGTGTGTGTCACATTAAAGAAGTCTCTAGGATTTCCTTTTTTCACCTTAGGAATATTGCAAAAAATTAGAACCATCCTGTCCAGGAGTAATGCTGAAAAACTAGTCCATGCCTTTGTTACTTCAAGGCTGGATTACTGTAACTCTTTATTATCAGGTAGTCCACAGAATACAATTAAAAGTCTTCATTTAATCCAAAATGCTGCTGCTAGGGTTCTAATGAATAAAAGAAGAAGAGATCACATTTCGACTGTTTTAGCTTCTCCTTACTGGCTCCCAGTAAAATCTAGAATAGAATTCAAGATCCTCCTTCTGACATATAAAGCTCTTAATAATCTAGCTCCATCATACATAAGAGACCTGTTCCTGGCAGGGCCCTTCGCTCTCAGACTACAGGTTTACTGGTAATCCCTAGGATTCCTAAAAGTAGAATGGGCAGCATGTCTTTCAGTTACCAGGCTCCCCTCCTATGGAACCAGCTCCCAGGGTTGGTTTGTGAAGCAGACAACTTTTTCTGTCTTTAAAACTAGGCTTAAAACCTTAAGACAGGTTAGAGAGGTAGCTATGAAGAGACAGGTTAATATTAGTAGTCAGGTAGAGTAGCTAGGTAGAGATAGATTAATGTAAGCCAGGTAGAGAGTGTTAGTAGCTAGGTCTCCTAGTAGCTAGGAAACAGGTTCATGTTAGTAGCTATGCTGCTTTAGGCTAGGCCGTTGGAGGACATTATTAGAGTCAGTTCCTAATATCTCTCCTACTTCTCCCCAACTGCATGATGTGTTGTCAATTCAAGCGCTAACCTGTTTTCTCTTAGTCTCTTCCTACAGTAGGTACTCCTGACCCGCCCTGCTTGACGACCCTGACTACGATGGCATTCCAGTGGAGGAACGTTCTCCATGTCCTGCTACCAACTTCTGCTTCGGCATCAGTTCTGTTGCTCTTTCTGTGTCTCTGCTGCTTTCTCCAAACCCCAGACGGTCTCTGCAGATGACCGCTTATGCTGAGCCTGGTTCTGCTGGAGGTTTCTTCCTGTTAAAAAGGAGTTTTTCCTCTCCACTGTCGCTTGATGCTTCCTCAGTGTGAGGGATTGCTGAGAAGTCACGACGCAATCTTCTGTGGTTCTCTAATTCCTAAATTTAACATTGTATTGTAACTCTTCTTGTAAAGTGCCTTGCGACGACATCTGTTGTGAAATGGCGCTATATAAATAAACTGAATTCAATTGAATATCATTTGTGATCCACAGAAACCCCTAGTTCCCACGGCCTTGGTGTGAAGTAAGGCTTAAATATGCAACCAGAAGTACAATGGAAGAGTTTAGTTGACAAGATATTCATCTTTTAGAATGACATATTCAAAGTCCAGATTAAATCCATTTGAGGATCTGAAAGTTGTTTCAACATCGACTGAGGAGGTGCCAATAAATTCACGCCATAGAGGTTTATTTGTAACAGGTTTGTCAGCGATATTTGATTTTTCTCCCCAGTTTGTGTTTGTAAAGTGACAAGATATGAAAATGTGTAAAGGTATAAGCGTATTCTCATGGCCCTTACTGTAGAAAGCTCTGCCAACCTCTGTTACTCCTAAAATCTCCATGAATTCTGCAAAAATATACAGACATACATTTCCTACATCAGACACGGTTTGCAGTTTTTGAGTCGAGCAGAAAAATGCATTGATACTCGTTTCTGCTGTGCTTTGGAGAGAAACCCCCCAATTAGCTGTTGAGGTGCATGCTTCTTCGTTGTGGTGGGGGTTGAAAAAAATCTCCTCTGGGAGCGAACCGACCCAGGTAGCCCTCACATCTGAAGTGCAGTCTAATAGAAAAGCAAACACTGTGATTACCGAGGCCTCTTTACAAGGGGCAGCATGCAGTGAGAGTGCAGCTTTGCACCTGAACAAGCTGATGTGTAGGTGCATGTTTTCATGTTCTTGTAGGGTCCTGCTGCATACAGCCAGGAGAGATATTTGGTCCTTCCAGGGAGTTCCAGGCCTGTCCTGGAAGGAGGGAATGATAAGGAAACCTCCAAAGGTGACTGCAGAGGTCAGGCTAGACCAGGGGTCTGCAACCTTTACTATCCAAAGAGCCATTTTGCACTCATTCTAACTAAATAAAGCTTATTTAGAGCTGCAAAAGTTACATGACCTTTAAAAAAAACGTAGCTTACAATTTTTGATAAGTATCTACTAAAGTAAACTGTGATGTCATTCATAAAGTGCCACTATTTTATTTCTGTTTTGGGGTTTTAATACAAAAAAAAAATCCATGAAACTTTAGCAAAAATTGGATGGATTAATTATCTTCTGAGTTTGTTGTAAATGCACATAGTTTAAAACCTACTGACCAGAAAAAATGATCCTAAAAATATTGTTAATTTTAGTGTCATTCTGTCATGGAAATGTAAAGCAAAATACAAAAAATACAAAAAACCTGCTAAAACCTGAATCTGTTATTGAAAAGAAAACATATTATTTGGTATGGTATTATTTTTATCAAAATTTCATGAGAGCCTTTGTGGAAGGTCTAAAGAGCCACTTGCGGCTCCGGAGCCACAGGTTGCAGACCCCTGGGCTAGACGCTTCTGGTGTCCTTCATTTTGACCGACGGGGGTCAAAAAATCTATTTTTGGCTATCATTTAAAAAAATGTTAATACTATTTAATTTTTATTCATTTTAATTAATATTCAATCCAAACAAACTGAGCAGTGAATTACATATCAACAGTTAAACAATAAAACAGTTGCACAATTTCCCTGGTTCTGGACTTGTGCCTCGAACCCTTTTATACTTTTCATAGGTGTTTTGATGTTGTTCTGGTTGTCCTGGAGACTGGAATTAAGTCAGGCCCCTTCAGCCAAAGTTTCTAAATCAAGGACAATTTTTCAAGTTGAAGTGAACAGAAGTCAGAAAAACCTTCTGAACGAGTCGTTTGCTGACCTTCAAGCAATCGCTTCAGAGGGAGGAAATCCTGCAGCATGCATAGGTGGTTGTTATGACACCGGGCTCTTTGGAGCTGTGTCTTTTCAATATTGAGCTCTTCCTGGTTTACTAAAGTCCAGCCATCCTACTGAGGAAGCTCATTTCAGTTGCATGATCTCATTCTTTCAGTCATGGTCTGTAAGTGAGGATGACTAAATTGAGAGCTTTGTTTTTTGACTCTTACCCGTCTTCACCGTGACAGACTGGAGGAGGGGTGACATTTTGTCTGACACGGTTTATATCCATATACCTATCCCCTGTTCGGTTCTACCGTCACTGAAGACCAAAACATCAAAATGTTTCGACTCCTCCCCTTGAGGCAAAGACTGACCATTAACCAGAAGGGAGCCACCCCCTTTTTCCCAACTGAGAACAACTTGTAAGAACTAACTCTCATCCAGGCTACTTTCTCATTGGCTGCAAACTGCTCCAGTGCATGCTGGAGGTCATGACTTAAAGATGTCCAAAAAAGAAGATGTAAAGATGTGAGCGTAAGGTTCCTAAACCAGACCCTCTCCTCTTCATGACTTTGCCTTGAGCCAGCACAAGTAGGATTAGGGTTATCAGTGGCAGTAGTCCAGCCCACATGTTTTTGTGTCTAGAATGCGAACACTGCTCTTTCTTTCGTACATGGGCTGGATAACTCTTAAAGCCAAAGAAGTACCATTCTGTTTGAGAGTGACAAGGATGAATAGGATCAGAAATGAGTACAACAGAGGGACAACTTATGTTAAATATTTTGGAGATAAAGTCAGAGATGCCAGACTGAGATGCTGTGTACATGTTCAGAGGAGAGATGATGATTATATCGGTAAAGGGATTCTGAGGTTAAAATCACCAGACAGGAAGCAGAGAGGAAGACCAAAAAGGAGATTTATGAATGAAAGAGGACATGTAGTTAGGCAGAGGATGCAGAGGATTGGACTTAATGAAGATAGGTGATTCATCGAAAGAGAAGTCAGACAGGTACGCCACACTACGACCGCACCCCAACATATCATCTCAATGAAATGGTCATAAACCTTCTTCCACAGAGCCACAAAAAACACATGGATAAGACACATCCACAATCCAGGAATGGTAAAGATCTGCTTTTTGTGTTCCACATAACTTCTCCTGAATCCGAGGCTTAAGAAAACCAAGAGTAAATGAGGTTATATTCAAACTATTTTTTACTTTTTTAAGCTAATCAGAGCTCTAAGTAATAACCTTTTGTAAGGAATCAATGACTTCCTGAAGAATAACTACAGATGACTGTAAAGGACTGTATACCATATTAACATATACTCCTTATTTTTTTGAGTGACTTCCAGACTTGGCAGCCTTCTACTCCGTTATACCATTTCTCATGCGGGACCTGGGTCTGTTGCAGACAGAGGCTCTTTCTCTGAGGCACACGGGCCCTCTTCAGTTCTTGTTGACTCAGTAAATTACTAGGGATGTCAAGGCCCAACCACAGCTTGCCCTCAGAGCGGGGAGGTTGTGTGGGACGAAGTGTGACTGTGGGGGGAAAAAAGTGCAGTCAGAGACAGTTAACACGTAAAAATCAGGTACGGGTAACATTTAAAGTAGGTGTGTGGGTAAAGGCCATATCCAGATTTTCAATATAACCAAGGTCCCCCCAGGATCAAAACCATCATCTCAGAAGTGAGGGGATACAGTTTTCAGAGATCAGTTGAGTGATTTATCTTCCTCTCACATTTAACCTCACCATTCCTCATTGGCTAAAGAGCCATTTAAATTACTGTTGTACAATAAGCTGCCTTAGTTATCAGCAGTATAAGTAGTGGTTCAAAAAGTTTTTTAGTTATCATTATTACCATCAATAAAATGAATAGTTACAAGGTACCACCTGCTCAGTCAAAACAAATAACTTAGCTCAAATGTCAGTTTAAATAGATAATTGGTGTCAAAGATTTAATACACATACAAAGATAATACAGGTTCAAATAATACAATGGTGACCTCTTTACAATACTTTTTTTTTTTTTTTTTACGAATGATCAAATTCAATAACATCACTTAATTTACCAGAACAAAAACTATAATGTAATTTGGCAGATTTACCATCTATCTGGGCCCTCATTTATCAGCAGTACTAATGCACAGATCTGTACGTATTTCGCTCGTAGGAACAATTCTACACATTTTGTGCTATTCATCAATTTGTACTTACCCTTAGAACTGTTCCTGGATAGTTCTAACCATGCATATGCACAGCATTTAGTATTAGAAAGGGGAAACAACAACATTGAATTAGTTTTACTTTGACAAAATATTTCTCTTTGCAGTTTATAGCCTACACCAAGGAGTGCGTGTTGGCAAAATAACTCAAATTCATGGCAGAGTTTTCTTTTTATTGGTTTCCCCCTGACCTGATAGAACCAAACAGCAATGTTAAGGACTAATTTAACCTATTTAATTTGTTCCAAGAAGTTAAGGATTTCCACAGAAGTTAATAACAGCAATTGAAACTGTTCTTTGACACATTTATTTATGACTACAGCAGAAATATAACGGCTATGTGCCGGAGTGGGCTGGTAGATGAAGCAGAGAACCCGCTGATAATAGAGGGTAAAAAATATAGGTGTTGTAATTAATTTGTTTTAACTGACATTAAAAAAAAAGCATGTTCATCATTTATTCTTTTTTCCCCCCACTAATGTTTCACCTGGATCTCAATTTTGCTGAAATTCAATTTTTTTTTGCGCTCTCTTTGCGATTATGTTAAGAAAGTATGCAAGGACTTTATGCATGCGACAGAACAGAGGATTAATAAGGTTAATTCAGGGTGTTTCTGTATACAAATGACTGTGAAGGGGGACAAGCATTTAAGTACGGACATATGGGATTGATCAACAGATGATTGAGGAGGAACATGCATACGAATGGACACCTCACATTTAATTAATCTGACTTTTGACTGTTCGTACAAACATATATTCTATTCAGAGGATAAAATATAGGACAGTTTCTATGAACATTTGATAAATGATGATATCTCCATGCAAAAATGATCTTTTTTTCTCAGCAAGTTCTAATCTCTACTTAGGCTACCTGTGAAGGACCCTGGAAAGGCATCCCTACTGCTGGCTTCTGATCTTATGTCTCCTCCTTGATTCGGATCTTTACTACTATTTCATTTACAATTGACTGAAGACTAAAAAATGTAGAATTCAAATTAAAACCAAATATTGGATGAGTAACAGTGATATTACTATGGAAAATAATAATTTGTCTCCTTAGCCACATATTCTCGTTTAACCTGGAAGACCCTCCCTGACCCTGCTCTCTTTATTGTGGCAATCAAGTTTTCTTTCAAATATATGGAAAGCAGTAAAGCTCTGCACAGAAATGACATATAACTGGGTTTATTCCTTGCATGAACTAACTAGCAAGCGATGTAACATGGGTATCATTAGAATTTTTAACCAGCTTAACATGATATAGTGACATCTATTAACTAGGCTTTATTTAGCTAAGATTACCTGCTGCAGACTAAATGGCTTCCTCAATGGTAGATAACGGCCTTAGCAACAACATTCATGTGAAAACAGAAAGTGAGGATACAGAAGAATGCATTGTCACTTTCTCAGAAACAGCCTCATCCAGACTGGCATAGTTTAACAATGACAAAAAACAGAATTGCAGTGAGGTGAGCCCACCGGAAACTGTCTGGAAGGAACATGTTTGTGTGGAATGCATGTTGTTCATGTGAGCAGCCTGCACACCTGTGGCCTCTCTGCTCAGCACCCTTGTTTTGACACCTTGTACGCCCATCTGTCACTCTTACCATTAACCTCATCAAGCGGCTGCCAACACCGTCTCTTTTTTCACCAGAACTCTTCAGACATATGGCTCAAAAGACACACAGATGTGGCTCCAGGGAGCAGTTTACATATTTAGTACTTTCATTAATATTTTTTTAATTATCAGAGTGATATGGGCTTAAAGCAAAAAAAAAAAACTGCATTTGGACCACATCTGTGAATGGATCGTGGATTTACACTGTACATCCAGACTCAGGTGTCTGCACACACCCTACAAGATGCACATCAACCCGACGTTAATGTAGGCATCAATATGCTTCTGGCATCATCCTGGCTGGATATGTTTGACCACTTTTCCTGTCAGAATTGACAGAGGTCTTGTAAACTGATTGGTTCCAACAGATATGGTAGGCAAGAGTTGTGGGAATTTAATGTACTAGTAAATGTTAACCCAACCCTTCTACAACCAGTTTGGTGTGATTGGGACCATGGTCCTGTGTCCAGGTTCCAAACATTTAGCTGCTGGCTTAAGGTTGATCGCTGGCACGTGAGATCTTTGCATTTTATAGGGCTTGTAAATCAGTTTGCTTATGGCAAACTCATCACTTTGTTTTTCCATTCTGAACACAAAATATTGCAAGACTAGCGCAAGCGTTTTTAACGGTAGCTTTATTATCCGATGCAATGACAGTAAAAAAGGCGAAATAGCATGAAAGTATTAAATCAATCTTTGGACGAATGAATTGATCTTTAGGAACTTTAAAAAAACAAACAATTTTGATCCAGAGAATTATTGTACAAGTCTCAAGCAAGTCTCAAGTCTTTGTCCTCAAGTCCGAGTCAAGTCTCAAGTAAATTACAGGCAAGTCCAAGTCAAGACAGGAAAGTTTCAAGTCAAGTCCAAGTCAGAAACTTTGAATTTCAAGTCTCTTCGATTCATTTTTTATTTATTTTACATTTTTATGTTCAATGTAAATCATATTCAGTGTATTCTTTTTAAAAGCTGTATTTATTTCAAAACCTGATAAAACAAGTGCAAATGAACTGAGTCTGACTCGAGTCCAAGTCATCTGACTCGAGTCCACACCTCTGCAATTGTTACAGTGTTCCTAACTTTGAAACTCCCCCAGACTCCTAATCATTGAAGCCATATACACCAGCCTTTGGCTCATCTGTCCATTGAGCTTTCCTCCAGAATGCATTTGGCTTGGTTACATGGGCAGCTTGAGTATAAACTTGTCAGGGATACCTCTTGAAGCTTGGTTAACCCAGGTAAGAGTCATGGGTTATTCCAAACCTTGATAAAGTTGGCAACTTGACATGTCTGATTAATTATAAGATTATTTAGTCCAGTGACCTCAGAATCCGGAGATGTTGTTGTCTTCTAGCAGCCAGGGTGTATGATCAACCGGAGCCATAGTGACAGGACTCTCACAGTCACACCTCTCCCCCTCTTATTACAAGCATGCCCTCGTTTTTCACGCAGGGTGCCACCAATATCTCTCACACCGTCACACCATGTTCTTTGGACGTTCTCGATCTTCTCTGCTCTTGATTCATATATTTACGATTTAAACTAATTGTAAATAGCTTATTTGAATTCAAATTCATAAGAAAATATGTGATTCTCAAACCTACATTCTTTACTTTTTAATACACCAGTAAAATTTGTGCTTCAAGGTTAGATCAGCCCTTTTTTTGCAACATCCTTTCTATGTAAACATACATATTCTTTATAATTTGGAAGCTTGGACTCCTGGGATTCAACTGATGCTAAACAGGGATACAATCATAACTTCAGAAACAGCAAGCGTTTTTAAAAAACTCAGAAAGAAAAAAAGAATTTGCATCACACCGTTCAAAGCCACATATATTTCTACCATGACAACAATCCAGATAATGTCCTCCTTAAAAATAGATAGTCCCCAAAAAAGTTTTCTCTCCATAATGATAATATACCATACCATACCAATTTATTTATAGAGCACATTTCTACACAGCCGAGGCCGACCAAAGTGCTGTACAGTATTAAAAACATATACAACCAAACACGCAAAAGAAATATTAAAATAGCACAGTGAATACCATAAAATAACCAAATAAAATAAACAGGGATATAGCAGACTAGGTCAAATTAAAAGCCAAAGAATAAAAGTGAGCCTTCAGGCGTGATTTAAAAACAGAAAGAGAGGGGGCCATCCTCACTACCAAAATTTGTCACTTTAAAACTTTATGCCTTTGTCACTCAAAAACTCTATGCCCTTACTTGTCTGTATTTCTCACAAAGTTTTCATCATAACTATCAATTGAATGCTCATATTGGCCTAAAAATAACACAGCACTCTTATTCTTTGTGATATTTATTGTCGGTTAGTAACAAACAAATTGGTTCATTACCACCACCGAGTGGCATAGAGTAGAACGCCACTCAAGGTTGCACTTTGGCTAATGTCCATTTTTGCATAAAACCGTATCAAAGAATCTTGCCGCCTCCAGAAGTCCTAATTAATAGCCTACAGCACCCTCTGCTTGTGTCTTTGGTCAATATGTTGAATGGTTGCAACATAATTTAGGAAGGCACTGTTATCTGTCTTGGGCGGGCCAATCCTGCTTAGGCCCACCCAATAGCACTAAAGCTGCATTCAGACCGCATCCGTTGGATACGTGGAGCAACGCATCCAACGGATGAAGTTTGACGTATGTACTTTTTGGCTTACAAAGCTTGCTTCTGAGGAAAAAACAACGCATGGGCGGGGCTTCCTCTGTTGCCGTACGTTCTGCACTATGGTGGATTGTAACGAGAGAGTGGCTTGGCTTTATTAGCTAGTTAAAGCTAGACAACGTTGACATCGGGTGCATCAGCGCCCATTATTCAGATGTATTCTGAGTTCGGGGAGTTTAACCATTTGCTCCAGGAGCTGCGTATGGATGAGGTTCGCTTTCAGTGCTACTTCCGTCTGTCCCGCGCCTAATTTTACGACCTCCGCGGCCGCATCGGAGCATAAATCTCCTACCAGGACACCAACTACAGGTTCTCTTTTCCTCTTTAGGAGCGCCTATCCATCTGTCTTTGGTAAGTTTTATTTATGATTTTTTAAATCTGCGTTTATTGAAAATGTTTTCACTGGGCCCGCGCTTCATTCAAGATACGTGTATAGTGACATCACCACAGTAAGACGCTCTGATTGGTTGCCACACTGCTTTAACTCCGTTGGGTCCGTCAAAAGTTCAGCTTGCTGAACTTCTGTAACGCATGCGTTGGTACGTTGCCGTGTGAAACTTAAGCGTCGTAGACGGAGCCAACGTACTCAACGCAACGCAGAGCCCTTGACGGACCTCTGACGTACTCCACCATAGACTTTACATGTAATCTTGCCGCAACTGAGGCTGACGCATGTGCTTGGTCTGAATGCAGCATAAGCGTGTCTTGTTTTGAAACATTGGAAACTTGTATATCTGAAATTTTCTGTCTGATAATATGGCTGTTAATACTGTAAACTTTTTGGTATTTTCTTTAGGTTTTTCATAAAGAAAAATACAGAAAAATGAACATTATTTTAATATTTCTCACTCAATCTCCCTGGAGAACTGGTGCAGCTTTAACCCCTTTTGGCTGACAATGACTAAAGCCTTAGAAACAGCTGTCTGACACTCGACGCTGACACGGGCTCACTTCTAACGTTTTCCCTAGTGAAGGAAAGAGAGCAACAAGAGCCTCTTTCAGGAGCATTTCGGTGGGGATTACCGTGACTGACTGCTTACCGTGTCTGAACAATGTGACCTCAAAGCCTTCAAGAGTGGCTGCTTTGCTGGATTCGGTAGATCTAACAAATCATGAAACCGTCTCATTCAGTTTGAAAAAATTAGGGGCAAAGAATAGCACAGTCTGTAAACTGTATGTGTTGATAGAGCAGATGAAAATATTTCTGCAGTATGGGATATATTGGCTTGCTAAAATATTAACATCTCATTTACTTTTATTTTTACTTTTATTTTTTGATTTCACAACTGACTTTAATGTATTTTATTTAGATTAAATGTTTTAGACAAAGAGAAGGCAGTACATAATTACAAGCTGGAAGGGGAAATTATGCTTTTCTTTATCTTTTACAAGACGTAAATAGAGCTCAGTGAAATGTAATTTAATCTTCGAATGAAAATAAAAAAAATGAGTTTGTTAGTGAACAATCTGCATCATGATGAGTACACCAGAGAGGTAAGTGGAGAAGTTTAAAATAGAGTTTGATGTGAAAGTGGCAAGAAGAAAGGCATTGTTTAAAGAAAGTCATTAGAGATCCTATTTGCCTGTCTTCTGCAGGCCACTTAAGAAATACTGCAAACCTGTATAAAGAGGTGATGTTTGGATAGATGAAGAAGGCTGCATGGTGGGGCAGTTGGTAGCACTTTTGCTTTGCATTAAGAAAGTCCTGGGTTCAAATCCTTGCCTGACGTCTTTCTACATGGAGCTTGCATGTTCTCCCCATTCAATGTGTCCAGCTTCCTTCCACATTGTGAAAGACATGACTGTTAGATTGGTCTTTAATACCAAGACTACATTGGGTGACCATGGCACAAGAGTTAAGAACTCTTCTTGTAACAGGAGGGTTGCCGGCTCGAAGCCTAGCTCTGTTGGTCTCGGTCGGTCATGTCCTTGAGCAAAACACTTCACCCACCTTACCTACTCGTGGTTAGAGAGCTGCCAGGGGAAGGACAGAGCTGCCTCACTTCTGTAAATGTACCCTAGGTAATGGTGGTAAGCTACATTAGCTGTGAATAGGTGAATGTAATGTAAAGCACTGTGGGGTTCTCTGAACTAGATGAAGTTCTATGGGGCGCCTAAGTCTTGGCCACTTCCTATCGGCTCATGCTTCCCCTGGCCGAAAAAATAATGAATGAAGTCAATGGAGTGATATAAAACATTTTCTCGTCCGCTTTGTCTTACGTTCTGAATCACACATATGCTGCACCTCAATTTAAAGGTTGGCTAAGGAACATTAACATGATAGCGACATCTAGTTTATCTAGGTAGCAGTTACAACACTAAAAAAATCCTTCCAGTCGTTGGGTTGCCTGGCCCGCTGCCGATACATCCAGTGACCAACCTAAACTGTATCCATTGAGGAATGCATTTTAGAGGAATTGAATTGACAGCTAACGTTAGCTAAGTTAGGAAGTTAGCAAGTTAGTTAGCTTACCGATCCAGGAGGAAAGTCGCTGTTTACGGTTTTGTTTGATGTTTGTTTTAAAATGTTTTATGTGGGTCCATCTAGTGTAGGCTTCACCTAAATTTACACTAGTTTCTGTTCTTCTGCGGTCACTGCTCTCCTGAGACTGATGACAATATCTCTGGAGCTTTGAAGCAGCTGCCATTGCTGAGTCCCCCATTTTTCCAAGTGCCAACTGAGCTGAGCCGACAATATAGTTGGATCATAGAGAAGGCATCTGTCACCCTGCAACCCGCAAAATGCTACTGACTGGTAGATGTAAACATGACGTCATTGTCGTGCCCTTTTTAAATGAACATTTTATATTTTAATTATTAAGTAATTAATAAGTAATTATTATTAATTATTTATATTTTAATTTGAATATAATTTTTAAGGACATCTTGCACTTTCATTCTGCACCCCTCCAAAAGCCCAGGGGATGTATTATTTTCAATTTTATTTAGCTTTTTATGAAAATGTTCCATATTCAACCTTTAAATGATAACTAACGATGTGCGTTTCGACTGTGTTTGTCAGTTGATATGGGATTTATTTCATTGTAAAAATTTGCAATTAAAATGCCTACAAATCAGAAGACGCTAGCTAGCACTAACTTGCATGTAAAACTTTCACAGACACCTTGTAGAGCTTCTCCATCATGCTGGCTCTCACTTTACTGACTACTTCTTCCCCAGCATAGCTGCCACTTTCCACATGGCCAAATTTGTAGATGTTTTCTCCAGTTTTAATTCTAATTTCTTTGTCCTGGACGCTATGGTCATTTTCTCCTTCTTTTTCTTCAGTTGTAGTCCACTAAGTGTTTTTACACGAAACCTAAAGTAACATTTGCCACCAGTCCAAGATCAGCATTTTCTGTGCATCAAAATGCCGTTAAAAATTTACAGACATGTTGAAACCATGGACATTTAAAATGGGTTCAGAAAATAACTTGTATTGCTTGTATTGACTTTAATTCTTTTTTTGGCAGCAGGGGACCCATAGACTGGAATTAGAAGGGGGTGACTTAGGCTTCCCATAGAAGTGCAGGTAAGTATGAATGTCTGTCCTAATGTGTCTCCGTGTTACCTGTGATGGACTCGCGACCTTTCAAGGGGCTACCCCACCTCTTGACAAATGCAGCACTTCATCTGAAAACCAACCCACAAGCTAGCAAAATGATTAAAAACAGAGTTCTCTGAAACGTTTCTTCACGAGAAGGAAATGGTCTAATAAAAAATAAGGAAGAGCCTAAAACTTCCAAGAAAAAGACAGCTGCATTTAGTAGCCAATACCAGCAATCCTACTTAAAACATAGATTTATCACGACAGGTTATTTCAACACACCGAGCCGCCGCTCTGCATAAAATGAGGCAACCAGCTTCCTAATGAAGCAATGAAACCTTTAAATCTGCGTCATACAGGACTGTTTCAGGTCAGGACAGTCATGTGGCTGTCCTGACCTGAGACACTGATTCAACGTCTTTCATGCACTATACATTTGTTTTTGAGGTAAATCCTGTTTACCACCAGAGAGCGTTAGGTGGAGAAAGGATGTTATGATGCTGGCACAATGTTGAGGGGACACTATTGATAAAGTTATGAGCATGCACTGGCTTTACATTTAATATTATATTTAGAAATAACCCAGTTTTTCATGCCAGTCATATTTTTTATTATGTTGCATTTATTTACCTCAACTAAAAGACAGTTCCATAAAAAAAAAGAAATAAAAACAAAATGTGGACCATGAATCTTAATGTTCAAAGCTAAATGAAAGACTTTCAGATGGAACCGAATCATTAAATCTGCATCAACCAAATCTTATATTACTTTCTAATAAGAACAGCAATCAGGTTTCTGGTTGTAAGATGACCAAAAGGTGTGTATACACTTTAATGCGTTTCTGGGCAAAGTTCACTCAAATATAAATATATTTCAAAGTAATGTGACAAGTCTGGGTAAATCCCCTTTTATTCCTGACTCAATGCAAATAACAATATCCCATTTATAAAGGAGCAGGCTTTGAGAAGATGTATCTGAACTTCATTGATGTATGTGAAGTCAGTCAAAGCATGTGGGATTAATAAAGGAATAAATTATGAGATTTGCTGAATTACTTTCCTGCTTCCTCTTGATTGTTTGTACATTACTCTGAATGTGTGCAGTGAGTCACCACAGCAGAGTTATGGGACACATAGCTGCCTAAACCTGGACTTGTTCAAAGCCAGGTCTCAGCAGTAAGACTTAGGGAAAGTACAAAGCCTTGCCCGGTGGTCTGTGCAGATGCCTGGATGATCTGCCCAAAACAGCCTGGTTGGTGGTGGGGCAAGGACACACCTGCTTTGTCAACACCATATTCCTCATTTCTGTGTCCAACAGAAAATCCAGCCTGTATGCCTGGAAAGACGGTAAAGCACCGGAGATTTCATGGTGCCTTTTTATGAGATCACTGATTGGCTAATCTGAACACATTAATGAATGTTTTAGATCCATATTGGATCAGATTTTAGTCTTTGTTACGACTGTAGGTGCAGTGCCTTGAACCATTACTGGAATATCCAGCAAAGATGTGTAAGAGCAAAAAACTGCTTTTTTTTTACATTTCCATAGTATATTCCCACAATGAAAAACTGTATTCATGGGGCTTAAGGATAAGAACTGCTCACAAATAGCTGAAATACCCTCTAAAAATACTTCTAACAGTTTATTTTGCCTATTATAAAAGTTCAAACACCAAATATACCTTAATATGCAATAATATGCACAGTGGAAACAGTATTGGTAGGAGAGATTGCTGTGAGATCAACGACACACCACAGGTGACTGTCTACTGTTCACCATTTTGCCGTATGTGTGGATTCTCAATTTTTGGAAATCGTACAGCCATTTTAATATGGTGCTGATAGCCAGCCAGGCTTAAAAAGAAGTAAAAACTTTAATCTGCCCTGTTTATGAATATTTTGAGTCTATAACGGGTTTAGTCACCTTCTTTCATGGCAATCCTAAACCTCATGCTTAAGTTTGTTTTAAGATCATTTTCAAAGAAAACCTTAATTTATTTTTGCACACTTAATAAATGTTAACAAACAATTTTTCAACTATGTTGACTGTGCTACATTAGTAAAATACGCTTTCTATCATAGGTTTATTTTTACCATCAATGACTAGACTGGTTTTGGGAATTCACTTCTACATTTTCACAGTAATCTTGGAGAAAGACAGACAAAAAACATAAAAGCTGGAGATTGCATTGAGCTCCTTTACGATTGTTCTTGCTCAGCAGTAGATGAACCTCAAAGACTGTGAATATAAAAATTTCCATTTAAATTCACATCAATCATTTCCATATCCTAAGCTTTGCTTGTAGGAAAGCCAAATCAGCTAAATAATCTCAGCTCAGTTTCTTTCCTGTACTTTTTTTTTTCCGAACAGGAACAAAAGCTGGCGGCATTCCTCCAGAGCATCCACCTGGATGCCAGAGTGACCCTGGTTTATCATCTTTGACCTCTCAGAAGCTCAGGTCCCACCACCTGAGCTCCGTGTTGTCCCACCAGATGTTTGGATAGAGTACCTGCTTCTCAAAGCAGGGGGAGACATGACAGGGCAGGTCAGCAGAGAGGGAGCAAAACAAAGAGTCAGATTTCACAGACCCTCTATCAATCAAACATCTTAGAAGCGCAATCACACACACTGGAATCCCACCGGCTTCAAAGAAAGATTTGGGAGGGATTTTTCCTTTGCTTGTGAACAAGAGGCTGTTTTAGAGCAGCAGCAGTGCTTATTGTTCATTGTTGCAACTAGAGATGTTACTATAAGCGTTGTGCATGTACCATTACAGATTTAATCTGCATGGAAACTAGAAAAAGGAGAATTAATCCTTTACTTTTGAGTTTTTTTAAGGCGATAATTAACACACAAGTACAGGTAGGACCTAGTCCTTTCCCAGGAATAAAATAAGCCCACCCTCCATATTTACTGACTGCTCTGTTGAACACAAAGGCAGTTAAAGTAATTAACTTTAATTTCATTAAAGTTTTATTGTGGAGACATATTGTCGTACTAATGAAAACGTTGAAATTACAACCTTAAAGGAGGAGGGGGGGGGGGTCACCAATGCCTCAGAAGATCTTTTGCGATATATAATCCCTCCAGCAGGTTCTTGGTCTTCCCCAAGGTCTCTTCCCAGTTGTATATTCTCGGAAAGTCTCCAAAGACTAGTGCCAGAGGGGAATCCCAGTCGAATGTTTGAACCACCGCAACCGACTCTATTCGATGCAAAGAAGCAGTGGTTATAATCCATCTCTCATGACCACAGATGATGGACTTTTAAGTAAAGAGAATCTGTGAATACATTTGTCCTTTCCATTGTTGAATGACAAACAAAAATTCAAAACTGAAAAAAAGGGGCTGCATGACCAGATTTGATTTGAATATTAAATTGTTTGGATGTTCATTCCCCAAAAAGTATTTATTTTAGTAGCTAGTGTTTTAATGACAATAATGCTAGTTACAGTATGTGCCATCATAGTTAGTAGCTGGGTTTCCCAGGTGGACTGAGAAGTTTGATCCCTTGATAGTGGAAACAAACTACCCGGACCCCAGTCTGCCATTCCAACAGTGTTGAACATTAACATCCTTCCAAATATCAACTCAAACCTCTTCCATACCTGCAGCCCTGCCACCACGCAGCTTTTTAACCTTTTGTGGGATCCTTGCCACAGCGATGGAATCACATCCTCCCGAGTCTTCAGCTCTGCCTTCTTCCTGGGGGACACGGTGACCGGACTGAGGAGATCCTCAAAGTTCTCCTTCCACCGCTTGACGCAGTCCTCAGTCCATTTGACCAAATTCTTGTCCTTCCATTTGTGATGGTCGGACAGAAACAGCTTTTTGGTTGCATGATGATTCTAAGAATCTACTCCTTACTGCAGGTATCAACAGTAAACTTTGGGTGTAGTTTTTTTACCTATCGTCCCTACCCCTAACCATCTGTGTTTGTATGTCAAAATCGGTATGATTCCCCTCCGAACAATTCAGTTGTTTTAAACATTTTAGATTATCGTTCCAACTTTAGATATGAGAAATGTAAAATCAAAAACAAATTTTTAGGTTGTTAAAAATTGTGATGTTAATTTCAAACTAAATTAACTTAAAATAAAGAACCTTACTCTTTATTTACTCATCTTCGGCAGGGGTTTGAATAAAGGCAGAGTATGATGTCCTGAAGATGTACTGTTCTCTGCTGGTAAGCGAAATATTTAGTTTGAAACTGGGAGATTTATAAAAATGAATTAATAACATGGGAGCAAATGTGACTGAAGAAATTTCCTCTTATAACAGGCTTAAATAACCTAAAATATGGCTGTTAACTTTTGGCTGTGTAACTTTACAAACGGCAGCCCGTAGTATTGGTGGATTATTCATTGATGCTCTTATCTGTCTGTATTGATGGTTGTCTGCAGTGTTGTTCCTGAACGAGTTAATTGAGTGATCGTTCATATTTGTATTTAAGTCGGCATCAATTAATTAAGGGGTATCCTCCTATGAACACCTAGAATAGTTTCTAAAAAGGTTAGTGATGAACCAGGTGGGAAAATTGTTAAATATTTGTGTAAAAATGCTGGCGGGTCTCAAGAAGCTACGGTGCACATCAACAACATCAACAGGAAACTTGAACCTTAACGCAAAAAAAGTAAAAGTAAAGTAAGGCATTTATTTAAAGACACAAAGATGTACCAAAACAAAATCCTCTACCACTCAAACCCAGATAATGTGGTGCAGTAGCAGCTTTCATCTCCCAACCGCAGCTGGACAACTTTACAATGCAGTATATTGTGGGAGACTTGCAGCCTTTAAGAAAAATTGAATGCCTAACTTTCATAAACTTAAGTTAGGTAGTGCAACCTTACTTATTAATTTGGGCTAATTTTTGCACTTTATAACTCAAGTTCTATATTTTTTTCTTCAGCCTAACAATTCAGAAAATACATTTACAAAGACTAAACTTTAATGTTTAAAGGTTTTCACTATGAATATTGCAATTTGAGGTACAACCTGGGTTCCTACCTCAGATTTCTAAATAATTTATTACCAAACAACACTAAAAAGCTGTTTTTGAGACTATACTGTATGGGGTGAAAGTTACAACGGGGTAAAGTGTGGACTGAATGGACGGCAACAACTGGAAAATTCTGAGGGAAATAGCTCACGGCAACATTTTGAAAAAAAAAAAAACTATTTGCTAGTTCATTTTTAAAGCAGTGAATTTAGTTTAAAAAAATGTAAATTATGAACTATGAACTGAACTAGTTCATTTTAAAATGTGTGAATTGAACTTTGAACTAGTTCATATAAGAATTGAACTTTCCCAACACTGTTCGTCTGGATCCTGAACTCCCCATCCACTCACCACTCCCACTGACAACCATCAACCACCCGCCTCACCTTGGCCATGCACCTGTCTGGTGGAAGCTAGCAGCTGTGGGTGGGCGGGCCTTGGTTGTCAGAGGAACATTCCTGAGGAGAAGTCACCCTGTTAATCCCCTGGGTTTAGGCCCGACAGTTTCCCCCTCCTCCCACATTCACTGCTTCATGATGCAGCCCCCCCACCCCAACTCCCCAGCTATTCCCTCTCCTTCTCTGCTCAAACTGAAATGGTACACTGTTATATCATGCTAATGGAAGGACAGTGTGGGATTAAAGGGCAGGTGCCCTCCACATGCTGTTTCCCATCTCCAGATCCAGATCGCCGACCCAGGTGCTGTAATCCTCCTAAATATTCACAGATGAAAGAAAATATCTGCCTCAGATTTGCAGGATTTGGTGGAAACATTAAAGATATTCTCTTACATCCTGTAATTGCTTCATTTCCTGTCTCAATGGGAATTGTGACTCCTTGGGCAGATTGTAGGTGTTTGTAGATGTTAAGGTCAGAGACAGAAGTACGCCGCCTGTTGTATTGTGGGAGTCTCATTCCTCTAATTGCCCATATCACGCCATCTGTATTCAAGATTTCATCATTATTATTATGTATTTTTTCTGCTCTCTCCCTCTCTTCCTCCTGTTGAACAAAAGTCTCTTTATCACTGCGGGAAATTCTGATGTCCGCCCAGATCTTGAACTTGGCAGCCACCCCATTCGGCTGGAATGAGCGTTGCTCATGTCGCCAGTGGGTGCAGAGGGTGGCGTTCAACCCCCCCCCCCTTCTTTTTTCTTGAAACTACAGACATTCCTAAATTTAGCAGAGCACAAATACAAACACAAATACCAATAGTGAATTATGGTACAATCAGCTCGCTGAAATATGATGGAACTTGATCATTAAGGGCTTTACATGTAGGAACGAGGATCTCCAAGGGAAGCCTAACCCTCCCAGGGGACTAATAATGAAAAAATTGTTAATTTGAAGAGTTTTTGGGCAGATAAAGCCTTAGTACAGGCGGCAAAAATCTCCGGCCCAGATTGACTCCCACTATATACATGTACGTTGATCATGACTGGATGTAGACTTCTCATAAAGGACTCCACATGGCTGAAAACTTGTCTGGGTGAGTAAATTTAATTCCATTCAATTCACTTTTATTTATTTAGCGCCAATTCACTACAGATGTCATCTCAAGGCAGCTTACAAGAAAAGTCATTTCAGTATTTTATACAAACATTCCAATCCGTTAAAAGTTTTCTATGTAAGGAATCCCAGCGGATTACATGGATTCATCGACATGAGGTTGTGCCCAAAAAGTAAATGAACGTAATATTTGCTAAAAAATAAGGTCCAGGTTGAAACAAATCAAACTTCTCATTTAAATTCACACCACCAAATGCCCACCATAGTTTAGTTAAATGCGTTTGGAAAATAAAGTTTACTTTATTTCCGCTTCACATTCATGCATAGCTTTATGTTAGTCTACCACATAAAATCACTATAAATACATTAAGGTTTGTGATTGCAAAGGGAATACCTTCACTGGACCACCTCTCAAAGAGGAGCAGCACAGAAAAAAAGTGGATCCTGAGTTGAAGACAGCTGCTCATTTCAAGGATTTGAAACTTCTGCAAAGCCACAGAGATCCCAGTAACTTTATTGTATTTATAGCATGTCTTGTGCAAATCAGTGCAGTAAAAAAAATCATGGAGATCCAATTGAGACAGGATTGGTAAACAATCTTCCTCTCTTTAAGATGCTTTAAGTCCGCTGAACATGTAATATCTTTAGAGCAGATTCATCAAAAGACCCTTTGTATGACGCGTTTTACTTATGCACCACCTGTATTAAACAGTTTAACTTTCTCACTTCTTCATTTTCTTGAGTGTATTTTTGTATTCTCCTCAGGTGTGTGAGAGAGGGTTTAACAGAGCGGGTCCCAGGGTGCAGGTCGTCCCCGAGCTATTTACCCACAACCAGAACCCCTCTGGGGGGAGCGGGCAAAGTCGCTGCAGGGCCAGAGGCTATTAAAGTCCTGATGGCTTCTGACAGTAATTTCTTCATGAGTCCACAGCCTACAGCCTGCCAACAGTGCGATCGGGTGCCTCCTTTTGCCCATTAAAACACACAAACGGTTTGCCAGCGAGTCATGCTCAATGGTATCTCTGTGCTCGCAGAGTGAGTTTGTGCATATGGGAGCGACAGAAGTGAGGAAGCAGGCTTAAGGAGAGTGAGATGGGGAGACTTTGCCAGTGGTAAGAAGGTTCTGGTGATTGCGCCAAAAAGCTTGGAAGCTTTTCTTCATCCACTCCATCAGTTCAGGCCGGAGTCCAGGCCATCAGGGGAACACATTGGGAAAACCAAGCCATGACTTCCAGCTAAATCATAAAAAGTGTTTGCATACAGCACCAGGCCAGAGGAGAGAAAAAAAAAATCCCTCCTGAAGAGCGACTGGAATTAAGTTGGATGGAGGCAGGATCTTCAGGAGCTTCTAGACTGCTACACCTGTGACAGCTTAACATTTTTTCAATACATGTTGTAATGGGGAGACTGTGGCTCAGGAGCTGGGAGTTTGTCTTGAAGGGTTGCTGGTTCAAGCCCCAGCTCCGACTGTCTTGTTTGTAGTATCCTTGGGCAAGACACCTCACCTGTTTGCCACCACCCTACTGGTGGTGGCAAACAGTCATACCATAAGTCACTGAAGCAGGCTACACTATCAGCCTCTAGGCTTCAACAAAAAAAAAAATATTTTATTGTTAGTGGTTCAATTTTAGAAATATTTTAGATTTAAGAAAATAACATGAATGTCTCTTTTTAACTGAAACCTGGCTTGGCTCTGCGGCACCTGTTTTTATCACTGAGGCTTCTCCAGAGAGACGGCTGGTATAAATGAGCTAGTATGGCTAAGCCCTCCCATGTGTTTAGGAAAAAAAGTTACAATATCCATCTAATAAAGACACAAAAAAGGCAAACATTTTCCAAAGGGCTAACCTTTTGCAGCCTAAACTGTTCCATTAGATTCAGTGCAGGCTGTGGTGAACGACTAGTTGCTTACTACGTACCCTCGATTAGATGCTCATTGGGGTGAATTTTGTTTACCCCAGCGTCAGACCGAGGCCAATTACTATGGAAGTACAACAAGGTGCAAGTGTCGTGTAAGTGCTTGTGATCTTGCGTCGGCAGAGTAGATACTATGGTGGTTGGCAAAATTGACATTCAGAATTTTTTGCATCCCAGAAAAGTTGCTGGAGTGATCTTTTGTGTAAAACAAATATGCCTAATCCCAAATCTAAAATGATTTCAAATGTGTATTTTGTTTGATTTATTTATTTATTTGATCAGTATTCTTCCTAAGCGTTATGCTAGGTTGTTTGACAGAAGACAAATCAGCAAAATAAATTATAGTTCAGACCCTTAATCAGGTGCTTCCAAGATAGTAGAGCAAGTTTTCTCTATTTCTTTTTGGATGCTTTCTAAATGGTAGCATTTTAATTTAGGTCCTTTAGCCCACTGCTTCCCCCCTAAATTGTATTTTGTAATTATATGTTTTTTCGGTGGATGGAATACTTCGAAGACCTCCTCAATCCCACCGACACGCCTTCCTGTTTGGAAGCAGAGTCTGGGGACTCTGGGACGGACTCTCCAATCTCTGGGGCTGAAGTCGCCGAGGTTGTTAAAAAGCTCCTCGGTGGTAAGGCTCCGGGGGTGGATGAGATTCGGCCGGAGTTCCTCAAGGCTCTGGATGTTGTAGGGCTGTGTTGGTTGACGCGGCTCTGCAATATTGCGTGGACATCGGGGGCAGTTCCCTTGGATTGGCAGACCGGGGTGGTGGTCCCCCTCTTTAAAAAGGGGGACCACAGAGTGTGTTCCAACTACAGGGGGATCACACTTCTGAGCCTCCCTGGTAAGGTCTATTCAGGGGTTCTGGAGAGGAGGGTACGACGGATAGTCGAACCTCGGATCCAGGAGGAACAATGCGGTTTTCGTCCTGGCCGTGGAACACTGGACCAGCTCTACACCCTCGGCAGGGTCCTGGAGGGTGCGTGGGAGTTCGCCCAACCAGTCTACATGTGCTTTGTGGACTTGGAGAAGGCGTTCGACCGTGTCCCTCGGGGTGTCCTGTGGGGGGTACTCCGGGAGTATGGGGTACCAGGCCCTCTGATACGGGCTGTTAGGTCCCTATATGACCGGTGTCAGAGTCTGGTTCGCATTGCCGGCAGTAAGTCGGACTCGTTTCCAGTGAGAGTTGGACTCCGCCAAGGTTGCCCTTTATCACCGATCCTGTTCATAACGTTTATGGACAGGATTTCTAGGTGCAGCCAAGGTGTTGAGGGGATCCGTTTTGGTGACCTCAGGATCGGGTCTCTGCTTTTCGCAGATGATGTGGTCTTGTTGGCTTCGTCTGAACGTGATCTACAGCTCTCGTTGGAGCGGTTCGCAGCCGAGTGTGAAGCGGCTGGGATGAGGATCAGCACCTCCAAATCCGAGACCATGGTCTTGAGTCGGAAAAGGGTAGGGTGCTCTCTTCGGGTTGGGGATGAGGTCCTTCCTCAAGTGGAGGAGTTTAGGTATCTGGGGGTCTTGTTCACGAATGAGGGAAAAATGGAGCGGGAGATCGATGGACGGATTGGTAGGGCGTCTGCAGTCATGCGGGCGCTGTACCGGTCTGTCGTGGTGAAGAGAGAGCTGAGTCGAAAGGCGAAGCTCTCGATTTACCGGTCGATCTACGTTCCTACCCTCATCTATGGTCACGAACGCTGGGTGGTGACCGAAAGAACGAGATCGCGGATACAGGCGGCTGAAATGAGTTTCCTCCGTAGGGTGGCTGGGCTCTCCCTTAGAGATAGGGTGAGAAGCTCGGTCATCCGGAGGGAGCTCAGAGTAGAGCCGCTGCTCCTCCACATCGAGAGGAGCCAGTTGAGGTGGCTCGGGCATCTAGTCAGGATGCCTCCTGGACGCCTCCCTGGTGAGGTGTTCCGGGCATGTCCCACCGGGAGGAGACCCAGGGGAAGACCCAGGACCCGTTGGAGAGATTATGTCTCCCAGCTGGCCTGGGAACGCCTCGGGATTCCTCCCGAGGAGCTGGCCCAAGTGGCCGGGGAGAGGCAAGTCTGGGTCTCCTTGCTTAGGCTACTGCCCCCGCGACCCGACCCCGGATAAGCGGAGGAAGATGGATGGATGGATGGATGGAATTATATGTTTTCTATCAAGCGAAGTAAAAAAAGTGGCAGAACTGCTTCAATTGCTCATGATTCAGTTCTGACAAAGACGTTTTCACAAAATAGATACACCAGTACGATGCCTAAAAATCCATTAGAGACCTGGGGAAACTAAGTTCTTGTACTTGAAAGACCAGGATTTTGATTGCTCAGTTCTTCATTTTTGATAACAATTGAAACCAATAACAATGCAAAAGAGGGTTATTTGTGCTACATTACTTTTGTGGGTTTTCTGAATGCATTAGAGCTACTTCGTTGAGGGAGTGAGACCATTTAAGAAGGTCAAAGGTTTGTCCAGCACTAATCCTCTCACAGTAATGATCTCTCCTCTGTGTTTCCCTGGGGTTTTAAACCCAGACCACTGGGCTGGATTAGATCACAAAAAGGAGACTGAAGTGTTAATCATAAATTAGAGGTTAAGCCACAGCGAGTAGGTCAGTCTGAGGTCAGCGGCTCAGCAGTTCAGAGAATTATAAGTGCGAAAAGCCACGGCTGATTACTTAGCAGTCTTAACATAATCAGGCAGGAGCTAAACAATGTACAGTGGTGCAATGTGGGTCAAAGCTGAATGCTGTTGCTCAACAGAGAATCTTTTCAAACCTCGCTGAGTGATTGGAGTCATAATTATAGGCTCCCCCAGTAAGGCATTTATTCAGAGAGGGACAATTATCAATAAATACTTTTCACCAAATCCCTACTGGAACAAATGGCCTGATTTTGTGTCTCTTTTTTGTGTTGATTTGGTCACACAAATTGGACCTTTATCCCGATAAAATTACTAGGGATGAGATACAAGTTAAAAGGTTTCTGTCTAAAATGAGTCCATGATACATTCCCAGGTCCCTTAGTGGAGAAACGGATCTAAAACATCACAGATTCTCCACTTCCTTTAACAGTGCCATTATGAAGATTTCCCCTATTTTCAACAAAGGAGAAACCTTGTTTCACTCTACATCAACTCAGAGGTTTTGGTTTTGAAAAGCTTAGTCTTATGTCACCATTTCATACACAATCAGTTTAACCTTTAAAGATGTACTCCATAACTTTGCGGATATTTGCCGTCTGTTGCCCTCTCAAGGCTTGCGGTGTAATGTATTTCTCTATTGAGTGCATCTGTAGAAGCCAGGGTATTGACTGTTTTACAAGCTTCTTAGCCAAAACAACAAAACACATCAAAGTAACGGGATGTCAGTTGGTGAACGATCACCCTGCATGGTATTACATCAGGATGCTCGACCAAACACAATAATCCCAGAACAAACATTTATTACCTACCAATCCAGTAGCAACACGGCCAGTTCAGTATCCCGATTACATCCCATAATGTACAGCTCTCCAGTGAGGAAACGCTGGGTCAATTTTGACTTTGTCTTGTCTCTTACTCTATCACGTTCTCTTTTTTCTTTCTTCTTCTGATAGCGTCTTCTGGTTTCTTTGGCAGCTCTGCCATGACTCAAGTTTTTGTTTATGTCCCTTTGGTAACGTGTGACCTAATGCTGTAAAACTTAACTCAGTCCATACTTCTGGGAGTGGTCCAAATATAGAAAAGTTCTATAGTGGGATTTTCAGCAGCAGGAGGCTCACAGGCAGTGAAAGCCCCAAAAATAAACATAATAAATGCTGGTGTGACAGCAAAGCATTTTTAAAAATCACGTCTTTAAGGCCTGGTTCACATGGAAGGATATTTATGCAAGTTTTGCCCAGATTTTGCCCCTTCCGACAACCCCTGATAGCTGGAATGGCTCTTAAGATAATCCTAACAGATATTCCTGCCATGTGTGGTGTGTTAAGATCAGTGTTGAGCATGTTACAAATAAATTATAATATATTTCACATTACTAGTTACAATGTCAACAATGTAATATGTTTGCATTACATATTACTGTCTTAAAAATGTAACTGAATTACACTACTTTAAGTTACTTTTTGCAAAACATCTTAAATATCTAACACGACTTCTAACCACTGTAACTTCAATGTACATTTTACACAAGTGTCACACCACTAATACTGTATTTTAAACACTATTTTATTAAAATTAAGTCTGTAGTTCCTTTGCATGCCTTCTATTTCATGGTAATGTTTGTTAAATTTAATCAAAAGAAGGTGCTGAAAGTGCTCATCACAAAGATGGTTGACAAAGATTACATGTCTGAAGTCTTACAGCAGATGGTTAGGAAAACAGTGTGAATAATGTTTAAATGTACAGTCGATCCTTTCCTCAGCCGTCCTGATTCTCTGATGTTTTAGTTTTGAGCAACAGGAAGTGGATCTTGTTCTACTGTATCCAATTTGATTTGGTCTGTCTGTTTCATTTGTTGGCCAGAAATTTTTTTTTAAACGCAATTGTAACTTGAGTTACTGACATTGTAACTAGTAATATATTGCTGTATATTTTGTAAGTAATGCATTACATTAGTCAGTTACTAAAAAAAGTAATATATTCCTGTAACTAATTAGTTTTGTAATGCATTACTCCCAACACTGGTTAAGAGCGATCAGGTCTGCTCACAAGGACGTCGGGACGGCTCCAATCACAAATCAAAGATACCCAACATGTTGGATTGTTTTGGCCCGATTTTACAGCGTGTTGTGGTGTGTTCCAAGCACAAAAGAGCATGCAGCCTGATGAAAGTGATGTGTAGCCAATCAGAAAACAATCTGAAAGGCAACGATGCAGGGATGCGTCTTTGAAGCGTCTATTAATATTTCAAAGTGTCGGCTCACTTGACAGAGTCCTAGGACTACTGGCCTAGTAGAACCTAGGCCTACTGTTTCTAGTCTCCAGGAGTGACCGCATATATTTGAAGATTTGATGTATCCATAGGCAGAGCTACCTCTGCGTCATCCGCAGGCTCCAGAGTCTGCTCCTCGTTTCCGTAAGGACCCAGATTGTCTCCGCATCACCTGATGACACAAGGAGACCTACAAAACTCATCCATGCATTTATCTGTAGCAGCCTTGATTACTGTAACAGTATCTTCACAGGTCTACCTAAAAAAACAATCAGACAGCTGCAGTTGATCCAGAACGCTGCTGCTCGTGTTCTCACTAGAACCAAGAAAGTAGAACACATCACCCCCGTTCTAAAGTCCTTACACTGGCTCCCTGTAGCTCAGAGAATAGACTTCAAACTACTTTTATTAGTTTATAAATCATTGAATGGGTTAGCACCAGAGTACATTAGAGATCTGCTATCACGGTACAAACCATCCAGATTACTCAGGTTCTCCAGCTCTAGTTTACTGATCGTCTCTAGAACCAGAACCAAACACGGAGAAGCAGCTTTCAGTTTCTATGCTCCTCATATCTGGAACAAACTTGAAGCGTTCATTCTTTTTTATTACTGTTATAGCTTTTGTCAATCGCCTAATGTTTTCTGTTTTTAATTTTCATAATTTTACATAAATGTTCTCTTATGCTCTAATAACTAAATGTTTTCTTTTCTTTTAATTACTGTTAATGCTAAATGTTTTAATTAATTTCCTCTTTCATCAGTTTTAACATTTTCAAAACGTTACATACATTTTCTTTTATAAATGTTTATGCTTTCTTAGTGATTCTATGTTTTAATTTTCAAAATTTTGTACTTTTTTAAAGCACCTTGAATTGCCTTGTGTTGAAAGTGTGCTATTTAAATAAAACTACCTTGCCTTCCCCACGCCCTGCAAGCTTCAGAGCTTCAACCCTGATTCATGGAGGAAAACCCCCACAATGATGAGTTCCAGTTTCTAGAGACCCATCAAGGCTCTCGAGCTTTCCTGCGCCGCCTGGCCCCTCCTTCTGGCCTTTTGAACTGTCAGTTTTTTATGTTTTCCTCAAATCTCTCTTCGTTACTTACTTGTGTTCTGCTTTTCCTGTGTTCCTCGTAAGTTGTGTACTTTATATTAGAAATACTCACCTTAAGAAGTTATCTGCTACTGGGTCCTTTCAACTCCACAATTCCTGACAAAAGTTTTGAAATCAGGAAATCCAATTGAAGTAATCAGAATTTAGAAAGCCTCAGCAGGCGAGTTGTCTCCTGACTCACATCGTATAGCTTCAATGGGAGGAAATACCACTACAGATGTCAGCTGTTGGACGCAGAGGTCTTTGGACCGCCTAAGTAACTGTTTAACATGCTGTTAGCTCCTTGTTGGCAAGATATATTGAGTACAGGGTCCAGGTCTGGGATTATGCTGTGGTACTCTAATGGAAATCTGTGCGTAAAGTTAAAAATGTCTGTGCGTCTGCATCATGTGGTAGGGGTGTGAACTGTCTTCTGTCATTTTAAAAACGAGTTTCAAAGTTGGTCTGGAATGTTACTAATTAATCTTTAAAACTTAAATTCCCTAATTCCGTATTCAATAAAAACATACTGTACATGACACACCAATGAGGTTTTGAGTGTTTTCAGTACATGGAACAGCATCGATTGTTGTTCATATTTTATAAAGGTTGCCCTAAGCGAACTGGTAAACTTTAGTTACATGAAAAGATATACAGCTTTTGCTTTGTATGATTAATACTTCGCCCTTTAAGATGTTGACAAGCTGTTTCATTGAAAGATGGGCAATAAAACACAAAATATATAGGATTCATACATCAAAGTAAACTGTAGAACACAAAGGAGGTTTCGGGGGAAAACAAAAATGTCTGATTTTATTTTATTTTTCATCCATGAGACAAACCACAACATGTATAAAAGAGTTCTTTATTCCTAATAAAGATGAATATATGCAGACAAATGTGGACATTTGTATGATTTACTGCATCATTATTAATACATTCTCGCAAACTGCTTTACAAACACAGAAACAGATGTAACAGATATGCAGACAAGAGATGATGTAGTCTAATTTATTCATGCTATGGTGCAAACTATACAAATATCTGCCTGGAAAGCTAACTGGAGCACAAAACCTAGCATCAAACTTTAAAACTTGCTCTGTTTTATTTTTAAGTACACGTTTTAGACACACAAAGGACACATACATTGTATGTGTTAAGTATTTCTGCTCGTAAGGACATAAAATGGTAACTACACTGTTCACAGATTCAGCAGTCTGTTTAAATATCTAATTTCTACAAAGTGAATTTACATGTTCTTTTTTAATTAAAGTACAAAGTGCAAATACTAAAGTTTCCACTGCGGCTGATTGTTGAGGGCAGATTCTCGGACTGAGAGGGGAAGTGTCAGAAGTTGATCTTAGCCCTGCTTCCTCGAGGGGTTCTGTAGAGAGAAAATTAACTTCTGTTAGACTAACAGGTTGTAATTTTTAGAAGTTATCTCACTCATTTTTTATGACTCCACATTTTTGAGTTGCTGAACATAAACAGACGAAATTATGCAGGAATAAGACTGTAAACAAGTGTTTGCTGCAAAGTCAATGAGTTGATGCAATCACCAGTGGTGACTAAGATGGAAAATATTGTTAACTAAATTTAAAGGTACAATATTTAATATCAACATCTTGTCCAGTCCAGAGTGATCTCCCTGGCTCTGGCTCTGTCATGGGTTATTTTAACGAGTCGGGTTATCCTGAGCGATCTCTGTGCTTATACAGCTATAGACTTACACTGGGCTCACACCAAAGCATCAGAAACGCGGCAGCACAGATAATAAGGACTTTGCTGCTTGATTGGGTTACACATGTTGTTGCTCTATATTGATGTTATACTCAAATCCGTGGTCTCTTCACTTCCTGAAGGGGGAGTATGCTCTCCTACTCCTGATTGTCATTTACATGGAGGGAAATGTTATTTACAAACGCATTATCTGGCTACCTTACGGTGTTTTCTAACTTCAGTTTGCTTCAACCTAAGTCTGGATAGGGTTTATACCTGCATTTCAGAAGTTGAAAGCCCAGTTTATGCTTCTCCGACCACAAATTTGCACTCAGACGCGTTTTTCGTTTATGGTAGTCCGTTTTTTTCTCTCCGCTCTGCATTGTTTTTTCAGCGTTGCTCGACCAGGATAGCAGGGGGTGCTAACTTTTCATGCCGTCTCTGCCTACTATCACAACGTCATTTCAGTTTTTTTAGGTGACGTTGTAGGTGACGTTGAGCCCTTACGTCGACGGATAATGGCTTTACGTCAATCCGTCAAAACGGAGAATCATAAACTAAATTTGACTTTCACTTACGACATGTAAATGCACTGATTGACCTGTTTATAAAACAAAGCTGCTGTTGTCTTTTGCATTAATGAATTTCTCATGAGTCATTTTCTGTGAGGAAAAATTCTCTCTCGCTCATGTTTCAAAAGGTTGAAGTTTGTCGGGGGAATAGTTGGGTGGAAATGACAGAATGAAAGAGTCTAACTTATCTCTCGCCTCTGATTTGCTGAAAGCAATGTTACTCCTGTGCTGTTTTTGAATCAATAACTAACTTGCTTCATTGTTGGTGGTCCAAAGAGAAAAACTAGTTCTTTCTTGGGTAAAAAATGAAATGCTGATGTGTAACCTTCAATGATAACACAAGCCACATCGTGGAATTGCTAAAGGTTAGCCTTGTTTTTGCTGTCTATATTTTGTCTGTGGCTAATTCAGTTAATCAGGGGCCGAGAAAATGTTCACATGCAACACCCATTTGAGTATCTCTAGAAACACTAAAAAATATCTGGTTACTGATCAAATTACGCAAATCCAACCTGATTGAAATGATCTGCCGTGAGAAGTATTAGATGATCTCCAGAAACAAGACAGCAATGCTTGTAGAGACATACCCTGGGAGATATTAGGTTGTAGCTTTGTAGATATTAGGCTTTGATTGCTGCCAAAGGAGCCTCAAAAAATATTGAGCAAAGCCTAAAAATGCATTAACATCTGATATTTGCTGTTTACATTTATAATCCATTTTGGAAAACGAATAAGAGATAAAATGTAGAAAAAAATATAAAATTATCTTGAAATCGGAGCTACAACATATGAGTAAACTATAAGGAGATGAAATTAGGTACATCTGATGCTTCAAGCTCATGCGTCTAATTCAGAGATGTCCAAACTTTTTGCTGCATGGGCCAAAATCATCTAGTCGATCGTGGCCATTGGCCAAAAAATAAATAAAACCAGATTTTATGGTAAAAAATTGTTGTTTACCTGCTCAAAAAATTAAACATCTATTTTAATAAAACAAATACAGTAAAGTCGGAATTCTTGCAGAAAAGGGATTTTTAAAGGATTGTAGATTCAAAACACATTGCTTTATAAAAGAAATAAGTTATTTTATAAGTTAGTTTTAGAAACTAATTTTAAAGCAAAAAAAAAATAAAAAATTCTCAGCAGAAAGAACAGGGCTTGGGTCACTCTTTTTTTGGAAATATGTTTTATCTTTATGTATACTCTGTTGTCTCTGCTTCTGTTTTAGCGTTAGTTGTTTATGCAGTCAAATGAAAAAGAAAGCAAGAAAAGTATGATTGTTAAAAGATAATTAAATTGTTTTTGTACCAAGGAGCATTTTCCAATAATTTTAATCTGTCAACAACGACACCTTTATAAAAGAAAGTCTCCACTGGTGTCAATTGTTTGTGTTTTGTTGCTGACTTCAGAATGTACCGATCTCAAATGGTGGTCAAGGGCCGTGTAAAATTAGTCCAAGAGCCATAAATGGCTCCAGGGCCGCACTTTGGACACCCATGATCTAATTTTTCAATAAACATTTACTTACTAGTTTACTGGAAGGTAGGTCTTCCCCAGATTTGGCCCCTGAAAGATGAAAAAGTGATGTTAACTTCCAAAAAAAGTCATTCAGAAAGGCATCTCATGCAGCATATAGGGTTATTGAGAATCACAGTTTCAACAATGTTTATCAAGTAGCAGATGGAGGCTTTTCCCTACAGAAATGTCTTCAAAGATAACTTTTTGTCAAAGAAAACTGTTAACAGAGTTTAAAGAAAGGGAGAAAGAGTAAGATACATGTATCTCAAAAAGTTAGCATCTGATTGGTTGACCAGATCCCACCTCACAAGTAACATTTTCCTTTACATTAGTAACCTAGTTCTGCTGTGATAAGTCTGTACCAGGACCAGCCCAAGGTTATCTGGTGCCTTATGTAGAATTTGATTTAGGGGCCATTTTCCTGTTCAGACCAATTACATTGTTTTACTACGGTGGAATCTGGCAGTGGGGGGGGGGGGGTTAATTGATTCATTCCTGAGATGTATTTGGGAACTAACTGAAACTTCAGGTTGTAAATATGGTTGTAAATATGGTAACTCAACAAAGCAATAGCAGCCCATTTTATAAAGTAAACTTGAAAACTGTATTAATAATAGTTTAAAACAATTGTATTTCCTGAAACCATCAAATTATATTAAATAGGGCTGTCATTCTAGATAAACAAACATAAAATACTTAAAAAAAGATTAATGCACTGAGTTCAAATTCAAGGAGTTTGGGCTGCCCTAAGCAGCAGCTAAATTTGTATTGGCTCCATTTTCCCGATTATCTTCTTGGATCAGATTAAGATATTAATCTTCAGATTAAGGCTTTATAATATTTCTAGCTGCTAAAAAGACTAATAAACTGCTGCTTCCTTACATATTTTTTAACTGATTTAAATGTTGTTATAATTGTATTGAAATGACTTTTCTTGAAAAGTGCCTTGCTGTGATTTTGTGCTATACAAATAAACTGAATTGAATTAAATAGAAAGAGTTCACTGGTGTTGATTTAGGATTTCACAATTTTAGGTAATCAGTAGATTGTCTAACTGCTATAGCTTGGAATATTTTTTTAAGAGGAGGGATTTTAATTCAGCTGACCTTCCTCCTTGGTCACCCCGAGGCAACCCATGAGCTCCTGCAGGGACAGGGCCTTGTCGTTGCTGATGTCGCAGTACTCCACAAACTTCTTGACACACTTCTTTGGCTTAGACTTTTTGCGTAGGAAACGCTTGAAAGGCTTGATCTCCTTCTTCCCGATGTCCCCGCTGTTATTTTTGTCCAGCTGGCTGAAGTACCAGTGGACAACCCTCTCCTCCAGGGTGTGGCTGGGATCAGGCTCGGCCAACCTAAGGGATGGGGACAGGTGCATTTCAGTACATCCGGGTATCACTGATCATTTGATTCATTTGAGTTATTTTAGTTTTATCATAGCAAAACCAATAATATCAAGAGTCATTTCACTCAGATCACAGGGACGGCTGGTATAATTGGGCTAACAGGGCTAAGCCCTCCCTGGATTATTCAATAAAAATAATAATGTAATAAATGAATGAATAAATAACATTTTGAAATATATTTTTTTTAATTTTTCGATCAGGCAATAGTGGATACAGAGCTAAGTCGGCACTAAAAATACACCAAATTTGTTGAAATGGGCTAATTATCTTCAGCCCAAGCGGAGTAACACAGTTACACTTGACTTTGCGTAGACACGTGATTGACAGGTTGCTTGGCACGCCCCTTCATTTGCTGCCCATTTGGGCTAAATCTGTGTAGCCCTAAACCGGCTCATTTCAGCCAATGACAGACGACTTGACTTGAGAGACCTGTCACTGTACGTGACAGGTCTGTGTGTGGAGGGAAAGTTGTAACAATGGCAGGCGTAAGCGCAAACGAGGTTGATTATTTGCTTTTAAATCTGTTTTCTTTAATGTCCTTAGAGGAAAAACTTGAAGTTAAAAAAGCGGGAGCACATCATCCAAAGGATATTCACATTACACAAAAAGACAAGCGTCAAAATCGCAGCTTTTGTGTAACTTGGTTTCAAAGAAAAGACTGGCTAACGGCTAGCCTAGCTAAAAAGTCACTTTTCTGCTTCTCGTGCTTGCTTTTTGGAGGAGACACAGCCTGGACCTAGCAAGGTATCGTGGATCTGAAACATTTATCTGACAAAATAAAGAAACACGAATGCAGCACAACCCATATAGGAAATGGCGTAAAGCTGTCAATGTTGGGTAAAGTGAACATCACCTGTCAACTGGATGAGGGCCACCGCATTGCTGTACAGAGACACAACGAGCTCGTTAAGAAAAACAGACACTCATTATCACGGATCGTGGACTGTATTAAATTTTGCGGGGCACACGAGCTAGCTTTACGTGGATCTGATGAGTCTTCCACTTCACTCAGCCGGGGTGTGTTTGTGGACCTTGTGGAACAGTTCTCCTTTCTAGACAGCCAGTTAGCTGATCACCTGTCAAACACGCAGGTTGCAAAGTATACGTCCAAGACCAGCCAGAATGAGTTGCCTGACTGCATGCTATCTGTCTATGAAAAGAAACTGGCCGATGAAGTATCGCAGGCACCGTTTGTGGCTGTACAAGCTGATGAGACGACTGATGTGGCATGTGTAAGCCAGTGCGTGATCGTGCTGAGATACGTCACTGAATGTTCTGCCGTGGAACGATTTCTTTGTTTTTCTCCATTAGTGGACAGGACGGCAGAGGGACTTGAAAAAGTTCTGAAAGAAAAACCAACCATTCCATCTGGAAAGTAAACTGATCACCCAGACCTATGACGGGGCTGCAGTTATGAGCGGCGCAGCGGCAGGCCTGCAGGCCAGATTAAGAGAGACGTTTCCTCATGCGCACTTTGTGCACTGTTATGCCCACCAGCTCAATTTAATCATTCAGCAGGCCTGCTCATGTCTCACACCTGTCAGAGTATTTTTTGCAAACATAACGGCATTCGCAACGTTTTTCTCCAAGTCTCCCAAGAGAACTGCGGTTCTGGATGAAGTGTGTGGCAGGAGGATTCCCGCGGCGGGTAAAACAAGGTGGAACTTTAAGAGCCGCACTGTCCACACCGTCTATGAGCAGCAAAAAAATACATAACAGTCAGACGTGGGACAGTGTTTCAGTCCAGCAAGCGCACGGCCTGTTCACCTTACTGGAAGATGAAAACTTTGTTTTCCTGTTGTCGTTTTTCCATGCTGCGTTGATGCATGTTGACGTTCTCTACAACATCCTTCAGAAACGAACCACGGATCCTCTGAAAACAGGACAAACCCTGGCGAATTTTTCCAGGTCCATAACTGAGCTAAAGGACAAGCTGGTCAAAGATGCCACCCACCAGGATCCGGATACAAACCGGGCTGCAGCGGCAGCATCACGCAGGGTGCAGAGGTCTGACGGCGCGTCTTTGGCCGCTCGCTGCTGTCAAATAATGATCGAGCAGTCAAAAGCTCGCTTCGAGAAAGCCCGACACTTAATGTCTTTTGAACTGATCAATCCTGAGCTGTTTTCACAGTTTAAGGTCAGTTTTCCCCAAAAACAGCTGGATGTTGCATGTGAACATTTCCCAATGATCTGCAAGGAGAAACTGAAGGGTGAACTGAAGGTGATGTATGGCAGTGCGGAGTTTGCGGGATTAACGTCGGCAGTGGCACTTTTGAAGATGCTGACAGAGAATGATCTTCAAAACACTTTCTCTGAAACACTGAAACTGACACAAATAGCCATAACAACCCCGATGACATCAGCAGAGTCAGAGAGATGCTTCAGTACACTGAAGAGGATCAAGAGTTTTCTGAGAAGTAACATGGGACAGGAAAGACTGAACGCACTGGCCGTGCTTTCTATCGAGCGAGACTTCATTCAGAAATCACCTGACTTCAATGAAATGGTGATCAACCTGTTTGCATCCCAGAAAAATCGTCGTGCTGAGCTCCTCTTCAAATAAGGTAGACCATCGCTATTAATGTCTTAAAACACGTCAGATTCTGTTGAATATTTATATTCTCTGTCATAACGTCCATTATATTTGACATGCTCTGAGTTGCCATGAAGTTTGGATTAATTCTTTACAAAGCAATATGCAATAATTTCTGTCAATACATTTGAAACCTTTTTTATTTAGCACTTCTCTTTTTATCTTGTACAGTGTGCAAGTGTGCGTTGTGCATGTGTGAAAGTGAGTCAGAGTATTTTGCCATCAGTGCATTCCTCTGAACAATAGTGTTTTGTTAGAAAGGCCAATAATCCTGTTGTGATAGTGTTAAATCTTATAGATTGTGATGGATACCTTTTTTTTGTTGACATACTCAGTTGGCTTTTATAATATATTTTAGCCCCCCCACTCAATGGCACCACAAGCTGTCACTGCAGATCATTATATGTGATCTACAGCCCACACACATAAGTGGCTCAGGTAGTGCAGCTCATCCAGGATGGGACATCAATGCAAGCTGTGGCAAGAAAGTTTGCTGTGTCTGTCATTGTAGTGTCCAGAGCAAGGAGGAATCCGCAGAAGGGCAAAACCCAGCAGCAGGGCCGCTACCTCCACCTTTGTGTAAGGAGGAACAGGAGGAGCACTACAAGAGGCCTGCAAAATGACCTCCAGCAGGCCACTAATGTGCATGTATCTGCACATGTATATTTTATAAAAACACTTAATTCCTTCTGATTTAGGATGTGTTGTTTTAGTGTTCCCTTAGTTTTCTATTTATTTTTTGAGCAGTGCATATATTCTCCAGTGCTCATTGGGGGAGAAGCAGGGTACACCCCAGACCAGGATCCATCATATGCAACACAGAGACACACAGTCAGACTTTAGGGGTATTTAGAGACACCGATCAACCCGTCATATATTTGGACTGTGGAAGGAAGCCGGAGTAACCGGAGAGAACCCATGCCCCTCAGGTAAAACATGCATACTGCATGTAGAAAGACCCCAGGCTCGGATTCGAACCCAGACTTTTTCTATTGCATGTCAATAGTGCACAAATAAATGCTAATAAATTATTTAAACCTTGTCTCTGCGTTTAGTTTTACTTATTAAACTGAATTGCTGAAATAAACTAACCTTTCATTGGCATTCTAAGTTATTTATTTATTTATTTATTTCATTCTTTCATATTTACAACTAATACCAACTTCTCTGCAAGTGACTTAATCTAAACATGTTGGAGGGTTGAACTGCCTTCATGTCTACAGGTGAAAGACTGTGGCCAGCGATGAGCATAAGTGATTGCAAGAGGAACGTTTACACTTCCATACCTTCCGGCAGATGCTGGATCTGTGACAGCATGCACCATGTCTGTCGACAGGGCGTCAAGAACACTCGTCAAGAACTCTGTTTTCTTTGCCCCAGGACAGCCTGCAAAAATCCACCACAGAGATGTGAGTTTGCGGGAGCATGTTTTAGGCAGAACACATGGGACGAGCTGTGCAAAAATGAAATACAGTCACTATTGGGAACCTGAGAAATGTTTGACGAAATCTTGTTGTTTTAACATGAAAATGCAGATAATAGCATGAGAGGACAATTTAAAACATCCTGTCTTTTACTTCCTCCAGTGAGGCACCTGATTGCCCTCAGCTGCAAGTGGAAACAGAATAGTGTCAAAAGCTTACTTGATACAAGACAGCAACTAAACATTGTCCTTGTGCAGTCAAGATAATCCTGAAGCAGATATATTTTGTCTTTTCGGTTAGCAATAATATCAACTAAAATAAGCAAGAATGAGTTCAGTCAACATATGAAATGAAATCCATGATTGCTACCTGGTAAAAACAAACAATGCAGGGTTATTACACACAGCAAGATGAGAAAATACAGTGGCAGTATGACCATAATGATAGTAATTGTCTGTCAGGCCATAAAGTTTTAAGAGCGACTTGACCAAGGATGATCCTGAAGACCTGAAGGCTATGAAGGCCGGAGAGTTTCTTCTTTGCTTTCTCACAGTCTGGCTTCCCTTTCAGGACCCGCAGAGAACAAGAAGTTCTTCGCAGGTTTCTGCTCTTTTTATGGCCCGCGCCTGCGGGGCCAGATTCTCCTGTGCAGGAGATAATGGTATGCTTTGCGCGCCTCTAACAGGTGGTGACCAGCATCGATGTGAACCCCCAGCCTCCTCTAGTCTCCTAAAACGCTATCTTTAAGTTATGAATGCCACAGTTTCAAAGTATTTAGATAACAAGCTAACTATTTAGTTTAAAGCTAAATATGTAGCTAGGCAGTTTAGCGTGCTCTGAAGTAAATATTTATCTATGCCTATTAAATTGCTAATAAGTGGAAGTGGGCTATCAAAATAAAAGATGGGTCCAGCGAACATCTATTGTATGTAAACTCCTGCTCCTGGTGCGTTCACTGATGCTGTAACTTTATCAGTAAAAATCTTTATTCTCGATATGACTTATCCTATGTCTCAAGCGGAAATGTTACACACAAAAATACAATTAGGACAAATGTATATATAGGTTTTAATGTTTTTATTTTGGTTGTCTATGTCCATGTATCAACAAGTATATTTGCATATTAGTTAAAATATTTAGTTCTGAGCTTTAATCCATAGCTAAATATTTAAAAACTCAGTTTAGCTTCCTAGCTAAATGGTATATTCAAGTTTAATATTTAGCTAGTTATTAAAGATTTAGCTCTAAATATTTATTTTAAAACTAAATAATAAGCTAGCCAGTTTAGCTTGCTAGTTAAATATTTAGTTTGTAAACTGAATATTTAGCAGACTCACCAATCAAATTACTGGGTTGGAACTAACTGTTGTATAAAAATAAATAAAAAATGACACAAAAATGACTTTAATTATTATTCATCATATGAAAAGCTAAAAAAAAATATTGCTATTAACTTTTGACTGTGCAACTTTACAAATATAACATAATGTAGAGTTTCTTGTTGTGAAGTGGTCTAGACAGTCGCAGAATTTTACCTTCAGATGGACAGGGCTTTTTTCTGGCTTCAGAGAGCTTTGTGGGATGCTGCTGAAGAGGACCGGTGCATTTCATAATTTTTCAGGAATCTAAGTGCATCTGTACTTCATTCAAATGGGAAGTCATCAGCTAAAGCATTGGCAGCTTCCTCTTGGCACTTTCTTTGGGGTCTGAGAGAAACTAGTGCCTGTGTCTGTCTGGAGAGTCTTTAACTGTGGGACAGTAATGTTCCTGCTGTCATTCTAAGGAAATTGAGTTTGGCTATTTAACGTTTACTTTAGGGCTGCAGTAGCAAATGGCTCGTCTCTGTTTTTAGTTGGTGTAGGTGTATAGGTTTAACAGATGCACCAGAGTCACGGTGAGTCACAGCGCTTTGTTTAAGTATATACTTAATGTTATCACATTTTTCTCATTACAATAGCAAACTTCTTTTTTTGGTGACCTTGTTTGATAGATCAACAAAAAGCACCTCAGGAAAGTGGAATAAAATATTTGCATGCAAAGTAAAATCTGTGGTCAGGGTTTGTATTTATCTGTCCTGAGTTAATCACGCTCCTCGTCATATAATGTTTGCATGTAGGCAAAAAAGTTAAAGTGGTATTAAGTGATGGAGAAATCCAATAACACGATTCTCACAGTGCTACCTGCTAGGACCAGATGACAATGGGTTGGTTGAAGCAGGTTAGGGATGGTGTTTTCAATACCAACTCCCCGGCGGAAAGCAAACTGCAAAAGGTTGATATGTTCTAGTTTTTTCACTTACGTGGGCCAACCAGAGTCTCTCCAGGACCTTTATCATGTGGGATGTCAGGTCTATAGTCATTGATGACTGATGGGTGAGTTTTCTTTGGTACTGGAACAAGGCAGGATGTCTTCCACAACAATGGAACCTTCTCCTTGGTCAGGCTAAGGTTGAAGATGTGCTGCAGAATCCCACAGAGCTTCTCTGCACAGGTCTTCAGGACTTTGGGGCTGACACCATCTGGACCTGCAGCCTTGTTTCGGTTCAGTTTCTCCAGCTGCCGTTTCACCATTCAAAGGCAGAAAAGTGGGAGGGGCAGGCAAAGGGAGTGGTAGATGCTACTGACTTGGTTGAAGACGAACTTTTGGAAGCAGAAGCGGTCGTGACTGAGATGAAATATAAAACTTCTGATGTTTGACAGGAGAGCTGGAGGGTGGGATGTCTATTTGGCTTGGCACAGGAATGGATGATTATGAGCTCATTCTAGAACTGAACCTGTTTAAGAATGTGTTCAGTTCATTGGATCCATCCAGGCTTCCATCTATCCAATACTTCTTGTGTTTAAAGCCTGTGATCTTTTTTCATCCATGACCAGATTTCTATGGTGTTGTTCCTCTGTACTTTGCTGTGAATTTGCCTGGATGCCTATTTGTTATCTCTGTAGCTTCTGTATACTCCTCAATAGTTCCTTGTCACCCTCACTGAAGCCTGCTTTCTGATGGACGCGTAAGCTGGGTGTAATTTCTGTAAAGCATAATAAGCAGCTGATAGCCGTTGTTATTGTCAGTGGATATGTTTCCACCGTGCACAAAATGTCACGCATTGGACACATCCCAGAAGTGTCAAAGCCCCCTTCTAAATTTACTTGGTGTGTCTATTTTCTATGTGCTACGCTTCCTGAACACGTCATCCTCAGAGTTTAGGTAGTGGCAGCCAGGAAATCAGACATGGGAGCAGAATATAAGAAATAAAAGATACATACAGATTTCCGATTGCTTAACTATGAACAAAACAATTCAAAATGTGATCACTGATCAAGAGGATTTAAGCTAGTCTGTCTTCGGGTCTAATTAGTCGTTTTTTATCATTGGCAATGAGAAGTTAATCATTGAAGTAGAAAATCAACCAATTTATAGGATACAGTGATGATTTTTACTAGTACAATGTGGAAAATGAGAAGGCATGGACAAAAATATCTGCAATTTTGGAAGTCTATGATAAGTTTATGATACTCATGAACAGAATTAGATTTTTATTTTCTGTATACTGTCCTTTAAGTTATGCAGTTGCAATTATCTTGTCTTTTCGTGATCTCTGGGGACCAGCTGCATTGAACATATTCACAGGTAATGGCAGTCTGAAATGCTCCAGGAGTGAAGGAATGGGCCGCTGAGCTCATTAGGAAAACACATCCTTTTCGTTGCACACCGCTTATGGGTCAGAGGGAAAGCAAGTTACTGTGGAATATTGCCTCTGTTGCCCAGACATTTTGCTGTTAACATGTAATGGCCATCATGACACTGTGATACAGCGACAATCTTCACTCAGGGGCTTCTTCAGATTCATTGCAGGACTGAGTTTTGCAAGAAATTCTTCCTGCACCCATTATCAGATACTATGAGGATATGAGTTACAACAATAGATGGAAAGGAGATGAATCTATCCACTCTTTCATTATTTTTGTAATGGTTCTCGTGTCGAAACATTCTCCCACCAAAGCTTTGTCTGATTTTGGCCCCTCCAGAGTTACCATGGACCCTCTCAGTTCCCGTGTATGTGGGACACACTTTTCATATGTCTTTTTGTAAAGCAATTTCAAACCCATGCCTTATTTTCATTCACTTATGCTTCAGTTTGTGTTATTTTATCATACACCACTTGAGTGAAATACACAGAAGTTTGTGTTTAGGCTGTGGCAACATTTGAAAAGGTTCAAGGGGCATGAATAGGTTTGCAAGGCGCTGTAAATGTGAAGAAGCCTAATTGCAGAACCAGCCTCCACATGTCTGTTACAAAGTCGGCCAGTGAGTGTGTCTTTATATGTGTGCTCCTGTGCATTGCTGTTAATAAGAAGCAGTGTTTTTGTGTGGAGCCACATGGAGCAGAACCCTGTCAGCACTCAAAGCCACAGCTCAGGATGCCTGCCCCTACGCTGCCCAACGATCCCGCTCCAATGAGCGAGCAAGCCAGCGGCTCGGCTTTCCTTTCCTCCCCCTTTCCATGGCACGTCGCTCCGTTCTCGCTTCTCGCCCCATAAACCTCTCAACACCAGCGCTTCAGCGGCAAATGGGCTGCAGCAATGTAAAGGCAACATTTATAATTATTCTCTGTTTGCACTGCGACAACGTTTACAGTCGTTGACGCAATTGCTTGTGAAGAAAACAAGATGCTTTGTTTGTTTTCGACTACATTTTGGCTTCTTTCATAATTGGAAACCTGGTTCAAATTATGCAAGCAAATTTGGCGGGTTTAGAATGAAGTCTGTGTGCATATATCCATCAACGCATAAAGTATTATTTGTTGTATCACAACAGTCACGAGGACTTTCCAATAGCAGAGCTAGTTTTCTATCTCCACATGTCCCTTGAGAGCAAAGATGAAAGATATTTGGCAGTCTAAGAGGAATTTATCTGTGAGCTAATTGTTTCATAAAACGTCCCTGATGCTGTCTGCGCAGAGACAGAACTGTTCGGCTAAATCCAGCACCTGCAAGCATAGTGCATACCCTGGAGTGTTCCCTGGCACTGTGTTACATAAACAGTTGTGGATGAGAAGGAGACAGAGGCAGCTCTGTTCGCATGCTGCTGGATTATTCAAATGTTTACCAAACCAACAAAGAAAAATACATAAAAAAAACAGCAGAATTTTGCAGAGAATGCTCAGGTTTAACTTGTTTAGCTTGCAGAGGTTAAAGACCAACAACTCAGCAGCAACTGGTATTGGTTTTATTACAGCAATAAGTTATATATATATATATATATATATATATATATATATATATATATATATATATATAACACAATTTAGCCTAGATTGACAGTTTTTATTCCAAACAAAATTACTGCAATAGTGCTGAAGTGAATAAGAGACAGCTCAGACAGACACTGCAACATTCAAAGATAAGTGATAACTTTATTAAATTAAATCTGCAGCTGTACTTGAATGCACCATGGGCAGTTGTTGGGAAAATCCCAAATCAAGAGGGATTTCGCTGACTCGTTTTATCCAAACCAGGAGTTTGGTCTGCTTGGGTGCTACTGGTAGCCATGTGGATGTCAGCTGGTGTTTCTCCAGTATCAGTGATGTTTCCATTCAGCTTGACATTTTTTAAGTTAAATCATTCAGTTCAGTGCAGAGAACGTTATGGACCTTATTGCTTTTGAAAGATACATTTGCTGACAAAGCTTTGGTTCAGTCCATGTTTCTTTTCCTACTGTAGCTGCAGGAGAAACCATTGATGTTCCCAAACAGCAGAGTTTAGTGTCAGCTGGGAGTCCTGTCTGTTTTGTTTTGGTGTCATTTTTTTAAAAGTTGCCCTCGGGAAAACCGCTGTATTCATTTGTTACATGTGCATACTGAACCAACATGGCCGGTTAGATAAAGCTGAGTATGAATAAATGTGCAGTTACACCCCGAGCATAAGGATCTTTTCCAGATATTCGGTTTACATGCAACTGAATTGTTGCAGAAAAAACTGTAGTTTGATCTGCCCAAAGCACGTGGTTCCTTTTAATGTTGCCATCATATTTACCAAGCTCCACATGATTGCACTTATGGCATGTTCTCTTATCTTGTTAATTTGGAAGGCTAGCAAAGCGTAATATTGCTCTGTGCCTGGTAAATTTATATCGCAGAAAAACAAGAAATCATCCACTACAAATTTTGAGCTTGTTAAAGCAGAAATGTAAAGATTTACATTTCCAATGAGTGTAGCATCAGTGAATTTATATAAAAAAAACTAAATAAATGTTATGAAACTAAAGGTTGGAGTTCTCTACACTTAAATATAGTTTTATGTCCTTTTATAGCTTTTTTCAGAGAGCCTACAATTTTTTTTCATTTTACAATGTAACTGAAACTTTCCTGACTGTGCTTTGCTTTAAACCTGCCTTACAATGTGATCAATAAGTACATTCAAACACATCAGCAAATGGTACTGAGATCTGCATTCAGATTTTATCCTGAAAATATTCCCTTAAAGCAGTTTATTTTTCCTAATTAAAACAAAGATATGAGCATCAACCCCCAAACCAATCTTCTGCTTTTAATTTAGCTATCTGCATTGCTATCAGTCATAGTATCACCACCTGTCTCTGGCATCCTATTATCCATTATCTGCTCTTCACCTCCCTGCTGTTCCTCCTCACTGCTTTCATTCGCTATCCTCCAGCTCCAGTATCAGTTGAAGATTAATCCTGCCCCCAATCCGTCTCTGTCTCCGTGCTTATTGACCAGTGAAGGGTGCTATCTGGTAATCCTCAGCTCTTTATCGAGCTTTTTCTTGGCCATCGGTGCTTATGATGTCCACACACACACACACACTAGCATGCACAAACACACACATTTTGTTATCAGAGCTTCGGAGGGTTGACAGCAATTTGAGGCCAAGTGGTATAAAAAAAAAATCCCCATGTGATCTAAAAGAAGAAGAAAAATAAAGACTAATTCCTGCAACTGGAGACATACCTTGGAGATGTCTGCTTCTATAATGGTCCTTTGGTTTAGTTGGATGGGCTCTGGCATTACCATCACACTTTGGCTGTTCATACCTGTAAAATAATGTGAATTAAGTCAAGGTTGAAAGGGACTAACGGGATTATTTACAACATTGAAGCCCTCTTCGTAGAATTAGAAGAATCCTGTGTTCGTAGTAACTCCGGTCAGTTAAATCTTGGGGATTCAAATGATCATTCTTTGGTGAACCAGGGTCTGTGAAACTCATCCAAAAAGTGGGGAAGGAGTTGGAACCAGAATGAGAACAGAGAGGGGTGGGATGGTGTCTCTATAGCCTCCCTGAAAGATAGTGTTGTCCTTATAGCTGCTGTTTGATGAGGTCACAAAAGAGAAGGAGGAAAATCTATTCTTCCATATGTGGCATAATGAGCTATCTGGCACTCTGCCTAGAGTCACGTTAATGTGATACTTTGCGATGTAGTTTAATAAGAATGTAGCTCGTCCTCAACTGCCAGTTTGCCTGACCTCTGATCTGCTGTCATCCAGACTACTGAGTCCATCTCTGTCATCAGCAGCAGAGATGGCTGTCAAAATGTCATGGTCAGATCTGCAACTTCAGCTGGTCCTTTCATGGAACCCTAATAGAACTAGTCAGGTTTCTTGATGGGAATTTTTCTGAAAAATTTACAAGCTACATTAATAAAAGCTTCAAGGTGCTTTAAATAGAATAGAAGGTACCACCATGAAATCTTACATTGGAAATTTCTGAAAAGTGCATTGAAAGTGTCAGGGAAGTTTTGTTAAAATTTCTTAAAACGCTCATGAAAGCACCTGCAAAGATTTTATCAAAGTTCCAGGAGAACTCCATGAAACTAAGTACCTGGTAAGTTTCATAAAAGTTCCTGGAAAGTTCCATAAAAGTACCTGGGAAATTTGTAAAAGTTCCAATAGAGTTAAATGAAAGACAACGGTAACATTTGTCAAAGTTCGGGAAAGTTCCACGAAAGAACCTAATACGATTTGGAAATGTTCAACATGAGTTCCATGGAAGTTCCTTGTAGTTTTCATAAAAGTTCCTGAACATTTCCATGAAAGTACTTGGGAGAATGTATGAAAGTTCCAAGAGTTCTATGAAAGTACCTGAGAAGTTTTGTAAAAATTCCAGGAAAGTAACAAGGAAGTGCCCGGTGAGTTTCATAAAAGTTCCTCGAAAGTTCCACGAGAGTACCTGGGAGAATTTGTAAAAGGTCAAAGATAGTTCCTTCAAAGTACCAGGAAAGTTTTTATAAAAGTTCCAGGAAAGTTCCATTAATTTACCTGGTAAGTTTCATAAAAGTTTCTGGGATGTTCTATGAAAGTACCAATTAGGCTTGAAACAGCTCTTCCATGAAGTTCCATGAAAGTTCCTGTTAAGTTTGGTAAAGGTCCTGGAAAGTACCTGAGAAGAATCATAAAAGTTTCTGTAAGGTTCAATGAAAGTGCCCTTGAATATCTGTGAAAGTTCCAGGAAAGTATAAGTATCTAATACGATTTGTAAAAGATCAGGGAAAGCTAATGAAAGTACCTGGTAAGATTTGTTATATCCATGAAAAGTTCCATGAACGTACTTGTTAAGATTCATAAATGTTCCAGGAAAGTTCCAAGAAAGTACCAAGGAAGATTTGTGAAAGTTCCACAAGAGTTCCATGAAAGTTCTTAATAAATTAATAAAAGTTTCAGCCAAGTTCCATGAAAGTTCCTGGTAAGATTAATTGAAGTTCTTTGGAAGCACCAGGTGATAGTCATAAAAGTTGTAACAAAGTTCCATGAAAGCAGCAGGTAAGATTCTTAAAATGTCCAGGAGAGTCCAATGAAAGTACCATATAAATTCCATGTAAGTACCAAGAAAGTTTTAAAAAATTTCCACGAAGTAAAATAGGAAAAGCTACAGTCTCACTCTTTAGGAGTGATGGTTGGCAACCCCACTTCAGTTAATAGTGTTGACACAGTAATTAGAGACTGAATGGAGTTTTTCTAGCTAAAGTAAGAGCCCATCAAACATGAATAAATCCTATTTCCCCTTGATTTATGGTATTTGTGGCCCACCTGGTTGAAGTGCCTGGTATTGGCCGTCCAGTATCCACTAGCACGCACCAACAGTAGCCAGTGGACGGGTGGCATTGGACCGGCTTATAAAACCCGCCTTGGGCGCAGTCTGGCACAAACACTGCATCGTTGTTACGCTGCCTCCTCTCCTCCAGGGCGGACTGTTGCTCCTGGTCACACGACGAAGCTGGAGAGAGTTTTAAATTTACACACAAATCATTAAATGCTCTACCGAAAAAAGTCAGCTTTAACTTCGGTAGTCCAAGTGGCAAAACTTGTGAAAGAAAAAAAAAAAAATCTCGCAAATACAGATTTGCACCACATTCAATGTTTCTGGTTGATTTTTATTCATACGCAAAGTAAAAGCAGTTGTCGTCTCGGCACACTTGTTATTAGAGATATTTGCCGTGAATCAGTCATTAAAGAGATTGTGTGTAGACTTCTATGTCAGTCCCCCCGGCACTGTTTATGGACATTAACAGGCTAATGACTAAGTACAGCTCCCTTTGCCCCAAGTTAAGTAAATATTTGGACACTCCTCATGCCCTTTGTAGCTGTGTGTGGGTGTGTGTGATCATTCCTAGGAGTCTATCTGTGTACATGCTCCATATTTCTATTAATAAAGCAACTCCTCCTGATCTTTTCTACTGTTTGCATGCAGATAATATGCACTAGTCTTGATCGGGGGAAAAATGCATTTCTTCGAGCGTCTGCAGCCTGCTTCCATGAAGCTCTCCAAGAGAGATAAGCGCACTGAAGTCAGAAAAGAAAGGAGGACCTTTTAGTATTCAAGGGCTTTTACTGCCAGCGTCTCCCTCCCTTTGGTGCACGCCTCAAGGCTCTGAAGCTGCCGTGGGATTATGGATATTCTCCTTCTTTGTTTATTTTCACAAGGGAATCTTCAGCCACACAAAAGAGACTAAATGAAATACCTCTGCACTTTCTAAACCAACTCTCTTCACTCCAGTGCCTCTTTATGCGCTCGCTCTTTTGGGGTCGGGGTGTTTTTTTTTTTTCACCCCAATACTCCAAAGAGCACATGGTAATCAAAACCACCAATGCAGCATTTCTCAGGGTTATTATTGGTTGTAAATTATGATAATGGGATTCACGCACAGACCCACTCATACACAGAAGGTTCTAATCTACAGGCCAGTTTAGAATACAGAAACCAACATATTTTCGCAATGAGGATGGAGCGGGTATAAAGATAAACACACACGTGTGTGAAAAGAGAAGAGTGGGAGATCCTATGTTTGTGCCATGTGGTGATAATTACGTGTTTGAAGCAATACAAGAAACCACAGAGAAGCAGATCCTTAAAAGCCTGATGCACTTCAACACCAAGAGCAGTTGGTTTCACAAACCAGGATCTGTCCTTAAGACAGCAACAGCCTTCAAACTATAATTGCTTACACACGACACCTAAACTTAAAGCCGACTTCCTGCTGAGCGCATCCCAAACTACAACAATAAAGAAAAAACGAATAATTCAGAACTCACAGGATGCTCTGGATCTATTCTGTCGGATGGTGTGTAGCGACCACAGGTCAGGGTATGGGGAAGTGACGTCTGAAAGAAATCAAAAAGTAAGAAAGTTAGGAAGAGTTCAAGACATGTATGTTATCTAAATAAATCCAGGTACTTCAACAAGGTACATAACCCAAAAACATGACAATCACTGTGTTACAGACTCAAAATGTGGACGCAGAACGCTACATGAGGCTGCTTTTACTAACATACTCTACATAATCTAATGTCATGTAATGAAGACATAAAAACATTTGTAAGTAGTGGTTTACAGGATATAAAGTTGCAGGGTATTTTTTTTATTTAGCTTGTTTAGCTTGTCATAAGAGGAAAATCTCAATTATATATTTACAAATGTCACATTTCCTAACCAAATATTTATTCAGAGACCTTAATATTCAATTTTAAATATAATTATTTGTTTTTCAAACTAGATATCTAGTTTATAAAAAAAATATTTAGCTCTGACCTAAATGTTTAGTTTGAAGCTAAATATTTCGCTTCAAACTAAATATTGAAGGTAAATCTTCAGCTTCCATATTTAGCTGGGTAGCTTAAAATTTAGTTAAAAAAAAAAAAAAACTTTAACTCAGAGCTAAATATTTAGCTAATATGCAAATTTACTTGCCAATAAGCAGAAGTCAAAAATATCAATCAATCAATCAAAATTAAAGCTAGGTCTCTCTAACCTTAATAAACTCCTGCTACGGGTGCAGTCACTTTGCTTTAAACCCATCAGTAAACATCTGTATTGCTATTACATTTGCTCATCCTACTTTTTATGCTGAAATGTGTGAAAAGAAGAGTTGACATTCAGTCTCGCCAACAATTTATATAGAGGTTTGCAAGACTTAGCTCTTATTTTGGTAGTCCACTTAGCTTATTGACAGGTATATATTTGCTAATTAGCTAAATGTTAGCTCAGAGTTAAATGGTTCTAAACAGAAGTGAGGTTCTAAAAATATTTGCATAACCCGTGCTGACCACTAGAAACTGTGAGTCAATGCATCCCCGATTGCCTTGAACGGTAAAATGGGAAACTATTAGCCGTATAGGCCAATTTAGAGCAAATTGCCAAAGTTAAAACCAAGACGATGTTATGTCGCCGCTACATAAAATACCAGATACGAAGTGGAGTCATCAAGAAGCATCTCCTCCACACGAATAACCTCAAGCTGTCTGCCAAGAATGAAACTCTGACTAACAGACACTGACATTTCAATCAGATTGTATCGGGGGACGTTCTGGTATCCAAAAGACAAAAGGTGATGGTGGCTTATCTCACTGGCAAACAAAATCACAAAAAGGTAACAAAGACGGCAACAACGACCAAATTAAAGGAAGGTCCTCAAACATCAGGTCGTTTTCTACAGACCATCCTCTAAATCCTGACTCTGGTGGTGCCAGACTATGAAAGGATGCACTGTTACAGTCGTGTTCCCGCCATTATCATTCAGGAGGCACTCATAGCCTCCATCCTTGACCTTAATCAACGTACATTTAATTTTAAATCGCGGTCAATTTTTTTGTGTGGCTAAATTAAGCTCAGGTTCAAATGTTTCTTGTTTTCACCTCAGTTTAATCTCTGTGCTTAACAGGACTATCTTTGTGTCAATCTTTCCACGCTTCCCTACTTCTATTCAGAGGTGGGTAATAAATAATTACATTTACTTGAGTAAAGTTTTTGAAAATGTGCTTTTGGAGTACTTTTTACTTTTACTGGAGTAATATTTTTATGAAGTATTGCTACTCTTAAGTAAAATTTCTTCTTACTGTTCTCACAGTGAGTACATTTACTGAATGAAACTGATTGTTTGAACCAAAAATGCATGAGACTAAAAACATAGTTTATGTTTACCTGTTGTTTATATACAAGCTTAATCATGTCAACATTCTTTTCTATCTGCTGAGGTCTTTGTGCCAGTTTGAGGTCAAGTGGGGACACCTTAACCTTTTCTAAGTACTGGTTTTGGAAAAAAATAATATTCTAGTCACATTTGTTACTTTACAATTAGGTCATATATTTCTGTTTATTTTAGTGTTAGAATTTGCACATCACTTTATATTTTTGTCTAATTACATATTTTTCTTAAATATTTAACAGTATGCTATGATCTCAGAAAAAGTATTCAAGTACACAATACTTGACTAGCCTTTTTTACCAAATACCTTTTTACTTGAGTAATTTTTTTACAACTGCTTTGTACTTTTTGTTGAGTAAAAATATCTTGAAGTTGTGCTACTTTTACTTGTGGCTACTCTACACATTTCTGCTTCTACTCTGTACTCCTCCTCCCTATAAATCCCCATGGCATTATGCTGCCACCACTGTAGCAATAACCACAAGTGTATGGGATATTTTATTAGAGAGATCAGCTTACCTTCCTCTTCTGGAGGAGACGGCGGCTCCACCGCGATAGGTTCTGCATTTAGAATGGAGAATATTTGCAAAGAGACTACAATTACAAATGTTAGCAAGATCAGACAGCACACTGAGATGTGATTTTGCACGTTGCCCGGTAAAGGAGGATGAAGGGGAAAGTAGTGAAGAGGAGAAAGAAACAGGTTTTATGCATTGAAGGAGCACAGAGGCTCGTAGTAGAGGTCCGCTTTCCCCGCTTGACGTAATGCTAAAATAGAAAGAAGTCGGTTAAAGATGAGGAGCATTAGAAACAGTAGTTCCTGCTTTTTTTCCACCAGCCTTTCGTGTGGATATGACAGCTGTAGAGAGGTGAGAAAATTTGTTGGTGAAAAATGTAGTTGGCAAGTGTGAGGTGAACCAGCTACCAGAGGGAAATCTGAGGCTATGTGTTTGGTTTTTGTTTGTTTGCTCTGTGGTAGGAGAGTGGCAGGGAGAGAGGGTGAAGACCATGATAGTCGGTGTGGTTAACCTCAGGCTGGGTCCCTCTTTCTGCAACACTGAGGTGTTTCAGGCGCAGTTTCACTAATGTACGGCTCCACAAACAGCAATTCATAAATGTATATGAAATACATCTCCGACAATGATTTCCACTGAGAAATTAAGAGTTTAGTGCAAATGCAAGGTTTTCTTTGAAATGCATTCGGTTTGTATGACTGCCTCAAACAGGCTATTAGCCCTATGAATTTCAAAGGCATATTCATGATTTGGATTTACAGTAAACCACTAATAGTGGATCTTTACTTTGTGGCCTTTTACACGGCTGTAACACCTCTGTTAGTATCTGCCAGGAAACCCCCATGCTATTTGTGGTCATAAGGCATTAGTTTTACTGCTGTTTGTCAGTCGTCACATATGGTTCAAATACATGAATAAAAAGGTTCAAGTCAAGCAACTAAACCGTGCTTAAAGCTTTTAAGCGGTTGGTGTTTATAGTCCTACGTTCTGATACGAAAACTGATGCACACAATGCAGAATTATTCAAGCACCTTTTGTCCCGTTATTACATTAAAGAGAATGTATCATTAAAATTCTACTTTTAATGCAATTCTTTCTGCATGTAGATGTCTGTGGTACTGCAAAAAACACAAATTAGTCATTAGTTATTTCTTGCTGCAGGTTTGTAGTCCCAGTGAGTGGCAGCTGGTGTAATTTTCTCCAGGGGGATGGTTAGATATTAGGTTTGTCAAACTATAATTTCTTTTTACCTAATTAATTACAGGGTAGCTGTGAATTAATCCTGACTAATTAACATTCCTAAATATGACTTAAAAAAACGACAATTTTCAGTGCAAAGGGACAAATCCAATGCTATAGCTCTTTTGATATGAAATAAAGAAGAGATTCATAGATTTTTGTTCTAACTCCACAATCACAAAACAACTGCACACGTTTCTATTTGTATAAAAACACTGAAAACCATGTATCACTTCCTTCCTCCTCACTATTATGAATTCCTCTGTGTTGCTCTACCAACACAGGTTGTCTCAGTTCCATAAATAGGTGACTTCTGAAGGTATTTGGATACATTAGATAAAATGTGGGCTATTAGAGTAAAGGGGTTGAATATAAATGGTGGAAAACATTGAAAAGCAAGTATCACTTCTTTCCACCACGCAGGACCATGTTGATTTGCTTCCTCACATACAGTCTTGCTAAAATACATTGAAGTTTAGTGGTTGTAACGTGACAAAATGTGGAAAACGTCAGGGCCGGTGAATCATTTTGCAAGGCACTGGGTGTTTTAAAGCATGTTGCGTTCTGATGGGGTTCTTTTGAATCAAAATATTGATGCAATCACAGCTATTTTCAGTGCTGGCACACCACAGGCCTACAGTTTATTCTTCTTTTCACCACCCTGTTTATCCAACCGGTTCAGATTGAACCACAGCCTGTCCCTGTCCCTCCCTCCTCCTTCCAACACTCCTCCTCACTTGATGTATGTGTAACGACCTGGCTAAGATGGATACTGCACACTGAACTGTTAACAGAAGGAAAAGCACACTGTCACGCTGGAAGGAACGACCCAAGTGATTGCTCGTACACACTTTTACATCAGGAAACTATCCAAACAAACCCAAATCACATCAGTTAAACAAGTTGAGCAGATTTAAAAATTTCTGGTGCAGACACAAAGGAAATCTTAGTGGTTGTTTATCTGGAATAGGGCAGAGGTTTGATGGGAGACTGGAGTTTAATCTGTGGACTTTTCCTTGTAGTTTATGAGACTTTGGCTGCAAAAGAACCAACCTGAAGAAAGACAAGATGAGTTAATGCAGCTCGATTTGACTCCCTGATGACAAAAACAGATAGGTTAGGTCACTGGAGTTGTTTTCCCTCTGTTACAGTGGACCACAAACTCTTTCCTAGAAACTCTAAAAAAACAGATTGAGTACAAATTCAAATAGACACTTTGATGTGTGACTGTTGTGGAATATCTTGGAGAAAGGAAACAGATAAAAAAAAATGCATTGTTCCTAGAAAGCATTTCTAGTACAGAGCAGGAAAATGTTTAGCATTTGGCCAGCCTACCTATCATCACATTCCAAAGCATAAAACCTAACAATCTGAAGGCATAATTCATTAAGAAATCATAGTTGTTTGAAAAGTTCATTTCATAACGTACTTTTTTGGGGGTTTGGGGCACGAATGACTCTGTGTGTTTATCTGTTTTACATCTGTGATTTGTGTATCTTAGAACGTTTCCGTACGTTCTCCTGCTAGATGCTGAAGGAAATGTTCTATTTTATCTCAATTTAACAAATAATCCAATCTGATCCTATCTTATTACCATATAGGGATGATGACGTGTGGTTTGGAACTACGGAGCGTCACTTCTATTCTTCTCAAGAGAAAGTGTATTGTTCTCTGTAAAACAAATGCCTTTCTAATGGGAATATGTTGAATAAATGCATGGATATTTGTTTAGAAAGCAGAAAAGGATTCATAGAAATCCTAGAAATTCCTAGAACACTCTACTTTCCTCCACAGGAAACATACAGAAAGAGAGCTCAGTTAGTGGGACACAACATGAATTTTGGGTTCAAATGAAGGAAAAAGCTGCGGGATGAGGACCCAAACGGTTTATCTAAAACTTCCAGTTCCAGAGTTAGTTCTGGAGAGGCCTGCAGCTAAGGCAAATGGGTGAAGTTTATGTTTATGTATCCTCTTGTCAGTAGGCTTACCTGTTATGACTCTTTTTAAACAAGTTGTAACAGGTGTATTGTCTGTATTAAACATGTTGATGAAGGTATTGGTGATCTGACCAGCTAAATTCTTGAAATTTTCAGTCTCTTTCAGAATGAACTGTGTAGAGTCTGTCACTTTTATGCAAATTAGTGGTTGCAAACCGGACTCACCTACCTTGTTACTAGGCTGCGGGTTTGCCAGAGAATCACACTGAATTGTAATTGGTCGGCGGGGTTTTACAGGTGAGCTATATGGTAGATTTAGCTTAATATGACTTCCTGCTCCTCTCTAGATAGATAAGTGTATAAATCATTGTTTTAGAAGTTCACATTCAACATATATCTTAGATAATCCCTAATTTTTGTTTTCTTGGGTACTCATTGTTTTATCCACTGATGTAACTTCCTCGCTCTTTGTTTTCAGCTAACTTGTGCATTCCCTCTTTCTTTTTTTTTTACACAGTTTTACAGATTTCCTGGGGAATGCAAAATAGGTAAGTATAATGAGCTTCTGAATTAAATTGACAATAAATCATCAAGTTGTCACAACAAGAGTTTCTATCGAAGGAATAAGACTGAAGAGACATCAATCACAAGATAATTTTCCTCACCTGGTTTAGGATCAATGGGGGTCCCTCTCTCTGATTTTGAACCTACAAAGCAAAAGAGATCACTATTATTTATAATTGTAAAAAGAAACCGCACTCTGAGAATTTTAGAACATTATATTTTCTTTTTGTTCTCTGACTGCCTTAAAGTAGAACTGTGTAGCATTGGTTGCATATTCTCAGATAATGACATTTAACTAACATTTAAATCTACAAACTTTGCACTTGTTCTGATTTGCACTGTTAAAATCAATTTAAAATAGTATCTATTTTGCCCATTGGTAGAGTTAAGGAAAAAAATGTGGTTCATGTAAAGCTGGAAGTTCTAAAGCAGCAGATTCAGATGCTGCTAAAGGTGCATGCGAGGTAGGGATGCAACAATACCATTTTTTACGAACTGTTACAATACCGATATTTGGATCTGAGTAATTGCCGCTACTGCATACCAATGCAGATACGTCTATCACACCAAAAAAAAAAAAAATTCAATGGATTAGAAGACGGGCTTTATTTTCTTCTCTGCTTATTATTACAAAGTATGGTGAATGAGATCATATTGTGTTTAATATTACTAAAAGTGACCACACAACTCAAATATTAAGAGAAAAATAAACATTTTCTGTGAAATTTTTGTAGTTTCCACATTTCGGTTCATGGTATTAGTTGACTAACAGATACCGATATCAGAATCAGAATCAGAATCAGAATCAGCTTTAATGGCCAAGTATGACACATACAAGGAATTTGACTCCGGCAACTTTTCTCTCCAGTACAGAACTTAAATAAGTGAAATTAAAAAACGAAAAAAAAAAAAAAATAAATAAAAATAAAGGATAATATATACACAAAACCAGGGTTATTGTACAGTAAGTATATACAGCAGTGCAGAGTTTTAGTTTATTGTTCATGTGAGTGGACTCACACTCTATGACTATGACTATATGAGTACTTTAAAGATATCTTCCCTGATACGAGTATCGGTATCGGTCCATCGCTAATGAGAAGTCTAACTTAGCAGAGATGTATCATTACCTCAGTCAGAGTGACTTGGTTACATCCCCAGTAATTCTCAGTACAAGGAGAAAACATCTAGATTTTTGTTAAGTGCATCACAACATGCTGAAGGTGATCATTGAGTCGCGCTTACCTGACTGGCTCAGTACTTCCTTTTCAAACGACCGCCTACACTTGTTAACTTGACATTTTTACGTAATTAAGGGTATAAACACGCGGCCACTACAACGATGAAGCCGATGAAGTCAGACTGAACATGCATCACAGAGGAGTCAGTGTGCTTTCTCATAGAAACATCTCACCTGGTCTTGGCTCTACAGGGGCCGCTCTGTCCTGCTTTGAACCTACAAGCCAAAAGTTATAGTTAAAATAGAGGTACACTGAATCACCCCACCCTCTGCTATCGCTCACTTCTGTCCCATTACATATGGAGACGGTTTAATAAAAATGCAGAGATTCTGTCATGGCTTTTGTCCCCAAGCTGGCCACCCGTTTGGATCATGAATGACTGAGACACCAACAGCCTCTCAGGCAGTCACAGACAGGACATGTGGCATTGGTTAAGGGGACTGTCCTCTAAAAACCCTAGCATTCCTTACAGTCAAACTTTGTTGCTTAACTCTGCATCATGGATTTTTTTCATGCAGTCTTGTTTAGACCACAGACTCTAGAGTTGTGCAATACTCAGCCCTGGAACCCCCAGTGGCCATCAGTCCAGTACAGATCCCTTTGCCGCACAGCTGGAACTCACTTTGCCCTCTCCTCCCAAACAAAAAATGCAAGGTTAAAATGTTATGAATTAATATATCACACAACATGTAAAAAAAAATGAACAAACAGCATAATGAACGTCCAGGAACCCAGAAGAGATGTCAGCAGCAGCTGCTCTCTGTTGGGTATGAAAAGATCAGAACCAGCCTCTAAGCAGCAGCTCGGGCCGTAGAGGTCTTATTAGAGAATCTAGACATTTTCATCAATCTATGAATACCCTTGGATACGAAGGAGGGAAGGTAAAAAGCCGACATGTCGGGGGGGAAAGAGAAAATCGCTCTACAGTTGATGGTAATGTTAGCAGCTAACAAGCTAACTAACGCACAGAAGCTACAGTCCCTGTGTTTTGTCAGCAACAGCGGGCTTCCGTTAAATAACCTCAAACAACTCTGCTGTACTGCCCTGGAAAGCAACATCTATTTGGTGAATTTTGCATTACACACGCTTCTCTTTTTATTTAATAAAACTCTCCAGAATCTTAGAGCTGCCTTTAACTGCTGTTAAAGCTTTCTAAGCTGCAGCTGAGCCCTATTGCTACAACTGCAAATGTGCAAGGGGCTGGAAGGCAGACGGAGCAGATAAAGGGACAGCGACCGTTTAAGAGAAAAACAAAGCTTTAAAAAAAAACAATTATGTCAATTACAAAAATTTTTGTCAACAATTTTACTCGTCAACATTGAGCTACCACGAATCATGGCAGCTCTAGTTATAAATTGTCTATTTCTAAAATATTCCTATGAAATCAAACATGAAAAGAACAAAGAATTTAATTAACATTGTGACCGCATCGAGCAAATGAGTCACTGGTAAGAGCATTTTAGTTGCACTCTCATCATAGACAACAGCATAACAGTCAGGGCAAACATGTTTCTCTCGTGGTCCGCTGTCTTTAAGATGGTGCACGGACAAACACCACCAAACAATGACAAGAACATAATTCAGAGGATAACTTAAAAAACACTACTAGATTTGAAACACAAACTATACCGTAAAACAGATAAATTAACATGAAAACTTTACTCATAAGTTTTTGCGGCATACAACCGTTCCCCGCACAGCCTTCACACATACATCATTTGACCATCGGTTGACTAAGGCTGCGTTCACACCGCCCAAAGCGGCAGCGTCAGTTGCGGCAAGTTTACATGTAAAGTCTATGGTCAAGTCCGTCAGAGGCGTTGACTCCGTCAGTTTTTCAAGTGTTGCGTTTCAAGCGGCAACGTAGCAAATGCGAGCAACGTAGAAGTTCAGCTAGCTGAACTTTTGACGGACTTGACGCAGTGCCTCAACCAATCAGAACGTCTCACTGTAATGACGTCGCCCGACGTCGACGATGTCTAGCCAATCACGATCCACAAGTGTTTAAAACATCCGACAGAGAAAGGCTTTGCAAGCTTCAGTTTAAAAATATATATACGTAGTACTTGACGCAGACAAAGTGTGCGGTTAGAACGCACCATAAGTAAATCCACCCCTAGTAGGCAATTTGGGATTAAGTGCCCTACCCAGGGGAACATCAGTTTATATGCAGTGAGAGAAAATAATTATTGTCTTTATCTGACTGAAGTCAAACTGTCATCGTCTACTCTAAATCAAGCTAAGACGCCCAGATATTGCGGTTAGAAAACCAAATTTCCCTTAATCTAAACAACTAAGTCGAGTAACAATCCCTGTACGATAACAACAAAGCAGCAACAATACGTGTAACACAATCAAACAGAGCAGTAATTAGGAAATGTAGTCTGCTGCAGCGCTGATAATGTCTATTTCTTCGCTCATTGTGCTTGTCCTGCATTTATTCCATCTGCTTCGCAGTCAGCAATTGGAAGAATGCCAACATGTCGCCACCTACCATCGTGGAGTCGAACACACCTCTTTCAGTATCTTAATTCTCTGTAAACTGGAATTTTTTAAGGTATCAGCTCGATCGTAGTTGGCTTCAGATGTGCATGTAAACACACTGAATATATGACAGCAGAAAGTTAAAATCAAACCCATAACTTTGCAAATGGGAAATGTCCTGTTCTTGTACAGCGCTTTAGTAAGTCCCTACAGACCCCTAAATGCTGTACACTACATTCAAAACAAGTCACCTCTACAACAGAGGACAATCCAGGAAGAAAACCCCCTGGAGGCTGCAGCATCATGAGTTATAATGGTCTTGTCAAAGTCTGACACTAAATCCAGTCTAAAATCTGTGGCAAAACTTGGAAAATGATGTTCGTTGATTCTTTGTGTCCAGTCTTACTGAGCTTTAGCTGTTTTAAAAAGAAGAATTGGCAAAAATGATAATGAAGTTGATCATTGAAGTTTCTGGTTGTAACTTAACAATAAAAAAAGGTTCAAGAGCTATAAATAGTTTTTGGGATGGACTAAAAGATATCTATAGATGTTTCAGTTCTGAATCTACCCACCTTGGCATCGAGGTTTTTTATTGACGACTGAAGAACCACTTATTGGACGCCCATTGGGGGTGACGCACCAGCAGTACCCGGTGTAGCTGTGGCACTGAACCTACAAACATACTTCAAGACTTATTTCACGGCAAAGAAATTAACAAATCAATGACCCCTCTGGTTAGATGTTTGGCTTTGATTAGGAATTCAAGCATAAATGTATATAATTCTGCTCGTTACCTCGCTATAAGTGCCGTCGGGGTTGCAAACAGGAACAAAGACTTGCTTCTTGGCCTGTTGTTCTGTGTACTTCTTCTCTGCAACACATCTGGAGGTTTCTGAGGGGGAAAACAAATCAAACCAGTCACTAAACATCAGAGGCCATCATTCTGCCAACAGCGCAGCTTTTTTTCCAAAAAAGTGCTGCACAACCATGAACCCAGCGTGCTAAAAGAGTCAGAGGGAGATGTGAAATCTCAGAGGTCATGAAAGGAAAAACAGAGAAACAAATAGGGGGAAGGGGGAGGACATTTCGGAAGCGGCAGATGTTTGTGCTGCTGGGAAGCAGCAACACGAGTCTTATTGGGAGTGAGTCCGGAAAACCTGCTCTGTGCCTGGTGGTAAAGCCATTACTAAGTGAGGAAGCTCTGTTTGATCCAGCCAAATATTCCAGTCACCCTAAAAAAGGACTGATGCACGAGGAAGACCTTCCCCATCCTTAATGTATGCATTAATATCGTATTTGAGCCCAACCATCTGGTTTATTAAAGCGGGTCGGGAACTTTTCACCTGTGCACACCTTGAGCTTTTCACATGCTGCAGTTGGGGCTGTGGCTCATCCTGTCATTGCACAGGTGCCTCAGCTTACCTGGCCAGCAGCACCAGCTGTGCAAACACAGGAGAAGTCGTGAAGCAGCGATGAGTTTTGATGGTAACTTGTTGTGACAGATCAGCAGCCTGCCAAGCCGTGCCTCTCTGGCTGACAGCTTCAAATCTCATCAGACACAATGACTCACGGTAAGCTGGAAAACATTCGCCGCTTTGGTCAGCAGGGTGAAGGCTGCTGGTACAAACCCCCCCCCAAAAAAAACAGTGTCCGTTAGACACTTGCTTGGTGCTGGTGTGTCTCAGTCTGGAGGGTGCAGGCGTATTTCAGTGACACTGATGAGAGGAAGGAGCGGGATGTACGGTGTTCCGGATGGAGGGAGCGTGGTGAGCTAAGGAGCTCTAAAGTTAGCTGCAGTGGAAAATCTAAAAACCAGTCGTCCTCCGAGGCACAAAAACTCAAAACAAAACGTTGTCTGGAAAAAATGACAGGACACTCGCGTTGTCTGAGTGCGGTGATAGGAAACAAATGTGGTACCACTCTTACCATCCTTGAACACAATACCATCCCTGTGCTTTCAAACCAGACTGGCCCTCTGGTTTATTTCTGCTGAAAACTCGCTCGCCGCCGCCGGGCCTTTCAGGCCAGAGGCAGGGGGAGAGGAGAGGGTGCTCATGCCACTGATGCATGCATAACCAATTTCATGGACTCTTGTCTTTTCAGCTTCCTTGTTGGAAGCCTCTATTTTTGAGTAGCGTTACTGTCAGCCACGTCCAGATGTCTGCTAAGAAGGACTGCCATGGAAACCCACCACGGGCACAAAACCGTTGAGCGCTTTTCCATCATATGAGACTCTTTTAAAGCAAACCTTTTCACTTGCATTCCCTGCATTAGTGTTCTAGTGTGGTAAGAAAGGGGCATTGTCCCCAGTCTGTAGAGCGATGAACTGGTATATGAAGCTGGTGAGAGGGGCAAGGGTTAGAGGGGTTGGGGTGTACGGGTTCCTCCGTCCAAGAAGGACATTAACAACGAGAGTCTAAGAGCTGCTTGACCCTCTCCGGCTTTTCATCCTTGGGTAACATACAGGCTCTTCACACAAGTTTTTTACTTTCTAAAAAAGGTTTTTGGTAGGTTTGTGAGGTGGAACCAAACTATAAATCTTGTGCTTTTGTCACATAAAAGCCTTTTTAGTCTTCTGAAGTACGTCGCGATCACCTTTAAACAGAAAAGCTGAAGGTCAGTCTCGTCTAAGAGCATACATTTTTAAGTGGTGGCAGACATTCTCAGTTGGACTATTTTTTTTTTTTTGCAAATTATCGTGGAAAATAAGAATTTGATCACCTAAAAACCAAACAAGAGTTGTAGCTCTCACAGACCTGTAACTTCTTCAATAAGAGGCTCCTCTTTCCTCCACCCATGACCTGGATTAATGGTAACTGTTTAATTTATCAGCAACTAACCCCACTAAACAAAATATTTATTTTACAAAAAAAGTTTTTAAGAATAATTACCTATTCCAAACCCAACACGCTAAGTGCACCACTGTTTCATGCGGGAGCTGGTTCCACAGGAACCAGTTGTAGTCCATGAGGCAGTGACTCTGTCAATTTTTAAGACTAGGCTTAAATCTTTCCTTCATTTATGAAAAAGCTTATTGTAAAAGGGCTTAGGTTATCCTGAGCTATCTCTGTAGTTATGCTGCTATAGGCTTAGATTGTTGGAGGACGCACTAACAACTTTTCTAAACTCTTCTACTTTTCTCTCCTACTACTCTCCAGACGTATTTTTTTCTGTTATTTCGATTGTTAACCTTGTTTTCTCTCAAATGTTTTCTCTCTATGGTTAGAGTTATTTTCATACTAACGCTCAAATTTACAACTACTCTACTAGGCACGCTTCAAATGTCCATCTTCTCTGTACAAAATATCACGTGAACAATTCTCAATTAGATGTCATACTGCAAAGCTTTGGAATGCAAATATTGACCATGTGGAAATTTCTGCATCTCCACTTATGTATAAAAGAATAAGCTGAGAACAATGTATTTAGTTTAATGTAGTCTGCAATGTGAATTGGAATGTTGTCCTAAACTGTATCTTTTTGTTGTTTTTAACATTTTACTACTTCTGTACACATTAATTTTATGTATCTTAATGTATATTTTATACACATACTTGGTTTTGTATGTTTTTTATATGTGTTAAATAAAACAAAATAAAACAGTTAGCCAGCGCAGCTTTCTAGCTAAATATTTAGTTTGAATTGTGAATTATTTAAATTACTAAATAACAGGGATGCAAAAATGACTTTGAAAAATCAACCCCCATTTTTACTCTTATGACAGGTCAAATAATCCCAATTATTGCTGTTAACCTTGGTTTGTGTAACTTTACAAGTGGTATTGCCTTACCACCATTTATTATTTTTACTTTTGAGAGATTAAATAATTTCAAACCAGTAAATAAATAAATAATTGTACAACTGATTGTTTAACCAAACAAAGCTTTAAAGATGAGTCCCCCCACCCCCACCCCCACCCCCACCCGCCACACACACACACACATACCCCCTTTCAAAGTGTCAAACCCACTTATGCTCCCCGCACTCAAAGATTCAATTACGCTGAAATAAATTTATCTCAAAAGCTTCCAATGCGAACCCCCGACACCCCCACCCCACCCCCCGCTGTGTTTGAGAACACCAGGCTTCGGTGAAGCGTTACTCGTGACCTGACCTTTGCACGGCCCTCGGCTGACCTCCAGCTGGGGGTCACGGCACTTGGCTCGGAGGAACTCGCAGCGAGACGTGAAGGTCCTGCCGTCTGAGGCACACAGGGGCTTTCGAGGAGCTCCAGTGCATTCCATGTTGCACTCCTTATCCTGGTCCACCCGCAGAAACTGCAAAAGTAGGAGAAGAGCGGATAAGAAGAGGAAAGCAATCACCAGGCGACTCCTTTCTGGGAGTGTGCAACAAGAAACAAGACTTTTCAGAGTTAGGAATGAAAATTAAATTCTCCAATCGTTGCTACTACACCAAAATTCAGATTGGTCATTCTATTTTTAATGTTTTTATATTTATTTTATTTATTTTTTTTTGGGGGGGGGGTTGGCAATATACACATTACAATGTTTAATGCATTCATTTTTGTTGTTACCAATTTTGATATATTACAATGTTCTGGGCTTCCTTCACCTTTAAACCATAACGCCAATTTAGAACAGATGTCATCTCAAGGCACTTTACAGGAAAAGTAATTTAAATACCACTATACAAATATTTCAATCAGTTAAAAAATGTCCTATGTAAGCTGAGCAAGCATGTAGTGACAGTGGAGAGGAAAAACTTCCTTTTAACGGGAAGAAACTTCAAGCTGGACCAGAACGTGGTTAAGCACAAGCGGCAATCTGCCATGACCGTCTGAGGGATTGAGAAGACAGAGAAGAGACAGAAAAAAAGTTAACTGATTTAAGAGTACTTTATATATTTTTTTGAAAGTAAAAATTTGATAACATGGAGGATGTTCTGTCAGTCGTTAATTATATTCTAATTTCTTGTGATGCACCTACAGCTGCTTTCAAGGATGAGGATGTCGTGCAAGCTCCAGTCTCTTAGCTGAAGGCAAAAGTTCAACATTCGCTCCTAAAAACACAAGTAGGCACAAATGAACCGGCGTGAGGCAAAGTCAACAAACGCAGCCGAGGTTTATTTTTGTTCGAGGTCCTGCAGAAGACTTGACTGACACATCCGCTTGTCTTTGTGTGTGCAAACACCTGCGCAGGTATTCAGCTGGCCTCGCTCCCAACGATGTGCTGCTCAGCCATGAAAAGAGAAACAAGGACAGAGACTCTGGGCTGAATGCGTCGGATCACCTGTGTCAATGCCACCATTGTGTCTGCAGCGGCGGTGGCTCAAAACCCCCAGAGATAGTGAGGTGAGGAGGGTGGTAACGAGCTGTGACTGCTACAATAAATACAAGACTGAATGAACCACACATCACTCAGCTTTGTGGGCATTTTCATGCAGTTGTTGTGTGATTCATTTACTTTGGGGGAACAATGAATGTGCCAACACAGGTGCAGTCACATTCAGTACTTTCTGTCTCCTCCTGTTGAGACAGTTCTCCCCTTTTGTGTTGGGGAACGTTCGAAATCTTCCTCCGTTGGTTCCCGAACGCTCAAAAGCTTTCCCTGCCCTTTCCCTCATGTGCACGCATCGATCCGAGGCAACGAGCCAGACGGTCAGCGGCACAGCTGCTGAAAGTCAGAATCAGAGCAGAGCCAATTTCCAGGAAGAGGGCGGGATCATCACTAATAAAAAGATAATTTGTAGTGTTTGGCATTTTACAAATGAAGGGAGAGATGAGGATGGGTGGCAGCCCTCCACACACCCCCACATGCAGACAGGTATGGCTGCAGGGCTGCATGCACCTGGGAGAGGGTTGGCACGGGAGGCCGATTCGCCTCTGGGTGGGTGGAGGTTCTACAGCCCACTCTGTCAGCCTGGCTCATAAATCTTTGTGTAGAGAGATCAGAGTGGAAAGGCCCGTTCAGACACATCGGTAAAGAAGCTACAAGGGTTTTAGGTTGAGATACATGAAAACAGTCCCATTTTATGAGTCGATCAGCTTTTAAATATGTTTTAAAAAGACGAAGCATCACACAGCGCTCTGATGTCACAGGTGTGCGCTGATGTCTCTTTTAGATTATGAAGCTCCAGGAAGAAGCTTTTTGGTGTTTTCGGCTTGTAGAATCAACCTGAATGATGAGAGTTTAACTGTGAAGCCAACAGCTTTCTACAAAGAAATCCTCAATCATGTCAAGTCAGAGCAACAAGCCTGCAGCGACAGATTCTGTTGTGGTAGAACTGGGAAAATTCCCCCACCTCTGGAGGTATCAGTGAGCTCCAGCTGAGTTGGTGAATGATCCTGGTTGACTTTGATGTACAGCATTCAAAAAATATAGATTTGATTTACTCTACCGTTGTGTTCTTTCAACAGTTGTATTTAGACCAAAATAAATTAATTGGTTCTCCTGTTAAAGATATAAAAAAAAGTCTTAAATCTTTTACTGCATTAAAGTAAAACTCATATAGAGAAATTTAGAAAAATCCAACTTGTAAATTGGGTAAATTTATTTATAAACAAAACAGTATGATGTTAAGAAGAAAATCACCAGTGCTGAGATTATTATCTTGAATTTAACTGCGTTCATTTAAGCTTTTTTAAGTTTTTATGTGAGTTTTCAGTAATGCTCTGTAGAAAAAAAAGATTCTGAATCAATTCTTATAAAAATGTGAATGAATCAATTCACAAGTCCAAAATTATATTTAGTTGTTTAACACTGTTTTCCATTTTCAGAGTTAAAAAAAGGAAAATAAAGCCCAGACAGCCATTGTAAGTCTGGTGTCTGAAAGGGTTAATACTGTTTTTCCCATTGAGCTGTTACTCACCCAGTGTTGCATCATTGAATTACTGGCATATCATTAAGATAACAACCCATATCAATACCAAAAAGGATTAGATATAAATGGATCGGATTGGTTCATGATAATCAGTTCTAACTCTTGAGAATCTAATTTTTGAAATTTGAGTCAATACCCTGCTCTAGTTTTCAGTAATAATCAGTGTATAACTTCATGCTTCTGGTGTATGAATATGACTTTATGCCCCCAGACGCTCTCACACACTCCTTAAAATGTGAATGTAAAATTCAAGTAAGAGAACATGTTTCTAAATTTTTGAGCAGTTTGTGAGAAAAAGCGTTTTAGGAGGACCCTAAAGGTTTTTCTTTTTTAAAACAGGTAAGAGACTTAAAATTGTGTACTTGCTTATTTATGTGGGACAGCTTTTACTACCCCAGCTTCTAACCTGACCTACTCGTTGTTCCGTAACAACATACGTAACAACAGCAATGGTGGATTATATGTTCATGGTTTGACATATAGCTGCTGCCAAATCTCATTAATAAACTTTATAATTCCTTTATGCCTGAAGGACATAATGTTGATGAACTATAACATATTCATGTTGTGTTTACCACCTAGTGCTGCCAACTCCTCAGCAAGAAAAATAAATATTATCTGTCCCAAAAGTTACTAGAATTTCCAAAAGACATCTTCACCTCATTTGCAAAATGTTCATGAAATTGTAATGGCCATTGTCGGAGAGTGGAATAACTTTCAAAATAAAATTAGTGGCAGAATCTTTTTTTTGCCATTAATAGCAGTGTGGTTGGGGTGGAAGTGTTTTAAGGTTTTGCCTTTTGAGTATGTTTTCGACTTGTCACGTGTTTTTACATCACAAACTTTGGAATAAAAATCAGCTTTTTGAAACAGGCAGTAGGTCAGTGTAACATCTCCAATAAACAGCTTCAACCAGGCCTTAATTCAGGCTATGATTCCAACTCCGTTCTGTATTCTTGAGAGTCCAGTTTAGACTAAGACATGATGACTGTTTAACGTCTGTCAGGGAGAGGCGACCAGACATTGGAAGAGATGAGTGAATGAGGCTGTACGAGGGGAAGCTATTATTTATTTTATGGTGTATTGTTTATCGTGTATTTTAGACAAAAACATTTTTACATTTACAAGTCCAGCCTGACTTAATGGGTCAAATCAAACAGCCACGGCTTTGTACATGCTCTGACTGTCGCTGGGCCTGGGTGGACAGGGCTGCAGCTCAAGGACTGGCTGCATGCTGTAAGCTCTGTGGAATGGGAGAGCCCACAGCAGAACCACTGCTTGGCATGAATAATAAGCAGGATCTGTGCTTTGCATAAGGCACTAAAAATCTCTATTAACACAAAAAAAAAGTTGCTAGACTTGTCCTTTCACTGAAAATGAGTCGATGGAGGAGTCTAAAAACTTGCTAAATACCAGAGGTGGAAGTAATAATTTACAAATACTCAGATTACTTTGATAGCAAACAAGATGAAAACTGGGCCATGAGGACGGAAAACAAAACAAAACAAAAAAAGGATGTTAATGATTCATCTTTCATTGATTCTAAATGAAGATTTTTTAACCAGTTAAAATGGATTCACGGATATTTAATCAATAGCCGTGGCTCCTCATGTCATTACGGGTTTTTTTCTGCGGGGACATTTGCTGAATAAGGAAATAAAATCTGAAAAGGAGAAAAAAATTGGAGAAAAACACTTGTTTTGTATCTTATCAATTATTAATGATTAATAGATTGTTGGTGTTTTAACTTTTGTTAAAGGAAAACACACAATATCCAGCCCTAGTCTGGAGAAGTGATGGTGACATCAGCCGTTAAAAGGAACTAATACTCAGAGTAGTTTTTTTAGGAACATTTTGTAATTTTACTTGAGTATTTCTCTAACACCAGAACTTGTACTTGTAATTGAGTAATATTTTAGCCATGTAACAGTACTTGTACTCGAGTACAGATTTTCTGTACTCTTTCCACCACTGCTGAATACATCGACAAAGTCGCTAAGTTGGCAACAATGTTAGTTAAAACTGTGGAGGCTGTAGGTGCTTGTCCCCCACTGCAAGTTTAATGCAACTTGCAGGTCTGTGGGAATAAAAACTTTAATTCACTGTTTCTGTGCAGATAAAAATATTTCTGTGAACATTCCTTCATGGATGGGACAGAAGAGCAATGTGAGCGTATCTTCATAATTCAAGAAATGTGTTTTGTTTAGAAGAGTTAAACAATTATTGTTCTAGTAATTGACATTGTTGATCATGAAATACTAATGGAACGACTAGAGAGCTGGTGGAGACTCTCTGCTACAGCGCTTTGCTGGTTTGAGTCAAAGTATAACAGGCAATAAGATTAGTTACCTTAACTATGCAGATGACACTCAGCTGTACATCAAAATGTCACGAGGTGACTATATACCAATCTAAGCACTAAATAAATGCATTAAGCAAATCAATAGCTGGATGTCCCATAACTTTCTTTAGCTGAACAGAAACAAAACTGAAGTAGTTATGTTTTTACCTAAAGAGGAGCAATCAAGAGTCAGAACACAGCTTCAGTTAATACAACTAAAAACTGCTGATCAGGTGCGTTATCTAGGTGTAATAATGGACTGAAACCTGAACCTCCAGGGTCACATAAAGGCAATAACATGTTCAGCTTTTTATTAACTGAAGAACATTTCTAGGATAAAATAACTAATGTCACAACAGAACCTTTAAAAATGCATCCATGCATTTATATTCAGTCAGATTGATTACTGCAACAGCGTCTTCACAGGTCTGCCTAAAACGTCGATAAGACAGCTGCAGCTGATCTAGAATGCTGCTGCACACATCCTCACCAGAATCAGGAAATTAGAGCACATCATCCCAGTTCTAAAGTCCTTACATTGGCTTCCTGTTGCTCAGAGAATAGATTTTACAATACTCCTACTAGTTTATGAATCATTGAATGACTTTGGTCAAAAAATGTTGAATACCTGTTGTCTTAATACCGACCCCCCTACCACTCATCTCCTCCAACTCCAGTCTATTAATAATCCCTAGAATCAGAGTACAGAGAAGCAGATTTCAGTTTCTATGCTCCCTTTATCTGGAAAAAAACTTCCTGATGATTGCAAAGCTGCCCAAACACTGAGCGGCTTTAAAGCAAAACTTAAAACTCCTCTTAGTAGAGCTGCCTTTCAGTAAGCAACTTATAACTGCTGGAATGTCAGATGTTTTTATGTTTCATACTTTTTGTGTCTTTAATGTTGTATTTTATGTTTTATATACTCCATGTATTTCTTTGTCACCAAATCACGTAAAGCAGCTTGAATGAACTTGTTGTTGAAAGTGTCCTGTACAAATGAAATCGCCTTGCCTTGTGTCACACTGATGGCCAGTTCCTCTTTAAAAAGATCCTTGTCAGCATGAATGGTATCGTAAACTACCGTGACATTTTCCACTTAATTTCTGACGTCTTCTCCCAGAAAAACAGAAATTTTGGTTTTTCAGCAGGATCGTGATCTATAAAGCCAAATCAATATAGAAAGTCTATTGGCTGAGCAGAAGAGAAGAGGGTATAAAACAGGACCTGGGACTCTGGAAGATCCAGAGAGATTGGGGAAAAGTATTCTGGTTGTCATCTAGTCTTGTATCCCTCTTTGTCAGAGTCTTCGTTCACTTAGTTTCCTTTTTTTGTGACTTTTTACACCATTCTTCTTATCTTCCACACTCTCTCTCAGCTCCCCCTTCATTCTAGGTTGTCTGTTGCACAGACACTGGTAACCACCGTGAGTGTCTGGTGGTAGTCCAGCTACAGGCTCCCCAACAGCAGGCAGACTGACAGCTCTAACTGAGTTTTTCAGCAGCTCAGCATCCTGCTAAATGGTCACTATACAGCACACAGCAGAGAGCCGAAACACCCGCAGGTTTACTATAAAGCTCCAAGATCACAGCCTGGGAAAACGCAGCAAGCCGTGAAATCAACCAACCACGAAGTCCGCCACCCAGATTTACCACCGGACGACCCAGTTTTCCTGCTAGAAGTCACAAGTGGCCATGTCGTAGCGGGATGTGAAAACGAGACGGAAGAAGAAGCTTTGGAGAATGACGGAGGACCTCTTCCTCATGTCTGCTGTAGAGCTTTGTGTGTTTGGCCCAGCCTGCCGTCCATCCATCTCCCTGATGTCTCATTCCAGTCTCTCCGAGTTACTCCCGTCGCTGCGCAGTGCAACATGGTGAGAGGGGTGATGAATGGCCTCTGCTTCTGCACACAGCACAAGCTTCCACCCTTACCCGTCAGAAAAGAGCTCAATACAAGACAGGACACAAATGGAGACTCAAATCCATTTACTAACCAAATCCTTTTCTTGTCTACTTCCAGACAGCTGCCTCTCATATTCACTCTCTTTCTGTTGTTCTTGCTCTTTCTTTTCAGACTTTCTTTCTTTGTGTGATCTCACTCGGAAGATGCTGTTTGCATCTGCTCAACGAACACAAGAGGTTGGAGAAGGGAAAAACAGAAAGAAAGATGGTGAGGCGTGCAAAGTGTGAGGGACAGACACAATTTTTTTCTTCTTCTTCCCAAATCAGCCTGATACAAATCCAATCCTATGACCTCCCCTTCATCTCTGCTGCATTGTGGGGCTGAATGGCGTACAGCAGAGGCAAGCCTCCTGCAGAGAGCCTATTGTGGGCCGATAAGGGCCTTGTGGGCTGGGAGCCCCGCAGGGTCGAGAGCTGCAGCCGATGTGCTAAAAGGCCGTAGCAGGGGTTTCCTACACTGATGCAGGGATGCAAAGGGGAATCGTTAGTTTCCCACGTGGTGGAAAGGCGGCCTTTTATCTTGATCAGAAATAGATGCTTGAATAAAGAACAGTTATTATGAGCAGACAATGATGGAGAAACAAAGACAAAAAAAAAGTCCTTTGCACACGAGTGAAGTCTTCTGAAAGTACAATGGTCCCATACAGAGCCTTTCAACGGCATTCATACACATTGAAGTTTAGATGGTTTTTACTTTTTTTTATTTATAAATCATGTGTGGTTAGCCTGTGGATTCAGAACCCTTTAATCTGATTCATCTAAATAAAACTTTTATTCGACCAACCACTTTTAAAAGTTAAAGAGTTTTATCTATCTGATATGACAAGCTGGGAAAGGTAACCATTCATCTTAGGCCCTGACAGCACAGCAGGGTATCTCACAAAGCAAAGATATTTTTCTGTGATTTGATCTGTCATCAAAATGAAAGTGCAGATATACGGCATCAAAAACAAGTCTTTCAAATAACTTTGTACGCAATAGAGATTTGTGAATTCTTGTTGTTAGCATTTGCTTGTGGACGTTTTAGGTGCTCCAACTAGGGATGGTTCGATACCGAAACTGGTATCGTGCATCTGGGCCAATACAGTTCTAATGTACCCATATCAGTATCGGTTTCAAGTTAACCGATACCATGAACCAATTCTTAAAATGTGGAACGTCTGCTAGAATTTCACCGAAAATGTTTCTTTTTCACTACAAATCTTTCTTTTGTGGTCATTTTTATTAACTTTTTTATTTAATTCACCATTATTTGCTGTAACAAGCAGAGAAGAAAATAAAACCTGTCTTCCAATTCATAGCATTTTGTGTCGTGTGGTCGAAGTATCAGCATTGGTACTCAGACACTTGTGCAACTTGTGTTTCCACTCAGAAACAGCATTTATTACCCTCACGGCTGATTTGGCATCATCAATTGTCCAAGCAATTTCTTCTTCATGTTTTTACAAGGTCAATTACTGCTCTATGTAGAATTTAGACAGTAGGAAGTTGTTCTGATTGGACAGGATTTGGGGAACTACTGCTTCCTACTGATTTGGCATATGTATAAATTTGTTCACAAGGGAAGTTTGTTGTGGGTTTTTTTCAACCTAAACCATATTTTTATCAATGTTACGTTCATTTACCCACCTAGACAAGTTTGGAGCCACTTAGAGCCCTTTGGAAGAAGTTTATATCCAGTCGTGATAAAATGGGAGTAGTGGGGGCACAGTAAGTGCAGCCTCTAAATAAGGCATTATCTGCAAGAAAAAAACACTTTTGAAACTTTTGTTTCACAAGTGCTATTCTCCTCGAAGTTATGATCGTCTTGGAGATGCTTCTTTCTTGTCTTCTGGGGGTTTTATAGGCATTTATTGCAACTTACAACAGACTGCCATTTCAGTAACATTTTTGCAGTAATCCACGGCATTTGTAATCTGAGTAGGACTTTTACTCTGTGCTATACAGTGGTTTTAATCCACTTGCTCATTTTATTTGTGCAATTTGTAAACACGGAAGCGCAAACCATGTTGATTTTTGCAGCAGAAGGTCTTGTCTAGCCATCAGCAGCCAAAGAGCACAGAGTGAAAGCCCTCACACTACAACTGTTATGGTGGACAGTGGCAACATAACTGCGATCACATTTTTGTTGTAAGGTCATAACAGTTGGATAAAACACTTGTAAATACCCTAGAAGACAAAAAGGACACCCCAACTCACAGGGGAATAGTGCTAGTGATATAACAGATACATTGGTGTAATGAAGGAATCGTGTGGCACATGGTGCGTTATTTAGAGGCAGCACTTGCCCTGCCCCCAAAACTCCCATTATGTGGATATACGCTGATCACGACTGGATCTAAACAACTCCTGAAGGACTCCAAGTGGCTCCAAACTTGTCTGGGTGAGTAAATGATCATAATAAATGCTACAAATATGTCCTGGTTGGAAAAAAAACAACAAAATACTTTCCCTTTAACAATGCACTTTTGCGGTTAGGTCTGGATGTTTTTTGTGTTTTTTTAAATAAGATGTAAGGATATTTGGTTTAAAAAAAACTGGATACATGTTAGAAGAAGGGAAGAGGCCCATGTTAACTTTGGAGGAGCTGCAGAGATCCACAAGTCTGTCTAAAAGACAATTGGTAGGTGGCAACTCTTCATAGATGAGTGACAAGAGGAATCGTAAAAAAAATAAAAAATAAAAAGTAAGTTTACCACAAGACACGTAATTCAGAGGCAGCAAACACAATCAGAGGAAACTGAAATCAAACAGTTTGGCGTAGATGCCGAGTGTGATGGAAAACTTACACTGGAGATCAGTCTGAACACATCATCTACATTGGGCCTAAAGGTGTTGGCTGCATAATACTGTGGGGAAGCCGGATGGAGTTCAATTTTAGAAGAAAACCTGTTAGAGGGTGCAAAAGAGTCAAAACTGTTTGGGGAGGTTCACTTCAACACTAAACATACAGCCAAATATACAGTGGAATGGTTCACATCAAAGCATATTCATCTGTTAAAATGGCCTAGTCAAAGTCCAGACCAAAATCCTGTTGAGAGTACGTGGCAAGAGTTGAAAAGTCCATTCAGTCTGACTCCTCTTGTGGTCCATCTCTAGGATATATTACCAAGACTGTCTCTAAAGTGGTAGAGAGGGAGGCTGAATAGGGCCACATGCAACATTTTCCCAACTCATCGGTAAAAATCTAAGAACCATGTATCATTTTGATTTGGTCTGTCACATAAATCCCCCCTTAAAAAACTAAACTGAAGGATATGGCTGGAACGTGACAAAACTTGGAAAAGATTGGGGTATGAATAATTTTCCAAGTCACTTTATATCATCTTAAAGTTAGCTTTTACAAACAAGAAGTTATTTTTTTCCTCTGCGTGCTTCCATCTGTTCACACATCGTTTTAAAACTCCCATTTCCCCTGGAAAAATTCCCTCGCCTGATCAATCCGGGAATATATCCCACAAAATTAGCAAACTATTCAGCATCTAACATGCACACATGAAAACAGGAGTCAAACCATGAGTTAGCACTCAAAGTCAGAGAGAGAGTTCGTCGCTTTTCCAGCGAGGTGGGGATTAATCGACCAAACTGGAGACAGATATCGCTCCAACATGCACAATCATCGCGGATGCTTCTCATTCTTGGACGTCTTCCATCGGGACTGCTGGATGCTGTGTGATGTGAAAAATCACCACAAACACATCTGTTCTGGAGCAACTGCTCTCTGACCTGAAAATGCTCTGATTCCAGTTTTGAAGAAGGAATCACGACACCCACTCACTTGCTCACACACACATATACAGAGAGAGAGAGAGAGAGAGCCTCTGCAGATTTAGGGCAAGCAGATATATCAATTTTGGAGGAAGATTGGCTTGGTGAGACGATTCCTCCCACATTCCACAGCTTGAGAGCGCTGTCACATTTCAACTCTTTTACTCACAGGTTAATAACTCTTGGGCATCTTAACGTGAGCCATAAATAATGTTTCTGGGGAGGTGGTTGCCACATCAGCCGGTAAATCGGGGTGGGGGGTGGGGGTGTGTGAATGGGGTGGGGGGGTGGTGGTGGTGGTGGTGGGGGGGGGTTATGAACAAGCACATTCCACTCTTTTGCTAATCCTTCTTTGGCACTGTACCTGAACTTGATCAGTGCAATGAAATCCCCATCACCCTTCCTCAAAATCCTTCTCTTTTTTTACAGTTTATTGAAAAATTAAAGAGGCTGCTGGCAACATGTTGCTATAAACAAGGCCATGTGCAGCGATGCTCCTCTGCACCGGCTGATCCGCCCCTGAGAAGGTACAGGAGGACTGTGAGACAAAAAGGCAGGGAAACCTGATTGCCTGTCATTCAGAAGCACTGTCTATGAAACCATCCTGTGTGTGAAAGGACTTTTTGTAGATGTTCAAGACGAGTGTCGTCATGTTAGGTTCTTCTATTGACAGTTATTGACTCTTAACGCTCCGTCTGATTAATAGCTTTTGTTCTTTATCTGCTCAATAAAAAAGAGACAAGAGGTGAACAGGGCAGCACTGACGACGGGATGACAGAAGTAAACCGTCTTCTGCATCCTAAACAAGGTTTCTACTACTAATCTGTCATGTCCGTGTTCTCTGCACAGTGTAAGCAACGTAAGAAATTAAAGTGGAAGTACTATTCCTTTCAACCTTGACCTTATTTATTACTCGCAATACACATTTACTCATCCAGATAAGTTAGGAGCCACTTGGAGTCCTTCGGGAGAAGCTTAGATCCAGTCACGATCAGCGTATATCCATATAATGGAGGTTAAGGAGGAAACCAAAGTGCAGTGGTTAGACAGAACCTGCTACTGCAAACATCAACATGTTTCGGGTTTGTGTGTTTCCAAATTACACAAACAAAAAGACCAAGTGGACTAAGTTCAGCTTCCGCCTGCTCCTGCTCAGTCTTGCTCATACAACTGAGATGGCGGACGGCAGCAAAGTCACTGAAATTGCCGTCTGTTTTAAGTTGGAATTGGACGGATTAAAAACCTGTGAAACATCCTGGAAGACAACAACAAAGCAACTCCGAATGCTGTGAACTCACAAGGGTTTAACATTGGATATTAACTAGAAATACGGTCCAGGTTGCAAAAATGGTTCTTCCTCTTTCATTTGATCTAATATAGAATATCATTTCAGCTATTGAATTGATATAATTTTGGGGGGTCTGAACTGCATCTGATAATCTCTAGTTCAAAATCTGAAATAACTGGACTAGTCAAATGTCACTAAAGATTGAACAGAGATTCCTTAAAATGGCAATTGTAACAACATAAAAAACGTATTTTTGCTTTATCTCGATTTCTCTATATCCATATGTATATCAAGACATATCTGAGACTGCTGTAAATTAGCTACGTCTATAAAATGTATTTTATTTTGGCAGTGTGTGGAAGGTAGGGATGTACCGATACAGATACGGGTATTTGGGCCGATATTGCTCTTATGTACTGTATGGGTATCTGTTAATGTGGAAACGCTGCAATAATTTCACAGAAAAGGTTTATTTTTCACCTGAAATTTTTGTTTTGTGGTCATTGTCATTTAAAAAAATCCTATTCACCATCATTTGTTGTAACAATCAGCAGCAAAATGTTTTCTATTTCATTGCATTTTTTGTGTTTGGGAAAAGTATTGGTATTGGTACTCGGTATCAGCAAGTACTTACATCCAAGTATCGGTAACGTATCGGTTTGAAAAAAATGCATCTCTAGTGGAAGGCATTCTCAGAAAGAGAATAAAATTGTTTCCTTCTGATGATATCCTCCAAAAAGAAATCTTATGGTGCATGAAGTTTGATCCAAGTCTTTTTTTAGAACAGCACTTATAATATAACATACTTGAGTGTCTTAGTAAATTTAAAAATAATTGACAACTTTACTTATTTCAATAGTGTAATCAGTGTATAGATTCATGACATGGTGATATGTGTAAAGCATTTATTTTTGCATTTATAGGATCAGGGAAGACTTTAAGGACGTCCAGCAGACGGCCAGTGGGGCCATCTCTGCATAAGCCACAAAAGATCATTGCTAGAGAAGCCAACTGTTTAGAGAGTGCTGTCTCCGATCCTAACAATGAAAAGTTGAGTGGAAGGAAGAAGCGCAGTTGAAAAAAAGGGGATAAAGTAATAGCAATTACTGCAGCCATCCAAGCATTGTGGAGAGATGGGGGAGATCCACAGGGCGGTGAATCCAGATGGAGCTTCCTCAGACAAACCATATAGGAGAGATCATCAGAAGTGTCCTACATGGGCTTACTAGAAAAAGGACAGCAGTGTTGCTACGTAGTAAGATTAATTAAAAGTTTTTTTAAATCTAATTCAGAAATAGAGCTCCCAGAATCTGGAGGAAAAGTGGAGATGACCAGAACACACAGCTGAAGTCCAGTATGAAGTTTCTGATTTAGGACACAATGTCATCTGCTGGTTCTGCTCCGCTGGGTTTTATCAACTCCAAAGTCAGCACAGCCATCTATCAGGAAATTTTAAAGCACTTGATGCTTTATTTTTTGTCTGAAAAGCTTTACGGAGAAGCTGATTTCATTGTCCAGCAGGACTTGGTTCCGACCTACCCTGCTAAAGGTACCAATACCTGCGTTAATGAGCATGGTATCACTAGGCTTGATGTAGTAACTCGAGCAAAATTAGCCCTGAACAAGTGTTGCGTGTAGAACGACAGGCTTTTTCAGTAGGCTGAAATGTATGTCTTCATGATCTGTGTTTAACTGAATTTATGCAATCGTTTTTGACAAACCATGTTTGGCGTTTGTTTTTCCAACAAGAGTGAGCCATAACCATCTCAATTTAAAATCAAAGAGTTATTTTTTGGCATAAACAAACGAATGTGAAACAGTGTGTGGCTGTTGCGGCTTCCTACCGTGAGAGCGGAGAACTTCTGAGCGCGTCCTGCACACACCAGGCAGAGTAGAGCCAGCACCGGCCAGACGCGCATCCTGACGCAGCGCAACAATAATAATGAAAGAAGAAAAAAACTCTCCAAATTACGCGCGGTCCAAAATTCCTTGCGCTCCACTGCGCGGACTTCACTTCTACAGCACCAGAGAACTGAACTTGGAGAAAAGCGGCAGGGTGGGAAATAGTAGCAAAACCCTCTGTGCGTCTTGCAGAAAGTAGGCTACCTGTGTTCGCTCCGTTTCCTTGTTTCCGTCTGCCAAACCACTTCTGTAGAAACTCTCCTTATTTCTGGCAGTGATAACCCCCCCGCAGCACTGACCTCTCTCTCTTTCTCTCTCTCTCTCTCTCTCTCTCTCTCTCTCTCTCTCTCTCTCTCTCTCTCTCTCTCTCTTCCACACCCCTTTCCCTCCAAACTTGATTCTGTGCGCAAGATTCCTTATCAGGATGCAGGCAGGTAGGGGGTAGGTGTAGGTTTGAAGGACCTCGTCATGTGCTGGTAGGCGAATTTTTTCTAAGTTTAGTCTAATATGATGATATTTATTTTCTCTCAGCAGATCGCAAGAGAAGAAGTCATATTTTAAACTAAACTATGACTAAAATATGACTTCTCATCTTGCGATCTGCTGAGAGAAAATTAATATCATCATATTAGACTAACCTAAGAAAGGAAAAACTTTCAGATTGTGACACACTCTCTGTATGGATTGGATCGTTTCTGGATAATCTCTTACATTAAATTAATCTCATTGGGAAGCTGCAAAGTTAAACAAGGTTCCAACTTATGTCAAAATGAGAAGTTATTCAATAATCTTCCATTTAGAGTTTAAAACTAAACCGAAGAAAATCCCATGTTGCCTGTTATGATGCAGCTGAATCTGACCCCTGCTCCAAACTGACCCGGGATTTAAGGTTCTGACACGTTCAGGTAGCTGGAGCTGTAATGATGAACTGGAGATGCATCCCGACAGACTGAACGGGACCTCAACCATCCGAGCATCCTGATACAACTCTACTGTGCTGGTGCGACGCCACCTATTGGTGATTTTTAACAGTAGCGCTCAGTTTATTCGCCAACATCGTTTCTTTTTCTGCAGGTGCAATGGGGGCAGCATGAGAGCGCTGTGCAGCGATCATGGGTCCATTTTTTTTCTACAACACATTCAACTTACCCTACAGTCATAATTCAATTAAATTATGCTTATTCATATGGCGCCAATTCACAACAGACGTCATCTCAAGGCACTTTACAAGAAAAGTAACTTCAATATTATCACACAAACGTTCCAATCAAATGAAAAATACATTCTATAGACAATCTTTTTCTTTTTATTGACACCAAACAATGACACAGAGTTGGTCTGAAACACCAAAGCTCAATGGCAAGTCACAGAAGAGGACCTTATTTTCACTTATTAGTGGCAAAATTTCACCAAGAACATGAGCCTGCTGTTGTAGTAGGCGGCAGAACAATAAACATTCTTTTTTAACCAGAGTCAGTTTTTTATTTTATTTTTTTGCCAGGTCAGAGGATGAGATGTCATGCTATTCCTCAACACAAATAAGAGAAACTGTACCCAAAACTCATTCATGAACTGGAAATGTAAAAGACACAAATTAACTTTTAAAAGTCTAAAATATATCTTTGAAATTCTGCATAATATGTACGTCCTCTTGGGCTTTGTTGATGATAGATCCATGCTTTATTTCCTTTTCAGCAGGCTGCTCACTTGTCGAGGCCCTGCTATAGTTCTCCTCGCTGGTTACATGCACAATACAAGCAGAATGCATTGTTGATACACTTTCCTAAAACTTCTCTGTTGAATCCCAAACAGACACAATTGATATTTTTGCAGAATTGTTCTTGTCTTATCGCCCCCTGGATCTGACACTGGCTTAATGCTTCATATTATGAATTATCTGACAAAATTTCTAGAATAACTTTGAGTGTAAATTAATATGCTGAAAGTTTTGCTGGAGTATCGTTACTCACTGTAGTAATTCAATTAATATAATAAATATTCAATAAATATAAAAAAATTATATGTGTATCAAAAATGTTTTAATGACACAAAATTCTTTACATTTTAACATCGTTAATTAAAATTTAAGTCCATCCATTTGTATAGTCTATCAATTCATGAAATGTTAACATATACTATATTTAATTATTCCAGTGTTTGTATAGACTATATTTTACATTTGTGTTCTATAGCCTATCATGAAATATTCCAAACTAACATGATGTCTCGTAAGAGGAACACACTCTGTGATTAGTTAAAGGCCACAGCAGCTCCATGGCAGATTTAGTCAGTTATTTTGAATGAAGCGGTGTTTGCCCCACCCACTGACGTGCATAGATTTTAATCAAAATGTTGGACTAGTGGCAACACAAAATTATGAAATTATACTGTATATTACCGTAATTAAGCATGAAGCTGTTGCTCACTGCTGCATCGCATGTGCACAAAGGAGAGGTAATGCAGGTCATTCCTCCCAGCAGCTGCCTTTAGAAACATCACTGTCGCGGCTTCCAAAAACAAACCTTTTAGCCGCTCAGAGTTTAAGGTCGGGTCCTCGGGTTCGCAGATTTGTGACGCGCTATGGCTTGTATGACAGAAACGCTGAGATCCAAAATGCGTTTTGGTGCATTTATTACACCACAAACAAAACAGCACAGAGCTATCACAGTGCAATATGAATGAATGAATGCTTAGAGCAGTGAAGCGCAGCGGTCAACAAAAAATACGGCTACTCCCAACCCTGACTCTCACATCTGTGATACAGGTGAGTGCACCTTTACACACTCCTTCCGTACGAGCACATGCCCACTCTCACGTGAACCACCTGCTGTGCAGCACGCACACTCAAGCAAACAGTGCACCTCCTCTCCTGCCTGTATGTCTCCTACACACCAGCCCCTAATTATTAGGTCTAACATAATAATTCACACTTCAAAACACAATAGAAGACATAGTAAATCATCGTATCAATTTCAAATACAAAATGTCTAATAAATTGCTAAAGTCCATGAAAACATGTGCATAGAATATTCCTTCTTCTGGTCATCTCCATGACCGGCCAGTGAAAATCAAGTCTCTGTAGAGGTCAGCAACACCCTTATGCTGCCTCATCTTCTTCTAGCAACAAACAGACCTTGGATATTGGTCTATCCAAGCAACTGGTTTTAGTCTTAATCCGAATCTGACGAACGAATCCCTTGCGGTCCGGAAAGGTTTGCAATACACGTCCCATAATCCAGGAATTACGAGGTGCGGTACTGTCCATAAGCAGGACCAGATCTCCTTCGACCAGATTTCTCTGAATCCCAGCCCATCTTTGTCGTTCCTGCAACAGAGGCAGGTACTCCTTTGTCCAGCGTTTCCAGAAAAGATCAGAAATATACTGAACCTGTCTCCATCTCCTCTGTGCATACAGGTCTGCTGCTTGGAACTCTCCTGGTGGTAATGAAGGCTGGGTTTTCAGCTGTAACAGATAGTTCGGTGTCAGTGCTTCCAGATCGTTTGGATCCGTAGAAGCCTTGGTGATGGGCCTGCTGTTAATAATGGCTTCAACTTCACAGAGAACTGTGTGGAGTCCCTCCTCATCCAGGCGTTGCACTCTGAGGGTGGAGTTCAGGACTTTCCTCAAAGATCTGATCAGTCTCTCCCACACACCTCCATGATGTGACCCAGCAGGAGGGTTGAATGTCCACTTTATACCCTTTTGGAGTAACACATCATGCACCTCTGCCTGGTTCCACTGCTCAATTGCTTTTTTTAGCTCACGTTCTGCTCCGACAAAATTAGTCCCGTTGTCAGAACGCAGCTCGCGGACCTGTCCTCTTCTGGATATAAAACGCCTCAGAGCATTTATGAAGGAGTCAGTATCCAGAGAAGGGGCCACCTCGATGTGAATAGCTCTCAAAGCAAGACAGGTAAATATGACCCCATATCTTTTTACTGTACTCCTCCTACTCCTCACTTCAAAGGGTCCAAAATAGTCAACTCCTACACAAGTGAATGGCGGTTCATCAGGCTTGAGTCGTTCTGTGGGCAAGTCTGCCATTTGCTGGTAAACTGGAGCAGCATTAAGTCTTCTGCAGATGGTGCACTTCGACAGGACTCTCCTAATGGCAGTGCTTACTCCTATCATCCAGTATTTCTCCCTGAGCTTGGACAACATGTGGTTGCGGCCGCTGTGTCCCACGTCTTGATGAATATTTCTCAGCAACAGGGTAGAAATATGAAGATCTTTTGACAGGATTGTAGGATGCTTAGACTCCAAAGGCAATGCAGATTTACTGAGCCGACCTCCCACACGCAAGACTCCATCTTCCAGCCTTGGACACAACTTGTATAGGTGACTGCTTTTCTTGAAATTTTGTCCCTTTTCCAAACACGCAAGTTCCTCTGAAAACTTTCTCCTCTGGCAAAACTGAATTATAGCCAGTTCAGCCTTTTCAATGTCCTCTACTGTAAAACATCCTAGGACAGCTGTGCTTTTAAATGTGCACATCTCCTTCTCTATCATTCTCTGCTGCTGCATGCTACCTTCACTCTGATTGGCTGTAAGCTTTTTCCTCTTCCTGCTACAGGACCACAACCATTCTTTGTATTTTAGCCACCACGCTACAGCTTTCTTTAATCGGATCCAGGAGGAATAATGATGGATCAGGTGGGTTGTAGGATCCTCTCCGGTTTGTACAGCATTTACCCCAGCACTTTTCTTCACTTCTGGATCGTCCTGAGAGAGATGGCTCACAGGCTCAAGGTTCACAGGCCATTCTGTTTCAGGTTGGCAAAGAAACAGAGGTCCCATTAACCAGAGTCTGTCATTCAGAAATGCCTCCACTTTGACCCCTCTGGATGCTGCGTCTGCAGGATTTGAAGCTGTATCCACGTACCTCCACTGAGCAGGGTGAGATGATTTCAGTATCTCTGAAATGCGATTGGCAACAAACACTTTAAATCTGGAGCTTTCGTTCTTGATGTATTTTAGCACTGAAGCACTATCTGTCCAGAACACAGATTCCTGAAGACACATGCGTAGCTCTTTCTTCCACAGAGAGTCCATACGACTGGCCATTGTTGCAGCAATCAGTTCCATTCTGGGAATGGTGACTGTCTTTAGTGGTGCAACACGAGCTTTTCCATAATGAAAGCGCTATGCCTTTGGAAGTGTTCATTCTGTAACAGCAGGTAAGTGACTGTGCCATATCCTTCCTCACAAGCATCGCAGAAATGGTGTAGTTGTGCAATCATAACATCTCCAAACTCCAGAGGTTTTAGACATCTGTGTAACTCAAAGTTGTCCAGTAGATGGAGCCCTTTCATCCACTTAAGCCACACTTTGGAGACAGATTCTGGTATGGGGTCATCCCAACCAACTCCTCTTCTGCATAAATCCCTCAAGATCTTCTTTGCTGTCAGAACAAGGGAACTGAGCATACCCAGAGGGTCATAAATAGAGCTGACAGTAGAAAGTATACCTCTGCGTGTGAGTGGTCTGTCCTTCCATACTGTTTTAAACTTGAAGGTATCTGACGTGATACACCACTCCACACCTAGCACTCTTTCCACAGGCACAAATTCCTGTTCCAGATCCAACTTCCTCACGCCTTTAGCTCGGTGGGACTCTGGGACGGCCTCGAGCACTTCAGGTCTATTACTGTGCCACTTAGTCAAACAGAATCCCCATTTTTCACACAAAGACATGAGCTCATGACAGAGGGTCAGTGCTTCCTCCTCTGTTGCAACTGACACCAAACAGTCATCCACATAGAAGCAGTGCTGAAGCTTGTCCACCGTCTCCTCTTTATACTCATGTCCAAAATCCAATGCACATTTCCTGAGGGCGAAATTGGCACAGCTAGGTGAAGATGTAGCTCCGAAAAGGTGCACCTTCATCCTGTACTCACATGGTGTTTGGTTCAAGTCTCCTTGCGGCCACCAGAGGAATCGCAGCAGGTCAGCATCTTCTGAAGGCACTCGCACCTGGTGAAACATAGCTTCTATGTCAGCCATAATGACCACAGGTTCCCTCCTGAACCTGGTCACAACTCCAATTAGTGAGCTGGTTAGATCGGGGCCTTGCAACAGCTCTTCATTCAGAGATTGTCCTTTGTAACTGGCACCACAATCAAACACAACTTTGAGTTTTCCTTTTGTTGGGTGATGGACACCATGGTGTGGTAAGTACCACACCCTGCCATCATTTCTTTCCAGCTCTGTGCCAGGGACTCTTTCTGCATAGCCTTTACCCAGGAGGTCATTTATAAAGGTGTTATAATCCATGTGAAACATTGGATCCCTCTGGAATCTCCTTTTCAAATGGTATAGGCGTTGTTCCACCACTCTCCTGTTATCGGTCATGCAGAGGTTTGGGTGTTTCAAAGGCAGAGCGATCTGGTAGTGACCATCAACATGTTTGGCTGACTCTGTGACCATGTTCAGAAACGTCAAGTCTTCCCTGGACATACCAACTTGTTCCTCCACGGCAGATTCTGGAAAGTCCATCTTAAATTGCTGTTGCCACAGTTCATCCAACTTTACAATGGATACACGGTTCACAGTTACCGGCTGATCACAGTAATTGGCCTCCCCACCATTTCCTGTCAGTGGTCCATTTACCGTCCAGCCCAGCACCGTCCTTACAGCGTAGGGTCCATTATGCTCACTGCGGATGACTTCCAGCGGTTCCATGGCTCGTGGGACATTTGTTCCGATCAGCAACTCAATTCCAGCTTCAATCTGTGGTAAGTAAATGTGGTTTAAATATGGCCATCTTGTCAGATCCTTATTTGTGGGTATGTTTGTTTTGTGGACTGGCATTGAAAACTGAGTGTATGCTTTTGGCAACTCAATGAAGTCGTCATCTTCGAGTGCGGCCACCTCCAGCTCTGGCACTATGCAGCTATTGACCACCTTCTCCTGTCCCATGGTCCTCAGAAGAATGTTGGCTCTATTCCCGGACAAATTGAGCTTCTGCTTCAGACTTTCTGTACAAAACACTGCAGGGCTTCCCTGGTCCAAAAAGGCATAAGTGAGGACGATCTTATTGCCTTTCTTCGCCTTTACTTGGACCGGCACAATAGGAAGCTTGCAATCCATCTCACCACCCCAGTAAGCCCACTGGAAACCAAGGTTCCGTCCACTGTCATCTGGATGCTTCTATCAGCTGTTTCTGCCATTGGCACACTGTCCTTATGGAGCACAGTTGGGTGTTTTTGACCACACTTGAAGCATGAAACTTTCCTTTGGCAATTTTTGCTGATGTGTCCTATACACAGACAGCGAAAACAAGCACCATTTTCCTTCAGGAACTCAATTTTCTCCCTGTGTGCCATTTTTTCCAACCGTACACACACATCCAATGTGTGTCCTCCTGTGCAGCAGGGACAGATCTTCTTGGCTGGTAGCTTTAAATCCTTGGTTTCGTTCATAAATTGGGCTGTTCTCTCCACATGATTCACATGGTACCAAAGCTGGTTCCTCTGAAGCTGGAGCGAGGATGAGGTTTGTGTTTAATTTGATTTGTTGATGTAGCGGTGTCCCGGATGATTCCAAACACAGGGTCTGTCAGGATTTTCACTTGTTTCTCAACAAAGTTGACAATGTCCATAAACTTTGCTCTTCTGTTGTACCTTTCCTGCAGGTCGCATGCGTGACATCTCCAGCGGTCTTTAAGTTTGTAGGGCAGTTTTTTGATGATCTCCAACATGTTTGTGGGTGTATCCAGATCATTCAAATACTGCACATCTTCCATCGCATTGCAGCATCCACGCAGAAAGAGGCTGTACTCCTGGAGGGCCCTCACATCCTCCATTTTAATTGTGGACCATGACAGAGCTCTCTCCATGTATGCTGCTGCCACCTTCTGCTCATTGCCATAGTGCTCTCTCAATAGAACCTTCGCCTTCACATATCCTCTATCTGATTGAATATGCTGACAGCTCCTCACTAGCTCTTTGGCATGTCCTTTGGTGTACTGTTCGAGGAAATAAAGTCTGTCACAGTTGTCGTTTGTGTTTCGCTCGACTCCATTTTCAAAAGCTTTCATAAATGAATGGTATTTGAGTGGGTTACCATCAAAAATGGGAATTTCCTTTTTTGGGAGTGCAGCAAGGCTTTGTTGTTGCATCAGGAGTGTTGTGATTTCATTTTGTTTTCTCATTATATCCAATACACTGTCATTTTGTAATGTGTTAGTGTATGTGACATTGGTTACAGGATCTTCAGGAGCCGTTAAATATCGTTGGAGCATATAAGAATGACCTAGGGGCTGTCTTTTGTCAGGTACGTGATTGACTTTAGGTTTCACAGCTGGGTGTATGGTTTCATATGCATTGGGTTTGACTTCAAATGGAAGTGAAGGCAGAAATTCAGTAGCATTGACATTAAGTTGTTTTGAGTGTGTCTTTTCAAAGTACGAATTCATCCCATCTGAAATCTTTGACTTTGATTTACTGCCGACACTGCTTTGTACTCTTATAACACTTAGTCTTGCCATTTCCTCAGCAATTTCATTCTCCAATAAAAGCTTTTCTCGTCGTTTGCGTAACTTTAACTCCTCTTCATCCAGTGCATGTTTTTCCTTTAATGCATTTTGTTTTGCTGCCAGAATTGCAAGATTTCTTTCCGTTTCCAAACGAGCAGATGAGCATGATCTTTTGGTTGTATTTGAGATGCTGTCACAGGGCCGAAGTTCATCCTGATGGTCTTGTTTATCAAGAACAGGTAATGGAGGGTCAGCAGCAGGCAAATTCTTGTCTTTTTCAACAGGAGTTTGTTCTACATCATTCATTTCCTTTGGTAGTTGCTCAGAAATATTTTTCTTTGTTTGTTCATTCATTTCATTTGAGTTTTCATGTAGAATTTTCTTTATCCATTTTTCTACTTGTTCCTTGAATGCATCACTGTTATCCATAATACTAGAAAACCAGTCCTGTTGTTTTTTATCTTCATCATCAGGAAGTAATGGTAGTAACTCATTGTGCAGGTCAGAGGCCTTGTTACACAGGGCATTCAAATTGTTCAGTTGTGAGCAGATTTCAGTTGCTTTTTCCTTTGATTTCATGTGCGCTTTAATTTGCGGTATAAGCACTTTGATTTTATTAACGGCACTCTTGCGCTCATGCTGGAGCCGTTCGATCCGATTTTCCAAAGCTTTGACAGTCAGTTTAATTTCTCTTTTTCCCTTTTCCATGTTTGAACTTTCAACAGCGTTTATTTGACTCATTTCCATTAGATTTTATTTTGTGTGGAGCGACACAATCACAGTTCATCAAGAGCGCATTCCTTATTCATCCATAGACATTGCGTTTCAAAGTCATCCAACATGTTACATCAAAATTCATCCATAGACATTGCTTTCAATTGACAGAGCAGATTCAATCCAATAATCTCAACAAGCAATGGGCCTTCGACATCACCAGCCGCTACTATTCAGGCCATAAAGTCGCGTCATCACAATCAAATCAAGCACGGAGAACTTGCGCCACAATCAATGCGCCAATGCAACCAGCATAACATCCATTCAATACATTGTCCTCATTTGGCGTTAAATGCATTGTTATCGCAGTGGGGTCCTTTATCCACAAAGATAAACAGGTTGTGGCCTACCTGTTCCCAGGTGAATGGATGGTGTGGTGGGGCCTTTGTGGCACTTATCTGTGGCTCCTTAATTCTCGGGCTTATCCTTACTTGATGACTTGCTTCATCGGCGCTTGTGTGCGGCTTGATGATTTTCATTAAACGCCACTTTTTTTTGTTGACAAAGTGTCGCGGCTTCCAAAAACAAACCTTTTAGCCGCTCAGAGGTCGGGTCCTCGGGTTCGCAGATTTGTGACGCGCTATGGCTTGTATGACAGAAACGCTGAGATCCAAAATGCGTTTTGGTGCATTTATTAAACCACAAACAAAACAGCACAGAGCTATCACAGTCCAATATGAATGAATGAATGCTTAGAGCAGTGAAGCGCAGCGGTCAACAAAAATACGGCTACTCCCAACCCTGACTCTCACATCTGTGATACAGGTGAGTGCACCTTTACACACTTCTTCCGTACGAGCACACGCCCACTCTCACGTGAACCACCTGCTGTGCAGCACGCACACTCAAGCAAACAGTACACCTCCTCTCCTGCCTGTATGTCTCCTACAATCACTGTTCCCGACAAACGTATTCTTGCTGCTGTTTGCACATCCCAGCTCATTTTTGCAGTCTTTTGAGATTTCTTGTAGCCTCTTGTTGCTTTATCTGTACAGGCTATACAGGTTTAGTAACTACATTTTTAGGTAATACTACTCAGTTTCACATTTCTTTTGATCTCAGTGTACATTTTTAATTACTGTACATAATTTTTTTAATATATTTTTTCAAACTTTCCCATGTTGTCAATTTCCCCTTTCTGTTTAGTCTATCCTCCCTAATTTTCAGGGGTTCAGAGCTTACCTTGTAATCAGAGAGTTACCGGTTTGAGCCCAGGATTCATTGCTTCCACTGGTGTGTCTTGAAAAAGTGGTATATAAAAGCAATCCATTATTATATATATATATATATATATTATATATATATATATATATAATATATATATATAATATATTTATATATATATGTAATATGTATCCAAGACTATAAAAAAATTCTATAGATCAAATCAAACTTTGACACATGCACGTGTTAATATAAGAATGCATCTGTATAGCAAATAATTATTAATGTTATATATATATATATATATATATATATATATATATATATATATATATATATATACACCCTATCTACACACACAATCTTGTTTAAAGATTGGAGCGCGTTTCCTCCTTTTGTGAAAATCAAAATATGATCACACTACACACACTTCTATCTAATCACTTATTTTTGTAAGAATAAATGTATGTATTTAACAATATTTAACAAATTATTAACATCACAAAGTTATTATATTTTCATTATTAACTTATTTAATAAAATAATTAAGTGATCTGAACAAGATGAGATATGTAAGTTAGATTTTTAAACTTCTTTCTATTTCAAAAGGTTCACCCCATAGAGAAAATATACGTCTGGCTTCGCCTAGCTTTTTTAATTACTGTCCCGAGAAACTCCATTTCCCACAGTGCTCCACAGCGTGTCTCCTCTAGACGTCACATCCTGCTCTTTCCTTCCTTCTAGCTGCGTGGTTTAGCGGTGCTAGATTGTTTGGTCACGCTGCTGGCCGGTTGTTGTATTAATCTGCGGGTTTAGGTTGGTTTCCAATATAATGTCGTACCACGAAGAGGAGGAAGTAAGTGTTAAGGTTCGTCTTAAAATTCTTCCAGAAATAAATGTATCATAATTGTGAGATATGAACTAGCTGCTCAGCACCTAGCTGCAGCGCTAGCTCTTTCCACCGGTCGGGTTTACAGCTAGCTAGCATTAGAAGCCTTATTATTGACTCAATTATTATTGAATGGAAGATTAGACATATATGTTGACTGTTTCTAAAGCCAGATAACTGGCTGTAAGGGGTTTAAATCATTTGTATTGTAGCCAACTCTACTGATTGCTGTAGTACTACTACTATTAGTAGTTGACAGATTTTTGCAGCATCAGATAAATGGTCAAATGCATTTCTCTCCACAGTATGATCCTTATGACTACGATCTGCACACAGGTAAATATATTTGTTTGTTTTACACATCAGGATATTAGGATAAGATATTGAGCTGAATTAGAGTATTGTTATAAATGTTAATTTTACCCTGGTCTTTCAGTGCAAAATGGAAGCTCACTGTTTAGGTTCATTACAATCTGATATATTTAAACCTTTTTTCCCTGTTTATGGCTTGCTGTTAATACAAACATGAAAGAAAATGATGCTATTACACATGACTAGGGCACGTTATGTTAATAGAGAAATGTTCAGAGTGAAGACGCTCTTTGAGTGGAAGGACAAACCGAACAAAAGTAAATGCAGCCTTGAGAGTATTTCAAACTACAGCATATTAAATTTTTTGATTGAGATTCAAAAGTACTTCAGCGGAAAGCTGTTTAAGACGCACCACCCTACTAAAAGTGTTAGTACCGACATTAATAATAATATTTTCAATATTTAGTTCTCTAGGGACACACAAATATACAATTTATTATATACGTATCAACACAATGACATTTCTTTATTAAGAATAGTACATTTTCATTGGTCTAATGTAATACTGTGATGTCATGTTGTATTTTCATTAACTGTTAGCCATAATCATCCAAATAAAGATAAAAAAACCCACTTAACTCAACTTACTTTGTTAAATTATTGAAAACAATAAGCCTTTAGGTGATGATCTGGTTTAAGGAGGCGTGTCTGCAGTTTTACACCCCTGAAGTACCCCTCTAAGTGAAGTTCCTCTGCTCGCAGGCGATCCTAAAGCAGATCTTGCTTTTGAGAGACAGTATGAGCAGCAGACGTACCACGTCATTCCAGAGGTGATCAAGAACTTCCTGCAGTACTTCCACAAAACAATCTCTGACCTGATCGACCAGAAGGTTTACGAGCTGCAGTCCAACCGGGTGTCCAGCGAGAGCATTGAACAGAAGATCTATGAGATCCAGGACGTCTATGAGAACAGGTCAGTTCTTCGACGGAGCCGGATGAGATGAGACGTGTGTGTGTTTTTATCCGATTTCATCTGATTTTCCTCCTAATCAGCTGGAACAAGCTGACCGAACGGTTCTTCAAGAATTCCCCCTGGCCTGAGGCTGAAGGCATCGCATCGCTTGTTGGCAACGGTGAGAGCGCAAATCTAATCAATTTACTTTTAAAAACACGTTTAAATACACCGAATTTAGCAACACGCTTTGTCCTCCTAGTTTAGAGCCAAATCAGTTCAGTTAAATTGTTGCTGCTTACATCTGTAAAAGACGATGATGATGTTTGTGGTGTTTGCCGTTTGTGCAGATGCTGTGTTCCTCATCCTGTACAAGGAGCTCTACTACAGACACATCTATGCTAAAGTTAGCGTGAGTATCAGCATGATGAAGACCTGAGCTGCAGAGTGAACAGGAACTGATTGCTTAGTTTGATCATGTCTGTGTCTGATTAGGGTGGACCCACGTTGGAGCAGAGGTTCGAGTCCTACTACAACTATTGCAACCTCTTCAACTACATCCTCAGTGAGTGCAACGCTTCTGCTCTAGTGCTGTGGCGATTCAGTAATTAATTGAGATCAACATAAAACTCCCATTTCCCCCAGACATGTCCGCCTTTCACCTGCTGTTGCTGCAGTTTGTCCTCCATGAGCTGCTCTGCAGGGAGTCAGCTGAAGTTTAGCCTTACCCCTCCTTTCTACTGGACGTGTCAGCAGCACGTCATATGCAGCTGATAGTCCGCTGTAGTCAATCCATTTCGATTCAATTCGATATTGATTTATTACCTTCGATATCGATTCAATAATAAATAAATACACAAGTAATTAAGTACGTGAGTATATTTTTAAATAATTTGTGTAGAAGTACCAATGTTTAAAAACCAATTGACCCAAGCATGTTTCCTGTAATGGTTTATTTAGCAGAATAAACTGTACAATATTATACATGTGTTGTACATGGCTGAACTCTGTCACTAGAGTGTTTCCAACAGCGCCGCCACTGGTCGATGGACTAAATCGATTCATAAGATTTGCTGAATCGATATTGAATTGAGAAACAAATAATTGCAATCCATTGATGAATCGATATTTTTACCCAGCCCTAAATCTTACGCCAAATGAACCAAAAAAAGTAACTTTCATGACACAAATCTGACGCATGCTGGAGCCATTTCTCCATTGACTTTACATGTAGATGTGACTCTTAGGCTTCTTCAAATGCATTCAGTGTGAACGCACCGTTAGGGCTGGGCAAAAAGGATATCCAGATTGAAAAACACTCTAAACTTTAAATTCCAAGAAATGAAGTGGGAAAGAAAATCCTGCTTTTCCAAAAATTAGATTTGCTTGAACAAAAGTGGATTTATCGCCCAGCCCTTGCTTGACTTGATCTTAAGGAGTTGGGAATTGATTATCATGATCCCATCTGTTCCGATTCAATTCAGTCTTTTCCCATTTGATGTTTATAATGGTGTCATCTGGGAAAAAATTATTTTAAATAAAGGGATGCGAGAGATTCCTTTAGATTTATGGAGGTTTTAATACAGACTTGTTTGATCAAACAAGGGGGAACAGTATTACATGGAATCGTGCGAAAACTGACCTGCTTCTCAACAACTAACAGCCTTTTTTTAGATTCAGTTAACCTTACTACTATTAATATCATATCAGTAAACATTTCTTCAGGATGAGCGCATCAGACTCCGAGGCGTCTTCGGGTGATACAGAAGCACAATATTGTAGAATGTCAGGACGTCCAGTGTACAGAGGGCGTCTTCATGGCAACGCAGGATGTAGGAATTTGATAACTGTTCATTTGACCTGACCTAAGTAATACAGTGTCATTCAATCAGACTAATCACTATGTTATGAAGAATTAGTACACAGTACTGTCGGTATGTAAGAACACACAGAACAGATCATTCTTAATATAAAGTTTCCCATAACAACTGGGTTTGTGCTATTACAATTTTTTTAACTATTTTTTTTTTTACAATTTTTGCTGTAAAAGGGAAAACTATATCCAACAATTAAATCGATTTTGGATATGCGAACCAATTCAGAATAAAAAAATCTTAAAACTCATAAATGCCCGCCTCTGAGGCAGTGGAGCTCACGTCGCTATTGCTTTGCATCTTTCTGGTTCATGAGACAACTCCTCATTTAGATGCATTTCTAAAACTGAAAATGTTGGCAGTGTTGGACTCTAGTAGGGGGTGAGTTAGTCTTAGTAAACAGAATATGATTGTAGTGTTTAAAGATTGGAGTGTGTTTCCAACTTTGTGGAAATCAAAATATGGTCACCCTATGTTATACTTCTATTGTTAAAACACATTTCCTGTTGCTTTCATGGGAAAATATGAGCTTGATATGATATGAAACCTGTTTTGGAAATGTGATTGTTTTAAAGACGGAATATAAAAATGTTTGAATGTTTCAATCATTGGAAACAGAAAAGATAATTTTACAGTCGAATTATCAGGTACTCAAGATGGCACACTACTATTCTATTATTTTCCATCTATGGCTGTTTTTGGATCAGTTATGAGAACTTTTGCCTGTGAACAGATGCAGACGGCCCCGCCCCTCTGGAGCTGCCAAACCAGTGGCTGTGGGACATCATTGATGAGTTCATCTACCAGGTGCTCCACACAATATGAAAATCAACGATGCATTAAATTAATAAGATGATTAGATACAGACCTGGATTGTTCAGTATTTGTTCGATTGATGAACTTAAAAAGTTAAACCTGGACCTTTCCCTCCACAGTTCCAGTCCTTCAGCCAGTACCGCTGTAAAACGGCCAAAAAATCAGAGGAGGAAATCGAGTTCCTGAGGAATAACCCGAAGATCTGGAACGTCCACAGCGTCCTCAACGTCCTCCACTCTCTGGTGGATAAGAGCAACATCAACCGACAGCTTGAGGTCTACACCAGCGGAGGTAAACTCTGTTAAATGAAGAAGGGTTTAAATCTAAAATATTGTTGGAAACGAGTTTAAATAAAGTGAAGGTATTGCAGATTATTTAAGGCTGCCGACATTTCCCCGATTGGTTGGCTGTAGGGGACCCAGAGAGCGTGGCCGGGGAATATGGACGCCACTCCCTGTACAAGATGCTGGGCTACTTCAGCTTGGTCGGACTCCTGAGGCTGCACTCTCTACTCGGCGATTATTACCAGGCCATCAAAGTCCTGGAGAACATTGAGCTCAACAAGAAGGTAAGAAACAGCGTTGCTGATGCATACTCTGCTAAAAGCTCTGATATTTACTGGATTCACCCCCTCTCTTCCTGGCAGAGTATGTATTCCCGCGTGCCTGAGTGTCAGATCACCACCTATTACTACGTAGGCTTTGCCTACCTGATGATGCGCCGCTACCAGGACGCCATTCGAGTGTTCGCAAACATCCTGCTCTACATCCAGAGGACGAGGAACATGTTCCAGAGGTCAACGTACAAATACGAGATGGTCAGTGGGATCACTTGTCTAACTTTGGTTTAATTGTAATCATGTAAAATGATCTTATTGAAAGTTTTCATTCTACACTAAAATGTTTTTTCTTTTTAGATCAATAAGCAAAACGAGCAGATGCACGGCCTCCTGGCAATCGCTCTCACCATGTACCCGATGCGCATCGATGAAAGCATCCACACCCAGCTGAGGGAGAAGTATGGAGACAAGATGCTGCGCATGCAGAAAGGGTGAGAGGCGTACAGACGAGTTTAGATTCAGAGGTGCACTGAGACATAAACCAATGACCAGATCATCGACCCTGACTGCTGAGGAACCAGTCAGAAACAGAAACTTATTTTTCTGAAAACTCAACACATCCTATCTTAACACTACTGGGTTGTGTAAAAGTGTTTGATGTTGTGGTTTTCTTCTTATCAGATTATATGTTGCCCTGTCAGTGAGATGGAAGTTACCGGGCACAGAACCTTGGCCTGCTCTGAGCAACCAGATTATTAGTAGCAAATGTCTCCCTCTAGTGTTGCTTTTTTTGACGTTTAAGTGTAGTGAAAACCCTATGAACTATGAAAACTATGAACCTGTACGCATTTTATATAAACAGAAAGCGAAGAGTCTTCTCATTACAGTTATGTTTGCCAATCAAGGATGCAATCATGTCCACGAGAAGGAGATAAAACTTACTAGGCTTAATAGGGCTGGACGATATAGAAAAAGAGCACATCGATAAAGAAATAGTCATACTGATCGATATAATTATCGATAAATATCACACAATGTAAAATATATTTCAAGTGCCTCCCTGGTCATTTTGTTGTTCTTCAATTAACTAATTTTAACAAAGAATTAAATTAATTTTTCAAACAAAAAAATCAAGGGGCTTGAGTAACATCAGTAAATACAAAGAAAAGTAATGTTATTAACCATTAAATTAAATTTTAAAATTCTGTTAGTAATTTAAATTTAAGGCTTATCTTGATGCTTTTTAGTCTTTTAAACATTTAATGACACTTTATAATGTTAATGGCAGAAACCTTTGGCTTATTTTTTCAATAACTCTTATTGTAAATCAGTTCAGCTCAAAGTTATTGCAGTGGTTCCCTTGGGGTATATCAAAAAACATATTTTTTTTCTGTCGCACCACCCGTTACCGTTAGATATATATTGCTATCGACTTAACGTCCAGCCCTATAGCTTACCCCTTTATAGTCCAATAAATGTGAAAAAATCAATCAATCTCGAACAAAAACTTTTCTTTTACATCCATAAGGGTTTGTTTAAAGTTCTCCAATAGAGTGATTAGTCCTGGACAGTAATAAAAAAAGTAAAACAATCAGATAAAATGCACCTCTGAAATGTCTGCTCTATATTTTTTTGTCATTTACAGCTAAATTTCTGCTTCCAGTAACGTTGCTTCCGCATACAAACGTCACTGCACATATCCAGAAAAAAAAACAAATTCATATGGTATTTTTCTTTTTATATAGCTGAAAATTGAAAGGTACTTTCCTGACCTTTACTTTTTTACTTTACCTGGACCTCTTATTTTCCCTTATTTTTGTTTTTGTCAAAAATACTAAAGACTCACAGTCTTTACATTTTCCACTCCTCTAAGTGTCAGTATGTTGTAATACAAATCCTTTTCGAGGGTCTCCTAAAATCGCAAGTGGCGGCACCGTCCGCAGCAAAGACAGCCTTCAATTGGCTGATGCAGGTTTGGGAGCTTAAAATAAACCTTAACCGGGATCCACCTCTCCCTGGAGCCACGTTGTGCGCCAAATTGTCATGGAAATCTTCAAACGAAGGATGAGATTGGGGATAACATGAAGGCTGAACAGGGTACTTTAGAGTAACTTTTTTTAAATCTCTTTATTTTTTTTCCCATTCTGTCTGAACTCTGAAATGTTGGCAGCCTGTTAAATATCTGAGGTCAGTTAAGAGCCTTCTCTAGGGCTCAGTGACACTAGTTGCCAGTCATTTTGTTTCAGATACTGTTAAAATTTACAAACGGGACCATTTAAAGTTGCACACAAACCAGTGCCTCTCTACCTAAAGGTTGCCTCAGTTTTGTCCTCCTCTGGTGGAGATCCTTAGCCACCCGTCATTTCCTCATGGTCTGTTTTCCATCCCAGAGATCTGCAGGTGTTTGAAGAGCTGTTCAGCTTCGCCTGCCCCAAGTTCCTGTCGCCCGTAGTGCCGAACTACGACAACGTGCACCCCAACTACCACAAGGAGCCCTTCCAGCAGCAGCTGAAGGTCTTTGCAGAGGAGGTGCAGCAGCAGGCTCAACTCTCCACCATTCGAAGGTGGGGTACAGCCGATTTGCAGTATTTATAGTTCCTCCTTATGTTATTCGCAGCATGTTACACAGTTACTTCTCCTGCTGTTTAACCCTCCTGATTACCAACAGTTTCTTGAAGCTGTACACCACCATGCCAGTAGCCAAGCTGGCGGGATTCCTGGACATGTCGGAGCAGGAGTTCCGCATCCAGCTGCTCGTCTTCAAGCACAAGATGAAGAACCTGGTTTGGACCAGTGGCATCTCGGCGCTGGACGGAGAATTCCAGTCCGCTTCCGAGGTCGATTTTTATATCGACAAGGTAAAAATAATGTGAAAAAAAATCACACCCCACCCCCACCCCACAAATTTATTCTGTCATTTGCTTACCCTTTATTTTTTCAGGTTATTAATTGACAAAGATAATCTGAGTTTATACAAAAGGCTGTTTAAATGACTATTTTATTAATTGGGGGGGAAAAGCAATCCAAACTAACTGACAATGAGAAAGCATTCGCCCCCTAAATCTAACAACTAGTCCTGCCATTCTTATGGTCGGCATCAAAAGATGAAGTGACTACTTTGACGCCTATACATTTTTAAGCTGAAGCTTCAAAGCGCTTGGGCGGGCTTTTCTCTGCCGGATGTTTTAAACAGTGATGGATCATGGCTGGCTAGACTACATTGACGTCGAGCAACGTTGCTACAGTGAGACGTGAGCCAAAAGTTCTGCTGCGTTTCTGGTTTTCTCAGCTTGAATTGCAGAAAGAAGGTTCAAAAATTGACGTGGCCAACGCACACAAAGCGCTGCAGAGACTCTGGTGGCCTCAACTATAGCCGTTACACGTAATCCTTACGCTCTTGATGTCGACGTTTTGGGCGGTGTTCACTAGAGATGCATCGATACCACTTTATTCAAACTGATACCGATACTTATATCTGAGTACTTGCAGATACTGAGTTACCAATACTGATACTTCTACCACACAAAAAAATTCTATAAATTTTAAGTAAGGTTTTATTTTCTTCTCTGATTATTACAACAAATGATGGTGAATTAGATTTAAAAAAAAATATAAATAATGATCGCAAAACTACGGACCCCGGCAGGGGAGTGGTTCAGAAATCATTTTTGAGACGCAAGAATCCGTTCCCTCGGTTTACTAAACACGTGCGCACAGATTCACGAGTCATGTGTGACAGTATCGGGGATCCTTCCCAATTGATAATGGGCCATGACTCTTTATTGTTTGTGTTGCTCTTTTGGTGGAGTGGTTATCACCCACGCTTTACTACGCGGGGGATCGAATCCCTTCCTCGGAGCCTGGTATAATCAAAAAGACTTTATTGATCCCAGAGGGAAAATATGTATATTGTTTTGGGTCCGTGCAAGAAAGAATGCTATAGGTGTCATATTTATAAATAACAGTTTTGTAGCCACCTATGCAGCCCGGCAGTGTCCATGCACATGTGTTGCATGGCTGAGAAAAAAATCATAAAGTGTATGCCCACCTTTCCCACTGGAATGCAGCACAGTCTTGCGCTATCTGCATAGATGCATGGAGCAGGCGGTGTAGCATTAAACACCTTGCATTAAAGAGATATGCGTTGGTTAACGCAACTCAACACGGTTACTTGTTGATACAGTGCCAACGTTGAATGCAAGTCTTTATTGGACGTAGCATGAATCGCAGCAAATAATGCTACAGAACGGTCACACAGTTTGATAAACTCCGTACGCACGGTTTAGTAAACCGAGAGAACGGATTCTTGCGTCTAAAAAAATTGTTTCTGCACCTGACCCCTGCCGGGCTACGTACAAAACAAAAATTTCAAGTGAAAAATAAACACCTGTGAAATGATTGCAGGTATTCAACATTTTAAGTATCGGTTAATGGAAGGGCTGTGCGATATGACGGAATACATCGTCAGAACGATAGAAAACGAATTAATCTCTATTGTTTAAGCCACAATAGGGTTTTACGGCAGTAAATTACGTCAAGATGCGCCTTATGGCATTCATGAAAAAAAACAGGTAGGAAGACGGTAAGCAACACGTTTCAGACCAGGGATCTAAACAAGATTATCAGACGACCCAAAGTTGGTCTCCCTGCGTGTCTCGCACAGAACGATACCGGCTCTAAAAGCCGTTTCGTTTGCTAGCAACACAGCAGTGGTGTAAAACAGCGTCTGTATCTGGAGTTTACGACTCGACGCTGCTTTTGCTCATTGACTGTCTATTCGGCGTCGTGGTTCTTGGGCAGCTGATAAAGTAAATGTGTAGTGTTGGAGTCTCGAGGGGGGAACGTATATCGACAGAACACCCCTCTTTTACATAGGAGACACGCAGATAACAAAATGAATAAAAACAAGAGGGTGCATGAGGAGAGAGAGAAAACGCTACGCCCAAAATGTACTGTAAGGTTAAGAAAATGAGTGACAGCAGGTATCGCAGCAAAATGTCGATGCTTTTCAAATAATGTTGGATTCAAAAGCAGAGTGTAGATCTGAGCCGCTCTCCTAAAAGATATCCGTAGTTCCCGCAGATGTTGTAAATTGCTTTTTGCATTTCTTCAGGTTATCTTTATAGTTCTGAAACATTTAAGTTGGACAAGAAAAGTAAAAACAGCATTCAGCTGTGAGGGCGAAATGAGTTTTTCTTGCTCCAAAACACCCATGAAGCAGAAAAATGGAGAGAAATCCCAGCAGTTATGTGGTTGATAATCGATTTAAGCAAAATTATCTTTATTTTTTGTTATACACATTAAATTTAATCTGTAGGAGAGAAAAGATTTGTTTATATTGTAAAGTTTGCTTAATTCTCCCACAGGACATGATCCACATCGCCGATACTAAAGTAGCTCGTCGTTATGGAGACTTTTTCATCAGGCAGATCCACAAGTTTGAGGAAGTGAGTAGAAAGTTACAAGGCATAAAATAACTTTAATCTATAAAACTGGACAAAATCCAAGTAGATGCTTTTCCCATAAACACATTCCTTGTTTTTATTTTTTCTTAAATCCTTTGCACAGTTAAACAGGACATTGAAGAAAATGGCGATCACTGGCACCACCACAGCAACAGGAACCGCTACGAGCCGATGAGTCCGAGCAGCAAACGATCGATGCTGCTTTGGTCAAACCGAGTTTCCTGATGAAAACTTTTGTATGTGGTCTGGAAACAATAAAGTTATGGTGTTGTCCAATACAAGCTGTGGTGTGTATATACACTTTTCGACCACCAGATGGCAGTATTTCCCTATCTGTCACACCTGTTGGAACGCTGATTACAAAAGAAAGGAGGTACTACAGTACACTGAATTCAATTCTTACCTTAGAAGTTTTGCTTTAAATGATTCAATTAAGAGGTGCAACTACATTAATCTTAGAATTCTGTTTTATTAAATTAATAAAATTGCTTACTCGTGTTCTAATTTAGGGAGCTGCACCAAATGTTTTCTATTTTGCTCACTGGGATTTCTTCCTTCGGGGCAATCAGACATCACATTATTCCCAACATTAACATCAGAGACCACTTGCATATTTAATTAGCACAGATTATCCCACAACATTTCCCAACACAGAACTCCTAGCTGGTGACAACAATAAACAAAAAACTTAAAAAACAATTATTTTTTAAAATCTCTTTCTTGGGATCATTACACACCACTCAACAGAAACATGTTATACAAGGGCAACAAATGGACATGTCACCATAGCACTATATACTCACACGCCAAACATCCAACAATACTTCCTTATTTGTTTTGGTAAGTCATTTTTCTTCAAAAATATCTTTTTATTCACTGTTTTAATACAAAAATAAAAATAAAGCAAACCTCATTTTGAGCATGACTTTTGACCCCACCCACCCAGCAGTGTAAAGTCACTGGGCACATTGCATCTATAAAAATTGTCTTTTCTTTTTATAAATATTAGATTTCTGATAAAAACCTTTTATTTTTCTTAAGTCGTTTAGCCGACATGTATTTGAAAAGTCTTATTTCTGCTTTATAATCTCCCATAGAGCTTTTTCTTTCTTGAGGAGCTTCTTCCTCATTTCTTTGCAATTTTTCTTAAATCACTGAGGAAACAATTAAAACTCCTCAAACTATTAAAATGGATCCGTTGCTCTTCACGTCCACACCCAGGGTACACAGACTGCAATGATATTGCCAAAATCAGCCGCCTTAAACTCTTCCAGATTGTTTAATGATGTTCTTTTCCCTTTAGAGGCTGTCTGCTGGTCTCGGTGTGTAGATTAGTGTGTTTTTGTGTGAGCGTCTGCAGTCCAGGCATCAGTTTTAAAAGGATTCATGAGAATGAGGCACCATTTATATGATTTAAAGGTCGTGGTTGGAGCAAATGTTCCCGGTCCTATTTCACTGGCTTGTTTAATGACCGTCAGTAAAACTTTCTGTCCTGCTGAAGACGGGCATCCTGCAGGTGGATTAAAACTCTACAAACTGGTACTGTGACCATCCTCATCATCAGACCCAGCCACTGATTTGCCGGCTGGTGAGTCTCCTCACACAACAAACACTCCTCCTCCCCCGGTCCCTCCCAGGAAGATGGCGTGGAGACACGCGGTTCCCCCTCAGACCAGCGAGGCCTCGGCTAGTCATAACTCCGTGATCTCCAGCGGTCTCTCCGACAGGGTGTCCCCGTCCTTGTGGCGGTGCATCGGGGTTGATTTAGCGGACTCCGTGCGGGCGTTTCTCTCTGAGTACAGACCCCCATCAGGGTTCAGCGCCTCTAGTGAACGGGCCAAGACCCGCTGGTCGTCCTCCGGCAGGCTGTTGAGGTCAGAGGTCAGGAGGGTGCCTGTGCTGCCGTGGACCACGTGGACGCCGTCCGGCCCCTTCAGCTCCACAGGAAGCTTGTGCTTGAAGCACAGAGTACCTCGTCCACCACCCAAGCCCAAATGCTCATCCTCGTCGTCGTCCAGATCACTCTGGATTAGCTTTTAGAGACAGAGACGGAGAGGTTGTGGTTATGCATACAGAGTTGACATCAAGACAGTTGGTAAAATTACACCCCCTTTCAGGCGACAGGAGTTTGATGAAATTGTTTTTCTTCCAAGCAACAGATTTCACTCTTACTTAGACAGATATGAAGCCAAGAACAGGGAAATAGAATAGAGATTGCCATGACGTGAACGACTGGGCGGCAACGTCATTAGAACGCAAAGAATTATGCGTATGTTTGGCCCCGCAGGCTAGTGTTATGGCATGAAAGTAATGAAAAATGGACCTGAAAAACACAGCAGATACACGGCATCTTGAACACCGCGTTCTTCCCTTCATACAATGAAGTTTGGCGCATTATGTTTGTGTCAAGGAAATTTCAATCAAACGTAACTGGACTTGGTAATTTGTCTTGGAAGACGTTTCACCTCTTATCCAAGAGGCTTCATCAGTTCATGCAAGGACCTCTACATTGGTGAAACCAAACAACCACTGTACAAACTCACATGAACTGATGAAGCCTCTTGGATAAGAGGTGAAACGTCTTCCAAGACAAATTACCAAGTCCAGTTGCGTTTGATTGAAATTTCCTTGAGATAACCATGACCTGGATGAATGAGAATATTCACAGGATTATGTTTGTGCCGCGGATTCCCAAAATGCTTTGCATTCACCACTGGCAATAATGATGTCACATTAGGAAGCCTTATACCTTGATACTTTCAGACAAAAAATGGGAGAGCTAACAAAGAGAAGGCCTCTGCTCATTAGAGACACATACAACTTTTAAAAACATCATTTTTAAAATAACTTGGTGTCTCATAATTACAAGGAACAGACGCTTCTATTTCTTGTTTTAAAATATATTTTGTGATTTACTTTAAAGGTTTTTGTTAAACCTGCGAGACACGCAGAGCACGACCCAACATAACTTGAACCAAGCTTAGCTCACCTTGGCAGATAAGACCGTGTTGTTGCGGTTGAAATGTGAGCAGTTCCTGTACCCAGCCATGTGTGAAATGTCCGTATGCCTCCAGTGATTTGTAGTTTTTAAATTGCTGACGTCTATGCGCTGACCCCAAACACAAGATAATTAGTTATCTCCAAAGCTCTTGTCGGAGGCAGTAACAACACTTGAGTTTGCCTTGAGTTCATATGGATCTACATTGTTGATTGTAGACAATTTCTGAAAATATCGATCCCTAGCCTCCTTCACAAGTTTATCCCTGTAGGGTATGCATCTTCAACTTTGGCGTCCTCAGTAGAACTACTCCGGGTTCCCCTAGCAACGACAGATGCTGTCCCCCAACATGGCGCCAGGGGGTTGGGTAGGTCCCATGTCTGACAAAGACTGAAAATATGCAATCCGCCCTGGCCTTTTGACAGATTGTAGGCCATTTACTCCTCTGACCAATTAAGTACAGACATTTTCAACTTTACATATGGCGTACACAGGCGTGGATTAATGCACAGGCTAGATATGGCTTTAGCCTAGGGGCCACGTGCATTCTGGGGGCCCCCATTGGCCAGTTAAGAATTACATCATTTTGTTGACGTATTTAGTAAACAATTGTTGCTGCTGTAATTTTTTGTGATTGAAGTTATTACTACTACTACTACAACACACAAAAAGGAAACAGACAAAAAACTACAAAAACAAAAAAAAAATAAAAAATTGGAAGACGGAATTTAAGCCAAAAAGAGTTTAGGGTCAAACTGATCCATTTACAATGTAGGTTACAGACCTATTTGACCTAGTCTTATCTCAAAAGGTTTTAAAACTTAGGGAGCATCACACAGAACAAGCTATTTAACATTATAATAAATATCGGCAGATGAGACCAGAGAAGAAGTGCCAGGATGGAGAGGGTGCAGGGCCCACAGACAAGTGCAGCCTAGGGGCCCCTGTACACCTTAATCGTCCCCTGGGCGTACAGGTAACTAAACAATGGGAAAAAAAGATTCCCATGATGCTGTTAAGAGTTCAGGCCACATCAAGTGAAGTTTTCACATTTTAAATGCAACCTTTTAATTTAATTCAGCTGACTTTGAATATAATTTAAAATTAATAAAATACCCATTAAATTTGTTCTGATTTCAGAATTGATGAGTAAAAATAAATTATATTTTCTCTGACTCGGTCGGTCAAGATGATGGAAAACAAAATATCTAGCATAACCTCTGCATCAGACAGATGGGTTTTCATCTGCTTTACAAAGGAGTTCATGACTACAAGGTGCCCATCCGCTATGGTTGCAAAACAAGACCAAATCATCACTCCTCCACCACTGTGTTTGACAGTCTGTGTGAGCTCTTTGTGCCGATCTCGTTTCTTTGGGTTTCTCCAAATATGGTGCAGCACAACGAGGCTAGAAACCCTGTACATACCTAAAGAACATTGCTACACAAGTCTTGTGGTTCATTCACATGCAACTTTGCAAACTTGTAATGCTGTCAGAAAGGGAGGAGGGATTTTCCCCGACAAGCCTTTCAAGCAATTCATGCTTGTTCATTCTTTTTTTTTTTATTTATTTTTTTTTACTGTGCCGGATTGCAGTTGGGTTTTCTGCAATTACTCTGAGAACTGCATGAGCTTCCTAAATGTTTGCCATGTTAGATTGTTTGAAAATGGATTAAAGTTAATCAGCCAAAAACGAACAGCAATAATTTGGGTAATTTAACCTCTCATAACATAAATAACTGGGGGGTTTATTTGCTAAAGTCATACCTGCATCCATGTTATTTATTCATTTATAAATTTCACAGTTTCAAATAAGTATTCGATGAGCTAGCTAAATATTTAGTTTGCCAACTGTTTTCGTATTACCAATTTAAATATTTAGTTTGAATCTAAATATTTAGTTTGTGAGCTATACTTGCAAGCTAAATATGAAGCTCACAAGACCCAGCTTTTATTTTAGTTGTACGTGTTCGCTTATCTGCAAGTAAATTTGCGTATTGGCTAAATATTTAGCTCTTTGGTAAATTTTTAGTTCAAAGATAAATATTTAGCTAGCCAGCTAAGAGTATTTATTTTCAAGTTAAACATTTACCTTGTAGACTAGGTATTTAGTTGACAAGTAAAATATTTAGTTTAAAGCAAAAACAAAATATTTAGCACGTTACCAAAAATATATAATTAGAAGCTAAACATTTAACCTGTCAACTAGATATTTCATTTGGAGCTCAATATTCAGTGTGTACCCTAAATATTTAGCTTGTATTTTGTTTGAATCTGTGACATTTATAGATGAATGAATAGCAGCGACACGAATGTGACTTTGAAAAATTAACCCCCATTTATAATTTTTTTATGACAGGCTAACTCAAATTATTACTGTTAGCTTTTGATTGCGTCATTTTAGGAACGACACCCCTTACCCAGTAACAAACGTTCCTTCTCTGAGCTCATTGCAGATAAAGTTCCATGTTGTTGTAATGTGTTTGGTAGGTTTCGGTTCAGGAAACTGCCAAATCTCGGACTCAGTCGTCTAGAGTTGCTGATGAAGAATTCTTCGAACCTATAGAACCACCAAGGGTGTACTTTCCATTTTGGCTTCATCATTATTTAATAAATAAGAACATTTTGGAATATTGTCGAAGATCGGTTTAAACACATTTTTAACCTTGTTAAATATATGAAGAAATGAAAGACTGCTTTTTTTCAGGGGGTTATTCCACAAAGAGAAAACCATGCTCTCTCAGACAATCCCGGCTGAACTTCTCCAGATTTGGTTTCATCAACGTGGCTAACCTGAACCAGGCTCAGTCACCATGGCAACTTGTGCCCTTGGATGAGCCAGCTCCACGGCAGGCTAACTGTGAGGCTTATTTTAGCTCTTTGCTGTTTTCTTTTTGGTGTTTAACATATGCAACATAATGTAGTTTTTATCTTTTACAATGTAGTTTTTATTATTTAATGGTGTATTTAAAATGTACTTGCTACAAGAAACTTTTAGTTCCACCAATGTCGCACCTGACACCAAGCATTAATAATAGTAACAAATAAATCACTATTTTTAAGATGGAGCCATAAAATCATCATACTGTCCTGCCTAAATGTGCGAAAATAACCTTATAGTAATTTGAAACTGGCAAAAAAAAAAAAATACACGGGTAAATTTAAATACTATATTAATGTAACTTTACATTTTAAAGACTTTAAAATGTTATTACATATTTTCTTAAATTATGTTCTAAAACATTCAACCTGTCAGCTATTTTCTGTCATGTATTATATTCTCCATTTTAATAATTCACAACAGAGTCCAAATTATCTCGCCCCACCCAGCGAGTAAATATGATTTGTTAAGGTGGATTTAGAAGTTTACAGTTAGAAGTGCTTCTCAGTGCCACACTCTAAACCATCCATAAGAAACTTCCCACGATTTAAAATGCAACACAGCCTGATTGATGTACTTTTAAATGTAGCTGGTGTTCCCCTTATTGTTTATGATGTAATTATGATGCTGATAAGTTGCATTAATAAGTTTTTCTCAGACTGGGGGAAGAACAGTTTTTCTTTTCCTTCTATTCTCACTTATCTAGCATTGATTAACAGGGGCTGCCTGTTGACATGAGCCCTGATTGTTAAGCCTCACTTGAATCAGCGCAGATTAAATTCACCTGAGCGACGTTGGTGGAACCGAAATAACCTGGAGTGAACTGTTAGGCTAGGATAAATAAAATAATAAAATAATGAAAGAACATTTAACAGACTTAAATGTAGAATAGCGGATAGACAGATCAGAGAATCAGTAAAGCAAATCTAAAAGAATCAAGCTTAGAGCAAAGTAGAGGGAGAAAAAATTGTCTATATTTTAACAAATCTTTCTCTACAAAATGAGCAAAAACTTTGAAAAGGGCAGACTGTCTGATGTGGAGTCTGGTTGAAGCAGGAGCAGTAAAAGAGGTGCAGCATCAGAAAGGGAATCTGAAGGAAACCTAGAGCACTCTCAGTGGCAGTGAAGGAGATCAGCAGCAGATGCAGACAGGTCAGACATCCAGGCCCACCTCAGTAACCGATGACTTATCTCCTTCTCCCTGGCTGGTGGAAACGTTGACCAGTCGTGCTGCAAAGAGCTTTTTCAGCCTCAGGTAGTCATCCAGGACTACCTTCAGCAGAGACCCCTGATAGGACGGCAGTTAGGATCAGAAAAAAATCTGCGACACAATTCACTCTGTCAACATATTCAGCTGCAGCCAAACAGCCTGTAGTAAAGTCTCCATGGTGCTTGTCGACTGGGGTTAGGGTGACGACATGCGACCAATGACAATGATGTTTCTGCATGTTTGCTTCCCTTGATGTGTCTCACCTTGATGGGCCCTTCCCTCATTATCTGACCCAGTTTAGCAATGTTGTCATACTCCTGGATAGCTGCTCTCAGGTAGCGGTCATCCTCCGGCCTCGCTTGAGGCTCACGGCCAAAGGTGCCCTGGGAGTAAAATCCACACACACTCGTCACAAAAAAGGATTTTTAATGATTAATTTCAATGTTTCCTTTTTTCCAGGGTTTAATAACTTCACAGCATTCAGGGTATCTGGAGGCAGGAATTGGGTGGACAAGTTGGATTTTATCAAGGAATTTATCTGTGTTACAGACGGTCAAAGTTATCCACGCAGACTCAAATATATACATACACCCCCACTGTTATGCGATTGTAAGCTGATTTTAACCATTAGCTGACTGCTTTCTACATGTTAAATTCTAAGTGAGTTTACTTCATTTCCTTCCATTTACTGACTTTAAAGCATAGTACACAAATTTCCGATAGAGTTTGGAAATGAATTTAAATTATTTGGGATCATCATGGGGTCAACAACCGACTCTGCCCAAGTTTCAGCCGATGGAAACAAGCTAGTTTAATGGGTAATTGAAATATTTTCATGTATATTGGAATGACTCACATGGTGGTGACAGCAGAAAGTAGTGGTCCCAAATACACACCCTAACTGGTTTTGGAATGGAAAACACCAATTGACTCAAGGTAATCAACTTTACGCACAGAGTACAGGTAAATAAATGAATACTTTTTATAAAATGAATTATTTCCCTGAGAGCATCTGAGCAACCTGGCTGGGTAAGATTTGCTCCACTGGAATCAATCTGAAAATCCGTCATTCAGACAGTCTTGCTGCATTCTGATCACTTCAGTTGGAGAAATGTTCCCTGATTTCAGAACTTGGGAGTTTTAATTCCAGTCTCCGGTGCGGCAGCGGAGCGTTGATTCAGCCTCCATTAAGCAGAAAGAGGGGTGTAGTTTAGCTCCATGAGAAGCGTTCAGGCCACAGCAGGTAAAATGTAAAAAAATGAATCAAAACTAAATCCTACTGAATGTGTCATATCATTAAAAATATTATGGGTAAAAATAGAATATGACTGGATTTCTTTTTAGATTGTCAGTCAAAATGACCTATGAGTACAAATGAAATGCATTATTATTAATATAAGCTTTTTCCTTCCACCTTTGTGGAGGAAATTTATGCAATTATAAAGGTTGTGTTTTTAGGCCTGTATGTATAATTTTGGCGCAGAGTGGATTAGAGAAAAAAAAGAGTCAGAAGTTATAAGTTGGTGAATCAGTCAACCCTGGAAAAGGAACAATTTAAAGGAATCCAAAAAAAAGTAATCTAAATTCAAGGATTATTGTAGCTGGATATGCAATACATGATGTAAAATAAACTGAGAGAACCCGGATGAAGGTTGGTACTGACGTGAGTGCGAGCCGGACTGTTCCAAAGGTCGGTGATCTCACTCAGGTTCTCGGGCAGGTCGTCCTCGTGATCGGCCTGAGCGGCTAGCTCCAGGTTGCGACAGAATGGGTCCATCCACACCGGATTGGCTCTGTCGGAGGAAACGGCATCAGGTGCCTTCTTAAGTGATATGACTGGTGCTCCAGTATCTAGTCTAACCTGTCATCTAGTGTCTAGTTAATCACTTCTACTTGACTCTGTGTTACCATCTGCAGCTTGCATTAAGAACCGCCCTGCTTCTCGAGCTTAGTGAAACCCACTATTACAAACCTTGGTGTGATTCTGGACAGTGAATTAAGGATGGACTCTCACATTAGCCAGGTGGTGAGATCCTGCTTCTTTCAGCTCCGCCGGCTGTCAAAATTGAAGCCCATCCTGACTAAACGTGATTTACATACTGTAATTCATGCATTTGTGATTTCACGCCTGGATTATGCAAACTCTCTTTTTTATGGGTCGACTACTGCTGCAACTGCACGCTTACAGCTAGTACAAAACGCGGCTGCTCGCCTTTTGACTGGCACTAGACGAAGGGAGCATGTCACCCCCGTTTTGGCCCGGCTCCACTGGCTCCCGGTACGTTTCCGTATTCGTTTTAAAATTTTACTTTTTGTTTTTAAGTCACTTTACTTGTACGCGCCCCCGTATTTGTCTCAGCTGGTTCAGCCATATCTACCAGGCCGGTCACTTCGGTCAGCAGAGCACCGCCTCCTGCAGGTCCCACGGGTTCGAACGAGGATGCGAGGGGAACGTGCATTCTCGATCTGTGCACCTCGCCTCTGGAACCAACTCCCCATGGCAGTGAGGTTGGCCCCCTCACTTTCTGTTTTTAAATCCCGCCTGAAGGCTCATTTTTATTCTCTGGCTTTTAATGTGGCATAGTTTTGCCTTATCTTAATGTGTTTCTCTATTTTATTGCTTGGTTGTGTTTTCTACTGTTGTTTTGATGTACAGCACTTTGGTCGGCCTCGGCTGTGTATAAACGTGCTTTATAAATAAAGTGGTATGGTATGGTATGGTAAGAACAAATGGCAGGCTGAGGTAGTACAGTTTTAAAGTGACTAATCTGTAAAAGCAATATAAAAATGTTCTGATAAAGAAAGTGTGCCACTCAGGTTTTCTTGGATATAAGCCTCTTTCAGACAGATGTTCTAAGAAGTATGCTCTTAGAACCATTGTCTTAGAGTGTATTTCTTTTAACTACCCTCCCCAGGAGAACCTTTTCAGATTCCATTCTCACAGGAGTAAAGTAATCAGTAACATCGCTACACTTCTACATTTATAGGCCAAAATGGCGGCGGTGTCAGTGGTTGACAGTTCCTTGTTCTACGATTTTGGGGCTTCCGCTGCATTATTGGATAGTGTAGCGTCCACCAGCTGCTTACTGTGGCCGTAGTACACATCTGGGAACTTTATGCCTACTATTCCAATCTAGACTTTTCGCCTACTACGTAGCAAGGGTAGTAGGGGTATTCTGATGCAGCATTGGTTATTATTTGTCTTATTGCGCGAAAAAAACGGCCTGGTTCCTGAAATGGTTACAGGGACTAAAAAACGGTTCCTATGCTGGAAAAAGGCTACTGTAGAAATAAGTAAAAAAAAAATTAATACAAGATAGTTTTTGGTTGTAATGAGCTAAAAATGATTCAAAAAATAAGAAAACAAATTCCATAAAAAAGGGATATTTACTTCCTTGAAAATCATTTTCTGCAATGTACAGTCCAAAACTGACGATAGATCTCACCCCTCAAATGAGTACTTGTTAGTGTTTGGCATGTCCAGGATATCCATTAGACCTTGGTTTCCTGCATGGGCGAAGGAGAGTAATGGAAAAAACTGGTATGCATTAGTCTCAAGTAGCACTGTGCTTATTACTGCTTATCTACAGACTGTCCTTACCTGTTGATCCTGCAACAATAGCTTTAAGCTTTCTCTGGTGTCTGCAGGCACAACAGGAGAAACATCATGAGATGAGAATTTAACTGACGGATTCAAACGTGTGCCTCATTAAATCGCTCTCCTTCTGAAATACATCTGCATCAATACGAATATCTGCAGGATTCTTACACTCTGCGGTAATGCCAGTTCATCGTTACAAACAGAATCCCTGCCAAGCACAGCAGCACGGCCAGGATGATGATCACCAGCTGTGAACAGGAAAGGAAAAAAGAAAACCAGCTGTAAAAAATGGAACTTTAACTTTGAGAGAGCTCATGAACTCTCAGCTTTTTGCAAACCTGCAGCGTGGAGATGTCGTCTGGCAGCGTATCACCAACGGCAGGCTGAACGTCCACAACGTTATATGTCCGAAACAGACTCCTCAGTTGTTCCTTATTCTCATCGATCATCTGGATGACTCTAAGGACAAACAACACAGTCAATATGCAGGCCTTACTGATCACAGCCTGGATGATTCTAAGCTTTCTGAGCAGGAGACCTTTCAACATCCAGGATGGTGTTGGTCTGATTGTTGACAACGTGGATTAGCATGTCAGTCTGAGCGTAGCTCACTCGGCCCTTCTTGTCCACATGGAACTACAAATTATAAGAGATAATTTGAGACATTTTTCCACAATTTCCTAAGTTACACAAAAAACGTCAATGTTATATTGAAGTTTTATTGGGGTTTTATCCAATACAACAACATTTATAGCTTCAAATGTCAAATTCACAGATACTTTATCTCTCCTAAAGTGAAATTAAATGTTGTAACTCATCATCCAATATCTTTGAAGGGTCGTAATTTCACCTAGCATTCAGTCTTGCAATGAATCCGCAGAGGCCTCTGACTGAATACTGTGGGTTTATAACAGTCTCATGACTGCTATGATATGCTAACAGTTCGATTTTCAACCAGCAGATAAACCACATTTAGCCTGGATGACCTCATCAGTTGTTTCCAACTACTGCTAATCCACCTCATTTGCTTTTGCAGCTATACTGAATCTGCAAAGGGCCACAACCCGCTGATTTGGGAACACGCATAGCCACATTCGACCAGAGAGCGCAAAACACTAGTGACAGTTTGCTCACCCGTCTTTTGTTTTGCATGATTTCATGTGACGTTTTTTCCTATTGGGACTCTGGTAGGATGCCCTTAAGTTGAAATGGTAGCAGTAGCAGGAGCTGTTTCTCCTCCCCTGATATTATTGAGTGGAGAACCTTTCACACCAGTGTTCTGTTGCAGAATGGAGCAGCATGTAATGAGTGTAGGAGCAGTGTAAATGCCAAAGTGTGCTTCTCCCACCATTGGTCCAATCACTGGATTCGGTCATGTGATTAGCTGAGGTTTTTAGACAAATTCACCACAATCACTTCATTGATTTGTTTTGTATTTCTTTTTATTCTCCACAAAATATCATTAATAGCTATGCTGTGTTAAAATGTTAAGTGACATACATTTTTTAAGGCTAGTTTGTTTTGCAGATTCAGTATAGCAGCTTTAATTAAATGTCTAGCTGTATGATTAGAAGGCCGGGCAGAGAGAGATGTTTGAGTAGGGGATATTATCCTTGTTCATAATGATGGATGGAGGAGAGTGTTTGAACTTCCTTCTTCTTTCTCTGAATCCATGAAGCCTCCTTTTTAACTCCTCTAGGATTTGGAGTCATAGTTCAGATATTATTTGAACTTTTAAAGTACTATCAGCTCCTGCTGATTGTATAAAAAAAAAAAAAAACTTTTAGCCATGGTAATGCTTTGCGTAAACTGTCCAAAAGTAGAATATTGTAGTATATATGTTAGAATTTATGGGAAGATGGATGGAGATGAATACAAGACTTGGTGAAAATAAGTATAAAGCCAGAGCTACAATGAAACAGTTTAAATTAAAACATGGTAAAAAAAACATAGTAGAATAGACAATACAAGTCAAGACTAGACTTCAGAAGTATGAGAAGTATCAAATTTGCAGAGATATTCCCTAAAAGACATTTTATATATTTGTAGCAAAATACGGCTCTACAAAGTATTGACTCTTTATTTATACAGGTTAAATGTAATTGAAAAAGAAAACTGAGATGTGTTGTAACATGTAAAACATGTAAAAAGCATGCCAAAATTTTTTGATTTTTATGAGTTTAAACATTTAATAACAATTTACTAATTTCCTTCTGTAGCAGCTGATTAGTAAGACAGTGAAGATGAGTATTACCTGTATGTCATCAAGGTTTACTATCGCTCCTGTGATGTTGGACAGCAGGCTGATGAAATCATCCTGGTTCTCTCGTACCCAGTCAGGTATCTCGTTGAAGACTATCTTGACCCGCTGGTCGTCTCGGAGGATGTAGATGTTCACGTTGGTAGTGGCACTGTGACCGGCAAGGTCACAAGCTAAAATCTCAAGCTGAAAGTAGCCTGGATCGTAAGCTGTGAAGAGGTCGTAAGTTCGGATCATTCCATCCGTCAAACCTGCATCAAGATGGAAAGGGAAGCAAATTACCCTCTACGGGAGTCAAAAGAAACATCCAGAACGACTCAGAGGCCCTTGCTTCTCATCTTAAGATCTGATTATTCTTATTAAAAAAAACATGATGAATTACACACTGAACATGCTGGTTCATCCAAATAGACATTTGAAATAAACAGTGATCAAAAACACAAGTTGTGAAACATTCATTTTCTGTGGAACCTTTTTGTCATTTTTTCTAATTATATAAAAACAACTTTGCCAAAAATGTAAGTTTTTGTCAAGGAGTCACATATTATTGCTGCAAGGGGTCTTATCTCTGCAAAAGGCTGATTCCACTATCAGAACTTCAGGGTAATTTAACCGGATTTGGTGGTTGGTAAGCAACGTTTGGTGCATACTAAATATGCCTGAGAAGCATTTTCTTTTAACTAGAAATGTTGTTTATAATGTCTTGCATTCCGGTTGCAATTAGATAATCTAAAGCCCAGTTTATGCTTTGTCCGAACCCAAATTTAAACTCAGACGCAGACGGAGACATTTGTCGTTTATAGCTCTGCGTTTTTTTCCCCTCTACTCGCCATTGTTTTTTCAGCGTTGCTCGACCAGGACAGCAGAGGGTGCTAACTTTTCACGGTGTCTCTATCTACAATCACAGCGTTGTTTCATTTTTATTCTAGGCTTGTGAACACATTTCTTCCTCAAGGAGCAATGGACGACAGAAAGTATGTTTTTATTAAGTTGTAAAGCTTTTTACCAGAAGTGCAGCTCATAAAATCCTCTAAAAAACACATGGAAACAAACACAGCAGACTGTTTTGTAGTTCTCTACACCTCCTTGTGTTCAAAATCACCAAAAGAACAGATTAGATAAATTATCCTTTCAATATAAAGCATGTAGTGGCCAAACGCTACAATAACTACTGATTACAGCGACTATAGAGCACTGTTCTGGTGAAGCGATCTTTGGCTGTTACTGAATTGACCAATCACTGGCATAAGCTCTATGTTGATGAAGACAGATAGTTAAAAATTGGGCCTCTACTCTGTGCGTTCTTGCGTAGGTGACCGAGAAACCTTGCATCGACGGATAATGGCGTTGCGTCAATCCGTCTCTGTCAAAACGGAGAAGCATAAACTAGGCTTAAGGCAGACTCACCAACCCTTCAGTGTCTGAGGAAAACAGCAGAACCGTTACAACGGGTCAAGATTTTCACAGATTGCAAAAATATTTCTTAAAGATGAAGTTCCTTCCAAACATCTGCCATCCTGTCCTCCTCTGTCGTACCCAGGTTTTTATAAACGGGATCTAAAGGGTGATTTCTCACCGATGGTGAAGATGTTGCCCACATCTTCGCTGCCGTTGCTCTGGGTCTGGAAGTAGCGGATCGTAACGATATGGTACTGGACCACGCTGTTGTTCCCGATGTCTCCATCTATAGCCGCCACCTTCATCAGCTCTGAGCCAACTTTAGCATTTGCTGCAACACCTGAAACGAAACCACAAAGACAGAAGCTCAGGCTAGTTCCAGACCAGACCTTTAGACACACACCAGCAGCGCCATCTCTTACCTGCTGTGTATTCTGCCTTAGCAAACCGTGGCGTCTGGTCATTTATGTCCTCCAGTTCAATTCGGACTTCCAGAAGGCTTGGGTCAAGAGCGGGATTCAAAGCTTTAGCCCGTAATGACCTCTGACCCCTGGGAGGGGTCCAGCTCCTGTTGCTGGAAGCCTTGATGATGATGGAGTAAGCCGGGATTTCCTCCCTATCCAGATCCTTGAGGACCTTCAGCTCTCCATCAAGACTGAGGCTAAAGCTGGCGTCACCGCTTCCTCCTTCAGCAGGACAGGAAAAAGATTTCTGGTGAAGATGGATCTCTACATTATTCTCTTGCTTTGTAGTGCAAATGCTTTCATCTTCTCACACAATGGGAACCATCCTCGACTCCAACGACTTATTGAGGGGATTACCAGTGATGAGTTGATATGTTAATTAAGAATGCTAAGAAATCTTCAAAGAACCCAATTATACCTGCAATGAAATAGTAGACGACAGCGTTGGAGCCCTGGTCGGCATCCATAGCTCTGGTGACGTTGCCCACACCAGTACCAGGAGGCGAGTGCTCTGCTACTGTCAGCTTCTGATAAGGCAAGCTGCCCCGCTGAGGTGACAAATTAATCATAGCGTCATGCAAACAACCATAAACTGCAACCCTGAGATACAGCCTAACACTCACTGGTGGCTTGAGGAAGACTGGTTCATTGTCGTCAATATCCAAAAGCGCCACCTGTAGGGGCTGCGTGGTCTCGTAAGGCACTGGCTGACCCATGTCACGGGCCACGATGATGAGCTGAGAGATGGATTTGCACACAGTTACTCAGGGCGATGCGACTGTACTGTGTTGGATGCAGAGGCTGCGGGGGGAGGTGGTGGACTCACGCTGAGGAGGGCTTGTTTCTCTCGGTCCAGTTTCACCGTAGTGGTGATGACTCCAGACACGGCGTCGATGTGGAAGTTTTCCCAGTCCCTGTTCCCGGATCCTGTCTGCAGGAAGGCGTAGCGGACCTCTCCGTTCACGCCCTCGTCAGAGTCGGTGGCATGGACCTCGTACACAGGCAGGCCTGGAGGCTGCTCCTGCTCAGACAAAGAGAGTTGCAAAAGAAAAAAAAGGAATTTCAAACTGTTTAGAGTTTAATACAGTTTGAGGTAGTTTGGCAAACCTATTTTTACCACAAGGACTTGGAAGTTTTATCCTGAGTCATTAACGTATTTGACCTTGTATGCAAAATCAAAAAAGGAATACTGTAATATAAAATAAAACACACAAAAAAACGTTTCAACATCTGCTAAATGGAGTAGAGATTGACATCACCTGCTGTACTCAAGATTTGCATTAAGCAAGAGTCTGCATGCTTGAGTCTCCCACAATTAGCTGGTAGTTCATCAAGATGGGAGGAGAAAACAAGTGAGACAATACTGCTTCGTCAGGCAAATTGGAAAAAGTTCTGTTGGTTAAAGGATTACTGTTTTTTTTGTAAATGTTGTGATTTCTGCTCTTTTCTTGGACGTCATTTAGATAAATATTTATATGACACAGCAAAGAAACTGTGGATTTGTCCCAATTCAATCCACAATATCAGACTGGGACACTTTAACTAACACTCCCTGACTCACTGAACAATTTTATAAAAAGCTACATTTTTAAAATGATAATACATATACGGGGCGTTTAGAGGGGTGCAGAATGTGCAAAAATCTCATTACACTTTTAAAAAATTTGAATAAAAATATAATAAAATGTAAATGGACGGGCACGATAATACCGTTATGTTTGCATCTACCAGCCAGTATTGGAATGATTTTCCTATGTTGCAACAACAACCTAAACACACTGGATGTCGCTATCGCGTTCATGTTCCATATCCAGCCTTTAAGCCAAATCAGCTCTTAGAGTTTTGCAGAGAGCAACTGAGACACGGAAAAGAAGCTTCAAAAAGATTAAAAACAAATATCTGTTTTAATCAAGCTTGTAAACAATTTCTGTTGGTTTAGTCCACACACAACTCACTACAATGAGTGTAAAATTATCTCTCATGAATTATCAACAAATTATATCAGCATTTTACTTTGATCAGCATTAAAAAATATTTTTTAATTCCATCCTCTCAATTCCTGAAGTTAATTAGATTTTTTTGTATCTTCTATAGCTTAAAAAAGGTAAAAGTATTGAACTGACTGGAGGTCTGATTGGATTTAATAAAATAAAATAAAAATAGTAAAAGCAGATATAGCCAGAGTAGCAAACAGTCTAAATGTTTTAAATAATACTTTGCCTATATTTGAGAATAAAGTATCTTTAAATCCCTTTGGAGTTGTACTTGAATGTAGCGTTGATAGGTTGTTTGGACAACTCCTACTCATCAACAGGGATTCCTCAGACTTGCGTTTTATTCAAAATCAGTAGTTTGGTCTGATTGGATGTTACTGGTAGCCATGTGGACATCAGCTGTTTTTTCTCTAGTATCAGTGAGGTTTCCATTCAGCTTAACATTGTTTCAGGTGAGTCATTCAGTTCAGTGCAGAGCGTGTTATGGAGCTTATTGCTGTAGAAAGATGCTTTCGATGACAAAGTTTTGGTTTGCATTAATGGTTCCAGAATAGCATAATTTAGTGATGGCTTGGTGTCCTTTCTGTTCTGTTTTGATGCCACTTTTTAAAGTTAAGCTGCAGAAACGTTGCACTGCACTCTGAGTTCTGAAGACTGCAGAAAACAGGCATCAAACAGCTGGATCCGTTCAGTACACCTGCCCACTGAATCGAGATGGCTGTACTGAAAATCCTAATCCATCTATCGTTACGACATTATTAAATAGAGATGAATAATTACAAGAGGAGGACGGCCATTACAGACAGATGTGGAAGGAGCAGATACCTCAGAGATATGAATAATGGTTCCATTAGCAGGTCTGACAAACACAGGTCTGTTGTCATTGACGTCTATAACTGTGATGATCAGGTCTGCAGTGCCCCACAAGGGAGGACGTCCCTGGTCTGTAGCAACAACGGTGAAGTTGAAGCGCTCAGATGACTGGAGCAGTCGGCGGGAACGCAACAATCCGGTGATTGGATCCAGGGAGAACGCGTCTATAAACCCAAAGAGACAGGAAGACATGTCCATGCTGGACCACAAATGGCTTCATAAAAAATGTCAAAGATCGCTAGTTAAAAACTATCTCTGAATATGACAAGTTTTTACCTAATCTTCATTGCAACATTGGAAGATTGCTACTACTTTATGGGTATTTAACTTCAAAAAGCTCAATAAAATATGCACATGTGTACTTCTCATGACAAAATGTGAAAAAAGTGGAAGTGGTATGAAAATGTTGGCAAGGCACACAAGAAATTGGGGTTCTGTGCAATCTGTTGTAGCTTCCTACCTAAATGTGCTCCAAGTAGGCTATAAATTAACGCAGCATTTTCTCCCTCGTCCAGGTCAACAGCTGTGATGGTTATCACAGACGTACCACTGGGCTCGTTCTCAAACACACTGGTGTTAAACACTCGCTTTGCGAAGCGTGGCCGGAAGTCATTGACATCTAGAACCGTCACCAGAACCTGATGATTCACACAAAAAAATATGATTATTTACTCAGGTTTCATACAAACATGATAAATATCCGCTAATATTTCAAAGTTTTTAATTCATATCACCAACTATGCTCATAACCATTTTTGTTTCACTGTCTGACTTTAAATAAGACTTGATTTGTGCTTTTTTTTAGATCAGCTAGGATTGCCAAAATTGATTGCTCGTTTCCAGAATATTGAGATATTTAAACTGTATAACAAGGGTTACATTTTTAAATATTGTTCCAAAAGCTGTACGCTTTAGTTTGAGATTTTTTCCCATTCCTCCTAGAGAAAACTGGTGTAACTGGAAAAGGTTTGCTTGAACACTTTCTTTCATCTTTCAATGGGATTTTGATCAGAGCTTTTAGTGATGTGCACTCTGAATCCTTTTTTTCTGTTTAATCAGTTTATTGTTAGTTGTAAATGCCAGAAGATAAGTTTACTGTACAGTTTAAAGTACGGTTAAGCATATTTGTTGAAGTTTACCCATATTAGAATTATGTTTAATCTGCTATGCAGATTTGGGATAATTTAATGTCCTTGTTTGCACCACTACAAAAGTTTGAATTATTGGACAATGACTGTAAGATCTAACTCGGAGGTACTTTCCTAAAAATCAGCATGATTTGTCAGCTAATATAGCTGATCTCCGATCACTGAAAAATGTGAAAAATATAGGACCGATCGGATCTCGAGATCTGGACCTCCCTGATTATAAAGGGGTTCTATTTGTGAAGATACAAAGTAAATGTTTACAGCATTAATTTGTCTGATTGAGTCTGTCAGAAGATAAATAAATGGGGTTTCATTTTTTTAAGTCATATTTGCATATATATTATTTATTCATTCATAAATGTCACAGTTTAAAACTAAACATTTAGTTAGCAAGCTAAATATTTAGTTAAATTAAATATCTAACTAATTATTTATCCCAAAAAAGAAATATTTAATTTCAAACTTAATACTTAGATAGCAAGATAATTATATAATTTGAAGCCACATTTTTGGCTTCGAACTAAACATAATATACAGCAGCTCAAAGAAAAAACATTCAGCTAACATTACTTCCCCATAAACAGTAATGAAATACCAAAATAAAAGTTGGGACTTGAGAACCTTTGTACAAACTACTGGCCAGACTGAATGTTGTTTTTCATGCCACCTCTTTATCATTTTTTTTTAAATATCCTCAAAACATGCTATGAGTTAAATATTTACTTCAAAACTATATACTTAGCTAGCCAGTGTGGCTTGCTAGCAAAATATTTAGCTTCAAGCTAAATAATTAGCTTGCTAAATAAATATTTATTTTAAAGTTAAATATATCATGTTTATACTAAATTCTTGGGGTTGATTATTTAATTGAACTAAATATTTAGCTTCAAATTAAATACATATTTAGAAACTAAATATTTAATGTGTGAGGAAAATATATAGAGTGCTAACAAAGTATTTAGTTTGAAATTGTGACATTCATAAAATGATAAATAACATGGACACAAATATGACTTTGAAAAATAAAATCTCATATGACAAGCTAAAAAATTACTGTTAATTTTTGACTGTCTTTCTTGTGTTTTATGTTGCTTTTTGGAGTAATGGCTTCTTCCAAGCTGAGTGACCTTTCCAGAACCCATTCACTTGTGGGTTTTAATATATGGTTCATATATTAGATCTTTAGTTTGACCATTTTGGCACAATCCCAATTCCTTTTAGCAGTTTGGAAACTTAACCCAAAGATGAACCAGACTTGAGGAGGTCCAAAATTAACTTCTAGATGTCTTGGCTGAAATCTTCTAATTATTCTATGATGTCACCCAAGGACACAGCCTGCTTCAGGTGTTGCCTAAAAAAATAAATCCAGTGGTGTGCCTCTGTTCAACTCAAAAGCTGTGGATTAAGTTAAAGAACCAAACAAAGTTCTCAAAATATTCTATCATTACTCCACCATTTAGAAAAGGGAAAATAATAGCCTACTGTCAAACCTTGTGGACCAATACACCAGTACCAGTAAAATATAGTCTAATTTAATAGCTGAAAGTGATGAAAAATATAAAAAAATGTTTAAAATGTATATGATTTTTATCTTCTATTTATGTTTATATCACTTGAACCAATAATGTTTAAGATGAATTACTGTATAGCTGTTTTTACCTGAACAGAGTTCTCTCTTCTGTTGTTAGGGCTCCCCCCAGGGTTGTCTCGTGCCACAGCAGTTAAAGTGTAGTGGTCCTTTGTCTCCCTGTCCAGAGGAGAGAGGATGTAGATTTCTCCCTTACAAAGAAAGAGGACAAGGAATGATTAGGAAGGAAGTACTTAGTGGGAGTGGTGGAGTTATCAGGACACTGTTCTGCCCCTGCATGTGTAACAGAAACAGAGCGTAGAACTAGAAAATATAGACTGTGCATGGGACACTGATGTTTTCTTTAAGCTCTCATTTCCAGACGGGATCACTTTCAGCGGTCTGAGTAGAGAAACCACAGCGGGGCGCCTGTTATCCATCGATACGTGTTTATCTTTCGCTTAAGGTTGCCAAAGAGGAACTGTCTGGCTTTTCTGTGAACGCTGCAGGTCAAAAGGTTCTTTAGATAACAGATCTTGCAACACAAACTGCATAACCAAAAACCATAAAAGTGAACAACATGGTTTACAGCATGAACAGGAATTACTTACGAAGTTCTGTCTTTTTTTTTTTTTTTAAGCGATAAGAAAAGCTTACATTGAGGTTTCGGAATGAACTTACGGTGGAAGGTTTGATGCCAAACCTGCCCTCTCCGTCCACAAGGCTGTATTCGATAACAGCAAAAAGGCCAGAATCAGCATCTGTGGCTCTAACCCGAACTATGGTGGTGCCTAAATCCACATTCTCAAACACTGGCTCCTAAAAACAAGGGAAATATCATGAATTAGACAACCACCAGAAGTGACATTTTATATATATATATATATATTGTTCATCTTGATGATAATATGGTTTAAAGTAAAGAGAGCCAAACATGTCTAAGAAATGATTTTAGGCCTATATTAGACCAAAAAAAGGATTTTTAAACAGGTATGTAGGCCTACCGCAACGTATGTACATGTACTCTAGTATAAGTACTCAATAGTTAATTTGGGCTCCTTTTCCACCAATTCCTGCATCAGTACACTGTGGCATGGAGGACATCAGCCTATGGTTCTGTCGGGGTGTTCAGGAAGCCAAGGAGGCTTTCATGTTTAAATGGGCTTAAATGGCTTAAATATTCAATCAGAAAATGTGGCTATGACATTCTTTTATTAGAAAATACTTGAATTATTGAAGTAAATAAACATGTTAATGGCAATCTAATTCACTAAACTGCTCCTGTTTATTACTGACAGTAGTGATGCTTTGTCAAACGTGTCTCCTTGACTTTTTTCAGTTTTATGGGGAACGTTTCCCAACCAGCAGCCCACTATAGCTTTAACATGTTCAGTACCTGATAAGAGGGTTCAAGAAAAACCGGGTTGTTGTCATTGACGTCCACTATCCGCAAATAAACTGGAAGCTCAGCGCTCCTCGGAGGTGTCCCGTGATCCTGAGCCCGTACGGTGAAATTCAGCCACTGCACTTGCTCAAAATCGACAGTCTGATTGGCCACGATCTTTCCTAAAGAAGAAGCATTTATATTACAGTTTATTCTGACCAAAACCGGTTTTAAAGTAAATTTCTAAGTTGGTACACAACAAACGACGGTTTGTTCTTTCCAAGAAATATGCAACAGCTTATGGGTGACCTTACCAGTGAAAGAGTCCTCCAGTCTAACATAACCCCCTCTAGGCAAGTGGAGGAGCTGATAGATGACCTGACCATTGGGACCTTTATCAGGGTCTACAGCTGACACTGACAGTAGGGTCGTGCCTGGCTGAGCACCTTCTAAAATCTTCTCTGTGAAATTGGTGACTCCAAAAGGCCGAAAACGGGGGGCATTGTCGTTGACGTCCAGCACATTGATAGTCAGTCTCGCTGAAAAGGAAAAGATGGAGAAACTATAGATAAGAAGTTAAGATATTATTTAAATGCAGCGGCTTACACAGGCCCGGCGCCAATGCCCATTCAGGTATCGGAACCATTGACGACAAATTACATCACCTTTGTAAATTGAGTTGCAACCATGCAATGTATTGACCCAAGATAACTAGCAGAGGGTGCTGTAGGCTATTATTTGGGAGCCGTAAAGAAGATACTTTGGTAGGTTGTATGTTAAAATGGACATTAGAGCTTAGCTTAATAAAAACAAGAGCAAAGCTAGCACAAGTAGGGGTGATGCTAACAGGCTACGTCACCAGACTTAGAGAGGTTAGCGTAACCTTGAGTGACATTCTCTTCCGCACTAGATACTAGCTGTTAGCACCAATTTGTTGTTTGCTAACTGCAAATGAACTTCACAAAGAAGAAGAAGGGTACAGTGTTATTTTTAGGCTAATATGAGCATGCTAACGGTAGTTATAATGAAAACCTTCTGAGAAATACACACAAGGAAGGGAATCATCACGGTTTTAAGCAGTAGATTATGTTGAGTTGAGGACATAAGACTAGCTATTTCACTGGAAGACATTCATTGGACCGCTGTGAATGTACAAAAAGTATTTTTACTTGAGATTGTTTTTATTCTGTCACGGGTATATAGGCTTAAACAGTGAGTTACATATTATTTTGCTTTCTGGAATGTGGTTTGACAAAAGTGCCTACTGTGTCTACAGTTACGATTGTATTCTTGATTAGTAGCTTTCAAAGGTTGTATAATATGCGTATATGCATAGAAGTGGTGTCTCAAAAAAGGGCAAATTGGATCTGGAAGTATGTAATCTAGCGCTGTGGCTAGGCTTCCACTATAAAGATGAGTAAAAGGGCTTTAAAATAAATTCTGCTTTTTCTGCAAGAGTAAAGATTGGATTTTCGCACCCTCCCCAGTTGGAAATTATGTTACAGTAATAAAAAAAACAGATTTATTTTGAATCTGTTACACATTTTTACCATGAGTAAGTGTGGAGGTTGCTGTACAGAATCTGAAGATGAGCCCAACCTGGACTTACCATTAGGAACGCTGCCTGACTTGTCAATAACCTCGCTGGCATTGTCATGGACTGACACAATTATCTCAAATGTAGCTACCAACTCTCTGTTCAGCGGGTTACGCACAAATACTGCGCCTGTAAAAAATAAAAAATAAAAAGTCAGCATGTTTGATGGTGTAAATTAATTGGTTCTCTCAGGCATGAAGCCATTGTTTAAATTAAAAAGGTTTCAGGAAACCAAGCCCAACCTGTGTGTAAATCAATGCCAAAAGAGTCCTGAAGCCCAACCACTGGGTTGTTCCCATCATCCCTTGCTTCCACTGAGATGATGTAGTACTCAAGCCTTGGATGGAGATCTGGGTCTTCAGCAGTGAGGGTAGCTACCACCACACCTGGTGGGGTCGATTCGTTGACGTTTATCATGGTCACAGGCTCGATGAAACGTGGTCTTGAGTCGTTAATGTCATCCAGGATGACCGTCAGAGTGGCCGTGCCGGACAAAGGGGGCGTGCCGCGATCAGTTGCCATCACAACAAGGCGGTAGGACCCACGCTCCTCTCTGTCAAGCGTGGTGTTACCCACCAGGACGGCACCAGAGAGCGAGTCAACCACGAAGCGGTCCTGAGCCCCGCTTTCTAAACGATACATCAGCCAACCGTTGGAGCCAGAGTCCGCATCGGTGGCGGAGAGCTGAGTCACCACAACGCCTGAAAGTGAAAGACACAAGGGTAACCAAGAGGGCAGGAAACACCGCTTCCATCAGATTCACCTTGTCTAGCAACTAGTGAGGCTGTAATGTTCTCAGACAACAGCTGGAACTGATAAACATCACGTGCGAGAACATGTTCCTCTGAGAGGTCTCACACCTCCAAAAAGGCAGTAACATACCAGTGGGGCTGTTCTCAGGCAGTCGGACGCTGAAGCTGGATGGGCTGAAGACAGGAGGATTGTCATTCTGGTCCAGGATTGTAACAGTGAGAGGGACGCTGTTGTTTAAACCTCCTACGTCTTCCCCAACCAGAATCAGCTCCACTCGAGGGTCCTGGAAGGCTTCACGGTCCAACTTTGCTCCCTGACGCACAAGCAGGACTCCTGGATAAAGATACAGAGGCGTTAGTCAGATTCTAATGTTTCCGTATGCTTTGGTGCTAGATGTCTTCACAGAAATAAGGTTACCAGTGCTAGAGTCAACAGTGAAGAGGTCAACCCTTTGCCCCATCAGTCGGTATTTCACCACTGCGTTTGGTCCGATGTCGTTATCTTCAGCCAGAACCGGCCCGTTTAAAACCGTTAAAGTGCTGCCTGCAGAACATGTAGGAACATTAGAGAGAAGGATGTAGACATGGTAGTCCTGAGAGTTTAAATTAAGGCGGCTGGACTTTTCTTCTTGTCTTGAAAATGTTTCATCTCTAATCCAAGAGGCTCTGGATACATAAATCTAAAAGTTACCAACCTGGCTTAGAGTTTACACAACCATGATAGCCTTGTTAGGAATAACAATAGCCCCATCAATGAGCCTTAATGATCCTAACTTTTAGATTTATATGTCCGAAACCCCCAATCCAGTCTTTTCAAAACTAAAGAAGACTCTTGGATGGGAGACAGAACGTTTTCCAGACAAAAAAAAGTCCAGTCACCTTCATTTAAACTTTCAAGATTAAGGAAGAGGGATTTCTTAACCATCTTAGAGAAAGATCAGAAAAATATTGGCAGTTTACTAGGAAAACATTAGAAACACAACAAACTCATACAGGAGGGAAGTTCCTCTACAGCCATGATTCTCAAGCTGCGATACGTGTGGCTCTGGCTGGCAAGTGGTATGAAAAAATTATCTTTTAGGAGTAAATATGCCCCCTTTGCTAATTGCCTATAGTTAAAAGGGTAAGCATTCTCTACTGTATGTTTAGGTTGCTCATGATCGTGGTACTTGGAGAGGTCCACATTTTCTCAGGTGGTACCCACTGCAAAAAGTTTGTGAAGTACTGCTCTACAGTATATTGAACGAATATCAATACCCATTGAACCTTTCGAGTTTAGTCAGAGTGCAATTACAAACTTTGATGCATTTTCTTCTGATTTTGTGTGGAAAATTAGGCATCAAATTATTGTGGAGAGAAAACGGATGCATGGCTTTAAAATCTTTTACATGTAAATTTCTGAAAAAGTTGCCAACCATTTATCCTCCGAGACCCCTTAGTAAATTATTATAAATGTACAACTCTTATTAGTTTAATATTTCTAGCCAGATGATTAATTCAGATTCTGGAAACCGATTAGTTTATGCTTTAAACTACGCAAATCATTGCCCTTTAAAGCTACACAGCGCATGATAGCTGTGAGTTCCTCTCTCTAAACCGCAATGTGGAAAAAGAAAATCAAGCTCACGCTACGCATAAACAAACTCAGGAAGTGGTGGAGACAGCAAAGTTTCAGCTCTACGTTCACAAGGATTGTCCTAGTCAAATCAAAGAAGGAAGCTAGATACCTGCAGCTGAGTTCTCTGTGATTTCGGCTCTGTAGCTGGTCCTGGTGAATATGGGCCTGTTGTCATTCTCATCCAGAATGGTGATGACCAAAAAGTCAGAATCCTGATTATTATGGAACAAAAGACGAGAGAGTGAGAAGAAAGTTGCATCCTCTACCTGAGCTGTTATCTCTGTTTTTCCTATCTAGCTCCCCCCATGGCAAGAGGAGTTGCATGGACATTAGTTTTCTTGGCATGTGTGACCACATGTGTGGTCATGTTGACACGGTAAAGTGATTTAGAGAACATGAGGAAAATCTATTTAAAGCCCCTTTTGAATTCGCACCAGCGCAGCCCTGCATCTAGAGTGTGCAGCTCTTGCAGAGCTTTGCAGCTGATTTGGTGGTTAACGTGATGCATACCTTTGCAAGTGCAGTTTCTCACCTTTCTCTACACGGGCTTTTCGTACCATACCTGCATGTTGTTTTTCCTTTTAGTACAAACACAGCAGCATTAACTGCTTGCAAAGACTGGGCACACATGTCTCATTCTACTTTACCGTGTTTTTTTATTTTATTTTAAGAGATACGTTTCTGGTAAGAGGATCTATTGCAAAGGATCAATGTAGCAGACATTTTTCTATCATCTTTGTAAAGAAAAGAAACATGGAAGCACCGTGATCCCTGGGAAGAGTCCTGGTTGTTTATAGGCAAATGACAAAAACGTTTTTGGAAATGTGAACAACTTTCATGCTATACAATAAGTATGATACGCCAAACCGAGAGATCTGCTAGAATAACAGGATTGTGAAAAGTAAAATTACCCTGCGAGCAATGCGGGGGTTCTCTGGGTTGTCCGTAACAGTGATGGTTAGTACATACTCGGCCACTCGCTCTCTGTCCAGTGGTCTGTTCACCTGCACCACACCTGTCTACGTGGGACAAAGACGAGTCAGAGCTAGAGACATTACGGACAAACGACAAATAAACTCAGGATGATTAATACAGCTGAAAAACACACATAGCAGACAGCTGAGGGTGCAATATGGGGCTTTACAACTTGAGGTTTTCAGTAGCAACATGTTTTAATGGGTTTCAATTGGGAAGTGCAGGTTTGTGACGTGAAAGGAAAGGGAGATATGTTTTTTTTAAAAGCTTTAACCAATAGAAATATGAGAAGTGTGGTAAGTATTTGTTGCTAGCACTCTTATTACAGAACTTACAGCTACATGGTGTGGGGATGTTTTTTTTTATTTTTTAGAAGGGAATGGCAATCAGGGTCGGTTGGAGGATGGACACAGGGCAAGACTGAAGAGGAGGTTCTATGGAGCCAGAAAAGCGTCATGATTGTTTTATCTTTGAATAAATGTTGAAGTCCAATTTTGATTGAGATTTTAATGTGAAAAACCTCTATTCAAAATTATATCTGAAAACAGAAGTTTGTTTCAGTTTAAATAAAGATTTAATTCTCCTGTTTTATTCAAACACATTTATGTAATTTTTATTTTCAGACTGAAATAGATTTTTTTGTAGTGTTCAAATCTTATCATTTTCAGGTTTCTTTTTCAGTTTCTCTTTTTATTTTCTACATTTTCAAGCGGATTTCCTTCAGTTTCAAATATTTTCATCCCTGATCTGATAGGGGCGGGGCTTAAGACATCAGGGATGCGATAACATGATTGACAGCAAGTCCCACATGGCTAAAGTGTCGGGTGCTATTATGTTGTGGTAATGAAACATGAGAAATTTATGTAGCTCCTTTGCTTAGTTTCAGATAGAAATATGTTTTTTTTGCAAAACATAAAATACTGAGTGATCCAACCGTTTTTGTAGGCATTTAGCATGCAAATCCTGCAGGAAAGGATAAAAGTAACAAATTTTAAGATGATTGACAGCAATCCCTTAGGTGACTCTAACATATGGCCACCACTCTTCCCGATGGACACCAATAGACAGGTAAGCTGCTTTTTCTGCCAACTTACTGCCTGGTGTCGTACTTTATGTAACCCCATAGAAGTTTTCCATTAGGTAAGAAGCAAGGGAGAAGTTGTTTTAAATGAGAACCACAGCAGACAAAATAAATGAACAATCTGAGGCCATTGATTATAGATATAGGCTGATTATGGTTTTAAGGTTGGGTTTATCGTAAATTAATTGTTACTTAAGATCAAAATTTGAAATTCGACATTCATTCTTTCAGTTTCGACTAATTTTATTCAAAAATTACAATTTGGACCCTTTTATGGCTCCAAAAGTTTCCAGCAGAAGATAGATCCTAAACTAACTGCAAAAGCTACAGTAAAATGGTTACCATGACGATGTACCAGTCCCGGGACATAATTGCTTTTCTACAACATTACAGGCATGTGCATGACCCTCCATTATGCAATCTGACAATGTGCACATCCAATGAATTAAATGAGGACCTAGACATAGCCACATTAAAACTGGAGTAAAAAAATTTAATTTTATAGATATTCTTTTCAAATTTGAAATGTGAGTAGTCAAGTTATTTTGTTGGCACATAGTGTGTTTCAGTCCCAAAATACCTACTGTTGCACCTTCATTTTTCACAAAGAAAATTTAGGCAAGGACAACAAGTTTTTTTCATCTGTGTTCTAAAGTGACTAACCTTTTATCAGTCATACATACACTGATTCTAACTTTTTTGTACTCCATAAGGTTCAATAACGGCAATCATTTTGATTTGGAGAGATCGTATTACATGGGATTTGGCCAAATTACCCCATTTGATAAGGGGGTACAACATAACCCTCTGTCAGAGTGGCCTACTAAAAGTCCAGACCTGCAACCAATTCAGAATCTGTGACAATACTTAAAAATATTAGCAGTCTCTATCCTTGTAGTTTGACTGAACAATCCAAAGCAGGAAGACAGGTAACGCTACAGTCTGTCACCTTAAAATCTCTCGAGGTTTGTGGCTGTAATTTGACACACAATAACAACAGCTGAAGGTGTGTGAAATCTATTGCAAGGTGCTAAATCTATGAGATATTTCAGGGCAGTCAGGGGTCTAATGAAGCTTTATGGGCTATCATGGGAATTTTTAGGGTTATTCTGTAACAAAGTTGCAGTCTGTGATATGTGGAAGTTTCCAAGTTTATGTAAGAATAGTTGAAACTTTCTGTTCTCTTAAGAGGTGATTACACAATGACAGAAGGAGTTAGGAAACATCTGAGAACATCCTTCTACTCCTAGCTACCCTCACCAAGATATTGCAAGTTTTTATGCCTAATATGGCCTTCCTGAATCAGGTGAAATAAACAAACACATCTCAGCTCCTGTGAGGAGATCAAACTAAGCTGGAATCTAGAGGTTGATAAAGGAGCTTCCAATAAGTTGTCAGCTTGACCTTTGGTTTCCCTTACCGTGTCGTTGATGTAGAAGGCTCCGCCCAGGTTTCCAGCGGTGATGTTGTACGTCAGAAGCGAGTTGCGATCGCTGTCCGCATCCCGAGCTCGAACTCTGGCCACGGACGTGTGTATGGCCGCTCCTTCCCTGACGCTCAGGTTGTAAGGCAGGTTAAGGATGACGGGGTCGTTATCGTTGATGTCTAGAACGTAGACGCCCACCACCACCTGAGGACAGGTAGTGAACCTTAAAAGTGTTCGTACCCTTGGTAAAAATTTATTATTCAACACAGACTGTTAAGTAATACTTTGTTTAACCCCCTCTAGATTCAGTTTCATAATTCAACCTTCTTTGGTAAGTCTGCAACATTTTGACATGGCAGTATTTGTCCACTCTGCCTTGCAACAGTTTTGCAAATCTCTCAGATTTTGAAAACATCTTTTGTCCACATCCTTTTTCTCCACGGGTTTTCTGGCAGCTTCTCCTCCACTGAAGTCATTCTTTTGTTGATTTTGGATGCCTGATTTGATTGACTGTGATGCTCAACAATAAAACCCCTCCTCATATTCTGCTTTCAGTCAGCTGAAAATACTGGGTCAAAACTGATGTTCTTGTTGTTTATAACTGTTCATAACCACAACAACCAAAATTCCATCTGAAAAACAGTAACTCCAGATCCTGATGCTGCCACCACTGTGTTTTACTCTGTGTAAGATGCTCTTTTAGTTTCCTTGTACCATACATCAATCTTACGTGAGATTTTGGCCTAACCTGGAGGTCTTCTCTTAAAGAAAACCATTCCTTTGGAGCACCAAACTGCTCAAAATCAAAAAAATAAGTAAAATCTTATTATATAAATATTTACATTTTTAAATATTAGACAAATATATTATGTGATGATGATATTAAGAAATAACTCAATTCATATAAAAGTTTAAACTCATTATTATGAAATATTTTTAAAAAATGCATTTATTGACAAAAATATTTAACAAAAAAGTAATATATTTTTGTTTTCAGTCATTTTTATTTAATTTAATTAGTTTTTATTCCAAAATGTATTTTTTTCAAAATTCACAACACAACTCGCATTTCAGCGCGTTACAGAAATCCAGAAAGATCAATGTTGAAGCATCACAGTGCCACTCAGTGACTCTGATTGGCTGAGGATCTCATTCAATGGATAAATACTTTTGATAAATATAAGCCATTGGGGAAAAACACCATTGTGAAATAAAAGCGGATTTTGTGAGAAAATACATTTTTGAATAACAACTAATGAAGTGAAATAAAAATGACAGAGAAAATATGACAGTAAGTATTTTTTACAGTTAAATATTTGTTATATTAATAACAAATATTTAAATAACATTTTAAAATATTTTATAATAAGGAGTTTAAACTTATATGAATTGAGTTTTTTCATAATTTCACTTTTACATAATATATGTGTCTAATATTTAATCATGTAAATATTTATATAATAAGGTTTAATAAATTAATTAATTTAATTTTTAGCAGTTTGGGGCTCCATACTATCCAAGCATACCCCTTACATCAGGATGAAGACAACGCAGAACACTGTTCTCACATGTTGAACAAAACCAGTACAAATTTCCTACAGTTTTGGTACTCTTTTCTCTCTCATATCTTTTTAAAACATATTTTTTTGAAATACCTCTACCAACTTCGGCTGTAGCTAAAGGATGCAAATGAGCTCATGCTAGGAGAATTCTACCAGGAGATCTGAACTGTATTTCAGGTAAATCAGATTCAGTGTAACTGATGGAAGGTATGATCTCAAACAGACTGAATGCCGTAACTGGATGAAAATCTGGGTGAATAAAGTATTAGTATTAAAGTAGTAGTTGAAGTAGTAGTAGTGATGAAGTAGTAGTAGTTTAAAGGTGTGTACAATTCTGCAATCAGGTTATAATATCGTATTTAATTTAACCCCCCCTCAACGTATTTAAACTTTTCAGTTGATTTTAGATGGAGTAAAACGTATTTATTAGAGGAGTAAAGGTGCACAGAAATCCTGGCTGGATAAAAAAAGAGAAAAAAAAAGAAAGAAAAAAAAGTAAATAGTACAAGCAGACATAGCCAGCGTAGAAAACAATATAACGACTACTAAATAGTCAGTGTTATTGATTAGGAATATGTAGATAATACTTTGCGCATGTTTGAGAATCAAACATAGCCTACTTAAATCAATTTGGAGTTGTTTGGATATTTCGACAGCCTAATCTCCCAGGTGTACTTGAATGCAGCATGGGGCTCTTCTCATCAACGGGGATTCCTCCGACTTGTGTTTTATACAAAATCAGCAGTCTGGACTGATTGGATGCTACTGGTTGCCATGGTGACATCAGTTTTTATTTTATTTTTTCAGCATCAGTGATGTTTCCATTCAGCTTCACATTGATTCAGGTGAGTCATTCAGTTCACTGCTGAGCGTGTTATGCACCTTATTGCTGTTGAACACTACATGATCTGCTGAATATTGGAATTCTAACAAGGCTTGCATTGTTTTAAATAACTTTAATGAACAACTAGCAAGTATAAAAAACAAGAACAAAGGAAGTATACACTACAAAAGAAATCAACGGATGCAAAAAGTCAGCTGTGTTATATATATATATATATATATATTATAAATACTGTACATGCAAATATTTACATATATAATAAATGTTTTAAAAACCTTTTTCTTTATAGTCTGATACAGATTTGATGTAGAGTTATACATGTACACTGTAAATAAAACTGACTTTACTTTTTTTTAAAAACAAGTCAACACATTTCACTAGCTTTTTTGAATAATTTCAACTTGACAGTGAATGGTAGGGTCAAGTTTATATTAAACAAGAGAGTTTTTAAATGATTTATATTTTTTCTCGGATACAAAATCTGATTTTTTGACTTTTTGCCCAGATTCATGTCTCAGCTGTATTGCTATAGTAGTAACATTTAAAAATAGTTGATTTAGAAAGTAGTATGTGAGCATTGTGCTGTTAGTATTGATGAAAAGAGAAATTACAATACAGAAGTGATGCTTGCAAGTTCCCATTTGTCTGAGAGGATCTGAAGATCTGATACAGTGTGTCTGCTTGCGTTGAGCAGTGCTGACGTGAAGAGGCTCACCGAACTGTTGCGGGACGGCGTTCCCAGGTCCCTTGCAGTGACAGTGATGTTGTAGAAAGCTGTTGTCTCTCTGTCCAGCTCGACATCCTTCCTGACCCGGAGCTCACCCTCAACAGGAGAGATCATGAACTCATCTGACAGTAAGGCAGAGAAACACTTGGAGGTTAATACCTGATGATTTTTTTTTTTTATCCGTACCAAAGTCTTATGGGGCCTTAAGCCGATTTTGACTAAGGGGGCCCCCCTTTCCTTTAGGACCACATGCCACAACAGCGTTTCAATCAATATTTGGTCCAGGAAAGTAGGCAAAGTTTATTTAGTTGATCCTAAAAATCAATCAGAGGTAATTGCTAATATTATCTGAGACAATCTGAAGCTCAAAAAAATCAGAAAGGTTAAACTACAGCATCTGATTGTAACAATGGTAATATAACAATCAATGAATATTAAAAACGTAATTTTAAATAATATTTTAGTCAAAATTGTACATATAAAAAACTTATTTTCTAAATTAAACAGTATATACATTTCATTCCTTTGAATGTAGTTAATTTAAGTATTTTTGCAACTTCCATCCATCCATCCATCTTCTTAACCGCTTATCCAATTCAGGGTCACGGGGCAGCTGGAGCCTATCCCAGCAATTATCAGGCGTTAGGCAGGGTACACCCTGAACAGGACGCCAGTCTGTTGCAGGGCCAACACAGAGAGACAGACAACCATTCACACATTCATTCCTAGGGACAATTTAGAGTGATCAATTCACCTATCATGCATGTTTTTGGACTGTGGGAGGAAGCCGGAGTACCCGGAGAGAACCCACGCATGCACGGGGAGAACATGCAAACTCCATGCAGAAAGACCCTGGGCTGGGATACGAACCCACAACCTTCTTGCTGCAAGGCAACAGCGCTAACCACTGCGCCACCGTGCAGCCCTATTTTTGCAACTTAAAAAAGATAATATATATATATAATTGTAAGAAAAAGGTAATTGCAAAAATATACAACTATATATATATATAATTGTAAGAAAACATTAATAAAATAACTAGCTGCAAAGAAATTGCCTAGTTACTACACAAAAATAAAAAAAAATTGGAAATGTTTAAATAAGAAATCAAATGGTGTAATACTCACAATTTCATCAATTTTAACATCTGTAGTAGCGATACTGTCTAATGTACTCGTATCGGTATCGGCTAAAGTTAACCGATACGAGTACATGAACCGATCATTTAAAATGTGGAAACTCTGCAATAATTTCATAGAAAATGTTAATTTTTTAACTTGTTAATTTAAGTTTTGTGGTCATTTTTTATCGATGTTTTATTTTTAGCTATTTTACCATTATTTGTTGTAACAAGCGAAGAAGAAAATAAAACCTGTCTTCCAATTCATTGCACTTTTTTTGTGTGGTGGAAGTATCGTTAAGCCCTCTGATCCAAGTATCTGTATGGTATCAGATTGAAAAAAGTGGTATCGTTGCATCCCTAATCTGTAATCTCTGCATTGAAATTAGGGCATTTATGGGGGGCCGCGGAAGGGTTTGAGGGGCCCCAAGCAGCCGCTTAGTGTGCTTCTGCCTTGGGACGGCTCTGCTTTGAATTACTGTTGAAGGTGTTGGAGATAACCAACAAGCTGACACTCACTCTGGTTATCTCCCCCAGTGATGCTGTACTCCACTTTGCCGTTGAGACCGGAGTCTTCGTCGCTTGCTCGGAGGGTCCACACCCGTGGGCCCGGCTGGCCCTCCGTCACCTCGAAGGGACCCTCGTAACGTCTGGGGAAGGTTGGCGTCACATCGTTTATGTCCAAGACGTTAACCGACACCTGAAAGAAGGAAGAAGACAGACTTTTTTTTTCTTCAAACAAGCACACAGCAACAGGTGGCTGATGGGACGCTGGATCGTTTCTGTAAAGATTAAATACAAAATGTGACATTACTGTTGTGCTAGATGTCAGACGAAGAGCCGGGTTTGGGCACTGGTCAGACGCTGTGACTACCAGTGCATAATGGCCGTTGCTGATCTCATAGTCCAACTCCTTCACTGCAGTTATTCTCCCCTGAACACACACACACACACACCAATAATGGGGAGCCTAAGTCACGCCCTACTACTTCCAGTCAATGGATCCCCTAATGCCAAAAAAAAATATTAAAAACGAATGAGAATCAATGGAGCTCTAAAAGTTATTTTCAGATCCAGTTTGAAATGCAACATGGATCGAACATATGATGTCCGTGAATTTTACAGACACATTTGGATGCAGAGAAAATGCAGATTTTTGACCCGCGGCAAAAGTTACTTTAGGTTTTCTGTAAAAACACTTAGTGGACTACAACTTAAGAAGGAGAAGGCGAAAAATAGCCGTAGTCTCCAGGACCAAGGAATGACTATTAAATCCGGAGAAAACCACTATAAATCTGATCATGTGGAAACATGCCGCTATACTGGGGGAGAACTAGTCTAAAGTGGGGCCCAGTATGATGGAGAAGCTCTTCAAAGTCTTGGTGAGTATTTTTTGTGCTACTGTTAGCTTCGTGACTTCATATTTATGACTTCTGATTTGTAGGCATTTTAATTAGGAATTTTTATAATCAAATAAATCCCAAATCACTTGACAAACACAGTTGAAATGTACATCATTAGTTATCAATTAAATTGAGGTACAACATATGTGTGATTCAGGGCATAAGACAAAGCAGACCAGAACATAACTTTTATCGCTCCATTGACTTCCATTCATTAGTTTTTCAACCTAGGGGACCCAAGGGCCGGCCGGAAGGGGAGGAGACTTAGGCTCCCCATCCCCACATGTATATGTGTTTGGTTTACTTTTAATTCATTATTTTTTTAATCCCTTTATCCCCGCCGCCCGTTACAGTAAAACAGTTTAGACGCCTCACCGTGATGCTGTTGATGTTGAATGTCTGGATCAGGTTGCCGTGGGCGATTGCGTACCGCAAGGTCCCATTCAGACCTTCATCTGGGTCGATGGCTGTTACCGTGGCGATGGTGGCCCCCACAGTGTCGGGTCCCTCGCTCAGCACCGTGACGTACTCCTCCTCGGGAAACTCCGGGGCGTTGTCGTTCTCGTCCACGATTCGAACGTAGACGGTGGTTGAAGTCTGGAGAAAACAGTGGGAGGCCACTTAAATTCGACTTGTTTGGTATTATAGTCATATTCAGTTAATCATAAAATGCCAACTGATAAAAAGTTGTCTAGCTCAGCATGTAACATCTGAGTCATTAATATTGCAGCAATCTAAAGTCAAGGGAAAACATTTGGCAAAAGTGGAGAGGTGCTGCTTCCTTTAACCAGGCTCATAATGAGCCACCGTCTGCTGAGACTGACTGGGGTGTGAGAACACATGAAGCAGACACAGAAGTACTGGACTCGTCGTACTTTAACATCTGTAGTAGAAAAAACGAGCGTAGACGCATAAAAGAGCAGCTGTAGATCCGATGTAGCTATGGCCAAGAAAGAAACAATACTAAACACGGAAGCACTGGAAAGGAGTTCCTTCTACGGTGGGAAAAAGGAAGTGTACACACAGAAAACTGCAGTAATAGCTTACTTAGCTCCATCTAGGAAAGAAAGATTGTTAAACACAGAAACACTGGACCAGGGATACTTTCTACACCGGGAAAATGGTAGCAATAATTCAGTTGAAGGTTCCCTCCAAGAAAGAAACACTGTTAAACACAGAGAATCTTTCTGTCAAAAAGAAAACCAAAGACAGTAGACAAAGCCATAAACAAGAAAGAAAAACATTATAAGACATGTTAATAGTTTATTAATAATATGCTAAACAATATATGAGCCACGTCTAATCGGAGAGCTACTAGATCTTGCCAGTTTAAGCTCGGTAAGCATTTAGCTATGCTTCTCTCTGAAGGCAATCTATGATACAGAGATACTGTGATGATATTGTTATGTGATTTTTATGAATCATAAACTGCTTAAGAAAATGAAAGCATACATTTCTACAGCTAGAATGAAGCCCTGGAGTGAGAACTGAAAATAACCGATTTAGTGTAAACCTGGCACAGAACAGAAGGTGGAAATGGGTGAGGAAATGAATAAGCTGTGGGGAAGAAAAATAATCATTTTGAAATACTAGTGGGAAAAAAAGTTTCTTGAATGAAACAAACAAACAAAAACCATTGAATTAGAAAAAATTCAAAGCAGAAAAAATGCTAAGTATTATGAAACTGAAAGAAAGGCAACTCTCTGTTCAACCAGTTTGACCTGTTAAACCCCAAAGCTAGTTGAAAACAAAACACAGCTTTTGTAATTAATTACTTTCATACTAATTATTATCATAATACTAATTAAAGAGAACATAGGACGGAGAATCTTTTATTGAAGTATATAATGAGAAACTTGAGACGGAATATTGTAATGGTCCCATTCTGAAAGGGACAGTGAAGGCACTGTAGTAATCGGCTAGCATTTTTTCACCATGTGGGTGAATGCGTAACATCTTGGAAAATGCCCCGGGAGACGCTTACTGTTGGCAGAACGAGCACACAGGTGGTTTTAAGAACTTTGGAATTCACATAAATGTAAAAAAAAAATAAAAATCAGACTTTGAAGGGGAATTTTATATTTCCTTTACAATAAAGCAAAAACACAGTTAAGGAGAATCTGAGTGTGTCGTTTAAACCTCAAAGAAAATGTGGTCAAAGTAAAATGTGTCAGGAAAAACAGCAGGCATGAGCCATACAACCATCTTTTAAACAACAATGTAATCGCAATTTACTCACAGAAAACAAGGTTAATTCAGCCCCAAAAGTAATATCTAGAAGCAGGAGGTCACTTAGATAGTTTGGCTTGATCTGGGGTCATAATGACTTGTTGCTTATGAAGTTGGACTGGTCCAAACTGGAATCGGAACAACAGTAATTTCAAAAAGAATATAATATTTAATCTTCAGACAAAAATAAGACTCACATCATTCTTCAGAAGACTCAGATACCAAGAGGAAAAATTCCGTACTCAGTGGTTAAGAAGGTTGGTAAGACACCTTTTTTTAGGCCTATGAAATGAAAGTGGGATGAGATCCAATGCTAAGTTGTGGATGCAAATTAATGAAGCCATGTTAGTGCACACAGAGCCAAAATTAGCTTTTAATTTTCCATAAATCCGCCTCACTTGGTGGATCATTAGTTAGAGGATCACGCCTCTGATAGTTAACTTGACTATCTGAGCAGATCACAAGTCTTCAAGACCAAGCAAACTTTGTATGAGGAACATAAAAGTTTATATTTTTTAAAGCTTCTTCAAAGAACTAAATTCAGAAAAAAGGCAAAAAACGAATTTCTTCTGTGCTTCATTACACTAAGCCTATGTTTGCAAAACGGTGATATAAAACCCACCGGAAGTTAATCGGCTGCCTTTTTTGCCATTCTGGAGAATAAAGGTTCAAGCAAAGCAAATAACCAAAAGGTTGACTGGTTCAAACACAGTCTGACCTTTGCTTCGCTAGAACTACTGCAAAAGAGAAGTGCGGCGGAGAACATTTGAGGAACTTCTAAAATAACTTGAGGTGTGCAACAGGGAAGCAGGAATAGGTCGGAAAGTTGATCTGGGGGTGACGTCAAATCTGGCGTAAGCGTATTTGAAAATCAGCACGGATTTACTCATTTATATGCTCTGGTAAAAGGCTATAAGCGCATAACAAGTTAATAATAATTTCTTTTTATTTTGTAGTTTAAAACATTACAGCAACATATAAAGATGAGTAAAGTAGATTTAAAGCAATACGAATTGTTAAAGTCTACTGATCTAGTTTACTGATCGTCCCTGGAATCAGAACCTAACATGGAGAAGCAGCTTTCAGTTTCTATGCTCCTCACATCTGGAACAAACTGCCTGATGAATGCAAAGCTGCCGACACTGAACTCCTTTAAATCTAAAATAAATACTTATCTATTTAGACTTGCTTATGCGTGACTGATATGATTGTGCTTTTAATTATTTTTAATTACCGTTATTGCTTTTAATCAAATGCTAAATGTTTTCATTAGTTGATTCTCATGTTTTATCTGTTCATACGTTTACATTTATTTTTCCCTATTGCTTTTAATTACTAAATGTTTAGTTTTAGTGATTCCTCGTTTTAATTTTAATCGTATATTTGATTTCTTTACCACTGAATCATGTAAAGCACCTTGAATTGCCTTGTGTTGAAAGTGTGCTATATAAATAAATTTGCCTTGCCTAAAGAATTGTTTTTGGTTTTGTTGTTTTGGTTTTACTTCTATGCGCAAGGCAGCCATGTTGGATTTCTGGGTCAAAGTTGGGAACCGCCATCCTTTCCACTTGGAGTTTGGACTTTATGGAACTGATGTGTGAATGTTCTTTCAATGGAACTTAAAAGTCTCAACTTCCAGGAGAAATCTGTTATGTATTTTAAATGAATCCTTCTTGTAAGGAGCCACATTTTTGTTGTTTAAATGACAAAAATACAAACTGGTAAAGTCCATGTCTTCTTAGGCTACTGATTTGAGATGGATCGTAAATGATCGTACGAGGAAAAATATTCGTTTGGTTATTTATTTGCCGTATCAGAGTAAAGGTTGTCTGAACAGTTATCCAAAACTTTGATGTTTGTATAACTATAAAATACACATAATAGCTTAGGGTTAATATAGGCCTACTAACCCTGACAAAGATATGAATAAAAGCAGCCTGACTTAAATTGTGATTGATAAAAAAAAGGTGTATTTTGCATATGTTATCCATATTTTATCACTATACATTTTGGTTTGCTGATACTCCGGGGGGCAGGGCCCACTGACAGAGAAGGGGCGTGGCCTATCCACGTCTATCACTCAGTTTTGCGCAGAAAAAAAACCTCAGAAGTAGAAGCAGCAACCCTCTCCACCTCCTCTGTGCGTTTTTACTAGTGGAACACACAGAGAGGACAGAGATCGACCAGCTGAGCCCTTTCTGCTCTCCTGACACTTTTTGGGCTGTTTTCTTTTCTTTTTTCTTTTTTTTTTAAAGTCCTGCCGGACCATGGAGAAGGGAGGCGCATCGGTTTGGGAGACAAAATCCATGTTTTGGGTTTTCTTGTGCCTGTTTGCTGTAGCTGAAGGTAAGCACGTTAATCTCTCGGACATCTGACACTTTTAATGCTTTCTAAACTCCCCGGGGCTTTGAGGACTTGTTAGCAAGTCTAAAAACGGACCGTGAGGATTCATCACTTTTTCAACATTTTTATTTAGGGAACTTAACAGAAGTTGTAATGTGTGTGTGTGGAATAGTAACTCTACCCAGATGGTGTTATAAGTCTGCTTTGACAGCTCCAGTCTGCTGTAATTTAACCACTTTCCCCTCCTCCTCTTCTCTGAAGCTTTTTTTTCCTCTTTTTCTTTTTTACACAAACAGCTGCACAACATCACCGTTTATGCTGAAGTGCTTCTGTAAAAACTCTCTGAGGTGAAAACATTTTCCACATTTCTGGGGCTGCTGCTGTTGTTTTGAGACGGAACATCTGGCGTGGAGCGACTTGAAAAGCCCCTCCCTTTGTGAAAACCAACTAAACACATGCTGCTCTTTAGGGTTAGTTTTAAAAATAGATTTACGTGCCCAGAAATAAAGAGAACACAAACGGAAAAGCAGCGGAGAAATCCGACATTTCCCCCCCGCTGGATGTTTGGAGGGACTGTGCGCGCTTTGCTGGAAGCTGTGATCCGGCTGGAGGAGACGCAGCTTTTGCCTCAGCAGGCGCTCGGTTATCGCTCCTGGGCTCCAAAGTTAACTCTATTTAGATATGCAAACTCGAGACGACGGTAAAAGGAGGCCATTCCTTTCGCTCAAGACCTTTAAATATGGGTGGAATGATACAGAAGGACCAAAGGCAAAAAAAAAGAAATCGCACCTTGAGTTCGGAAATGAGTGGATGTTTTGCACACAACACTGGCTCCATAATAATGCCCCATCTCCTTCCTACGTTCCTTTTAAACGTCAGTTTCATTCATGTAGACAAACCGAATCACTCTCAGGTCAACCGATGTTTATATATTTATATTTTGGAAATAAATGGTTTGTTAAAGTCCTTGAAACTTGCTGCTTGATTGTATTAACTTTTTTTTTTTTTAAAGCACACAATTCCATTCATGGCTTGCCCTTCCACCATTGTGTGGGACAAATAACACTAGGGTATGGGTTAAATAATGGGTCCAAGATGTGTCTGGATGAGAAGTGGATCTTTGATGTGCTGCCTAAATGGAATGTCCAACTGGGCTGAAATGGCTTGCATTTAGTCAAAGCACAGGATTCTGAAGCACAGGGTTCTGTACAACAGGCCCATTGTGGAAACAGATCCCTTCAACCCTGAGCAAAATCAACAGAGAGAACAAATTGTCATGTTGCCCCGTCGTCCCTTCTCTGGGCATTTCATACCCCACTTTTTCCACCATGAAATGGACCGATCAGGAGAAAATTCGTCCAGTCTCCCGGTCTTATTGCCATGAGGCGCCACTTTGCCTCCATTTAGTGGATGGGGTTATTGGTCATCGTTGCGTCTACGTCTGAAGCTCTAAGAGGTCTCTACGTACTCCGTAAGACAGAGAAGTTGGTTCCCTTCGTCTTCTGGTCGACTTCACTCTTTTTGGGAGTTCTTGACGCTTTGTGCACACACGTAATCTGGGCTGCACTTTTGTCTTGCTCGTCATCCATTATCTATCGTTTAATTGGTTTGACATTTGAAGTGGTCATGGTAAGAAGGATGTGACATATTCTAGGAGGGACTTATATGGATTTCCGAGGAGTTCTGCTCAAACTTTTCCTGTAATAAAAATAAATCTTTGTGTTTGCCACCTCTCTTTCTAATAAAAGCATTTATTTTAAAGTAAGACAGGAAGTCATTTTTGACTCACCCTGTTGTTACGACAAAATTGGCCAACAAATTTCTCCATAGGTTGGCAAACAGACAAAAAAAAAAATCTGTGTTCTTTTTTTTTTAAACCTGCTGGCTTGTTGAGTGCTCTTTAAAAATAAAAATATCCTCAAACGCGACGTGAATGATTCGGCACTGTGAGAAAAATGGTAAATGGCCTGTATTTGTGTCGCGTTTTACTCAGTCTCTATGTAAAGCGCTTTACACTACATTAAATGGCACTGGGCCCTTTGGCCACCACCAGTAGTCAATGGGTGAAGAGTCTTGCCCAGGACACAGCACCCAAGACAGTCGGAGCTAAGAATCAAACCAGCAACCTTCCAATTACAAGACAAACTCCCAACTCCGGAGCCATGGTCGTGTTGTAGAACACTGCAACTAACTAACTATTTGAGCCAAAAACAGTGGAGTTAGCCTAGCTTTGAAGCTTAACCTCAGTATTCAAGATATTCTTCAAAACCTTGTTTTGAGATTCATAAAAACATAGTTATATTTGTGGAAAATGAGCTTTTGGTATGAGGACTGGCCTAGAATTAGATTACATCTGATTACTTCAGTAAAAAAAACCCAAATAGAAGTTCTTAGTTTTATTAACAATAAAATGTAAGTTTAATTTTGGTGGTGCGAATCCACATTGTGTATCATCCCGTCTGATGAGTTGCACGTCATGGTACCCTAGTACCAAAATGTCAACCACTTGTAATGTGCCCGTTTAAAATAGATCTGTGTTGGAAGGACCCCAAAACTGGCTTTAGCTGTCCTTGTTAATCCAGCTCCGCCCATGTTCCTCCTCCTATGTCCTCACTCAGGTAGAGATTAAAATATCTCACTGAAAAATAAATAATTCACTGATTCTTCTTCATAAACTAATTTACCAAAAGTAGCATGTAGTTTTATATTTGCAGTAGCATGCAAAATGCTGCAAATGCATTTTGCAAATTGCAAAACAAAAACAATATGTTTTCATTGTTCCAAAATAGCAGGCTTTAGGTACAGTAATCTTCAAGCATACACAGAGTCCAATAATCATTAATCTGGCTGCTGGTGATATTACTAGGTTATGTATTTGGTTTTGTAATACATTTTCTTATTTTTGTTTTTGCTTTTCGGGATAACCTAATGATTATATGAAATAAAACACGTTGGCCTTAAACTACTCATTAGAATAGTTTGGGGTTTTTTCTCTTTCCCAAAGAGAGACTGTGAGGCTCAGTTGAGACCTAACAAGACTGATTTGAAAGGCTCTCAACCCATTTCTGTTACATCGTCATTGTCTGGGAGTTTCCTTCTTTTTAAGTCAATGATGAATACAGTAGTTTGTGCCACTGCCAGTAATGGATTTCCACTCCGCAAAATACGACGTGAGTGAAAGCCTGCTGTAATCAGTGGCTCTTTTCCTCCCAGATAAACATTTAGCTTCTTGAGGAGGACAATGGCTCAGAAACAAAGTAGCCAATGAAGAACATAGAATGGTATGGAGTTTCAAAAACACAGTGCAATAAATAATTACAGAAAATCATCAAATTAAAACAGAAGCGTGTAAATATTTCATAATTCGGCACCACATTTATTTTTATTTGTAAAACACAGTTCCTTCACTACAAAATAGATACTGTCATGCTTTCTAGAGCATCAGGAATATATTTTAGAAATATAGGAAATGTTGCCATCAGAAACTACCCAATAAAACCAGTGGGCTGAGCTAACACTGTTCTGGTCAACATAATTGGCCTGAAGAAGAATTAATATGCAGGTTATCCAATCAGAAGCTAGGGTCCATTCCAAGAACCACAATGACAGTGTGAAATATTTTATGGTACAGTGCAACAAACAAACTATTGAAATCATTCCCTAGGCTATACCTTAACAAGCAATGACCCTAAAATGTCAAGTAATAATTAAAATATTTATTTTTATATTATGTTTTTTATTATTGACTTTTAATAAATGTATTTATACATTTAAACAAATAGCTAATTATGACAGATATATTTACTAAATGATTTAGTAAATTGTGGCAGGTTTGGCACTCCATATAGACGACTCATTATAGAATAAAATATTGTTGAAATTATTTTATTTGATCAACTTTTTATTTTACTTAGGCATGTAACTAAGTAGGGATACCTTCATTTATTCTCTATAAATTGTATTTATTTATTTATAGTTTAATTTTAATTGAATATATTTAAGTATTGCATAGTGACACTTTTGGCGCTCCATAACTTGTGAAACCAGTGTTTTTTCTTTGTTTCTCTGCATCCTTGCTATCTTTTTCTTGCAGTATCTGTGTCATGGACACATCGATCCTGAGCTAAATGAGTGCATCATAATTAGGGAGGCAGGTTTCCGTAATCAATCTCATTGACGATAACCTGCCTGCTGAGGGAGGAAGCTCGGGTACGGTTGTGGAAACGTGTGTGGGCATATGCTGCATGTGAGTGAATAATAGTAGAAAGTGGAGGAGGGGGAGCTTATGCTGTTTTGGGATTTTTTTTTTTTTAGGTGCAGTCATCTTTAAAGGTCCGTACATTTGTTACCTTTCACATGCAGCGATTTGTGCCTTGACATTAGCGCCGGCGACCTCCACGCTGCTGGGAACTGTTTGTCCCCCATTCGGGTGATTTTTCTGAACAGCTCAGGGTCACAGCATCAACCAAAACGTTTACAGCCTTGACTCTTAAAGAACAACATGAACAAACAGCCTCGGTGAGATGTTCTTAGCATGATCACCTTATGTAAAAATACGTCTCTTCCACAGCATGTGCACCAAAACATGATATAGTTTCTTTAGTTTCTTAAAACAACTATTATTCCCATTGCATTAATTTCTGAAACATTTAACCTCAATTCAAATGTTGGTTATTTAGCATCAGTTCACAACTATCACTGCAAGTCGCTGTACAAGTCCAGTTAATATCCAAATCTAAAATCTAATTAATCTAATCGAGTCCACTTAAGACAGATTCAAGATAGTTGTACTATTTTTTGTACAAGTGGGACAAGTGCAGTAGCCTTCTTTCAGTCAGCTGAATGACAGTGTTCAGCAACAGGTGGGGGAGGAGTCTTGCAACGTTACTATTCTCCATACTGAAAAACTGATCTCTCCAGATTCTGCTAAGGTACCTCATTAAGAAGGCTTGAAACTACAGTGGACCTCCCCAGAATAAGCATAGTTTATACTTCTCCGTCTACGTCGAAACAAATCGAAGCAGCGGCATTATCAGTCAACGTGAGGGCTCTCTGTCAGATACCCAAGAACGGATGGCCTACAGTCCAATTTTCTAACTATGCGCTCTTCTGGGAACAGCCAATCACTGCCAAGGAAAACAAATGGATTGGCTGGATTGGCTTCTTTGCAAACTGGCAGCCATGGCATGCCAAGTAGCATTGTGCATAGGTATTTCAGAGTCCCAAATTGCACTCTTTCAAGTATTTCAGAATTTTTTTTATCAGAAAATAGGTAACATTTCCACGGATAACTTGGATTTAATAGTTCCATAGAAATGTCTACAAACACATGAATCCACAAATACTGATCAGCGAGTTGGTGGCGGTCCGATGATACAAGGGAAAATCACTTTTGAACGAACTTTTTTGGCTCACCGTAAAAACATACTGGTTCATATAAACAGCATAATCACTTTTAACTAAGTGTCATGCTTTTCTGAACACAATGACCTGCTGACATATAACCACTTCCTTTTGTGACTTGGCTTTGAAGCACCAAATGCAAAACCTTCATGTTGCTGAGCCCCTTTTTACTATATTATACCAGAAGCTACTACAAAAACTACCACTCCTTCTGCTGTTTGCTCACGGCGCGGACACTGTCCATCTGGTTCCGCCGACATCCTATAACAAAACAGACCAGGAATTAGTGCGATATGGCTCCGTTTGGGGTAAGTTGGAGAAATTAATATCCTTAGATGAGTCTGATATCAAATTCTTCAAGTCTCAGATGTATAAAGCTGTCAAAGGCAACATGCCCTGAACAGGTGGCAGCCATGCCTGAAACAAAGAGGGCCTGTTCGTGGGCCCCTCGGGAGGGCTATCAGGATCATGACAGGAGGAGAAATCTAGTTCTATGCACATAGTAATAAGCTTGGTATCTGTTTATGCTTTCTGCCAGATCAGAGCAGCTCAGGGGCTGATTCGGGTAAATGACACTCACTTGGCATCTTCACATGGGCTTAAAACATAAGATACAAGCTCCCTCCAAGCACCTCCTCATAAAAGCCTTGTCTTGGTGGAGTGATATCTCTGAAACGCAATCCGTGTGAACCCCTGACCCTCTAATCTAAACTCATTTCAACCAGAAACTCAAGCCTTATGTAAATCAGGCAAGAAATGGCAGCTCGAGCTGTGAGAAAGGCGGGGTGGGTGTGAAACAGCAGAGAAGCCCCCCCCCCTCATTGTCCCGCTGAGCAGACAGGAACAGCCAGAGGATACCAGTTTCACCTTAATCACCCTCCATGTTCTTCCTATTGCTTCTCTTTGCACACAATAGCAATTGTAGAGTTCAGCTGCCTACACAGGAAAATATTCTGTGGCATACACAGGATGCACACTTTGTATGCATAAAGACACACACGGCTAATCAAAGAGCAAAGGTCGCAGCGTATTAAGCTACTGTACTTCCTTTTTCAGCTGATTGTGATAGAACCATTTCAAACAATATTTGGCATTAAGACAAAAACAAACTGCTCTGCTTCCTGATTCTTGCTCAAACCCCAAAAACGCTTCCCTTGCTTGTTGCATGCACCATCTCTGAAACTTAAACGCATGAAGTTCATGACTAAGTTTGGTCAAAACCCAAGAAGTTGCTGAAACAGCTGATTTTCTGTGCAGACTTTCACACATGTTGCAATACGTCCCACTTATGCAATTCGATTACAGAAAAAAATTGCTTAGATACAATTTGAATATAAAAAAAAAACATAATTCTAATTAACACAGAAGCAGGCTGGGGACGCTCCAAAAGCACAGGGCATTCTGGGTAAATAAAGCCAAACAAAAACATGTAAAGGCAAGCGAGGCAATTCTATTTGTATAGCACACTTTCAAAACAAGGCAATTCAAGGTGCTTATGAAACAAAAGACTGCCTCATTTTCTCGTAATCATAATCGTAAAACCGCTAAATCTGATGCCACGCCATGTTGTTTGCACTTCAAGGAACAAGAGTGTCCCCCGCTGAAGCAGTTCTTGGTGCAGTGCCACCACAAGCGAGGAGTTAAACATGTTCCTCAAAATTTTCAGATTCATTTCACAAGGTACAGTGTGGGTGCGAACTGCACCAGCTGAAAAACCAGAGTCTACCGTACAATCAGGGGGAAGATGCACCTTAAAGTCCTGCTAGTGGTCACGGACACTGGAAGCCTCTTCTCTACCTGCTGCTTTCAGAAAGAGTAAAAGCTCACAAAACTTTTGTACACCATGACTGGGAAACCCTTCCAAGCCCTGTGCTCTAAAACATGTTTCCAGGTTGACACTGGTCAACAAAATACCGGTGTTCCTTATGTGCGCAGGGATCTCGGGGACACCGGATGCGATTTTACCCAGTTCCAGGTGACAGTGCTCCTTTGGCAGTGTGTGAACAGTAGTGGTGAGAACAGTTTTATTATACTGTTGCAGTCCACAGTGCCCTGCAAATGTTTGGTCCTCCTTGGTTCCTTTCTCACCAAACAACAACTTCAGCCCTGAGTGTCGTATGTGCTGAACACAAAGTGCTGGACCATTGTGAACTGTGTTTTAAAACATTTTTTTTTACTAATTGTGAATCCTAAATGTGCTCTGGTTAGAAGAGACCAAAATAAAACTTTCTAATGCAACATCAAATCGTTGAAGCATGGTGGAAGCAGCGTAATGTTGAAAAATGGCCCAGTCAAAGTCCAGAACTAAATTCAACTGATAGTGTGTCAAAACATGATAATATATGTTCTTCGTTCAGTCTTCTGAGCTTAAAGTGTTTTGTGAAAACCATTTGAAAAGGAAAAACTACTTGCCTGTAGATGTGCAAAGCTGATGGAGACATACCCTGAAGGACGTGCAGATGTCACAAAAGGTGCATGAGCACAATAAACGGCACACTTTTTATATTTTCATTTATAAAAATCGTACAAGTCCGGGCTTCATTTTGTTAGAGAGGGGTAATTTAAAATGGTGGCCACGGGTAAGACAACAGAAACTCTTAAAATACAGATCTAAGCTGTGAGGAGGCCTACAGAGGGGCGTTTTCGCATGCCGAGACAATTCTGGAAGGAAGACCACTCCTCAAACCTCGCATTCCAGAATAGCATATTCACACCCTTACTGTAATACTTGTGACTTGCGCTGCTAGGATTTGTCATACTTCTCTATTGATGCTGTGCACCCCCTCACGTACTCGTAGTTAGCTCGTACACGCTTCCAAGCGCTCTTCCTGTCCTCTTTAGTGCCACCATTTTGAACTCCTGCACCTGCTCTGCAACCTGCTGCAGGCTCACAGAGGTGGCTCTATGTGCACATCGGCTGTACTGGAGTCATTTAATGCACCGAGTGACATTAGAGAAGTTCTTCACAGTTTTCTGAGTGTTTATGCACTAAGGCAGGTGATAGATTTTAGCTTCGCACAGGTGATTTATTTTGTTGATACGAAATAAAGTCATGTTCATAAAAGACACACAACCCCAAAGCACTTTACTGCAGCTCTAAAGAAGTTAAAACAGGATGTGGTTAAAAAGAGCACCCATGAGTGTGACAGAAGTAAAATATGTCAGAGGTGTTTCACAGCTGTCTTTTGTGCTCCCTGGTGTATTAAAATATATGTAAATGCAGGTAATAACAACCACAAGGGGCTGTAGGGCAGTGCACACATATATACACAAACATACAGTATATTTTATAAATATATATGGAACTCCTAGACTTCCTCCTAGAGGACGTCTGTGTATTTGTTTTAGTCAGCAAATGCTGTGATGCTTCTAACCACAGTTTGGATCCACGGCATGAAAAACAAACTGTGCTGACCCAAAGGCACAAGAAAAAGGCACAACCAGCAGAACTTGGTCATGAAAAATGCCAGGCTTTGACTTTGGGTCCACGCTAGGATTGCTAGTTGCTATAGGGATGTGTTCGTGGTGTGGATATGTTTGCGACACATTGTGGGTACCGCAAGGAATCTGATCTGCTGAATGAAGCGGTGATTCACTAAATCAATTCATTTTTGTTATTTTACCAATTTTAGCTGAACTTGAACCTCTCATATCTACTGTGGCTTTGTACCAAAATATCTGCTAAGGCACAAAATAATGTTGAAGATCCGTCGTCAACCTACCAACCACCTAGAGCACTCAGTCCTCCATCTCTAGTCTACTATTCATCCCTAGAATTAGAACCAAACACGGAGATGCAGCTTTCAGTTTCTCTTTCTCCTCTTATCTGGAACAAACTTCCTGAACGACTGCAAAGCCGCTGAAACACTGAGTTCCTTTAAATCAAAGTCAAGATTATTTATTTGACTGCAGTTCTCGCAAACTTTCTAAATATTTCGGAATATTCAAGCAGAGTTAAATAATTGTGTAACAATCAGGGATGGAAACTAATCGATGATGCCCTTTTGATACTCTGTTTAGCATTATATAATATGCTTGCTATTAACAATATTAACACGCGACAACCTTTTGGTTTGATGAGATCAATAAATGCAACATTTTATGTAGCAAAGCAGGACTGAATACAGTTACTGCTGAATACAGTATGTTTAGCATCACGGTTGCAGAATATAGCTGGTCTATTTGATTATGACGATTTTATTTTAGTAGCAGTAGGTGATGTGTTTTTATTAGGCTCTGAGTGGCAGCAGTGACTAAATGAAAGGCTCGGCCCTATGTGCCTGTGGCTCTACAAATCCTGACCACACAATCTGAAACTTACACTACGGATATTTTTGTACAGCGATGTGATTCAGTTAGAATATTTCTTTTTTTAATGCTGCCTAAATCCTTATTGCACACGTAAGTTTTCCTTTATTTATACTAATTCTTCCAGATTGTTTTCTACTTTTAATCCTGTGTTGATATTTTTCCGAATTTTAAGTCGACATTTATAGAAACAAAGTTTCTTTATTTGGTTATATTTTTCTGTTGTTGAGAATTTGGAGAAGTATTTTATATCATAGGGTTTATTTCCATAGTGAAAAAGACAATAAGTCGACATAACCCATACTTTTTAATGATACTTGCACCTCTCAAGACAAGATGATGCACAATATTTCGATTTGAGCAATATTTTAGGGAAACTAATAAAGTAAAAAGTTTCATAAACTGCCCAGTGCTATTCAACAATCTACAATTAGTATTGGATAATCCATCCCCAGGTTTACTTGATTCCAGTTGAAAGGTTTTATTTAAAAAAAATTGAATAAGACTTTAGTGGTGACAGGAAGCGCAGAAGTAGCTAGTGTTAGCATTGATAGCAGTTAACCAGCTGCAGTGTTCTAAAAGATCTTACAAATTTATATGCATTTTTTCTAAAACTATTTTGTTTTGCACAGAGTACCACAATGCCGCCACGCAAAGCATTAAATGTGGTGAAGCTTTCTTTGAAGCTAATGTAACCGACCACTGTTAGCTAGCTAGCAGCGTTTTGTTATTGAAGAAGTTTACTCAAAAACTATTTTCCGTCTCATTTCAAAATGAGACTTAATCATGCAATGATGTCAAAAAGCCTCTTTCCCCTTACATATTTCATCCTACAGTTCATACCTAAATCTTTTAGATCAACAAATTATTTACAAGGCAAAGATGTAATCTGTATTGGGATGCAGTGGCACCATTTTTTTCCCAAACTGAGCTGATACAGATACTTGGATGTGATTTTTGACCAATACTGAGTACAAATACTTCTACCACACCATAAACAAAAAAGTACTGCATTGGAGGACAGGTTTTGTTTTCTTCTCTACTTGTTATGATGGTGAATTAGATAAAGAAAAAAATATAAAATTGACCACAATACTAAAATTTCAAAAGAAAAGTAAAAATTTTCTGTAAATAATGGCAGTTTTCACATTTTATGTTTCGTTTCATTGTATTGGTTAACTTTAACAAATACATTAAAACGGTATCAGCCCGATACCCAATATCAATATTGGTATTGTTGTCTTCCTAATCTGTATTAATCTGTAAAGGTAGAAATACTTTTTTTAGGGCATTGCTGATACAAGGTGTCAGACATTCATATCCGGGGCTTAAAATAACCAGAATAAACCTACTTCATCCGACAAAATCATGTGGTGACGCTAACAGGAGGCTCCTTCGCACAGTAGATTCTATTTCAATTTGAAAAACAAAGAATTGCAGCATTTCATGAGAAGACCTTGTGACAATCATACCTGTTGAGGTGTCTTTGGGCGTTTTGTCTTGTTAGATCAATCAGTTTTGTGCATGTTTACATTTTTCAGACTCCTTCTGACCTTAATTTCCTCTTCCACCTAAGAGTTTCTTTCCTGTTCGACAGGAGGAAGAACTATATATATCTAAAAAAAACATTTAAAAAAATGTCTGGTGCCAAAATGCATCCTTGGATGGAAACCCTGATGGTTGCGTCTCCAAATTACTTCGGAACATTTAAATCAGATGATTTTCTTCCGATTCTGTAGAGCCTCCTTGTAAAATTCCCTCAAATATTTATTCTGGAAAATCTAGTTCTTAGAGGTCTAAAATAACTTTATCCGTGTGACTTTTTACTTTAACTGGAATACTTCCTTCCATCTTTGGTTTATATTTCATCATGCATAATCTATTAATATTGGGAATTTTTCCCCCACCGGTTAAAACTCTCAGAGTTCTTCTTTTATTTTCCACTGGAAAACGAACATATTGCTTTATCAACTTTAATTTTAATCCCAACTAGATCTTGGGCCTTGCAATAGTGTTCAGATCACCTACATTTTTTAATATTTTTCTAAAAATACAACCATGAGATAGCTTTATGATGATTTTTGTTGACAGGCCAACACGAAGTATTGCATTTTGTTAGTAGTTTGCAACAAGCAATTTAAGAGACAATTGTGGAGGAAAGTATCCTTCTCAGATTAGATTAAATGCAAATCTCTGAAGGCAAACTATTTAGCATTACCATTAAACTAAGAGAGTGTTTTGAACAATGTGGGAGAACCAGAACGGCCTGGAGAACCAACACAAAAAGAGCAAGAATCCTACTCTGGAACAACTCGGATCAAAGCAAGAGTGCAAACAACTGTCCCATCCTTATTCCTTTATGTTTAACCAACAAGTGTAATGAGAATCTTCTGTTTTTGTCTTCTCTCTCTAGCTAAGGTGGAGACAAGCCACCCCAACTCCCAATTGGCCGTTTCCGCTGCCCACCTGCACTACTACTGTCCACAGGGGGTGGATGCTAAGCTGGAGTGCAACCAGAAAAATGCTAATTCATTTCCCAAAGATCACGTGAAGCAGCACTGGCTCTACACACCCCACTCTTACCAGCACTGCAAAAACGGTGTAGGCCCACGCAATTTTACTCACAAAGACCACGCCTTGCCTCGCGGCGTAGAGATGGATCATACGAATGAGAAGATGTGGGTGATCCTCCGCAACGTGACCTTAGCAGACCAGGGTCGCTACTGCTGCATGGATCTGGTGATTAAGAACGATCACAACAAGCCATCTATCGTGCAGAGCTCCCACAGCCACATTATTCTTCACATTACACCAAGTAAGCAGAGCAAACCTATAGCCAGCTCAATGTATTTCTACTTTTCATGAACACGATTATCGTCTAATTAACTGGTTTGATATGGAGTAAAGGGAATTGGTCCGAGCACAAGATCCTGTGGTACTCCATAAATAACACTATTTGATTTTTCCAGTGACACCTGGGGCAACCAGCTGCACCTTCATGGATCTCACACCTCCTCCAGGTATGAAAGCTTCCGCATGCCTTTAATAGCAGCATACGATAGGCAGGACATTGTGTGTTGTGGTTTTTATGAAGTTATCCCTTTCACTCTGTTCCTCCGGCAGCCTCGGTGCCCGTGGCCTTGGCTTTAGCAGCGTGCATCTTGGCTCTGCTCTCTCTGCCTCTCATTCTGGTCCTGGTCTACAAGCAGCGGCAGAACTCCCAGTCAAACAGGCGTACGTATTAGCAACACCATGCTGTACAAAATGATTTGCCATCTTACATATTTTTTTTACTTTTGGTCACTCTTGATTGTTTCAAATATTTATTATTAAGGAAAAAGTAAGTGTGGGACTAGCAACAAGTCTTCAACATTGCTGTGGAGGAACTTTGGTTAATTTTTTGCAGAATTATTTTAATCAGGCCACATTGGAATGTTGATGTGTATAAACAGCTCTTTTAGTGCGAAAAACCAGATTTAGTTCAGACTTTGACTAGGCCACCCCATTGCTTTTGTTTCATTTGTAGAATCATTCAGATGTGGACTTGTCGATGTGCTTTGCAACCATGAGCTAAAGGTCACAAAATGATAGCAAGAGATTTTCCTTCAGAAGTTTCATGCTTTTATCAGTTATGCCGATGTGTCAAGGTCCTGAAGTAGCAAAGCATCCTTCGGCCATCATTCTCCCACTACTTTGTTTCCCACTCAGTGTGTTGTCCTTTTATACCAAACTTCATTGGAGGTACACCTTACATGTCCAAATTTGTCTCACCGGTCCCCAAAACTCTTGGAGATAGAGATGTGCTTTTTTTTGTAAATTTGAGACAAGCTTTTATAATTTTTTCTGGTCAGCAGTAGTTTTCTCTTGGAAACTGATTTCGGGCATTTATACCCCGTCTCGCTATCTTTGACCTGAGAGAAGTGAGGCCTGTGGATACTTAAATGTTCTGGGTTCTTTTGTGACCACCTGGAGGAGTCGCCATTAAGCTGTTTTAGTCATTTTGGTTCGCTGACCATTCCTTGCACAGTACATCATTTTTCAAGGTCTTCTCCATGTGTTGATACTGTCTCTCACAGCGATTTTCTGGAGTCATAAAATCGTAAAAAAACTTTTTGTAATCCTTCCTCGACCTAGAAATATGAATGAGCTGTGCAGCTTTTGAGTTCTTTTAGCCTACTTCATGTTAACACTTTGTTCTCTTGGTGTCACTTCTTGATTTCTTGTTGAAACTTATCCAGAAAAAAGGGGCAACTCGCAGTTAATTGATGATATAACAAGGTGGGAAGTCATACTTTCACATAGTCTCAGGTTGGTTTTGATTGCCTTCCTTTCTTCTTATGAATTAACTCATCAAGTGAATATTTAAGTGTGACAAAAATACATCAAATATGTAAAATCTCAGAGAAGTCTATACAGAGACGGAAATATTTTTTTATGTTGGGTTTCCCAAGGTGTTGAGTCTGACACACGTTTCCTTTCAGATTAACTGTAGTTCACACAGTAGGAAGCACATTCTCCCTTGGCTGTGTTTCGGTTCAGTCACAATGGCTCATTTCCTGTTTCCTCTCTTTCCCAGGTGGACAAGAGCTGGTGAGGATGGACAGGTATGTGTTCCCATAGTCAGCTGGTCACATCAAAACAAAGCTGGCCCTTCAGTGCTCCTTACAGACTGTATTTGTTTTTGTACTCATACGCTTAATTTTTATATAACCTAATTATGGTCTATTGCAAGGAAATATGGTTGTGTGACTAATAAATAATATGTACCTGCAGGAGCTCTCTTAAAGATACTTTAGAGTGAAACAATAATCAGAACCACAATAGAAGGAAATTGAGGTTTATATAAAAGATTTTTGTAAGTGATAGGGAACCAAATTATAGTACAAGTCAAATTTCTTTCATTTTATGAAAATGTCTTTGCTAAATTTATGAGATACTTGCAGTAAAATGGAAGAACAAAAGGGAGCCGGATATTAAAGCAGAAGGATTATAGCAGCCTCTACGTGAAAATACCATGGTATTGTTATGACAACATCATTTTAACCAAACGATCTCATTTCACTAGAAGAATGGAGCCTCGGAAGGAATTACGACATTATAGGCAGCAGAAATTACAGTTATGGTCGCTCAGAGCGTGCTAACATTGTTTCCAGGTGTTTTTTCATCAATTATTATTCTCTAATCTATTTACTACAAGAGTGACATGAGGCTTCTGTGTTGAGCAACAGATGAGTTTTGAAATACAACATTGAGTCATTTATGTGTGACTTATCATTTTTTTACGAACTTCTCTTTATGTGTGTTTATGTTTGTAGTGAGGCTCCGGGCCATGACAATCCGGTGTTTATGGGGGGATCCCCGAAGACAAAGACCCGTACGCTTTCTCAGATCCTGACCAGACAGCCATCTGAGTCAGGTCGCCACTTGCTGTCGGACCCCGGAACGCCCCTCTCTCCTCCTGCGCATGGGGACGTGTTCTTCCCATCTGAAGGTAGACACAATATAAATCTGTACTTTCACTTTGTGGCTGCAGCTAAAAAGACAATTCAGATCTGTTTCGGGAGAAAAACTGTAAATTGCCTTTCGATTATTAGTTTGTTGAAGCACTTTTTGATTCAATTACCACATCTGGGCTACTTTAGTAGAAGTCCATCAGCGTCCCATATCTTGACTTGGTGATATTTACTCATTTTGTCCAGCTAAAGTACTCCAAATCTATCAGATTGTGTGATTGTATGAAACCTTTTTAAATACCCGATTGATGCAAAGGAACTAAATATGAAGACGTTCCTGCAATAGTGGCATACCCCTATTATTTCAGGTTTCTAATTTTTGTCTATAATGGAAGGCAGGTGTGGAGGTTTTTAAATCCTTCCAAGTCTACAGGAGTTATGATACATTGAAGGAAATAAAGGATTCCTTCATAGTCTCATTTTTAAGATGTTATTTTATGTTGTGACTGTTATTATTATTGCACGCACATATGAAGCTTCTTAAAACTCAACTTTTCGACCCCAAACGTGGTTTGTCTATTTCTGCTAATTAATCCCTAATACATATTTTCTAAGTGTTTTAGCAACAAATTTTCTTAGCAGTTTTCACATTCTCAGCACTTTACTATTAAAGGGTAAATTGACAAATTTTTAAAATAAATTTGTTGTGGTCTCTAGTTTGAATCAATGCCTTGGTAGATATTTTCTGTGGAAAACGATGCTCTCTCGCTCCCGTTTCAGGAGGCTGAACTTAGTCGGGGATAAACTTCTATCTCCTGAAAGGACAGGATTACGAGTCCTAATCATTGATGTTCATGATACGAAAACATCTCACCACTGATTGGTTGCCTTCGAACAAATAACTTCTTTAACTTACTTTCCTGGTGCTGTTCAAAGACAGATTCCAACCATTTCTACCTCGGCTCTTCTTTCTTGGGTAAAAAAAAATGCAAACCATAAAGTTATTCCAACCTGAATATGTTACGCCATGTTTTGGAGCTGCTAATGATTAGCCTCCACTAGCAGAGACGCTAGCCATGCTCACTCCTAGCCGCAAAATGAACAGTTTTCCCATTGCAAGTCAAGGTGGGCAGGGACGTGAATACTAATATTACACATTTTTTCTGTGACGTTGAAGAGACTGGCTTTTTCTGACTTGCTCATTTTTGCTATTTCTTTTCTGCAGCAGGAAATAGACACGCAAGAAAATGGAGTTATAGAACATTTTTACATGCAGCACGCTTATGCAGCTCTGAGTGACTGATCATATTTCAAAAAGAACAAGCATTACATGTTTTCTCAGAGAGCGGAGACCTTTAAGAAAAACGTGCACCATCCTTTGAAAGTCTTTTGCTGTCTTGCAGAAATGCTAAAGCTTCCGATGTGAAGCATGAGTGGAGAACCACTTTCAGGTCGATTTAAATGATACGGTTTTTTAGGTCAAGGCTGAGTCAGAACATGACTTTCAGAATTTACCAGACTACCCTGCAGGTCTCAGCCTCATCGTTCAGCTCATCCTGCAGACCTGACACAATTTACCCCAGCGCCAAGTCAACTTTGACCCAATCCTCCCCATCCTTCCAGTGTCTACTGAGAAAAACAAAACGAAATGGTGGAAAATTGCTTAAGTGATTGCTTATTCATTGCATTTATGGTACATTCTTTCTCAATATGTAAGATTAGAAAGACTTAGGTGAAAAAAGGAAACTACCTATAGAACTAGTGGAACTCTGCACTGGTTCTTGTCCTTCAGACTCAAGAACCAGAGATCCAGTCAGGCTGCATCGGTTCTGTTCTCATTCTCACAAATGACTGAAAACCCAATTAGCGAAACAGTAGTAACATAATTATGTTTATCTTTTATAAAGCAATATTTTGTGCTATCCGATTCAGGTAGAAATTAAATTATATTTACTGTAAAGTGTCGAAAGGTCAGCACAGTCATCACTTACTCAATATAGGAACAATGGTGCTTTGTGTGAGCATCGTGTAAGAGTATTACAAAATGTAAAAGCTCACACAAGTAACATTTCAGAATTTGCACAGACTCTGATGCAATCCAGTACCACTATGACTATGACGAAATATCCTGTCTTGCAAAAAAAAAAAAAAAGTTTAAACAGCCTGGCTGATGCTGATAAAGCTAAAAGGTTCAACCTCAACACCACCAGGTGTGCTCTGTTTCTAATCCATCAGCCTTTTCTCTGACTGAACATAAAGTTTCCAGACTATTCTTTTTTTTTTCAGTCCAAGGGGCATCTGTGCAGACATTCCTAGCATACTGAAGCGGATTATTAAACTTCCTTGCAGAACAATCTCAGATGATCAAAAATACACCCATAAAAATCAAAACAGCGTTAGCAGGATGTTTTAGAGGTCTGTGGCCCACATTGTTGCTCTTTGAAGTATGCAAATATTGCTCACAGGCTATTTTAGTAAATGACTCTCAACACGAACGGGTTCTATGTGATGTAATCCCAATGTTTCTATCATATTAAAATGACAAATATACTCAGATTAGGCTAAATCTGTAGATAAAATAGATGGTTGGAATGATAACGATAAGGCACATCATGGATTTGATTGTTCAGCACATCCCACCTATGCTTGATTGGATCGATATCTGAAATATCTGGAGGCCAACATGGATAGAAGAAACCCAAGGTTCCTTAGCAGAACATTACCCAAAGCCTCAAACTGACTTTGCTATCTAGTACACTTTCCATAGTGCATCCTTCTGCCATATGTCCTCTAGGTAGGGGAGGGAGAGGAACCTAGCCTTCGATGTGATTTATCAGAGCAGGCCACCTTCTTTCATTCCTTATTGGTTCTTTTTGTGGTAGTCAGGGGTCAGTATGGGCACCCTGCAGTTATGCCGCCACATACACAACAAACTGAAGGACTATAAAAATGCTAACTCCTTTCTATTAGCATCAACTTCTGCAGCAATGTGAGGTAGTAGGCCGTATGTAGGATTGAACCTCTTGAGTCAACCTTTGCCCCAATGGTTCATCGATGAGCCTTCTCTCTAGATCATTTCTAATGGCAACTGACCCCTACAGACCAGGAAAACGGCACCATATTCAATTACGCTTTCTTCAAACTCACTCAAATCCTTCTGTTTGTCCATTTTTCTTGCTTGTAGCCCATCAACTTTGAGGAGATATGCGGGAGTTTCGACCTTTTTTAGTTTCTTGTGTTTATGTCAGCAAATGGAAAGGTTTAAATATTTTTACTAACTTAAAAAATAGTATCTTGTGTATCTGTCAGGGAGTACTTCTCTTTCCTCTTTGTTGAGGCGTATTTTCCTCCGGTTTTTCTGTAGAAACAGGCAAGCCGTCTGAGGTTTGGTGCTATGAAGAAATTTCAGCTTTTGTCTTCATAATTTTTGGCCTTCCAACCTTCAGCTCTGCAGCGTTGAATATAAACTTCCCTGTTATCTACATGACAGTGTTGCAACTCTGGGTCCTGCTGTTTTTGTTCCGCTTTTTTTCTTTTCTTTAAAGTTTCCAGCAAAAAAAAACAGTCATTCGGTGATTTTAGCATCCTGGGCCTGCCCCCTTTTGAATCACTAAGGTGGGGAAAAAAATGTAAAAATATAAATGTTGTCATTCGCCTTTTGACAAGTTCTGTCATATTTTGCAGGAAGTGCAATGCTGAATCTGCAGACGCCTTCATTAGTAATTTCAATTCTGTCAGCAGAAAGAATAGAAGTGACAGATTTTTTTTTAAGTGGGCATCACTGTTTTCTATGTTCTTACAGATTTCCACTTGTTTTCTTTTACAGACATCATCCCTGAGTCTCCAGACTTGGTTCAGATTTAAATCGGATTCTTCACCGCAACTGTTGACCCAGAGAGACTCCTGCAGCTCTTCTCTTCTTCCCTTCACTTTACTACCAATCATATCCTCATGAGCTGTCTCACAGTAACTGTATAAACACTTATTGTTCCTGTCTGGATTTGTCCTCTGTACACTGTCTGGACTGCAGGAGGGAGGACCGCTGCCTTTCTGATCCACATACCATTTCCACCTGCAACAACAGCTGCGGGCCAACGGATTGCATCTGCTCTTCAGTCCAAACTCTAACAACAGCTCACAGCCCCTCTCATATCTGGCTCTGGTGGTGTCTTTGATTAACTCTGATAAGGGCTGAAAGTATGAGTCTTGCTATATCCATGGACAGGTTTATTGACTGCAGTTGTCAGTGGGGTTGAGACAAACATTTAAAGCAGCAAGTTCTTATATGTACTCAAATCCCTACAGAGTTCGAAAAGCATCACCTGAACTCTGTTCCCCGTCAATATGTGAACTTTCAATGTGGCCAAATTTACACCGTCAGGGCTTTTAACTGTAAATGCAGCAGTTTCCTTTTGCTGGTCATTGGAGAACTGTCAGACAAGCAGTTTCATAAATCATTATGTTGGGTTCATGTGGTGTCCAGCAATCATACCAATAGACTCTGAAGCCCCTTTGAAAACTCTTAAAGTCAGAACTTAGATGCCTTCTAGCCAACTGTTTACTGAAAGGACCAAAGGAGGAATCAGCAGGGCCTTAACAGTCGACTTATGTAAGGGTTAGCTGGCATTCCACACTTTAGATGGATTGATATCCTCTTTTACCATATACTTCAAGCAAAGACTTTGACACCTTCTGGTAGGGTGTTTTCTCGAAGGACCAAAGAGAAAAGAGAGATTTAAACCAAACCATGTCTCTGAGTCGCCAGGTGAGGTAATGACAGCGCTGAATGGTTGACGTATTTAAAGATTAACCACATACAGCAGTCACCTCTTTCATCAAACCGTTCACAGGACTTCTGGCTACCAAGTGGTAGGGGCAATAGAAGTCATCCCACCATTTTTTGCCTCCGAGACACGAAGCACAACAGCAACACTCGACTTAAGGGTTAGGGCTTAACAGATCCGCGGCGTAATGTAGCATCTGTCTTATTTAGCAAAAATACAAACTCAGATGCCTTCTAGTTGTGTTTTACAGCAGGACAACCAATCAAGGTAATGATTGGACCTCAATGTTCCACTTGAGGGTAATGATATATAGATTGTAGCCATATGACGGACGATCTGTGTACCTAGTTGGACACAGGATTTAACCTATAACCACATCAGACACTTAATTCCCAGTGTCCGTGCCACCTAGTGGGAACAGTGGTGGAGCGATTGGTGGTTAGAGGGCAGATATGTCTGGTGGCTTTATTATTTGCTATTGAATTTCGCTGTTAGCTGTATCTGGTGGGTAAGAAATGCTGTGCACAACCCATCCAAGAGCATGAAAAACAAACAAACCTGTAGACATAAATAGGATTAGGCATGCTGGGGCAGCAGCCACGGTGACATTCCAATATGCAGAAGGAAGGGGGACAGGAAGGAAGGGTGGGAGCCGAAATCTTCGGACAGATTCGCAGCCAACTTTCTAGTCAGCTAATCCATCTTACGATTTGCTTGTGCAACGCCCGAGTTTGATTGTTGACATGATGGATCTCTTCGTAGAGGTTAGACAACTTTTGAAACTTGCCATACACCAGAAACCCTCCAGCTCCAAACCCAGTTATCATAATTCCAATTATATAGAGGTCTTCTACGTCCTCCATGAACAGCAGAGACAGACACATGATTTTCTACTTCCCCACGAATCCACCAGGTATCCAGCCGCATGCGTTCCATCAGGGCAGGAGAGCGCTCCTTTACCTCTTCTTTGGGTAGAAAAAAAAGACCTACAGACTGACTGACTTTAAGTTTCGTGTATTTAAGCAAACAGAAATCTGTATGCACCTTATTTCAAATTTTGCCGGATGTTTTACACATCCCCAGTGTCTGATTTCCTGTCTGATCCAAGCTAAACTGCTGAGATTGTCACGTTCTTGAAGCGTAGCATCTAAAATCAAATAGATACGGCGAGTAAATTTAGGGTTGGACCATGACACAGTAGTTCTGGGTGACGTCCGATTCGTGCCACTTTGTGCCCAGTGGAAACAAACCCAGAGAGTATAACAGCGGCTAACGTGTTACGCTTTGCAGACGTTACGCGACACTCGTGTCCCGTTTAAAGCAGGCTTTAAAGGTGATTGGTACAGCACACAATGGCACTCTCCAATATCTATTCCTCGTTCGTAGCTAAAAACTAATCCATGGAGGGTAATATGCTGCAGATCTGTTTATAGGTATATCGTTGAATTGTATTCCATGCCTCCTGTGGTCCTGCAATGCCTGTTTTATGTATGAAAACTCCCATGCATGCAGGACTCAGCCAGCTGGATTGGTGATTGTTTTGGCATTACATATCCTTTTTGTTTGATTTCTTCTCTGGATTATTTTCTTCCTTTTCCTCCTCTGTGCTACCTCATACATATACTGCGACTGTTATTCTCAATACTCTCCTTTTGTCTAGTACTTTTAGAGCTGCACTGTAGCTTTAAACTTATTTGTAAAATTCTGAAAAATTGTTAAGAATTTTTTGATAGTTTAAATGTTGTCTCTGTGTATAATTATGTAGCAAAAAATAAGTAATTTTTTTTTCTTGAATGTAGCCTCACTGATACCACCAAAACCAAAATAATCTTCCAGGAACTAAACTCACTGCCATTAGGCACTTCCTCTGGATTTCACTGTTTATCAGGGTAAAGGTTCGATCCCACGTTTATATTTGTGCAATGAGGTCTGATAAGCCAAAACTGTTAAATGCGTTTAGCGGGAGGTCTGAAATACTTCCAAAGACCAGTCGTATTAACGTTGAGTGAGTGGTGTAATTTTTAGACCGGTGTAAAAGGCCTACAGCTGGAGTCACCAAAGAATAATGTGTTTAACAGGTGTATAGGACAGGGTAACATTTTGTTTTGTTAAGATGTGGACCAGCTTACGAGTTTGTGGGTGTGTATTTGTGTGTAAAATAAGGATTAATGCTTTAGGAATGGATTTTGATGATTCCCTAAAAGGTATTATTTTTTGACTTGGTCACATTCATGTTGTATCTGTGTGTTTTTATACTGTAAAAAGCTTGCACGAGAGGATGGCTGAACAATAAAAGTGGAACTCTTAAAGCCTTCTGTGTCATCTCTGAAATCCTTGTTCCCCTTAAACCATTGCCCTACAAGGACATGTTGCGGTTGCTTTCCAGGGAGTCGTTTCAGATAAACCAAGGTTTTTCTACTCGTCTGCCTCTGAGATACTGTACACCAGTGGCATTGAGAAGGAAAAAACGATGGAAACAAGTTTTTTTTTATGAGAGGAGACAGAGCTTGAAGGCCTTTACTTCAGTGCTTTTTCCTCACATTAACAATCTGCACAGTGCATTAACAGCAACCTCATTTAGCTCTAGATGTGTTCCAACCACGTCCTGAAGGATGCAGATGACTCGGGTATAGTGGCTAGCGTCTTATCTTAAGACACATCTAAAAAGCTTTTTTAAGAGCAAAAGCAATGTTCACTATTGTCTTTTAGAAACTATGAATTGTGGCTTTCCTGTTAAAGAAACAATGTGCTTCCTGAGTCTTTGCAGCTAGTTCTTACTGCCTTTAATTTTCTAGGTTATCTCTGTTTCACATTGGTACACTTTCCTTTATCTTACGAGGGGTGTAATGAAAACCGTGTGTCTTTGAGTAAAAGTAGCAATGCAGTGTTGTAGAAATATTTTTGAATCATACCAAAAATGAAAATATTAGCAGCAAAATATGGAAAAAAACAACGAAGAGAAGTTTGTAAACAAGTGGTAGTCGCGGTTTGGAGGAAGAGTAAAGTCTTTGAACTATTTTACATAGAACCGATTGTAGATAAAATATTAAGATGTTTATCTGAAGAGTAAAAAAAAACATGATAAAATGTGAAAACATTCCGCCAATTTCCTTATTAGTTGAGAGATTTTTCGAAGGTTGAATACAAAAATTGTTGATATTAGTTCCCCAATTGAATTCTTAAAAGAACAAAAGGACATCACCAAACGACATGTTCTTTTGTTTTACTTTGCTTGATGAATTGGGATTTCCTTCAAGTAAGCTGCAGAATATTTCTTCCTTTATGTCTGATTTTTAATACACCGATATCCATTTGTTAGAATAAAACACATTTCACAACAATTAGTTTCTATGTGAAATATGTCTTAAAAGACAACTGGGATCAGGAGGTCAGTGCTCAATGAAAACCTGGAATTGATAACAGCTGCTTGAAGCATAATCTGTCGATTTCCAACACTTTTGTCTCAGATTTGTTTAATTTTGGTGGAATCTGGCCTGATTCAAATTTTTACATATATATGTTGATTGAATCTACATATTTGTCATTTTGCATATATACAAAAATGGTCAAAGAAATAAAAGTATGGTTTTTCTGCGTTATATGATATTTACATTTTTGGTCAATTTTCGCCAATGGTTCTACTAGGCGACTAGCGGTGGTAGTTTCCCCTACCTCTATTGCCTGCATGAGTTTTAATGCAGAAATGCACCACAACAGGTTACAGATTTCTCAGCAGTCCTAGTGCTTTGTGGCTGGGACAGAAGGATCTGAACCAAATAATCTGCTAAAATGTAATTTTTTAATTCTGCTGAATCAAAAGAAGACAACGTTTTAACTTGATTTAAATAAATACACAAAAATCAAAAACTAGTTTTTAATTACAGATGGAACACTTTAGAAATTAACTATGAATCTTAACACTTTCTTCAGCTTAAGGTTTTGGTTATGTTAACCAATCACTGTACAGTTGTTTGGAATACAGTGGTTGTCAACCTGGAAAAGAAAAATATTATGCCAGGACCTGGAAGGGCGTCCTTGGGTTTTCTGACTGTAACGTGGCAACCACAAGTTGTTGCCCAGCTGTTCCTGGCTCTTCTCCATCTCTAGGCACACCCTGCATCCTCACTCACACAGCTGGGCAGTGTCCTCATCAGCTAGCCATGCAGCTCCTTCACAATCACATGATGTCTGTTTTTCTGGTTTCATATGTAAAATTCATGCTTACATCCATTAAAAACTGAAAATATTTCACCATTCATTCAAGCATCTTCAGAGCCTAAAAAGAACAGTATAATGATCACCCAAATGAATGAGCATCTTCAAGAAAAACTATTTACTTTATTAGTTGTTGCATTATATTGGTAGGATGGAAAACACAATGTTACTTTCCAACAGCGGTAATGCTAGACTATTCCGTTGTCCGTCATTTTGAAAACCACGGTCCAAAAAATCCTGTAAGTCAATTTTTAAAATGATAATGTCATATTCAATAGTATTTAATTATTATTTATTTAATTAATATTAAATCTGAAGGAGCTGAAAAGGGAATCCACATTGTACCATCAACAATCAGAAGAATCCATGTAATTTCTTTCTCCACAGTGACAAAATCTTCTCATGAACTGTTCACCTGTCGTGGCCTGAGAGCACTCAACTTCCTCCTTGTCCACATGGAACTAAAATGTGCAGATGCTACTGTCTGAGGTGTAGGACTTTTGCCTGAGACCGATGAATCTACACTGGGGGCTGGGAATACAAGCAGCACTTCATCCAAAGATTTGAAATCAGAAATCATTTCTCAAACTCCTGCTCTTAGAGGAACATTCTGTTTAAATTATTGATTTAGTTACCTGTATTCTGTGCTTACAGTTAAGAAATGTGGACGTGTCTGCACCAAGTGGTCAAGGGGTATCAATTCTAAGCTGTTGAAACGACAGACATCGTTGAGATATATCACCATTCACTATTCTATAAAAATGGTTGGATACAGAACGTATTCGGTTACTGCAGTCTCTATATAAAGTATGCAAAAAGATAACGTAAGAATAATGCAATCCCTGCTTACAGGAAACAACAGATTGAGCAACAGATGCGTTCAATTTAACTTTATCTCTGCACTTCTTTTATTGATTTATAACATGACTTAAAACATCCACTTAGGAAGACCAAAGTGCAAAAGGACAAAGCTAAACAACACATAGAAAGACCAAAAACATTCAAAGCCTTTCTGAACAAATGGCCAACAACAAAGCCTGGATTATCCCAGTTTAAACTCCGCCTGTGTCCGATTTGCTCTCTGGATCTTACCGACAGAGGAGGCGTGCCGTCATCTTCCACAGTGACGATGAGACGATACTCCTGCTGTTGCTCTCGGTCAGGAGGTGCTGGCCGAGTCACCATCTCTCCAGTCATGCGGTCCATTCGGAAAGTCAGGTCCTGGTTTCCAGCAGTGATGTAATAAAACAGCATGGCATTCGGGCCAATGTCCCTATCAGTAGCAATCACTCGAAGTACTGAGGTACCCCCTCCTACGTTCTGCAAAACAAAAAATCAGCAATCTTCACAACAAATCTGAATCAGAATCTCTAAATCTCACTATTTATTGTACCAATGAATGCAATTTCAACCCGAACAAACCTCATTCACGCTGACGTTGTACCCTCTCTGGCTTTCAATAACTGGAGCATTATCATTGACATCCAGGATGTTGACGGTGAGTGAGTGTTCAGTGTGTCTGGTCGGTGAGCCGTTGTCAGTGGCAAGGACCTGCAAAAGAACAGATAAAGAGATGAGGATGTCATTTCCTTCCCACTAGAGTGAAAAGTTTGATTTTTTGGAATATTTATGTACTATAAAAATGTAAATGAAAATTGGATGAGACGTGTCATAGCTACGCATGCTGCTGTCTGACCTTCAGTAAGTAGCGATCGACAGACTCCCTGTCCAGAGGAGCGTTCACGTAAACCTCTCCGTAGCTGTTGTTCACCGTCTTGATCATGAACACGTCCTCCATGTTTCCGGCCACCAGGGTGAAATTAACCTGAGACAAAAAAATCAGTGACAAGTTACATTAACAGCAAAAATAATCGTAGTTTATTCTAAAGTCCTATTGCACAGTTGCTCTAAAATAAAAATCATAAAGAAAACTACTATGTTATTAAATCTGGGTGACAAAGAACCTTCCTATGATGGGTTGTTTTTCTTTTTTGGATAGTTAAGATCTGGTATTTCCACCATCAGCTTCACTCAGTTGTCTCAGTACTAGCCGTGTAACTGCACATCTATTCTTTTTATCAGTTCAACCCTGTCAGTTTGGTACAGGCGTGTAATGAACAAATCCAGCTGTTTTCTACCTGAACACCTGCAGAATGTTTAAGTGAGGAACTCTGAGTGCAGTGTAATGTTCCACGGGGGAAAAAAGGGACACTAACACAAAACAGGAAGGACTCCAAGCTGTCGCTAAACTCTGTTTGGGTACATTAATGGTTTCTCCTGCAGCTACTGGAGAAAAAAGAAAGATGGACCGAACCAGAACTTTGTCAGTGAACGTATCTTTCAACAGCAATAAGCTCCATAACGCGCTCTGCACTGAACTGATTGACTTACCTGAAACAATGTGAAGCTTATTGGAAATATCACTGATGCTGGAGAAAAACCAGCTGACGCTACCAATGCCATCCAATCAGACCAAACTCTTGGTTTTGGATATAATGAGGAATCCCCGCTGAGGAGAAGAGATTTTCCCAACAGCTTCACATCTACAGCTGGTAGGCTAGGCAAGCAAACGTACTCCAAAGTGGTTTATGGATGTTTTATTCTCAAATATGGGCAAAGTATTATTTAAACATTAACACTAATTTTTTTCAAGATGTTATATTGTTTCTACTCTGCCTATTTCTCATTGTACTATTGTATTTTTTTACAGATCCAAACAATTCTCCAGTCAGTTCAACACTTAAGAAAATAACTAAATCTATTTAATTTAAGAAACTGAAATAGAGGAATTCTGGGGACAAAAAGGTTCTTTGTTTAATGCTTATTAAAGTGAAAAAAAAAACAAAAAAAAAACATATGCACGTTTGTATTTATTTTTCTTAATTAAAGTGTAACGTGACGTACCGAGCCATGAGTTTAAAACCCAAAATACGTACCAAACCATGATTTTTGTGTACCCCTAATCAGTACCACCTGGTTTCCGTTCACTAACCCCCCTGACCAGGATATCCAGGTGGCACCCATACATGATATACTGTAGCTACCCTACAACAATGCCAGTGAACTATGTCTGTATATGGGACAGTACATCAAATCAGCATATGAATTATTACAATAATGTCTAGTGACATGGAGGCGATCGTGCTGTTGCTCTGCTGAGGTGTTAAAGAAACTCAGGTTGCTTTAATGAGAGACACCTTTTGGTCCTATGGTCGTCTTATGGTATCGCCGCTCAACTTTTTCTTATTCACACTAGTTTGTCTGTTGGGTTCTGGTGAGGGCATTCTGGTGAACAAATAAGCACAGTAACACCATGGTCACTGAATTTTGGTACCTCTGACCTTGAAACTTCACACTGCACCTCAACCAAAATGAAATGCTAAATGTTTAACAGTGACCTACTCCTCTACCTAAAAAGTATCAAGGAGTGTCCACTTTAAAGAGAGCCATCTTCTCCATGTTTGCAAAAATAATCTTTGTTCTACTTAATCTGCCTTTTTTTCTCTTTGAAGTTATAACAGAAAATTTGATGCAACAGGGGAAATGCAAAACGGCACACTGCTCCTTTACTTGTGCAGTTTCTTCATAGTATATTAGAAAGAAATTCCAAATCACTGGTGTAACTATGTGTAAAACTAAATCCGCCTCACCAGTCCATTTAACCCAGCATCGCTGTCCTTTGCCAGCACGACTGCCACCTTTTTCCCCATGGCCGTGTTTTCTGGGATGCTCACGGACGTATCAGATGTCATGTCAAACACGGGACTGTTGTCATTTTCATCCAGAATAGTAATGGAAACCTGTGGAGCAGCAATATCATTTGTAGGTTCCACCGCGGGCCGAATCAGAACTTACCTTTAAAATGAATGGAACAAAAACAAACAACAGAGGCGCTTTGCTGTATGAAAAAAAATCATAACCTTACCTTCTGCAGATCCAAAGAGGAGTGCAAATGATAAAAGAAGAATGCCATTATTCTACAACAGGTTAGACACAATGAATTTAAAATAATGATTTTGAAGGTAAGGAACAAAACAAGAAAATTCAAAGCGAGATGACGTACCACAGTGGAGTCCTTCTTAGGTCCTCCGTCGTCAGCTACAACGGTCAGAGTGTAGAAATCTCCCTTTTCTCTGTCCAGCAGGCCTGTTACTGTGATGCGGCCCTGGAAGGTCAAGACTCACAATGAAAGACAGAAATACAGAAAAACTGACAGCTATCGGCAAAATCAACAGAGCAAAGGAGTGGAAGGACTTCAGAGAGTCAATTACATTCATGCAGCAACAATGATGCAGAAAAAGATGATTAGATGTATCACAGAGACATGCAAAATTCATACCTCTAAAAGTTTTACCACTGGAGGTTGACTGATATTGTTTTTTTCTATTACCGATGATCATGCCAATTTGTAGAGGCCAATGGCAGATATGATTTTCATGCCCGATGTTTTAAATCTTATTGGAATGCTTGAATGCTAAAAAGAACGGAGAGGCTTTTTTTGATATTTTATTTTACAAGTATGTTTGCAGTGGGTTTAAATGAAGATATGCCCATTAATGATTCCTTTAAACCCTTTTCAACATTTCTTAAACTTGGGAAATTTTGTACTTTTTTCCCCTACATTGTTTAAATGTTTTAAAAAAAATGAATAAAAAATTTGTTAATTTTATTAGTGATTTAGTTTTATAAATAATTACTTCCCATATGTATTCAATTGTTGGCTTTATGATTCATATATATGATATAAATTATTTTCTATGTCTTTTCCCATTTTTTCGTTTTTAATGTAGTTTCTTTTTTGTCTGTTCCTTCGTTTATGAGTAGGTTTTATTAAACTTTACTTTATTAACTTGATTTATACATTGTTATTGATCGGTCCACTGAAGATAACTGTATAAGGAAATGACCTACAGTATTAACACATGTGCAATGCCCTCTATAAATGAAACATGTTTGTCTGTAATCCAACTTGTTCTTGATGAAGGCCACATGCCGAAAAGCGTAGATCACAAAGTAAAGACTTTTTTTTACACTCCCAGGTGTAAAAAATGCTCAGAAGATGCACGACATTTTTAAACCTTATCAATTTTTGAACAATTAATTTAACCAACTAGAATCTCAACTTTGCACACTGCAGAGTATTAAAATCAAACATATAACCAAAGTTAATCAAACAAACATCATATTGATCAAGTATTGAATATACAAAACGGGTAAATCAAAAGAAATGCTGGATTTTTATTTTCGTTTAGCCATCAGACAGAGATCACTAAACACAAAAAAATTGGCTCTACTAAAGAGATACATTAGGCTGATGTCGATAAATGTATATAAAATAACAAGGAGAATTTTAACCAGATATACATTGGTTACCACCACAAACTTAATACATTTCGTCAGGATTTTTACGTACTTAAAACACCAGCATGGATTAGTGCAAATTTGCAAAGTAGTAGAAAATATAACTTTTTCCAAGAATTCTATACCATTGCAGAAAATGAAAAAAAAATCATGCACTTTTAACATTCATAAACAATAAATGTGGGAATGAATCAGTATTCTGCCAAAATAGACAGTTCTCTCTCAAACTACCTTTTGCTGTAGTTGTAGTTACAAATCTCCAACAGGTTTGCACATCTAGAAACATTTGATACATTCTTCTTTGGAAAGCAAGTTTTCTTTTTTCTTTTTCTGTCACAGATTGTCAGTTAGATTTAGATATAGACTTTGACTGGGCCGTTTTACCACATCAATATGCATAAGTAAACCATTCCATGTAGCTCTACCAGGATGTTTATCGTTTTGCAGCTTCCAACTGATCTCCATCATTGACTCTGACCAGTTTAACTGTCCCTGTTAAAAAAAGCAACAGTAATGTGCAGTGTCAGCTTTCCTCCCATGATAGCATTCCTGCCAAAAAGGTTCACCTGTAGCATCTTTATTAGGTTAACTCAGGAGACAACTGATAAAACGTATTATTTTATTTAACTTTACAATTATCCACTGCCTTGTGTTGGTCTTTATCATCAAATCCCAATAAACTACAAGTTTGTGGCTGTAACCAGAAAAAATGTGGATATATTTATGGGAAGCTGCAGGTGTTTTCTGAAGAGTCTAGGATACAGATTTGATCTGTGACCTTTCCGGCACTCACCGTGACGCTGTCTATCTTGAAGAGTGCCAGAGCCGCCCGTGACGTATCGGGGTCAAAGCGGTAGGTCAGCTGGTTCAAGTTGTCGGCCGACTGAGCCTGGACCTGAACCACCTCCGTCCCCGTGGCGATGTTCTCCCGAAGAGAAGCCTCGTAGCCTAATGAGAAGAAGGCCACGGCCTCGTCCAGCTCGTTCAGTAAGGTGACGTAGACGGTGCAGAAGCCCTGGTGGAACGGCGCTGCCTGGTCGGTGGCTGACACGTTCATGAGGTAGGAGGTCTTGGTCTCAAAGTCCAAGTAGTCCACGGTGGTAACCAGACCGGTGCTGACGTCCACTTCGAACTTGCGGTCTGAACCTGAGACGATGGAGTAGGCGACAGCTCCACCATCACCTGAACATCAAAGCAGAAAGACAGATATACAAAAGCACAATAAACAGCTTTTTAAATGGAATATCTGATTTGGCTATATATATATTTAAAAAAAGAAACTTTCATATGGAGCGTTTATGGTAGTTTTATGCCCACACTGATGTTTTGGAAAATCACTAGATGTGTCATATTAAAACTAAGGGAAGTGAACAGAGGAAGTACAAACTGTGGAAGTAGTAGGCCTTTAAATGCCACTTACAGAGAACTCAATGTTTTTTCAATATGAAACAAGTTATATATATATATAAAGCTGAACAATATCTTGTGAAACAGCACCAACTAGTGGCGGGGTTGTTTTATGCAGTAGGTGAATCCTGCTCTGAATGCCACTCCATCCGTGTGAGAAGAGACCCACCGGTGTCGGGGTCAGTGGCGCGCACCCCGATCACAGAGGTGCCGATACCCGCTGTCTCTCTCAGGCCCAGGCGGTTGTACTGCTGCTGGGTGAAGACCGGCGCCTCATCGTTGGCATCTTCAACATATATGATCACCTGCAGGGGAAGAAAAAGCAATATGACCCTTCAAAAGCTCTAAAAATAGGGTAATTGGCTGAATTTCAGCTTCAACTTTTAAATCAGCATCTGGAAAATAAACTAGACCAATGGAGAGACACTAAAACAGAACCAAGTTTATTCTAACAAATTTAGATTTCTGTTAAGGTGTGCAACACCTTGAGCATAAACTACTGTTATTTTGGGTAGAATTTGCACACGTCTTGAAGCCTTTCACGCCATGTGTCAAATCAAATCCATCTGCCCAAACTTCTCACCCTCACGACGCTCCGCATGCTGCCTTCATCGCTGTTGTAACCTTCCACCTCCAACACGTGGGAGCTGCTGGTCTCTCGATCCAAAGCCCTGGTGCCTCTTGTCACCAGCCCAGTCTGTCTGTCTATGCTGAACAGGTTGTTGTTGTTTCCTGCACCCGTACCCACAAATGCACCACCATGAGGAGACAAAAAGAGAGGAATGTGAAACATCAGTTTTAAATGACTCCTTATATGAAACTTGGAGTCCAAACTTAGAGTTGGCTTTTTTAGAAGGCAACCAGAAAACTAGTTTTTGGTGTAAGCTGGCAGCCACTGTTACTTCCCCCCCTGGTAAAGATGTGTCAACACCATTAAATCAAATTAATTTTCCACTCCCATTTTAAACTCGCTTTCTTCACTTTTCATTTATAGATGAGAAAACTGACTCAGAGTTTATATATTTATCTGGGTTTATCTCCTATATGAAGCCACTGCAGGAGTAAAGAGCTTCTTACTTTTTCTTTAAAATAGAAAGCAGAGGTGGGACCAAGTTGTCGTTTTGCAACTTTCAAGTAAATCTCAAGTCGCTATGTTCAATTCAAAAGTCCAGTGTCAATTAAATACAAGCAAGTCCTAAATCTGGAATTTCATATTTCAAGTCATTCTGAGTCTCTTAAAAAAAAAAAAAAAAAAAAACAATGTTGCAATTACATGTTCAAAGTAAATTGTAGACCATTTGTTCTTTTTAAAATCTGCATTTTCATCAAAATCTGGTTAATTTGTTTGGCTGACACTATATAGTTGTTAACATTCAGGGCCTGATTTATTAAGATCCCTAATAATGACAGCAAAATTGTGTGTGGCAAAAAAATCAGCGACAGTGAGTTTTCCTTTATTTGCAAGTAATGTACAAAGACTGTGTGAGCAATTCATTACAGGCGCAAGGAGCATCATTCAAATGAGGACTTTGCGCTGCTGCTGTGAGCTGCGCTGCAGCAAGAGAGAGGAGGAATATGCGCATGGATTCATGATGGGTCTTTGACAAAATAAAGGGGAAAAAATGACATACATTTCAAGTCTATGGCTTGAGTTTATTACTAATATACTAGAATGTTGTGAATTATATTTCTCATATGTCAGTAATAGGCTTAATGCATGCATTGTACATACGCTGCTCTCTGCCAGCATCGTACTTCAGAGTCAGACTGATTAAAGCTAAAGCATTTCCCTAGCAAGATTACTAATGTTCATATTCTACTAATGATGTTGAAATGTACCACACTGTATCATGACCTCTATTAAATTTCAAGTTTCAATAGAAAAACTCTTATATTGAAAAAATGTAATCTTAAAAATGTTTTTAAAATGTAACCTGATTGTCATGTTTATACTTTACATGATTATTACATTTCATTAACTAGAACCCAGGAAGATGATTCTCTGGTGGAAACTAATGAGGATCCAGAAGGTTCACAACCCACTGCACACTTAGCGAGTCTTAAAATTAAGAAATGCCTTTCAGAGGTGGTAAAAATAGATGTGAAAATGGCCAGTACAAACATTTTAATATTTAGTAAATCACACTGTGCCATGAACACCTACTTTTTTGCCTGTTCTCCTTCCAATATTTTGCGTCTTCTGACTGTAATGCCCATATTGCATATTCAGCATGGGGAAAGTTAAATAGATTGTGTAAGTCTTGCTTCAGGTTTAACAGATGTAATGCTCTCTGGGCCATGTTAGTAAATCAGCTACAGCCTGTTTTTGCGACGCTGTGGGTTTGCAGTGGTATTAACAAGTCCAAACCGTTGATAAATCAGGCCCAACTTTTTTTTTTAAGTGAACACGTTAAAGTCTACGGCAATTTCAAAATCATTGGTGAAAAAATCAAATTCAAATCACAAATCTCTGAATTTTTTTATCAAGTTGCTAAAAGTCGCCAAAATTAGTGACTTAAGTCCACACCTCTAATAGAAAGTACTCCTAAATCAGTGCTTTCTTTTTTGTCTGCATTTCCAAACTACCAGGCAGTTGGGTAAGATAGTTGTTTAGCCAGGATCAGATTCTGCTGGAGGTTTCTTCCTGTTAAACAGGGGGAATTTTTCCTCTCCACTGTTCCTGCATGCTTGCACACTATGCGGGATTGCTGCAAAGTCAGAAATGCTATACAATCAATGGTCTATTGTCCAGGAGGTGTGAAAGCTGCAAGCCAGTGAAGCAATCTGTTTGGTTTCCTCAGATAAAACCCTTTTTAAACCAATTAGCATCATGAGGTGAATTTGATGCATAGTTTGATAACTAGAATCAATTTAGAATGCATGTACCTGACTCTGAACCTGTCCGCAGGAGTTTTTATTTTTAGGTTAGTGCCTTAAGTCTGTGTGTTATAAATTATTTACAGTGTCTCATACTAAAAAGTGTAGAAAATCCAACCTCTATCCTTTATAGACTTATTCGGTGGAAAAATAAAAGCATTAGTAGCACATTAATTTCCCCTCCTGCTTGGTGAAACCTTCTTTTGCCATTATGAGAGCTCTTAGTCTTGCTGTGTAACAATTCACAAGGTTGAAGTATACACAGAGAAGGACATTGGAAAATGTCTTTATATTTTCCCTTCTGTTCACTTCAGCTCAGCCAAAGGGTTTTCAGTTGGATCCGTAAGTGCAGAAGGTCATGGAAAAGCATGATTTTGGTGAATTATCTCTGTGTCTATTTAGTGATGGGCTTTGCTGAAAGATCCAACAATGAACAAGTTTAATTTTTCTAACAGGACAGAAAACACTTTTCCTCGTGTATGCCTCCTACCATTGCTGTCTACATAAGCATTAACTGGTATCACTGAGAGATTAGACGCAAAGACTGGCATCTTAGAGGCACCAGGTCTAACAAAGATCCTTCCAGATTTTTATTTCCTATCCTGTTGACAGTATAAATATGGATCTTCATACAGCTGTATCAGAAGCTATCATGTCAGATTCATATCACAGAGGGGCAGAATGTACTAATTAAAAGTCCACCAGAAACTCTGATGGGAAGAATGAAGGAACCAAACCCAGGCAGGTAGTCAGTAAGTTCATGTTACAGTGAGTATTTAATGATGGATGACAAAGAATTACATAACAGGAGACATGCAGGTAGACAACAAAAAGTGAACAATGAGAATGGTAAGAGGTAGATCTGACAGAGACTGAAAAAAAAGCAAGGAATGTAAATGTTGCGAGGAGTCGATACTGGGACAAGGAGCAGCCGAGTCTGATCACTGACAGTGGAAAAACTGTGATGGGAGGTAGAAACAAATGATGGAAGATGATGGAAACACATGAGAACACAAAAACTGAGGAAAAGAAATAACCCTACAAGCAGAGGTTACGGCAGACCTTCTGGTTGTCTGTCATTTTCATGGACAGGGTCATAATCTATTTTGAAAAGTCACTTTAATTTCTTAAAGGTGATTGCTGCCTGGATGTACTGTCACAGAGTTTCCTCCTGGTTCACATGGACCTTAATTGCTCACTAGTTTGTGCCTAATGTCTGCTTAATAGTTGAATCGTTGCAGAGGCCAGTCTCGGGAGGTTTTGGACTTTAGCCTCAGACAGACGACTTCTCATGGGGGTTTTAATGTTTTCCTGGAGGCTTAATCCATGTTTAGCTGTCACAATGCAGACTGGAATTACAAGCTCCACTTCAACTGAAGTTTAGAAAATTTGTAAAAGTTTCTACAGGTGAAATCATCAGAAGTTTGCAAGAATGTCAGAATGAGGAGTTTCCTGATGCTGCTAGCCCTTGTTTCTGTGAGAGGAAATCCCACAGTATGCGCTCCTTCTGCACCAGTGGTTCAGCTCCACCAGTCTGTGAACCATACTGGTCTAAAAGCATCCATTCAATAACTCTATGAGACACTTTGATCACCTGGATAGCGAGAGGCACTGAGTCAGAGATGAGGCTCCGATGCTTAGATTGTTTTTTTTTAATTGATGGATTGGGTTACCTTCACGATGTACTCTTTTCCAATGAGGGAGTGCCTCAAAACAGACAACAGCTAGTTAATATGCTAACTCGCCGCCAAGTGTTCACCGGTGTGCACTGGAATCTGCAAACTGAAAGGTTTGGCAGATTCCACACCTTTTTATGATGGGCCTATTTTCCATCAGCGTTTGAAATAACCGGTCAAAGGGTTCATGTGACTCCTGCCTATAAGGGATTACAGAGCCTATGAACAATGAACAGTTCCATTGACGTAGACCGAGAATGATTACTACATTAGAAAAAAAGTCCAAACCAAAGAGTTTGAACCACAACCAAAGTCCTGCTTTTTATATCTGATCAACTTTAAAAAGTTTAGAATCCTTTTAATAAAATGTTATTCTTTATATTTATTTATAAAGGAATGTCAGGGATAGCAATCTCTTTTTTACCAACCAAGGTTGGATTACTTTGCATTCACTGAATGGCCCATTTTTATTTGCTGACCAAACAAACAGACTTCCTTAAAAAGGAGCAAATAATCCTGTTTTTTTTTCTTTTTTGGTGAGAAAGATGTCAAGATTCTAGAGAATAACCACCAAACCAGAAATACATTTGAATTATTTTCTTCTCTGGGAATAATTTTAAAGAACTAATATACAAAGGTACAGTGAAGGGTTCGTTCAGATTCCATACTGATTTAACCAAAAATAAAAAGTTGTAGGGCTCAACCTTAAAACATTTAGAGTTTTAAAATGCAAAATCCACAAAGTGTAAGGATGGATAAGTGACAAAATGGCAGAGGCCTCAACATACAAATTAATGGTTGGACACACACGACTGATTTTAAGACTTTAATTTTTTGAAAATATTCTTTAAATAAATTACAGACAGGAGTGTGTAGGAGCACTGACAGTGAAATATTAAAAAGGTGCCATATTTAGGTAGTCAATAGATGGACTCACCAGTGATAATCCTGTAAAGAACTCTGCCATTTTCTCCTTGGTCTGCATCCATGGCTTGAACCTGTACAGTTAAAATGAAACAAAAAATGCTTTCAATCTGACACCACAGTAGTAAAGTTATATTAACATTATCTACTGAATTAAAAATTCTACTTGAAATCTGCATTCAAAAATCTTTAACACAAATGGTGTTCTAAACCATCATTTTATGAATGAGGAATGAAAAAAAAGTAGTTAAAAAAAAAGTTCTTTCACATGTTGAAAATGATTTCATAGCACTCACTTGACTGACCAATACTGGACACGATTCCAAAGAATGCAAAATTCAAACGAGTGTATAACAATCTAATCCAACGAATTGTAGCATTTTGCAAGTTAGCGATTCCCAATAGTGTCAGATTCAATACAGGCTACTGTATTTAAGGATGTTATCCTGGGATGTCACCACTTTCCCAAGTTCTTTAAATAGACCCAAATTGTCGAGATCAAAGGAAATTGGATAACATATTCAAAAACAGAAAAATAATCATGATCAAGGCTTTCATAAACTAAGTGCATGTGATGAATTACTACAACCCAATGTCTCTCTCCACAATGAAGACAGTTTTAGCTACACTGTGTGACAAGGGGGCGACTGTGGCTCAGTGGTAGAGTAGTTGTCTTGCAATAGGAGGGTCGTAGGTTCAATTCCAGCTTCTTCCAGTCACATGTCAATGTGCCCCTGGGCAAGGCACTTAACCCCCAAATTCTACATTGTCCTACTGAGCCGTGTCGGTGTGTGAATGGGTGAATGTGGCTTCAATGTAAAGCGCTTTGAGTGGTCAGTAAGACTAGAAAAGCACTATATAAGTTCAGTCCATTAACAGAAAAAAAGGACCTGCTTCAAAATGAACTTTTACAAGTTTGGCTGGAACAAAAATTAAAAAAAAGGCGCAGATTGCAATGTTAGACCGTCAAAACATAACAGCAAATATCTGGCCCATTTAGCCAGTCAGAAAGAAATAGAGGTTCATCGTTCACAGTCATATTTGCATGATAAACAGCTATACTTATCCATAAATCCTGATGAATCCAGTCAGTTAGATAGATTACAGACATGTCTTCACTTAAAACCTGGATGAATCTAAACTATCTGCTTTTAAATTCAGAAAATACAGAAATTGTTGTCTTAGGACCAGAAGTTCTAAAAGTAAAACTGCTAAATCAATCATTTAATCTGGATAGTATTAATTTGGCCTCTGCTAATAACGTAAAAACCTCAGTGTAATTTTTGACCAAGACATGACATTAAAATCCCATATTAAACAGGTTTCCAAGATTTATTTCTTTCACCTCTGGAAAATTGCTAAAATTAGAAAAATCCTGTCCAGAAGCGATGCTGAGAAACTAGTTTAGTGGGAATAATATTTCAAGAGTAGTTCTATTTATTGATTAGTAATTAATAGTAAAGGAAGCCGGGGAATACAGCAAAAACCTGGAAACTAAGTTGAAGAGCTGTGCATGTTTCAACTACATTGGTTTAACTAAAGGACTCCTCTGTTGTTGTTGTTATGGCTACCGTAGCTCTGATTTAGGCTGGAAACATACACACAGGCAGTTGGAGAGACACAGTGTCTAACAATGTTAGAGGGCCAATGCTCTCTTCACCGAAATTAATATATTAAAATGCCAATGAAGACTGAATCATCTTGATTCTTGTCTCCATATCTATTGAATCCTGCTGTATCGGTTGGCGCCCAATGTGGCCTTTAGCAAGCACCTGAGTGGACAGAAATTCATTCTCTCTCGTGTCAGAGCTTTGAACACCAAAGGAACCACTGGCTGCTGTCTGAAGAAGAACGTAGTTCTAGGATGAGGATGTTTTAAAATAATGTCTGGGATCCGGAGAAATCAGCAGTTGGGGTTCCTCATTTTTCATGTTCCTGCCCGTTTAATTTTTCTTCTCCAGAGCTTGCGAGAAAGAGCAACTGGCCAGAATGAGTGGATAGAACTTTCTTTTGCACGGACCTGAGCCTAAAGTAGAATAATTGATTTACAGCCGGCAGCATAAAAGGTTTTGTGTATTTCCAAAGTTGTTTTTTCCCCCTTTCATTGCTGTCTGACCATTGATAATATGCGGACTGGATCTTTAACTCAAAGGGATGGAGTGCTGTGTCAAGAGAGCAGATGGACAGAACCCGTCTACTTATCTGAGGGCGGGAGATGCACAGTGCGCCTCGTACCATGGCTGGATCCCAGGAAGTAGTCCAGAATGAATCCTGATGGTTGTGAAGTCAACGACACATGCAGGTGAATATCTACTGTCGCTAAACCTTTGTTCAGGAGGGGTGAATGGTGCAAGTCAATGACCTGATTCAATCTTCTGGGATGGCTTAAATAGAAAACTTTTACACTAATTGGAATGTTTGAATTGAAATATTTTTTCTTGCATGGTTCCTGGAGATGACATGAACTGGCACTATACTGGGGCGACTGTGGCTCAGGAGTTGGGTTTTTGCCTTGTAATCAGAAGGTTGCCGGTTCAAGCCCCGGCTCTGACGGTCTCAGGTGTTGTGTCCTTGGGCAAGACACTTCACCCGTTGCCTACTGGTCTTGGTCAGAGGGCCGGGTGGCGCCAGTGTCTGGCAGCCTTGTGTCTGTCATTGCGCCCCAGGGCAGGTGTGGCTACAACTTAGCTTGCCATCATCAGTGTGTAAATGTGTACGTGAATGGGTGGATGACTGAATGTAATGTAGGAACTGTAGGGACTGAGTAAAGCTTTACAAACAGCACCCCTTAGGTATTGTTGTCAGATGAGACAATGGTTGAGTTGTTAAGCTACAATGACGAGAGAACTATTTGGAGGAGTCAAGCAAAGACTTTAAAATCTTAAACCACTGTATTACCTGTCATGCACAGTTGTGGTAGTATTTTCACCATCAGAATTTAAGTGTGTTGGGATCACAATCCTGTTGGAGCAAACTACTGTCACCTTTAATCATCTGGTTATGACTGGAAGTGAAGCTGAAGACTGTATAGGTAGTCCAGTTACATCCACTTTGTGTGATACACAAATGAGGGAAAACAGTCCCTCAGCATGCCTGTGAATGTTCTCATTCGTCCAGGTCCAGGTCATGGTTATCTCAATGGTTGAAAGAGGAGTAAAAGAAGCCATCTATGTAAAAGTAGAGAAACAATCGCTAAACACAGGAGGAGGCCTGAGATATCACCTGTCCAATTTAGATTGCTGACCTTTCATCCTTACCCAGAAGGCTCAACAATTTAACCTCTAATAAGAAAAACAACTGTGACTCCAGCGACTGTCGTTATAACACAAAAGGGCACTAATGAAGCCGAAACCTAACCTCCACCAGTAGGTGACACGCCAACGACCGTCGTTAAGACATGGAGCACAAAGGATCCAATGACATAATCAGTCTTGTAAAAGCCCTCCAAGAGGTTAAATAGCTGAGTCTCCACACCAGTTAATTGGACCAGTCCCAGCCTGGTCAGCGGCGAGCATGAACTGATGAAGCCTCTTGGATAAGAGGTGAAACGTCTTCCAAGACAAATTACCAAGTCCAGTTGCGTTCGATTGCAATTTCCTTGAGAGAGTCCCTCAGCATGATCCTACAACTAATATGTGTGACTGTTGGACAGCGACACTGGTGTTTCAAGAACTTCATTCTACAATTTGTTTGAACTTTGGTAATTATCAGATTGTTTCTGCACAGCCCATTTTGGGCAACTGTGCCTGAGGAGTTGGGCGTTTGCCTTGTAATTGGCTCTGATGGTTTGCCTTATAACCTGGCTCTGACGGTCTCGATCGTTGTGTCCTTTGGCAATCAGCTCTGTGAAGCTCCGAAATCAAACCTACTGGAAGTTCGTATAATAGGTCAAAATCTGGCTTATGTTCCAAAAATGAAACAGATTTAAATGAAATCCACCAATTCACTTCCGTATATGGTCAGTCATCTCCATGACAATCCCGGGTGCTTAAATAGAAGTTAACCAGACTTCTGTTTGTTGAAGACAGATTAGATCTCATTCATCCTTATTGGCCTCATTATGGACCTTACTTAAACTCGTGGCAAGTTTTAATTTTTACAGCAATCAAGCCTGTTCTTTCCAACCTTTGTTCAGAACTGAATGATTCTTTAGAATCTGAGGTCAAACCACTTCAAGAACACTTAGAAAAATTATTAATACTTAGAAGAGGAGTCGTCAGATATGTAGCTAGAACTTTAACAGATGACTGTAAGCTGTAGTATGATCAAACATTAAGGCTCTGTATGTATATATTCAAGTCTCTTAGTATATAATTGATATTGTAATTTATTTGTCAATCATTTCTCCACATGTTCAGTTTAATGATCAAATTACTGCCATGTTTATGGTGAATACATGCAAACCTCTGACCAGTATATTTTATTAACATTGCATTTATTTTTTTGGTCTAAAAGTTCAATATTGAAAATAAAACTCAGGGCCAAAACGTTTGGGTATGTTGTTCCCACTACATTTGGTGCTGCCGCCTTGGTACAGTGTATATTGTCATTCAGTCCACATCCACTGGTACCCAGCATCATGTTGCCACAACAACCTCATCGTAACTTGGCAATAAAACCCTCCTTCTCCTAGTGTTAGAGGCAGGCGGCCAGGGGCACACAGACAGACTGGCCTCTGCACAGACAGCACAGCTCTGCACCGTACACAGATAAATACTGGAGCATGCTTGGCTGCTGGTGAATGAGCCGTGTCATAAGATTGGCTTCTGAAACTAGAAAGGTACATGGGTGCTGGCGCCGAATGAGACCGACTTGATAACTGATCAGTATTCTCTGAATGTTACTGAATCACTGGACACGGCTTCAAATTTATCAGAATAAATAGACATGAGCATAGCTATATGTAAAGGGCTTTACAAAAAAGTGATTTTGAATTTTACCACATTTTGAGATACTACAAACACAAACTTCCGTTTATTTTATCCAGATTTTTTATGATGGGACACAAAGTAGTACATAAATGTAACTGAGGAAAATGATACATTTTTTTTTGCACACAGAACCATATGTTACAACAAGAGTAACAGCTACCATGTTGCATTGTAGAGGAAATGTTTTAATTTTGATGAACTATGGTTAATATTTTCTTTTTGTTATGTGTTCTAGATGAATTGTGGGAAATTTCATTTGGGTTTTTTTTTTACGAAAAGGGGGGTAAAGAGAAATGCATCCTGCACTTTACAGATTTTCGCTGGTGAAAACAAACAAAACATTTCCCCAATAAAATGTTTTGACTTTCGTGATCGTAACTTCCCAAAAATCAGCAAATCGAAGTGTGTGCGCACAGGTATGAACAGACACACTCACTGAAATCTTTGCCTCCCCTTGTTTGTCCTCCTTTACTCTCTCTCACTGCTTGTATGAAGAGGGGCCCAACTTCAGTCTCATTAGCTTTATAAAGGGATGTGGAGAGCAGAGGAGAAAGAGGAGTACGGGGAGGGAAAGGAGGGAGGAGATAGACGCTGGGGGGTCAGACTAGTGAGTGATGAATAGGGTATTACACAGTGGAATGAACCACTCAGGCCATAAAAGAGGGGAAAAAAGAGCAAGAATATGTCGTAAATATATTTTTAAATGTGATCTTGTGAAGCGTGAATAGAGAAATTCTTCACTAAACTTGTGGGCTAAAAACATCTTTTTGCCTTTAACTTCTTGTTCATTCAAACAGCAGAAAGACTTCACAACTATTATTTTGCTGTGCACATCCCCCCCCCCCTTTTTCTTTGCCGTTTCCCCATTTTCCTTCCCACCGCTTCCCCACTCCGTTTCTGGGAAAGCAGCACTTTAAGGCAGAAAAACAAGTACTATGTGGATGCACAAAGAACAGGTTCTACCACAGTTACTGGAAATAAGTAAGGTGCTGTTTTAAAGAGACTTCAAGAGACGGGTGTGAGTATGTTTTCTAGAAGGCATTCGTTTTATATTAATGACACTTATGCTTAAAAGAAAGTTTAATGGTTAGACTAAAACATTAACAAACCTGAAAAATTTAAACCAGCAAAACGTTTGTTGAGGCATCTTACAACTTGTATTTAATATCTGAAGAGAATCCTGCAGAGCTTCAAAAAGGAACGAGCCCCAGCTTTACTAATGTTATCTGACATGTGGCTGAGAATGTGGACATGTGCAGAACAGGCTTTTGGTCTGACAAGATTTTACTTTAGCTGAAAAATATTGTATTATTATAACAGAACCCCCAGACGACCAAAGGTCACAATCATCCATTCATGCATATGCTTATTTATTCACTATGAATAAAACCTATTAAAAAAAAACAATATGCAAAAAAAGTAGAATTGAAGCAATAGGAAAATATAGTAAAATAAGTAAAGCTTAGCTACTATGAAAAAACTGAAGACAGACATAGATTTAAAGATTGAGATTTTCAGGGTTTGGCCATATGTTAATATTTCAAAAAAATTAAAATTCCTTGGTCATCAAATGCCTTTCAGCCTGTATTCAAAGTTTAAATATAGAAATTTATTAACACACCAGGTCATGAATAAATGATACAAAAGGTTGGATGGATGGATGTTGACAGTGAACACAGGGAATACAGTCTAGAAATACAAATATTTTCCAAAATCAGATTTTTTCCCCTACATATTCAGACCTTGGAAATGCTTCAAATCCAATGTTTTTCAGAGTTAGCAAGAATCCTGAAGTGATTTGACAGACCAGTGTTGGTCCCTACGCTATGTGCAAACTATAGTCCTGGACGGTAAGGTGGAAAGTTTGTTTCTACAGTAGCTGTGTGGGAATGTTTCTGTGGATGGTATCTGCACGAAAGCGCTGACTAATGAACTGACTCTCTAACGAGTCATCCTGCTCCACTGGCCTTTTCATAGCTTTCCTGGCATTTGCTCTTAAAAATAATTTCACGTCCCAATGTGTTTCCCTTAAACCGATAAGCCATGCTTTGTCTCCGCTGAATTAAGGACGATGACATTTACAAATGTTAGCATACAAAGAGAGGGTGGGGGGGCCTGAATGATGGGTAATTGCAGACTGTGGAAGAGGAGGTGGGTGCTTTGCAGTTTACAAGGGGGCATTTTAAAAAAACCCAATTTGTTTTACATTGACTGTTTAGTAGTCCTTGATTTAATAGTTCCATAATTGCTGCAAATACCAAATGTTCACTGTGTCAACTCGTGCATGCAGGTATTTCTACGCATTTTTGTGTGTGCATGTATATTGTAAGCCCTTGGGTGTATGATTTTAATGAAGAAAATAAACTCTCAAATGACGCTCCATTAGCTTCATAAAGCTTGACTGGCCAAGTCAGAAGCTGATATGGCACTTTGATGTAGTGCCTGGCAATAGACTTTGGCGTTTACCAAACACAAACTTTAATGTTTGACACAAAGTAAAGCATCAATTGGAAATAGAAAAACAAAAATTATACATAATTTTTTTTTCTTCTAATAAATGAAAAATAAAAATATATATAGCAGGCTTTTTGCAATTAGCCCCACAAGTCTTTTGTTGTGTGCCTCTAACAGCTTTGAACACTAAAAGCTGAAAACTTTGCCCATTTTTCTTCATCCACTCCTCAGCCCAATTGGATGGAGAGAATCTAAGAATGTACTTTTTTTTTTGGTCTTACCACAATTTTTCAGTTGGATTCCATTCCGGGCTTTGATTGAATCCATTCACATGTAGCTCTGTTTTGGGTTGTTCCCCTAATGAAAGGTGAGTCTTGACCAGGGGTTGCAATGACTGAATGTTTTCCATATTTTACAGCTTTTTTAGAACTGTGACGGAAAAATCTGAAGGTTATCTATAATTTTGATTGATCACAATTTACACCCTTGACCCCTCTATGCAGAGACAGACATTTTTAATTGAATTGAATTTTTAGAGGTAACTGGATGATTTACTGAATTTGGTGCACTTGGTGTCCCACAGGTTTACCACAAAGATATTCAAAGAAAGTTAATAGCACAATATATTTTTTAAACAGAAATAGGTTATATGTTTTTTTGCAAATATGACATATGAATTATGGTTGTCTTTTATGGGTTTCTAATGAGAGGCCATGTTGCCATTTACCAAAGTAAATGACAACATGACCTCTCATGAAGTAGCTTTTTCCAGTGAATAAAATATAAATTTAAATTAACAATAACAAGAACTGTTATTCCGGTAACATAATTATTTGCCTGTCTTCTTTAGCCTAAATGATAAAAAAAAACAGAAATAAAAAAATAAATTATGTATAAAATATCCACAACCTAATAATGTCCCCCAGTTTTGTTCAACCCTCTAACAGCATAATCTCTCTATGTGGCCCTGTGATGGACTGGCAACCTGTCCAGGGTGAACCCTGCCTCTCACCCATTGACAGCTGGAGATAGGCACCAGCCCCCCCGCGACCCGTGGAGAACTAAGCGGTTCAGAAAATGGATTGATGAAAAAAATATATTAATTTGTTGTTTTTCTCATGCTTTGTGCTGCTCCAAACACTAGCTAACGTGGACTTAAAGGCTACTTTTAGCTTCAACTCCATGATAATCAATGCCATAACAAAAAAACACAAAAAAATTGTTTTAAAACAGCGAAAATAGCAAGAATATTTTTGAATAACTCTGAATAAACAGTTTCTCAGAGGTACAAATAATCATTCATCAGAGAGGGACCCAACTCTAAATAAATAAACATAAGAGCATCTTAGTGTCCTTACAGACCCAGACCTTGTAGCCAATGAATCTCACTAACTGGAATCTGATGGTAAATTGAAGAGTTACACAGGCTTTGGATCGCAACTGTGATCGGTGCGGCTCTTAGCAGACGCAAACCAAACAGCCCGGTGTTGTGCCAACCACCGTTGAGCGCTGTGTGATTTCCTCTCACTGAAGCAGGTCGATGAATCTGCTTGTTCAGAGAGTCTTTTGGACTTCTGCTCACAAATGTTTCCTTATTTCAAAACATTGGAGTGGTGCTTAATTGCAGTCTCCAGTATTCCAGCGGAAGCGCAGATTCAGCCACCAGGATAATATCTAAACCCCAATGAGAAGTCATCTGCACTAATCCAACTTGAAACAATGATCATGCAAAAATGGGTGAGAATTTAAGTTCCATGTGGGGCAGGAGGACGTTTTAAGACTGTGCTTTCCGGCCACTGCAGACGAACTGTTTAAATTTGAAGTGGAATCTTTAAATCTCATTCTTTAGGTCTACATGTAGTTCTCTGTTCAAATTGTTATAAATGAATATTGATTTCAATAAATTTGGTTTGATGGATAAAAACAGATCATGTCTGAAGTCGGTCAAAATGACGACAACTAAACTGTCTAGTGTGACCTCTGACCTCAGCCCTAGTCTCCAGCTTTCTGGATTCTTCTTTTCTCTAAACTTCTCTAAACACAAACATCATTTCTTGAAAATACCATGACCTAAAACAACCTAACAACAGATTTTCTCCATCCAGGGCAGAGACAACATGAACGCCAGCGACCCAGGCTCCAACATCACCTTCACCTCCCATGCTGAAAGCATCACTCCCACCATCCTGACAGCCACCACCACCTCTCCCACAGTCCTGCAGCCTCCATCTCCTCCTTCAATCATCCATGAGCCAGAGCTTACCATCTTGGTGGTGCTGGGATTATCTCTGCTGCTGGCAGGGTTAGCCGCCTTCCTGGCGGTGTGCAGGCGCTCTGAAACAGAAGGGGACTCTGAAAGCAGCTGCACCCCAGGGGAGAGATTGACTCCTGGAAAAACCTTGTCCAGTGAGCCCCAGTTAAAGACGTGGAGGAGACTGGGGTCGTACCGGCGCTCTTACAACCTCTCCTTCAGACGACCACCTTACCGCCGCCCGCAGCAGCTCGACAGAACGCCTGTGTCCAAGTCTGTCGCCTCACAGACGCCACAGCCAGCCTGCAGCATGGGGCCCCACATCACCACGCCCTGTCTGCTCGACTATGTTACCGAAATCTGACAGGCTAGAAGGATCCCTGACTGCTTCACTGATGAAATGAAAAGCAATTTTTGAAAGTGATTGCTTTAAAATTCATGGATGTATTTGTTGTAAAATTCTCTAAAACAAGCATGGATGAGGAGTGATACAGAACACTTCAGAAGTACTCCATCAGGAACTCAAGCACACACTGGCGGAGAGAAACACGGTGTTTTGAACACATTTCTAGGCAAAATTCACCAACCGCAGTCTGATTGTGTTGTAAAATAGTAAAATAATAATAAAATCATCACAGATGTAAAACTGGTAAGTTTAGCTAGTTTATTTTTCATTTTCACTAATCATATTCCAAAACTGGAAACAGCATAATTCCTCTACTTCATGTTAGACTAGTGACACCGGTGTAATAGAAAAAATATATATATATTTTGAAATCAAAACGTAGATACATACATGCTAATTGGCAATCCTGGAATATATTTTAAAAATATTAAAATAAACTCAAATAAATTAATCTTTTGTTGCAGGACTGTTAGTGTATCTCACGATAGACATTGTGTAAAACTTAAAATTGAGCTCATTTCTTCTGGGGCCCCAGTCATTTTACTTTGTTCTTGTCTTCTAGAAAATGCTAGAAGGTTGGAGAGGATTGTACATGGTCACTCCTCTGCTGACTTCTCTATATGTTTTGGATCATTTAATTTTTCTGGTTTTTGGAAAACAGGCCCAGAGCATCACAGATTCTCCACCGTACTTAATAAATGTGAGTTTCTTTTAGAAATAATGAGGTTTCTCTTTTAAATACAAGCATGTGACACCATATTGCTGCAAAGATCCATGACAGTCTACTCTCACTAGATGCCAACGTACCGGTTAAAAGTCCCGCTGCAACGCAGTACAAACTCGGCATGCTGATGTTTGTGACAGTAGGACGAAAAATGCTTCTGACTGACTTAATTCCTAAAGAGTCGCTTGTTGCTGGATTTCTCAAAGCGTTAATTTTTTGTTGTTGTCTAAACATCCACCTTACATGGGTGGTAGAGAGATAAACACAGAGGCAGTTATTTTAACATTTTGGTCACAGTACCTGAATATGTAAAATCCACAAATACTCGAAACCCCCCTAAAACACTTGTAACAGCATATTTTAATACCTCTAACACAAAATGTATCTTAATATGCATTAATGCACACAATCCAAACTAATATCTACGATGTTCCTTGTCTCTGCTTTTAGGGAGGAAGCCATTTAATGCCAAGGGAAATAAATGCGGCTCCTGGATTGGCTGTTTTGCAAAAGGAATTACGATAGCATGGAGCATCAGCTTCCCAAGTTGCATTTTCATATAAAAGGGTTAGACTTGTACTATGAAAAATCGATAGGCTAATTATCTTATTAGATATATGTCCCATAAAGATAGAAAAAAACTAATCAAGTTCATAAGCACTGTAATAAAACCACAACATAAAGTTTAGAAGACAAAGTTATACCATAGCATTTCTTTTATAGGTACTATTCGGCGATTCTTAGACCTATCTGTATGACAGGTATGAAACACTCTGCAATCTTCTAGCCTTAAGTGATTTCAACTTTGTCCATAAACAGAGATCTTCATAAATGACTTGGTAAATGTTAGGCAGACCGATTCGTAAATCTGCTGAAGGTGTTTGTGTCCATACCTGAAGGATACTCGTTCCTCTGGGCACCGTTTCTAGAATGCTGGTCTCATAGCTGTTTTGCAGGAAGATGGGCCTGTTGTCGTTGACGTCCTGTACCTCAACAAAAACGGTAGCCGTACCCGTCCTTCGGCTTCCTGCTGGGCCGTTATCTGCATGGAAAAAAACACCCAAAAAGCATTCACGTTTACTATTGGTATCAACTGCGCCTAAAATACTTTAGTGTGTAGTTTCAGTTCGATGGTTGTTACTCCATCTGATCTATTCACATTCAGCAAAGAAAATGAAAGCATTCTTTGTCTCTAGTGGTGCTAATTGCTACTCTTGTCTGTTTCCTTTAAGGGTGCATTCATAGGACATACTTTGCATGTTAAACCATTCCATAATTTTTCATAATACAATGAATTATGAGTGAAGTAATGTTAGCCCTTCAGAGTCAGTGTTTTATTTTATTCTTTTCCATGGCCCTGCAGATGAGAGCTGTAACTCTCTTGTCTTGCACTGTTTCACATCATCTCCGATTCTTCTCCCTCCGCTGGTGTTTTCAGCCTCCCCCAGCAAATAAACTGGCCTGATTCAATTCTGGTTCTGAAAACAGGAAAACCTCAGAGATTTTGGTCTCTTTTCAAACAGGAACAAAGCCAGTTGAGCAAGAGTCTGAAATCACCACAGGCAGCTTTTTCCCATCATCTTCATAAACAAGTAGCGAAGAAAAGGGAAATTTTAATAAACACTTTGAAAGAAACGAACATTTTAAGTACCTCACAAAGTAAGCAGGCCCATTTTCCCCCCATTATAACCCTAATTTTATTGTATTTTAGTGCATATATGTAAATTGAAGAAAACTAAGTGTGGTTTTAACTTTTAATTTTTTAAAAAAAATTGTGTATTTGATGCACCCTACTCTGACACCCCAAATTAAAAACCAGAGAGGCCAAGTGCTGTCAGAGGTCAAATAACAGTCTGTCCACCTGAACTACACAGACTGAGGAACCATAAGCACCAGGATGCATGCGTGGGGCTGTTGTATATGTAAATGTGTATCTGTACCTATCAAATGAACTCAAGAAATAAATAAACAAATTGATAAGTGGAGTAAAGTAAGCCACAGAAGTCCCATTTAGGGTTTATCAGAGTCCATTTATGAGACGAAACGCATGAAAGAAGGTGCTGAGTCTACCTGCAGAACGCTATGTGTGGCAAAAAACTGACAAACCATGGTGGTGGCAGAAACGGTCTGTGGGCACGTTATCATCAGCCGTAACAGGAAAGATGCCAACGATTGAGCCCAGAATCTATAAACCAGAGATGGATGGAATGGTGTCCGAATTGTCCAGTTGAAGTCTAGATCAGCGGTCCCAATAGATTTTGTTGTTGTGAATCACTTTGACCGACAGAGTAAAAAATAAAAAAGTCCAGTCCAGCCATAATCCATTTTTCCCTGTCAATTCTTAAAATAATAGTATATTCCATTGTATTTAATCTATTAATTTTAATTCATAATTAATACAAACAAGATGAACAGAGAACTACATATAAAAAATTCAGTTAAAGGATTACACTTAAAATATGAACGGTTCACCTGCTGTGGCCCGAACGCACAGTCTCACAGCTTCCTCCTGCTCCGTATGGACCTGTTCACAACTTATATGTAATCAAATGTTTCAAGTGGGATTGTGATCAAGTGTGTGATCAGAGGTTATTGTCATGGGTATTGGTGTTTTCCTTCGAACAGATGACTTCTCATGTGGAGTTAAATGTTCTAGAGGCTGAATCTGCACTCTGCTGCCACGGTGGAGACTGGAATCAAATGCCATTTCAGCCAAAGTTTCTAAATCAGAGGCAATTCCTCCCGCCGACATGATCAAAAGTAAGAAAGATTCTCTAAACGACTCATTTCCTGACCTGCAAGCTTCAGTGGGAGAAAATCCTGCTGCATGTGTCGTTTCTGAACCGGTGGATGACACGACACCAGGCTCTTTAGAGCCTATCTGTAAACAGAAGCACCGGTCGCGCTGTCAGCTCCCAGTTAGCAAACTGTATTGACTGTAGCGTTTGGTTCTGAGATGAGGCTCAGATGCTCTCTTTGGAATCTTCCGTTTTTGTGTTGATTTAGTTACCTGTACTCCTTGCATAAAGTTGAACATCTCTGCAGGTCTGCATCAGGTGGTAAGGGCTGTGAATAAACTTAAAATGATGGATCGCCTTTAGATTTTTCACTTTTCTAAAATACTGAAAATATTGTGTTAACACAACCCCTGGTATAGATGGAAAGAAGTAGTGAGATTTGTGAGAAAACTTGAAAATGTATGTTCAGTAATGTGCCAGTTGTGCAAAGCTAGCAGAGACATAAGCCGAACAACATAGAGCTGGAACTATAGAGAAAGAAGGTTCTACTAAACTCATATATATACATATTAAAACTTTAGCAACATCTATATCCGTGGAACAGAGTTATGACCCACCTATTGCCTCAATGATTAGAGTGTACGCCGCCTGAGACTCTCTGTCCAAGCCCACCACAGTCCGAACAACTCCGTCTCGGAAGCCGACGCTGAATTTACCGTCTTGATTCCCGCCTACAAAAAGCAAAAAAAAAAAAGAAACAGACAATTCCAGATTCAAAAAAAGCACTGCAACAAAACGCAACCAGTTCTTTTCAAACTCCCACAGATATGGATGCGTGGCAAGTACTGAAGCTTGACGGTACAATGCATTAGTTCATATAACTGTACAACACCATCACCCACAAACACAAAACATGTAACCTCCGTGACCTCTGACCTGTGATGAAGTAGCTAAGCTCTGCGTTGAGACCAGCGTCGTTGTCGGAGCAGACCAGTCGTGCTACAACGTGGTCTCTGGGGACGCTCTCCAGCAGGGAAACATTGTATAGTCTGGGGTTGAAGGTGGGTGTCTCATCATTTACATCCAGAACTGACGAACGTACACCAACGCACACAGACGAGAGACACACAAGGACACAGATAGATGCACATGAGGACAAGTAAGGCAACAGGGGAGGGCAGAAGTTCACTGGGGTCACAGGTAAACAAGTTCCTTTTCCAGCTAGGAGCAAACAAAACTAAATGAAACTACATCCTGTTTTAATGCAAAGGTTTTATTTACCAGGATATAAAAATAATAATATGGTCTCCACTCAATCCTTGAACATACACCGCAGATTCCACATTTTCAGTATTTGTTAAGAGAAGAGGAAGTCAAAATGGAGAAGCTTTGTATAAAACATGACGTGCATCTTTGTAATTTAAAGGGAAAGTCAGAGTTTAGGTTATCTGTTGGCCTCGAGCTTATAGGCACACACTGCCATGGTGGAAACCGATCCATGACCTTAAAGGATGTGCCTTCAAAAACATATTTAGTTTTTCACAATATGTTTCTCTATTTTTGCTTTATCCAGGAACATTATCTGGAATACATTTGCATGTTTTTGTGCGTTTCAATTTAAACATTAATATTTATAAATCTTCTCTCCCATAACTGTAATTTCTCTTCCCTTCATTTTATCTGCATTTATAAAACCCACCAGGAGGTGGCAGCATGTCCCTCAGTAGCTCTCTGACATGTGAGAAGCTTGCCATCAGCCATCATTAATTAAGTCATCAAAATAAAAAGATTCCGTCAGCAGGTTCAGAACTTTCTCAAGCAGAGAGAGCCAATCAAGAGTCACCTGAGACGGTGAGAGTTGAAGTGGAGGTACGAGGAAATTCCCCAGCATCATGTGCAATGATCCTCAAATGATACTGGCCGATCTGCTCCCGATCCAGCACCGCGGTGGAGGTGAGGATGCCAGTGGAGGTGTTGAGGTAGAAGTCAAGGCGGGGCATGCCCATCTGTATGGCCATTGTGATGCGACCGTTCTCATCCTTATCCGGGTCCACTACCTGGACCTGCAGGAGGAAATATTCATACTGCTTTGATAACCTTCCACAGGAGGGGTGGAAATATGAAAAGAGAAGCTGAGATTTCACCTTAAACCACTTATACTCCTAGAAGCTTGTAATCAGCTCTACATATTAATATTTCTCTTATTTTTACCCTAAAAAATGAAGTTCCAACAGGAAGTCCCTCTGGGACTTCAGCAACAAACGGCAGGTTCAGGAAGGTCGGGTCGTTATCATTAAGATCCAGCAGGTTGACGGATACCGTCGTGCTGGCTGACGCACGCAATGGGGGTGAGCCACCTACAGAGGGCGCCAGATGGGCACATAAAGACAAAAAAACACACACAAGAACACTAGAGTACATGTCCTGGACAACAGAATTCATCGGCTCAGAGAATTATTATGAAAAGCTGAAAGAAAAGAACGATTTAGAGCAATCCAATTTTCCTCTTGGGTTGTCTGGAGAAGTTTGACCCATTCACACACCAGAAGTTATATAAAGTCGACAGTGAGTTACAAACATGTACAGACGTACACAGACTACTCACGGTCAACAGCTGACACTATGATGGTCCTCATGAGGACCGTGTCTCTGGAGTTGGAGCTCTCCCTGTCCAGAGTGACCCCGCTGGTGCGAATCTTCCCTGTTCTGCTGTCGATGGTGTAGAAGGGGTTCGCCGGACTGATACTGTACACCACTGTCCCGTTTTCCCCATTATCTGGATCCACTGCCAACACCTGTAATGTAGAGAGAGAGGGAGATGTGAAAAGATGAAGCCTACGGAACAGGAATGATTTATGGCAGCAAAATGGAAGAATATGTAAAAAAGTGTGGAAAATGAGGAAATGAAGCAATGAAAATGCAAGATTATCCACAAAAAGAGGATCTGGCATCCAGTTTGCTGTGCCTCCTCAAATAAATCCTGCAAAAGCCTTCATAGCAACTGAACCTCACGTTTCAGCCACAAATTGTGCTGAATTTTATAAGGATTTTATGACAATCCAACACATAGTGGTGCAAGAAGTTTAGCATGCATTCACACTAAGTAGAAACATTTTGGGTCCAACTCGAGCTGGAAGTCTATTGGTTTATCATGACCAGCTTTGCAAATCTATGTTTGATTCATTCCTATGAGCAAAATGGCTCAAAAGCTCAAATCAGACAAAAATTGATTTGACTAGGCCCTTCGATTCTTTGATCTGTGTGCACAACGGGAAATGAGTACCAGCAGAACACAACTAAAAAGAAGCAGAAGTGAAAAAAGATTGGCATAAAGTTTTTAAAAAAAGATTGCCGTAAAAAAAAAAAAGATTGGCATAAAAAATATGAAAGTGTAAACATTTGATTGTAAGTTAATTCATTGTTTTAATGCATATATTTTGAGTTTCATTTCCATTTTTTTCACTTTCAATTTTTATTTCACTTTTAATACAGAAATTTTCACTACATTTATTTCACATTCAAAATAAGAATTTCAGTTAAAATTATATTTTTCAATGCCAAATTTTATTTTCAGAGCCAATAATTCTTTTCAGTTTCATCTCTGGTGTGGTTATAAGCCCATAGTTATTGCTTTACCTTTTCTGGTAAAGCAATAATAAGACCTTTTCTGGCTGGTCTGCCTACAATTTCAGTGACGTCTCTGGTTGATGACAGTTTATCTTGTAAACGCACATCCACTCAAGAAGCAATGGCTGAAGGAGAGCGACTTTTGATGAGCTGGAAAGCTTTTTACTAGACCTACAGCTAATAGAACTCTCTAAAAACACATTTAAACAAACAGAGTGGCCTGTTCTGTTGTTTTTCTACACCTCCTGGTGTTCAAAATCGGCACAAAAACAGATTAGATAAACTGGCCTTGCAATATCAAGCATATAGTGCCCGTTGACAGCTGGAGATATGCACCAGCCCCCCCCACGACCCCTTGATGATTAAGCGGTTCAGAAAAATGGATGGATGGATGGTGCCAAAAAATTGCATTGACCATGAATGACATTGACTACAGAGCACCGTTCTGGTAAAATGATGTTGGGCAGACTAATCATAGATGTGCACTGTCCGTTGCATTGAGAGGTCAAAAATTGGGCTCTACTCCATCCATCTTTGCGTACCGGTCAGAGAGCCTTTTTCGACATAACGGTGCTGCGTTTCTCCGCACGTACGCAGGCGGAAAACCATAAGCTACGTTTTTGCCTACAGAATTTAAGCATCCCCCACAGCATGATGCTGCCACCACCACAATCAACACCATGTCTTTAAGATGATGTGCATATTAACTGGAGCTCCTCAGCAGTTAACCGATTTTTCAATTGATTTATTGGACAAAGCACTGTAAGATCTTAATGGTCGGGGTCTTTTGCACAACGTTTTTTTCACAATGCTCTATTTAGATCCATCACAGTAAATGCCCCACAGTGCATGAATGTTTGTGGCTGTGATATGACAAAATGGGAATGGGTCATTGCGTGTGAATACTTTTGCTAGGCTCTGTAACTTTTCTTCCAGCTGCTGTAACTCAGTTGGCTAAAAGAAAAATGGCTGCAGCTTTTTCTGACATGCAATGGTGATGGATGGTCCATGTGAGGAGCCTGAAGCTGAGCTAAAACACTGGCTGATTTTTAAAGAGCTGATCAATTATTCAGAGCGCTGACTAAAATTGCTGAAAAATGGTTAATTGGTCATTAGAAGGAGCAAAGGCTTTTGTGAATGTTCAATTATTAAGAAGACATTTTAGGTTGGCATCTCTGAGACTCATTGATTTAGCAAATACATGGAGGAGGTAGGTAGGATAAGTTGTGGAGAAGTGTTGGGATGAGCTCGGTTCAAGTAATCGATAGTGGTGTGAGCAGAGCGCATTCAAAGATGGGGAGCAAATTTACATTAGCCCAGATGTCCCAAACTGGTTGTACTGTGGCAGCAGAGCAGCAAGCTGGAGAGGAGCTTTAGTAGGAGTTGTTGGATGTGTGTATAGGAGCTGAATGTAAGAGGCTGAAGCAGTGACAGTGGGGAGTGGAGAGATTTGAGTGGGTTGATCCCTGGACCGAGTGCAGCAGCCAAATTCATCGGCTCACTGGACACCTTCAGAAGGAATCAGCAGGTGGCTTCCAGTCACTATAGAAACACTGGATGGCAACACTGGGGCCAATTATTGAACTGTGAGCCTGGATGGTCAGATTCATTGAAAACTGGACAGAGGGGCAATAGTGTCTGTCCAGCGAGTGCAGAAATTCATATGCAGTATGCATTTCATCGCTGGACGCACCGTGAATGAAGTCAACTGAGGAACAGATTCAACAAGGTGGAAAAAGCAGCAACATTTTAACCGAGATGAGGCATTCGCCTTCATTTGATTTTACCCAACTCTTCTTCGTCTAACACTCTGCTTCGCAAGACGACTTCTCGCCGCCTCTTCTGCCTAGAAGCTGAATAATTTGTTATGCATATTACTACGGGCTACACTTTAATTAGCAATCAGACTCCTTTAATTACACTCAGTGACGCCTCCTTAATTAATGGACAATCAAGACTTAATTACAAACGACACACTGCCAAAGACACCAGCAGGACAGGGAGCGAGTTTAGAGTAATAGTAGAGTTTACTCGACCCAAACTGCCCCGGATATCAGTACAGGAAGTGGGCTTCCTTACTCAGCTACTGTGTAACTCCAGCTGAATTACAGGGAGAGGTTTTTCTCTTCTACAAAGCAATCTTAAATATTTCGCCACATTACTGTTATTTATAGGCAATCCATGCTAACACCTTTAAAACTTAAAGTGATATAGGGGAGTCTGGATGCACTGAAGCGTATTATGTTTAAGTATTAGGATGTACCAACATACAATTGTACTTTTACTTACATTTGATGAAACATGATGGGGGACAGGCGGTGTACACTCTGATCATTGATGGGTAATGGTCTGATGACACCAAAGCATCGAAAACATGCTGATCGCCCCCTAGTGGGACGCTTGAACATTTGCACCTTGACAGGCATCCATATATACAATTTTGACGCACATAAAGCCAGAGATATACAACTTGAGGGAGGACCATGACTGGGACCACTATGTGGTCGTCTGCTGGCCTTCACCTCCTGTCCTTCCCTCTTCCGACCCTCCAGGGGTGCGGCTGCCGGTGGACTCTGGTCTCTGAGTTGACCACGTTACGTGGCCGGATCCAAGAACCCGGCCCCTCGCTGAATCGACGAACCTGGTCTGCCAGCCCAGTTTTACGAGCTGTTGTCCCACATAGGTCCAAGCATCGCTTGCCAAGACACCAACTACTATGCTGAGTGGCTGTCCTATCTGTCTGCGGTTAATAAAAGTTTATTATAATATGTGAGCGACGTGGGATGTGATGTGGTGGAGCAATTGCCAGGCCTGGGTCGTGTTATGGTCAACAAATTCTCAAGAGAAGCTGTCTGGGTGAAGGAGCTGTTCATGGCCCACTTCTCGGTGGAGGGAGCGGTGCCTTTGCAGCCAGGAGCGTAGCTTATTTGAAGTCCTTGTGACTTCCCCACCACAGTTCTTTTAAGAGTTACCCACAAACCTATTAAGAGCTCCCCTGTCTAAATAGTTTAACCTCTTTATAATGTTTTTTTTAATATCTGTCTCTGTATAGAAAACAGCTGGTGTCATATAGCTCGGGGTGATAACATCACTGACACCATGTCACCAGGGTCCTGATTGGTTGACACAGCGTGAATTGATGCAGAAGTTCAGATTTTTCAACTTCAGCGGCGGATGCGAAAACGATCGCGATGCGCGAATGCACAAAATGCACCACATAAATAATAACCAGTTTTTACTATGCAAATCTGTTGTGAAGTAGGATGCCCTGACGCGCGTCAGCGCGCTTCCCCACTGACTCTACATGTAAACCTGACGCCCATGACTCTTTAAACGTGTAGTCCAAATGCACCATACGTTTCTCCATTCCTACTTGGATGCAAAAAAAATCCTAATTTACTTTTATTTATATGAATTAAAAATAACCAAAGAAAAAAACTGGGATTTCGACACTAATGTTGATATTATCAGCTTACTGGGTGGGATACAGTGGGATACAGTAAGGTTCGGCAGGATGGACTCACAGAGACAACATCAGTGTTTATTGGACTCATCTCAACAACATTGGCTTCATATGGCTCGTCTCGCCACATGGGGGCATTGTCATTGATGTCTAGGATGGTGATGTTTACCTAAATCCAGATAAAAAGAAGAGAGTATTATTTTACATGATATCCAATAGCCAATCAGCCAATAGGCATGGTCACCAAATCTTCTGAAGAGTTGAGCTTAGAACATTGGGATGGTCATTCTAGGAGCCTAATGAAACCTGATGAATCCATGCTAAAACCAGTTTAACAATGTATGTTTGGAATCATTGGTCTACTGGAACAGACATCTACGGCTTACCCAACTGGAGGATTCAACAAGTTGTTGATTTAAGAAGAAGTTCACGGGTTTCATAGCCCAATACTACCAGTTCCATGCTTAACAGATGGTACAGTGTGTTCATTGACAGCAATTCCTCAAAACTTACTTGTGGCAAAAAAGCTTGGTTGTGCCCGATTAATTTTTCTGTAAAGTAAGTTGGCAGTTTCCTTGGGCCTCAACATATCTACATTACAGCACGGCTTTCCCTCTTGTTTGGCATCTTCCAATAAAAATATACTGTGTACACTTGGTGTTCCAGGGTACAGCTGTTTAAAATAGGCTTCACTTTTGCTAGTTCCTGGGTTGCTCTTGAACATCCAAAAGTATTTTCACCTAGTCTTTGTGCCGGCAAAGCCAGCTGACATTAAGCTCATCTTGTTAGCTACTCAAAACCTGCCCTGAAGTCCACAGAATATTTACAGACTTTGCTTAAAAGTTGTTCTCATACAAATTTAAACGAGCTTCTGCAATTCAATTAACAAGTGGATTGCTATGCTGCTTTAGGCTAGGCTGTTGGAGGACATTATTAGAGTCAGTTCCTACTTTCTCTCCTACTTCTCCCCAACTGCATGATGTGCTGTCAATTCAAGCGCTAACCTGTTTTCTCTTAGTCTCTTCCTACAGTAGGTGCTCCTGAACCGCCCTGCTTGACGACCCTGACTAAGATGGCATTCCAGTGGAGGAATGTTCTCCAAATCCTGCTACCAGCTTCTGCATCAGTTTTGTTGCTCTTTCTGTTTCTCTGCTGCCTTCTCCAAACCCTAGATGGTCTCTGCAGATGACCGCTTATGCTGAGCCTGGTTCTGCTGGATGTTTCTTCCTTTTAAAAGGGAGTTTTTCCTCTCCACTGTCGCTTCATGCTTGCTCAGTGTGAGGGATTGCTGAGAATTCACAACACAATCTTCTGTGGTTCTCTAATTCATAAATTAAACATTGTACTCTTCCTGTAAAGTGCCTTGAGATGACATCTGTTGTAAAATGGCGCTATATATATAAACTGAATTGAATTGAAGTGCTCAAATAAATAGTCAGAATTTTTCCTGGCAGCTTATTGATTACTAATGCTGACCCCTAGTATTTATCCCCCACAACCCACTGCAAATGACTAAAATCCACAAATACTTAGACCCCTCTAAAACCCCTCATAACTGCCTATTTTAACCATTCAAACAGCACATATACATTAATTTGTATTAGTACGCACACTGGAAAGCCTTATAGCACTCCCGCAGAAGCTGACACCCAACAGCGTATTAAGTATCATTGCGGCTAGGTATTTCAGCTTCCCAAGCTGCATGTTATTTTAAATAATTTAGATATGCTCTATGAAAAAAACAGTAAATATATATAATATATAAAATATAAAAATAAAAAAATATACGCTGCTGGCCATGTCAATATTAAACTTAGATCAAAGAACATCCAAAACAACTTTAAAATTGTGAGCTAAAGTTTTGTTTGTGAAATCAATTGAAGTGGTATAATATAAACCATATAAGAAGTGTTTAAATACATCCTTAAAGGCACAGACTTTTTAGAACATATATGCCAATAACAAGTTGTTGCATCTTTTTTTTTAACTAAAACTTTAGCCTGCTATAGGGTTAATTTTCACCAAAATGCTAAACAACAAGTAGTGAAGTTACTGAGGTACTGAAACAAAAACAAGAGTTAAAAGTTAAAAGTTCAGTTAAAAGACGATTGTAAGGCCGTTACAGTGGCGATGCCTGTCTTCTGCTGAGGTCCAACTCCTCCATCCACAGCTCTCACTATCAGGATGTACTCTAATTTCTGCTCTCGGTCCAGCAGAGCCGTGGTTGTGATCTCCCCTGGAACAGAAACACAGTGGAAAACATGAATTGTAACAATGAACTGATGCAATCTGCTGAGTATCTTGAATTAAAACACTTTTTAACTGACTGGAATGTTTGTAATAATGTACTGAAATGACTTTTCACAAGTGCTTTCAGATGACATCAGTTGTGAACTGGTGATAGATAAATTAACTAAATTGAAACGAACTGAACATTCATACGTCAATTATTACAGCAGCTGAACATTTCAGGATAAACAGAGGTAAAGAGAAATGTGTGCAGGATTCATACATGAGTGATCAGGGTATTCACAAAGAGAGCCAGCCTCTGCTCACCTGCCAACAATCTAGGGAAAGCTCTAAGCAGATTTAGATACACAGAAAATCCACAGACATGTTACTTTAAGTTGACAGATGAAACGTTTAATAGAATAAACACACACACCAACATACCTGAGCGTGAGTTAAGACGAAACTGAGAGGAGCCTTCCAAGGAGTAGATGAGAGAGGCCTGGCCAAACTCCCGTGAGGCATCCAAATCAGTAGCATTTACGACCAGCACAGTCGCCCCTTTGGAAGACAGAAACATAAACAAAGTTGCAACTCACTGCATGAGAACGGAATAGGTTGAGTCTAGTTAAAAGAAGAAAATAATCAGACAGACAAGCTTGCAGAGACAGTTTGCAGCAACTCTTGCAAAGCTAATTTCTCCACCACCCCCATCCACAGTGACACTGATGGCATGGCAGTGAGTGGGTTTATAGATTAGCGGATTATTGGACTGTTATTTGGCACAGAGCTGATCAATACCAGGGCTGGTAAGGGGATGAGATGCTTGCCAGAGCCGCAGGGCAAGCCCTAAGCTCTGTCTAGAAGGGCAAGCCTTAGGCCTCCACCTCAGGGCCAAACAGCTCTCTAAACCTCAGTGTTCCTTCGAGCTGCTCAAAGAAGTGCTCTACTAAATAGTGGGCGAAACATAAAGCATGGTTAGCGTCGGCTGCCACTAAAAAAAAAAGAGAGAAAGGGGCGGTCAAATATCCCATTTTCCTCTTGCGACTGGAAACTAATCTATTGTCTGGGAGGAAAAGAGGCGTCACATGCATGAGAATGAGCATTGCAGCTAGCGATTTCCCTTGAGGAGCCAATATCCCACATTCTGAGTGAGCATTTCAAAACAGCATTGAAAGAAAACACAGACAGCACAGGTTAGAGGATACAGAGATATTAAAACATGACACACCTGAAGCTGCAAAAAAATACCCCGAAAACACAAAGCTTGTGTTGAAAATGCAAATATACATACTTAACCTTGTTTGAGAGATGTGCTTGATGTGCAATCCACAAATCTAATGGAAAACATTTGGATTTACTGTCATGAATGCAATGTTAGTGCTGCAAGAAACTGAACTGATTACAAGTTAACACAGGCACATTAAAAAGAGCTAAATGTTTAAGAAAGATCATATTTGGTTGCACTATCCTCAGTTCATTATATTCTTGCGCACTGTTGCATACACCTCAACAGGTGGAGGTAATGCATCTAAAAACAGCTTTACATCTGTCACCAAAATACATGGGATGAATTGATTACACGTGTAAAGGCTACCTTATGTCTTCAATTCAGAAAATATTACTGCAAGTCAACTTTAACTACAATAGTGCCTGTAAGAGCAAATGGGAAAGCCAGGTCACAACAGACTAAATAATGGGGATCTAGCTGAAATCCATAAGCAGATCTCCCTAAAAACGCTCATCATTGCCCATTTTAATTGTTCAATACCTTAATTTGCAGTAATACAGATAGTGAACACTGTCTTAACACTACAGCAAAAGCTGACATCTGCAGTCTGCCTGGTTTCCACTCCAGGGGCTACAGCAAATCAGCATGAAATAAAATAAAATGGTGCTCCCTCATACTTGAAACATTGGGTATCATGCAAGACTGATTAAAGCAAGGGTCCGGGCATAGCATGTCAAGTTGCATTGCTTCAATGTGTTTCCCAAACTTTACTTTCTTTCAAATACTTTAGATATGCAACATGAAAAAAATGGCATAGGTCAATTTTATAAGATTTCTTTTTAAATACCATCTCACAAGTATGAAATATACCATACAGACCAAACGTTTGGACACATCTTCTCATTCAGTGAGTTTTCTTTATTTTCATGACTATTTATATTGTAGATTCTTACTGAAGGCATCAAAATTATGAATGAACACATATGGAATATGTAGTACTTTTCCATAAAATTGTGAAATAACCTGGCCTCCAAAGTCACCGGAACTGAACCCAATCGAGATGATTTGGGCTGAGCTGAACCGCAGAGTGAAGGCAAAAGGGCCAACAAGCATCTCTGGGAAATCCTTCAAGACATTTGGAAAACCATTTCTGGTGACTACCTCTGGAAGCTGAAGAGAATGCAAAGCAGTAATCAGGGCAAAGGGTGGCTACTTTGAGGAATCTAAAATATAACACATGTTTTCAGTTATTTCACCCTTTTTGTTTAAGAACATATAGTATTTCCATACATAATGTGTTCATTCATAGTTTTGAAGCCCTTAATTGAGAATCTACCATGTAGTCATGAAAATAAAGAAAACACATTGAATGAGAAGGTGTGTCCAAACATGTGATCTGTACTGTATATATATAGAGGACAAGCAAGAGTGAGATAGTCTTAGAATTTGTTAAAATGTTGAACCACTAAATAAACTACATCAAGGTTTGTGGGTATACATTAGAATAAAATAAAATCAAGAGTATCTATACTTCTACAAACCACTATAACAAAATCCCTTGTGTCCCTTTTCAATTTCAAATGGCTTTTTCTTGACAACTGCTGGAACAGGGAACTAGGGGATTGAAACCGTTTTCTATTCATTTATATTTTTGTAGAAAAACTGTTACATATCTTAAAAAGTAAAAAATATAAGGGAAGCAATTGCTGTTGTGTGGACAGTTTTGGCATTTGAATGATCAAAGTGCTTTAAGCCAAAATATATAAACAAAACATGGTTTATAAACACAATAATACAATTCAAACTCACCGGCATTAAGGTTCTCTGGGATTTTGACAATGTAAGACTGTTTGCTGAACTCAGGTGGATTGTCATTTTCATCCTGCAGGTGGGAATAAACATAAACAGTTCATTTTAATGTACTAAAAAATGAGAAACTGCAAATTAAAATAAAGATCTACAATCTAGTTGCAGCTGCCAGGGTCAATTGTGCACTTAGATTAGCATATGTGGGAATTCAGTAAAAAAATAAAAATAAAAATGTGGTAAGACTTTGTGTGTTATTTGTAAGTCAGGTTCTAAATAATAAAAATAAACAACTACATTAAACCAGGTGATAAGTTAAAAGCATCCATAGCAGAATTAGAAGCATTTACATCTACATTTTATCTTTGACAGGAAGTGAGGCAATAATAAAACTTTAGATAAAAAAGTACAATGATCTCTGAATAGTAGATCACAACAGTAAGTGAAGGTCATCCGGAGTAGGCGAACTGGGATACACTCCTGGGACCAGGCCAGTGGGGCTAAATAAGTACGTGGATGAGGCTTGACTTTCGAGGCTTGAATGGGCTCAGTCTGAAAAAGTCTCACAAAATCTCCCTCATAGGTGAAACATTGGGTATCATGTAAGACTGGTTAAAGCAAGGGTCTGGGCATGCCAGTAATATGGCTTTTGGGAGATCGAACTTCACCTTGCTGGCAGGAAAGAAGTTGGAGCTTATGTGTGGGATGCAGCAATAACAACAACTTATAGATGACCTAAAGCGCTTTGAGTGGTCAGTATGACTAGAAAAGCGCTGTATAAGTTCAGTCCATTTACCTCCCTCTGGAACCCAACTCCTCAAGGAGGTATGGACTTTCTCCTGCTGAGAAGTTGCCTGGGGAGAGAGGTGTTGGGTGGGTGACACTCTTAAGCCACTGGGTGATCAACTTGGTGTTGGACCTCTTCCCAGTGACTAAAATGGATCATGTATTTGAGGCGTCAATCGTTGTCTGTGCTTATGGGCCTGAACAGCATCTCCTACCTTATCATTTCCATTGTATTTATGGTTTCCTGGAAGTAGTGCCATCAGGAAATGTTCTCTTTTTACCTTCTCATGTGTCACTAGGACAAATGGCCTCCATGATCTTCTTACAGACTTCTGATCTAGGCATGGGGCATCGAGAGCAAACACCACTTTTAAGAAAATACTGGATCAGTGTACTTAAGACCAGGCCACATTTGGCAAAAGTTCCATACACAGTTTTGTACCTATAACCTCAGTTGGACAAAGGTATGTTTTGGATGTTTGTGGTGTTTCAGTAGGCTCCAGCAAAAATCTTTCAAAGCCAAATTCCTGCTAACGTTTTTGGTGGAGAATCATGTTCAAATTGGACCTCAGGGAGAGTTTCAAAGAACCATGGGGACATTCCTGCTAAATGTGCCATGTTAAGGACCGTCACAGATGCAGCTTCCAGAAGCTGTGGCCCAAAAGCCCTATAGACTGATTGGTCCGATAAAGTTATGTCAGCACTGATTGGCCTGGCGTTGTTTTTTTAGAAGTGTGGTAAAGTATGGCTTCCAGTGAGTTTGAAAGTTTGCTGGGGAAAACTAAAGAAATTAAGGTGCGAATAATATACCATAAAATACCACAACAGCAGGAGTGGGGCAGACTGTATGCATTGGAAGTGCTTTTCAGAAATGGGTAGCATGTACGATTAAAGGCCAGGAAGCAGCGGGAAAAAGAGTGGGCTAGATACCGGCTGCGGGATCGGAATTTGGAATCTCAGAAAACTGTGAGTGATGCTGCATTTTTGCCAGGTCATCAAGAGGACTGGAGCAGTGATTGGGGCTGTTATCGTGTTCCACAAGGGGGTTGGAGCAGGCTTCGGTCATGGAGTGGCAGAGCAGGCGAAGTCGGAATGTGACGGACAGGAGAAGCCACATAAGTCTGCATTGTCAACGAGCAAGAAGACTGGTAGCCAGTAGCAGCAGAGAACCTGGAGGTTTCCGCATTGATCAGAGAGGGCTGGATGGTTGCAGCTGGAGTCTTGATAAACTGGATGGTTGCTGGTTAGATTAGTACTGGTGTAAAGAACAGATCAGGAGCAGCAGGCATGAATGGATAGAACACTGAGCGATGTGAGGTGGGTGAATGGGACATTGAACTTGTGAAATGATCAGTGTTGGGCCTGTTGAATTTCTGATTGATTTTGGCTAGAGCCTTTGCTGAGGTAAGGTCCTTACCCACTGCTTGGCTCCTGAGATGGTAATGGAAACACAACCAGATCGTTCTGAACCAAACTGAACCGACACAGTCTAGGCCAAACCGACCATAGTGGAAAAGGGTCTTTGGAGTCTTCAAACAATGAACTTCAGCATACACTGGAGTTGGCCAGAGCCAAAAATAGCCAGGATGAAAATGTGCTTCTCTCAATATGAAGCCATGGTTTTTCAACCAGTAAATTATGGAAAATTCCCTCAGGAATCAGTCTTCACCTGAAGTTGAGGAGTAGGATTATTCTTCTTCATGAATAACGGGCTGAAATAGGAGATCCATAGACACACTGATATTGTCTCTTGAGATAAAGAAAGAGGGCAGCCTGAAAGTCCAAAGTTCAGTGGGCCGCCTAGGGTCCGTCCCCCACATTTGCTTTTGAGATACAGAGAGTCTTAATCATCTGTGAGAAGGTTGGGAAATAGCCCTTTTTTTTCCTGCACTTCTTACACTGTGGACACTGCAGGACAATATAAAAACATGGACTGGGAACAGTATGGGATCAACCCAATGGCCGCTGGCTGCTCTGCTTTGTGACCGCATACCACGGAGGCCGCCATTGCTCCTCCCTTGCTGTAGTACCTCCATTTGGCCGCTAGGCCCCCATTGAAAAGCATTGGACTTTAGACACGTTAAAAACAACTTTAATGCCTGGTGCCCATTTTTTTAAAACACTCTGTGGCTACATATTCTTCCTGAGATAACGCTGGGCTCATAAAAAGCCCGGGCACCAGGCTGGTTTTGTAAGATAAGTTTTTGAAATCTTGCATAATTAATGAGGGGGCCGAGCCAAGTTTAGCATCAGAGCTAACGAGAACGTGATTACGACCGAACTACACGCCCCGCGAGGGCAGAGTCTGCAGTGAAGATCACGCCCCTATGTCCTTTTTAGGAACATGCTTCGTCAGAGCTGGGGAGGAGGAGTCTGTGAATCCGCCATGAATTGCCCCATGAAAGTGTGTCATTCTGGTAAACGGGGAGGAGTGAGGAGGCGCTGTCTATTCTTTTTTAAAGTCTATGGATCCACCATAATGAGCTGATGAGTTTGTCTAGTTAAAGAGACATATGGGGTACACTCTTGGACCTGTTACCCTCTCTATCTGATCTGGGCTGAACAGAATAAATAAATGGTTGTATAGATAAATCAATGTTAGGATGGTGAATAAAAAACAACAACTGCAGGTGTAATCAAATTAAATGCAGGGAGATGGAATTGCAAATGAATTCTTGTAACATGGAACAACAGCTGCTTCAAAACAGATTCGGTAAGAGCATTTAAATATCTCACAGCCTCCCACTCATGAATAAGACTCCATTTCACACCACCATTTCCAGTTCTTGAGCTATTCACACAGAAGATCCCCACTGCGCGAGTTGCTGAGAAATGTTAACACTTTAACAACAGTCACTGGGACAATTATCTATTTGGGCTCTGAGTTACACTGGTGCAAAGCATTGTGCGAGTGTGATGCTGCCAGCTGCTGATAAACCCCTGTGGTGTGAGTCATGACATAGAGAGACACAGGCAGAGGGACATAGAGGGAGAGTGCTGAATTATGAACATCTATCCCAACTGGTTTTAGCAGTTTTTCTCCTTCATGCAGGATGTATATAGAAATTACTATGGTCCGTGCATATGAAAGGATATTCTTCCATTCTTCTCTGCTGTTTCTCATTTCATGAATAAAAAGTTAGATGTATAATGGATGTCTTCCCTGGGAAATGAGACTGGGGGCCTGGCGCCTAAAGGCCTTGTCTGCTCATTATGTTTTTATGGCTGAATTTACAGTTTCTTAGCAAAGGTCAATATGTGGGTTTCTAATTCAAAAGTTAATAGGAAAATAAAGAAATGAAAAAGGATGTTTAATATTACTGAGAAGTTATCAGAAGGGAAAAAAGAGAGGTATAAGCATCATTAAAAGCTTGCATTCACATCAGTGGCATAAACTTAATACTAAAGAGTGTAACTGTACACAAAGTTCACAGTTCGATACGTTTTTGGTACTCTTTAATCAAAATAAACACAAAGTTGCATTAGACCTTTATTTTTTATCTTTTTTTTACTTTGATCAGCATTAAAGAAAGAACCCTTTATCCTGAATTCCTTCCTTTCATTTCCTGATATTAATTTGGTTTTGTCATATTCGATAATCTAAAAAAGTTGGAAGTACATTACTGACTGGAGTAACCACTTTGGAGTCGTTTTGATATTTCACCAACCCAATTTCTCCGCGGTACTTGAATGCAGCATAGGCAGCTGTTAGGAAAATCCCTCCTCATCACCAGGGTTTCCACCAATTTGCGTTTTATCCATGGGGGCACACTTTGCTGGCTAAAAGGGAAGCCTATACCAGAAGTAACAATAATTGCAGTTCCCCCCTCATCCACTAGGGGCTGGCTTCAGAAAGGAGCAAGTTCCAAATGACTCCGATGTTAAAAATGCCACCTTGAAAGCAGAAATAAATATGTTTACAGACAGGTTCAAAAAACTATTTTGGGTCAAGTTTACCGTCATGACAACTCTGAGGGGGGCGATTTTTTTTTATAACTCGTAATTTAAACCTAAAATTGCGAATAATAAGTGACATGTCCTTTTGATTGACAGGTCTCACATGAGCTGTCACTGCTAGCGTTGGTGGCTAGCGGCTTGCTCCCTTCCTGCTAGCTTCAGGGAACACTGCAGCCTTGGAGTCACGTTACAGTCTAGGGCATTTTGTTTCTCTGAACTTGACCATCAGGTGTATCTGAAAACTTTATTGGTGTTTTGATTCTAAGTTGTGCACTTATTGCACTTATTATACTGGTGACTTACTGGTGACTTCACGGAGGCTCCGTCCTTATTATTTACAATCTGTGGTTACAATCTATGGTTTTCTCCAGAATAAGGAGTTTGGGCTTATTGGATGCTACTGGTAGCCATTTGGAAGTCAACTGGTTTTTCTCCAGTATCAGTGAAGTTTCCATTCAGCTTGACATCATTTCAGGTGATTCATTCAGTTCAGAGCAGAGCATGTCATGGACCTTATTGCTGTTAAAAGATGTGTTTGCTGAAAAACAGTTCGGATTTGGTCTGTCTCTCCTGTTCTACTGCAGCCGCACATAGTTTTGCACATAATAAAACCTGAATGTGCTCAATTACAGAACAGCTGTTTTCGATTGGAACATGTGTGTACTGAACCTACAGGGGCGTACCGAAAAATCAGCATATGTACAGTTACACCACAGCTTAATACTAATATCAGGACTTAAAGGAGTTGAACTGATGGAAAAGGAGTTAGAGTTAATTATACTACAAGGTTGTACTTACAATAACCTCCACTGTGACTGGGACAGTGCTGTTACGTGGTGGGTTTCCCCCATCTTGGGCCATGACTATCAAATGGATCATCCCCTTGGGAACCATCTCATAGTCAAGAGGCTGGGTCACACTTATAACTTAGAGAGAGAAGGAGGTGAGAAAAAGGTAAACATTTTATTTTATTATTTTTTTCCCCACACCACTGTCATTAAATGCGAGAGAGAAGTATTCTGGATAATCTATCTAAAATTTTTATTACCTATAGGTATGAATGAGGACTATTGATCCATTAATTTTTCAGTTTCATCAGAATATGAAATGAATTTCTATGTTTTAGACGAATATTTATTTATTAGTTATTGCTTTTTGTTTGCAATTGCTATACTCTTTTAGAATGGAGCTTGTAGTCCATATCTATTTTCTTTATCTGGTTTATTATTATCAGTTTTTAAGTAGTTCCTTTTAGTTCATTTTATCCTTAGATATACTGTTTATATTTATATATATATATATGCATGCATTTTTCAAACATTTGGCATTTCATTTTTACATTATTGTTATTGGTACTTTCTTTTATTTTATGTATTCTCATGTTGATTTTTATTCTCTTACAGATTTCCATCTTCTTAGATATTTTACCCATTGCTTAGTGTCATCTCCAAAAGCTTGTCAACCAATCAAATTGAGGGTACCAGTCCCACATATTAATTGGTGAACTTGCTAATGCAAAAACTGAGTACACCCCTGCGGTTTTTATACAATTCAAACTATTTTAGGTCCAGTGGTGTTAAATACGAAGCAAATTTTTTTTTTCTTTTAATGTAAAATCTAAGAGGAAATCAGAAATTTGTAAATGTAAACTGTAAATGTAGGAACTCTTTTACATACAAACTGTGAATTTAGGTCTAAACAGAGAAAAGTCTGTAGTGGTAAGAGTAAAGGTAGGAGTACCTGCATAGCCTTCCACCATGACGATGCTGAAGTATTCATGGAAGGCTGAAGCTGAAATGATGGTGTATGTCAGGAAGTTGTTGGGTGGAGAATCCTCATCGGTAGCCTGTAAGTAGGCAGATGTTATAAGGGGTAAGACATCAAAACAAGCTGTAGCACAGCTGTTTTATTCACATTCTTATTTACATGTTTAAATGATATGAAGTATTTAGGTGCGTGTGTGCAGCCAGGAAGCTGTCAGTCACTGGTGGCATGTTACTGGACGGATTAAAGCTGATTCTGGCTATTAGTGGTGCAGACGTCAATGTTGGATGAACACCAACTGAGCCCCGACAAGCCAAGCAGGCAGAGGAAAGATGAAACCATTTGTTGAAGGACTAATCCGCAACAGCTTTAACAGCAATGATGACACCGTCTCATTATTGTTGATTTGGCAGAAACTTTAAAATGAGTCCTCCGGCTGTGAGGAAAGTCCATTGGGCCTCGCTGGCATCATTAGAAGCTGGACAGGTTGTCAAAAACACTAATTTGTATCTCTTCACAACAGACATATCTCTATGCTTTCATTTATTGCCAAAATGTTGAGTAAGCAATACCTTACTTCCCCCACAACTTCTTAAGCAGTGGCTTTTCCTTCCAGGCTGTCCTTCTAAATCAATTTTCAGCAATGCTTCCACACTAGACAGTTGTTTCCTACTCAAAGGTAAAGTGAGTCGGGGGCAGCAAATCAAAACGATGAGGGAAAAAGGAATAAGTATCAAGAAAATGAATGAAAGCAGAAACGCAGCAGTAGGAGGCAGAAACCTCTGAGGCAAGAAACACAGAGCAGGAAATCCTCTCTTTGCTTTGTCTTCCCATAGGAGTGAGCAAACATTTGTGTGTAAAGCATCTAAGCTACTGGGCAAACCGCTGACACACAAAATTGTGTGTCTGACTTCTGTTTTCCTCTCGGGCAACGTATTAATATCGGTGGCGTTCAGAATAATCAAACACAGCGAGCCAAGCGTTGAGACCAGTTCACACGGCGCACTGTACACCAGAGCAAGCCTCAAGGGATGTTTTTCTCTGCTGGGTGCAATCAAAGCAAACGCTGAGCCATTAGTTACAATTGTGCCAGTGTAGCTCTGCCTTTTGTGTTGCATTGACTGATGGCCAACACGCAGAAGCTAACTGGTTTTCTTTTCAGAACACAACGCACATACAGACAGTAGCACAGGTCTACAAGGAAACTGTGGAAACACAACGTAGCAAACTGATAAAAAAGTTTTTTTTTGGAATTGTATAAAACATATTGGAATGAATATGAATGTATAATTGTTGTTACTTCATTCAAATTCATGAGGATTGATGGGTAGATTCTTAAAGCTAATTGCAGGCTTAAAATCTGGTTAAACCTAAGCTTATGAGTTGTTCTAAACTTAGATGGGAAGGGAGATTTTCACCTAAAGAAGCACAGATTGCTAAAACTGGAATTGGGCCTTTTGAACACATTCTTAAATTCAACAAATTTTCACTAATTTTATGTGAATTACAGCTGGAGCAAATGCTTTTACAATTTAAAAGCCTAGAGGTGCATGCCTTGTTCATATTTCATTGAATGAAAAATACCACCTGCTGAAAACAGGCTGTAAGAATGAAAAAAAAGGACAAGAAGGAAAAAAAAAGCTCTCACACTGCTGGCTTTGCAAAAACCACACAAAAGGTATAATTTATCTTCTCTGCAATCTCTATCAATCTGATATTTTAGCAAATTATGCTCCTTATCACAAAAAATGGCTGATTTTAAGTTTGAAGTAGTCATGATGTAGCTTTTTTTTATTTTGAGGACGAATCTTATGAGTGTGGAAACAAACTAACCGATGAGGGCTTAACATGCAGGCATTAGGGTTTTGATGGAGACAATGCAGGTTTAATTAGGCTCTAAAGAAAATAGTCAAAAAGCATTTCAAGTCTTTAATTTCACTTTCAGCTTCAAGCATTCAGCATGTTGTAGTGAGTGATTTGATATCATGGAAACAGGACAGAATCGTATGGCATAATGTTATTAATGAGTTATTGCTGCGAGGTTTGAATTGCAGTTGTGTCATGTATACCACACCTATACAGTATATATATGATGTGTGTGTTATACCGTGTTTCTTTGCTGTTCAGGTTTTCAAAATCTGATCAGTAAAACAGATTTTTAACTCCAGACAACTTTTTATTTCTGAAAAAAATTAGTTAAAGGGATGCATCCAGGCATCTTTAAAAACATTGTTAGCTTATTTAGAAATTGCATGCTGTTCCAGGTAAAGTTCTGGAATTCCCTGTTACTTAATATAATATACACAGAGTTATTTCTCTTTTTAATCACTTCCACGTTTCTATTTGCAATTGAAGAGAACAGAAACTGCAATCTGATGCCAAAATAGGTGCAGTTGCTCCACAGCCTGCTACATTAATCCAGTGCAGAAACAAAGAAAGCAAACTTTGTGAATTTTCTCTTATTTTATTTGAGCCTAGAACCCAAAAAAGAACAAAGATGTATAATTTCGAAAGGAGTTAGATAAAACATCTAAACAGCAATTTTATACCCTCATGAATGCTGGTTTTGAAATAAAGGGTTAATATCGGAAACTAGCAGTGGTCACAGGTGTATGTTTATGAAGCTTTTCAGAGCTGCTATAAAGAGAAAAGTAATTAGATACTACCACTGAAAATCTGTGTGCTTTTGGCGTCGGTATATCCGCTCACAATAACGTACCCTGATCCGTGCCACAGACTGCACTGCCTGCTCGTTCTCTCTCAGTGAGCCCACATACAACTCCTTCTGAAAGAGCGGCGTGTTGTCGTTGATGTCCAGCACGTTTACACGGATTCTTCCAGTCGTTTCCTCCCCGCCGCCATCCCTCGCCAGCACGGTCAGAGTGAAACGCCGCATTAACTCAAAGTCAAGGCTGGCCTGCAGAATGACCCAGCCCGTTTCATCATCCAGGGAAAACCTACATAAGATAAAAACAGCTGAGATTAGACAAGCTCTCTTTAGTAGTTACTAATCATCTCCTGCATTTAACTTATAATTTTTATTGTCACATCCACTCATCATCGGACAGAATGTCATAGTTAACTAATCATTTGAAACTCTTTTTTCAACGTAGCAGATTTATACAACAAATAAGTTCAATTCTGTTTAAAAATGAGATATATGAACAAATATATTGGGGATTTTGTCTAATTTACATTGAGTCAACAAAGGCTATCTCAGTCCATGGCTGATGAACCTAGATCTGATATGAGCTCCTCTTTCTGAAATTACTGACAAAAATGTATGAATCATTTCATAATGTTATACTATCCATACCTGTGTGTGTACTTTCTAGTTTATTGAGGTCTTATATATATGGTAACATATGGCTATATAAGAAAGAAAAAAAGGTTTTCATTACATTTTTAAATACACCCAGCTGTCACTAAAAGTATCTAACACAAATTTATTTTCATTGATTAAAAGGAAAATAAACAATTTTGAGAATTTTCCTCTGTGAGAAATTAAATGTTTCTGTGGACTTTAATACCACAGATGTAAAAATAATCACCAATCATTTCTGAAGCTAAGCTGTTTCTAATATACTGGCTTGCCAAAATAAGTGTTGTTTGTTAACCAAGCCCATAATTAATGAGCAGATTTTATAGCTGTATGTTGCTGTGGAGAATTTCTCGTGTGTGTTAGAGTGTGTTTAATCTTACTGGTCTGGCTCATCGCTAAAGTAATAACGGACGATCCCAAAGGGGCCTGCATCTCCATCTGTGGCCTGGAAAGAAAAGATGAAGGAAAAAAAAGAGTTTAGGTTCCACATAATCTATCCACCTTTGATCTGTTAATTTTCCGAGGAATCTCTGTGTATTTTCTGGTCAACATTATCATGAAGTAAATGAAAATACATCTGGGCATTAATTCCTGTAACACATGTTCGAAGATTTGCAAAGAAATGCAGAATTTGTATGTAAAAAATGGGAGTAAGACAGTTCTGAAACGTTTTACGGGCAGCACACTGCCTGGTGCCTGGTGAGGGTATAAAGACTGGGTACAAAAATGACAACAAAACAACTGAGTAAATCATGAGTAAAAATTATTTCATGTCATTTTATTTGTGACAATCAATATTAGAATTGCTAATAATTTAGAATATATAATTTGATAAAATCTGAGAAAGTCGCAGTGCATAGAGGAGAGACTGGATACTACCACTGGATTTGTATGATATAAAAAAAATAAAATAAAAAAACTTACCAAAAACAAACAACTCCCTAAAAACCCTCAAAAGTGAATTTTATTGGATCAGTATAGCCAGACAGACACTATAATAAGCTGGAAAAACCATTTTCAGGCGGCAACTTGTACTGCTGTGTCTAGAAATGAAACCTGGAACTCCAAGAAGGAAGCAATACATCAAGTCTGCACCAAGCTACAGTAGAGTGACTTGGTCAGAAGCTAATCTAAGGTGAATGAAAAAAAAAGGGACGTGTGTGCTGTTTTCAAATTACTCCAAGTTTCAGTTTACTGTCAACAAAAATGGGGCTAAGTTCAATCCGTTAAGTTCCCAGTGAATGGGACAGAAAGTTTTGTTTAGATATGGAGATGCTTCAGAGGAAACTCAATCTATTTCAGGTAAGAAAAGTTTAGAGGTTAATCAAACTTGCTACATTATGTCTTACAATTGTTGGATTTTTCTTTCAGACCATTAATGATTTTGTTTGTTTTTGAAAGGTGTTTGAAGTGCAACTACAAAAATTTACAGATCCAGCTTTTAATATGGAAAACAAAAAAACATACAGGAAAGATGGAATGAAAAAGGATTGATGTTGAATGAAGGACTTTATTTTGCATTGTAACCAGTGGTAAAACTAGCACAACCCGTCCAAAAGAAAAACATACAGAGCTGACATACATCACAGGATTAGCTGGCTGGGGGTTTGCCATTTTTTCAGTTCCTGCTCTTTTTTCTTTACTCCTCACTTGCCTGATTGCTTTCAACACTCTTGTCAACTATTTGGAGCCTCTTTCTGCATTCTTCTCTGAAAAGAATCAACCATGGTTCTGGACCTGCTTCTGGTCAGCTGGTCTCGTAATGCAATCAATCATTCTTTTTCCCCAAAGAACAGCTAAAGGGAGATGTAGGGATGGGAAATGAGAGATATCCAGATAGGACATCGTGGAGGATCTGGTGTCTCTTGCTTTTAACCCTCGAGGATGATGGATTCATGCTATCCGGATATCTGCTGATGATCACACGCCTATTTCTGAGGCATTGTAAACTTTAAAGCTTAAAGGTAGCAATTTGTAGGCTGGTCATGCTCCTGGAAAGCTGCTGTGCTTTCAACACTCAGACATATTTGCAATGTGCAACCAAACCTGGACTTGTTTCGCTGTGTGGAAAAACACCTGGGGAAGTTCTCAGGCGGCTGAAAGGTAATATGACCCAAAGTTTGGCTAATTGGATTTAAACATGGGACCACTGGCATATTCTCAGAGATTTAGGCAAAAGAAAAGTGATCTTCGCCTGTTCCCAAAACAACTTCTTATCAACTGGAATTCGGCTCCCTGGCCTTGGTAGGCATGTCAACACTCCTTCTGAGGAGGATGTAAAAGAATCCCCGCCCCGCATGAGACTGTGAGCTGCCTGATTCAGCTATCCAAAGGTCGTATATTACATCACAGACGACAGACTCTCGGATTGAACTGGGAAGAGTTTCATGTTTTCACAATGTTGCACAACACACATGCATCCACGCCCCAACCACAGACTGGGTCCTGGGTCCCCTGGCTGAAAAAATTATGAATGGAAGTCAATGGACCGATAAAAGTTATTTTCTGATCTGCTTTGTCTTATGCCTGAATCACACATAAGTTGTACCAACATTTTAACGATAACTAATGATGTACATTTCGACTGTCAAGTGATTTGGAATTTATTTAAGTGTAAAATTTCCCAATTAAAAAACACTCACCTAGGGCTTGTAAAGCTTCTCCTAGACGCTGGCTCTCACTCCACAGACTGCTTTAGCCCCCCGACATAGCTGCTACTTTCCACACAGTCAGATTTATAGAGGTTTTCTCCGTGTTTAATGCTCCTTTTTACGTCCTGGAGGCTACGACCCTCGCTCTCCTTCTTCAGCAGTTGTAATCCGCTAAATGTTTTTACATAAAACCTGAACCTTTGCTGCCGGTCAAAAATCATAATTCACGGACATATGCTTGATCCAGGGGCTGCACGGTGGATCAGTGGTTAGCACTGCAGCAAGAAGGTTGTGGGTTCGTATCCTGGCCCAGGGCCTTTCCGCCCGTGCATGCTTGGGTTCCTTCCGGGTACTCCGGCTTCCTCCCACAGTCCAAAAACTGTCAGGTTAATTGATCACTCTAAATTGTGTGTGTACACACAAATGGCCTTTGAGCAGCGGGCACATGAAGAATATTCGCCAACTGTGTCAGTGTGGTCAGATGCCCTCTAGTTTAAAGATCCGGTAAAATACCGAAACCATTCTGTTACTGCGGCCCTGTGTGTGAACCATAATCCCAGAGAGACGTACAGCACGTTTATTGTATTCTCATGGTTCTGACCCGCCCACACCTGTAACTGTGGGCGGGTTAAGTTAACTGTGACATTCTGCTTTTGTTCCCCAAAAAATTAAATGTATGTTTTGGGTTTAAAAAAAGCTGTCTCTTTCTGCACAAAACATGTACCGAACTGTACCGTGGACCAAGAACAGAGGTACGGACCGTAGCGTTGGCTACCTGTACCATTGCACCCCTAGTGGAAATATGAATGAACTGAAGGATTAAAGTATAGATTCACTGGAGAGAGGATGGATACCTGGAAAGATGGACCAATGGATGTGGGAACTGAGAAAATAATATGTGGACAGACTGATTAACTGATAAAAAAAACAGACAGGTGGACAAACAGACAAATACAATTTGCTGACCATAAGAAAAAAAAACATCTGGACATTTTTCTTATTTTTAAGTATGTTGCTCATCAGTTTTTTTAGTTTGTTTTTAATAAAGTGCTTTATAAATGTTTTTTTTTTTTACTTTCCAATTTAAGCATCTCTTAGCCTTCCTTTGATCAGAGTCCTGATCCTGAGTGAACTCTTAGTTTGTTTAGACAGCAAAACTTAAAGAGTTTCTCAAAATGAAAATGTTCCCTGACAAATATAAAAATACATGATGTTGACACCTCAATTAAAGCTGAATAAGGAATATAGTCCTGTGTCTTTTTTTAATTCTGCTATTCTTCTGCATACATTTGTGCCTGTGTGAGTTTGTGCCGCCGTGGCTCTGCACATGATGATCTGTCACTGCTGTGTTTTGCGCCATTTCTTAAATTTCTCACTGCAACAGCTGTCTGCGACTGTACGATAAAACATGAAAGCCTTGCTTCACTTTCTGGAGGTGTTGATTGGATCAAGTCTGATGGGAAAAGTGATACATTCTTGCCCACCAGACCCACCACTGCCGTGAAAACGGCAACAACTGCTTTCATACGTTTTGCAGATGAAAGAGGTGACAGAAAACTACCATGTAAAGAGCAACACTCAGGAATCTGCCACATTACCACAATTTGTTTTTACAAACACAAACATTCCTATATATGGCACACGTGCACAAAGGGCACGTGCTGGTGCTGATGGATCGCAGCAGCCGAGGCTGTTGTAATAGAGTTACACTTCAGTGGCTTTGCAGCCAGTTAAGGGGCCGGACTTGAACGTGTCTGCCGTTCTCTCTGTCCAGCATGAACGCTGGTCATGGTGATTCAGAGGCGGCCCCATGAGGACCTTATTCTGTGAGCTCATGCATTACAGTTGGTGCACAGTGCATGCTTTCTGTATATGGGTTTGAGCTGTTTTAAGAGAGAATTCTTGCCTAAACGTTTATGTTTTTCTATGTAAGATGTGTGCTTTGTATTTGTTGAAAAACCTTAGCTTATCAGTCTGTCTCCAAATTTGAAGGCCGATTACGTCACTGTGATGCATTGAAGGCTGTCTGAATTAAAAAGTTCCTTTAGATGCGTTCCCCCCCGCCCCCAGATTTGAAGAGTGGGTGCAGTGTTCCCTTTACAGCCTATTATCTCTCAAGATTCACTTTGGAACGGACTGGACATTTTGTTCTTACAACAATGGTGGACAGACAGGGAAATAGTATTAAAATATGGTGGGTACCAAAGTCAAACGCTTGAAACACTTGTTGTGTTTAGCTTTTATTATTTCCATAGATATGTTTTCATTGTTTTATATAGTCATTGCATTTTTTTATTCATTAATGTAATCACTTACAGCTTTGAGCTTTTTGACCTAAATGCAAAACTCCATGTCTGCAGGAAATTGGCACTTCATCATCAGCCGGAGCAGAACATTCCCAACATGATGAAACATGGCAATAGCTGTATTATGCTGTAGGTGCACACCAAGTAAAGCTACCCTACCAATATTTTGTAAGACTGTAGTGGAGGTTTACTATTAAACAGGAAGACATCCCTAAACATACAGCCAGAGTAACAATGGGATTGTTTAGTTGTAGGATGGCCCAGTTAAAAGATTCAGACCTTAGTGCAATGTAAAGTCTGTGGTAAGACATGAAAATTATCAAGATATCCATATTGACTGAGCTTGAGCTATTTTGCAAAGAAGAGGCAACAATTTTAAATCCTAGATTTGCAAAGCCGGTAGAAAAAAAAGACACTATTAGAGTTATTAGAGTTGTGATACTATCAGAACATTGAGAACATTTTCATTCCACTTCACAGTTAAGAATTAGTTTTAGTAGTATTTTTCTGTTATTCTTTTGGTGGGTTTTAATAAATTTCATGTTTTTTTTCTTTTCTTATTCCATGTTTATATTGTATTATGAAAGTCCAGCAACAACAGAAATTCATCATTTGCTGAGGCTATAACTGTTAGATGAATTAACACATTACCCTAACACTTGTGTCTATAACACACATTCATTTTTGTGGTTTTATTGTGACAAACAGTGGCGGCTTGTCAATAGGGGTGCTCGGGCGCCGCCCCCATCAAAATTTCATAAAGAATTAATACACACAGTAAACATAAATTATGTAATAAAAAGTCATTACCACGTCTGTTCAGTGTTCACTCATACAATGGGTGTTACTTTTATTTTTGTAAGCCTTTCCATTTCATATCGGATTTATTTTGGGTTGTTTTATTAGTTTTTAATATCAAGGGGCGCCGGCCAAATGAGTGTGTATGTATCGACAAATATAAAAATATAAAAGTTGCATGAATCTTTTTGCAAAGTATTGTAGATATAAGAGGTTTTAACATGAAGTCGGGCTGTCTTTTGATGACTACACTAAATACAACATAGCTCTTAAATTTTGCCCTTTGTGTAAACTTTGCCTTTTCCTCTGCATGAGAGCTGTGCCCACAGCTCCACTGTCTTCTCTCTACTCTACATATCTCCTTTAGCACACCCTTGCCCCTAAACGCCTCCCTCCCTCTTCTGCTCCCTGGTGACTGACAGGTCCATAAGTGCTCCAATGATAGCAGCAGCGGCGTTAATGTGACAGCTATCGAAGCGGTGACAGCGGCTCAGTTCAGTCTGGGGGCTTGTGCTACCTCTACAGCCCAGCCCCTCTCACTGCAACAGCAGAAGGGGACTGAGAGCTGGATAGGAGAGAGGAATGAAGAGAGGAAGATGATAGCCATCTCCCACAACTCCTTCCCCTTCAGTCATTCATCAGCCCGCTCACTTTCTCCCAACAAACAATCACCATGACAGCGTTTCCCAGTCACTTTGCCAACTGCTTGCCAAAGACTTTCAACTTCAGACATAGAGGGCCTTCATTCAGATGGATGGCTGAGATTGGTATGTGCAGGGATTTGCTGTCACTTCACGCCATGGCCCTAAGTCCATGACACAAGGGTTTTATGCATTTGCCCCCTGTCACCATGGCAGCTTAAAATTTTTATAGTGTGGAAGTTTGAGGTAATGGTTAAGTTAAAGAGGTGGGGTGCATAGAAGGAGTATAAGGGTAAGATTTAATGAGAAAAGAAAAGATGATGATATTAAAGCTGGGGACTGTTCCTAATGGTGCTTGGGATCGCCATAATGGGGACCTAAAATATAATGGTAGTTCAGATGAAACTGGAGATAATGTTTCTCCTACTCTCTGATAAATACTCACAATACATTAAACGCAGATAAAAAGTGTTGTGCATTCACAGACTGGAGATCATTGTGGAAAGTTGACATAACTTACAGAAGGACCACATTGTCACGTGATCATCTACTACAACACAACTCTTCAGCTTCAGTTGTAATTGATGGGGGAGACCCGACGAGCTCTTCTCACTACTTCCATCACGAGACAAAATCCTGTTACAGATGCCTTCAAGGTCTTGTTCATTCACTCGTTTCTTTCAATACGTATTCTGAGATCTCAAATGATCTTGAATGAATGTCTAGTGTTTTCTTCTGTGAATTAAAAATATTTTTCACTCTTGTTTCAGGAGATTGCAGTTTATCAAAGGAGTGGTGGTGGGGGGGCATCAGGATTACAAGTCTAACTCTTTATTATTCATGAAATACAGCTGTCTCACCTTTAATTGGCTAACGACAATTTTCCTCTTATGCTGTCTTTGAACAAATACCTGAAATAATTTATTTTTCTGGTTGTGTTTGAAGACAAATTCAAATAGTTACTTTCTGAGCTCCTCTGGATAAGAGATGCGATGCTGATATAGGGTTGGGTGGTATGGCAAAATTTCTATATCATGGTATTTAAAAAAAACATAGGTATTACGGTTTTTAAGGTATGTAAGAATCGAGAATATAATTTTTTTTGCTTAATATAGCCCATTTTATTGTCATATGGACTGCCTCATGTTTTTTCCAGACACAGGCGAATGATATGAAAAGAATTAAAATGATTATGATTCCAGTAGACATTCTTCATGTTCTCAGGCTGAAAGTATACTTGTTTTTAACCTCACATTGACGCAAGCAGCAAATTGCATCTTGTACTGGGTTTGCATGTAGTACTGAAGAATCCCGCTAGGGGGGCAGAGTACAGACTCAGACCGGACAGAGTGCCAAAGAAGAAGTAAAATAAACAGTGGTTATCTTCTACTAGGTACGTTCCTAATAGATAGCTTCTGCTAGTCAAGTTGCTAATGGTTAGCTTCTACTAGCAGTGACTGCTTTGCCCTTTCCTGGACGCAAAATCAATACAGCCTTTCTGTCAAGGTAGGCAGGACCATGAATATTCCTTTTTCCTGTGACGGAGAAGGGATTTCCTTTTTCTGACTTGATCATTTTTGGCATCTATTATCTTTCTGAGGCTAATCAGGCAATGATGGTAGGAGAAAATATTCACATGCAGCATGCATGTGAATATTGTTCAATTGTTTTTTTAACTAAACTTGAGGTGGTCTCTATTATAAATTAATGTGTTCTGAGTCATTTTCTGTGAAAAAGATTCACTGGCTTTGCTATTTTAGAAGGTTGAAGTCTGTTGGATGGTTGGGGTAAAACTACAGAATTATGATTCTAACTCAATAATATTTATGATATGCAAACGTCTCGACTCTGATTGGCTAACTGTATTGTGACTCTTATGCTAAAAATAACAAATAATTAGCACATGGCAGAGTTCCAAAGACAAATTCCAAAAGTTTCTTCTTCAGCTCCTCTTTCCTGGGTGAAAATGCAATGCTGATATACATCTCAACAAATAACACAAGCCCAAACGGAGACGCCTTGCATTTTCACCACAGCTTTCCCATGGTAGGTCACAAGCCAAGGTAGGCAAGACAATGAATTTTCCCTATTACATAGAAGGAATTATTTTTTTTTTTTTTTAAACCCTTGTTTTTGCCGTCCATTTCCTTTTCGTGGCTTATGGGGTTGGAGAAAGTTTATATAATTAGAAAGCATATGCAACTCAATAATTGTATTTAAAAAAAAACAAGTATTGCACGATTTCCCAGTGAACAAAACCTTTACAACTGACCATTGTTTGCTTAAAAGATCTGAAAAACTATGGAGCTAGAATTGGGACTTACGTTTTGTACCTGTAACTTTCATTTTGTACTTCTATCTTATATTTTGTACTTATAACTTATGTTTTGTACTTGTAATTTATGTTTTGTAACTTGCACACATTTTAAAGTTTAAAGTTTCAGATTTCAAATTACAAGTTTCCAGTCTCAGGTTTCAAGTTACAGGTTTCAAGTTTCAAAATTCAAGTTTCACGTTACAGGTTTCAAGTTTGGTCAATATAAAATTAAGTTTTTCTATTTCAACCAGTGGGGAGCCCTTAGGGCCTTGTACGCCTTCAGAGGAGGCCTAGAAATTCCTGGACCAAAAAATAGGAGTATGAAATAAAAGATAAGTATTATTTTAAAATGTATTTTTCATTTAATATAATGCATTTAATTCTTTTTCTCTCATCTACATTATAAAATTAAGCCTACTGTCAAGTTCACGTCAGTAATAACAGGGTTACTATCCTGAAAACATGCTATCCAATCAGAATCGTCAGAACCTATCAAGACCCGGTTATCTGGCTCATTGATAGGTTAGGACTTCATGAGTGTAGGAGAAGGCCAAGCCGTGTGTCTTAGTTTCAGATTGACCAATCACGGTTTGATTTGAGTGGTTGAAAAAAAAAAAAAAAGATCGTAGGCCTTCTGGAAGTCTTAACTTCAATCTCAGATGCAGCAGAGTGGAGAGAAACAGAGAGGTAGGGAAATGGCGGAAGACGAGAGTGATGTTGTGGCTAGTTTATTAGCGTCGTCTTTTTCAAGACGGGCTTTCACAGACAAGATTGAGATCATTAAAAACGGGAGGCCAACTCCAAAACTGGAATTAAAAGAAAAGGTAAATAAAGTGGAAAGACATTTCAAGACTAAAAATTATCAGCGCTATCCTTCGATGACAGGCTGTAAGAAAACAAACAGGTTGTATTGCTGGAGTTGTTTGCTTTTACAAATGACAAGTCATCCACTTGGGTCAGCGGGGGATTTGTTAGCCTTACAAATCTGACAAAGTCAGCTCACCGTCATCAAGATTCTGCAGCACACCTGCAAGCTACAGTCTGTTTGAAAACTTTCGGAGACACTAGGATTGATCCTCAGCTTGACGAGTAGGGCTGCACAATTAATCGGATTTTGAACGTGATCACGATTTTGGTGGCCACAATTAAATGAACCTGATCGTGAACGATATTTGCATTCAAAATGCGAGCTTCACTGCGAGCCTCTTCATCATACACTGCCTCAACCAATAGTCTGCCAACCACCAGGGGGCAAACTCACGGCTAACGCTTCATTAAGCTGACCAAATAAACACCACCCACACGACACTCAGCACTCATAATGGCTGCACAGGTGAAAAGGAGTATTTGAGCGATGTAGTCGATCCAAATCTCCATTATGGATCTGACTAGTAAGCAGAAAGTTCCTGAAAGTGTATTACTGCCACAGTAAGCAGCCGGTGGATGCTACGCTATCCCACAATGCAACGGACGCCCCGAAATCATAGAAGAAGAAGGACCTAGCTAAATTATTAATCATCTAATCTAAAGTTTTATTTTTCACCAAAAAATTCTAAAAGTTTATAATTGGTGCAATAAAAATAGATATTTTACATGACTGGATGAATGATCGTGATTAATAATCGTGATTACAATATTGATCCAAATAATCGTGATTATTTTTTTGGACAGAATCGTGCAGCCCTATTGACGAGCAGCGCTGTAACCATACCACAGCCCACAACAACAAGGTCAGGCAGAACAGAGAGATTCTGAAATGTCTCATCAGTGTCGTAATTTTTCTTGGAAAGCAAGAGCTGGCATTTCGAGGACATGATGAGAGTAAAGATTCCGAAAATAAGGGGAACTACTTGGAGTTGGTGGATTTTTTGGCGGGGTATGACAGCCCGCTGCGCTGTCACCTGGATTCGGCCACTGTGTTTATTGCCACTTCCAGCAAAATTCAGAATCACCTGATTCAGACGGTGGCAGATGTAATGACCGAAGCCATGAAAGCGGAGGTGAGGAAAACTCCTTTTGTCTCCGTTATGGTGGACGAGACAACTGACGTGAGTAATACCGCTCAGATGTCATATGTCCTGCGTTATACCACTGACGGCAGTGTGAAGGAGAGGTTTTTCCAGTTTGGTGATATCAGTGGTGATAAGCACTCGGAAGCCATTTCAGGTCAAGTTTTGGGGTTTCTGGAGGATTGGCTAGAGGAGACTCAGCCTTGGCGGTGATGGCCAGGGGTGAAGGCCCAGCTGTATTGCTCAAGGTTCGCTACTGATTTCAACTTTTATTACTCCTGATATTTTGTAGCTGTGTATATATATTTTATATAAGCAACTAACCTGTCAATGTTGGGTCGGTGTTCAAGTTGAAAACTATTGAGGTGGATTATGGCTACCTACTGGTAAAGAGTGTAAAAGTAATCAAGTTTGGTTGTGAGCTGTGCAGAGCCCTACCTTCCTTCTGCCATGATTGGATAGAAATTCGTGAAACATGATTTGTTGGTCCAAATCAGCAAGCCACTCATTGGTTCTTCTAGGCAAGCCAAATATGAAACTAGAAACCTGTAACATGAAACCTGAGACTGGAAATTTGTAACTTGAAACTTGAAACTTGCATTTTTAAAATGTGTGAAAGGTACAAAACATAAGTTACAAGTACAAAACATAAGTTACAGGTACAAATATTAAGTTAAAAGTACAAAAATGAAAGTTACAGGTACAAAACTTAAGTCCCAATTCTAGCTCCATAAAAAACATTTTTTTAGTAGAGAAGCAGAAGCAGTCAGAGAGCCACTGGACTGAGCTAACATGGAGGCTAAATGTCTCGTTCATCCACTTGTCAGAGGTTAACTCACCAAGTTCAAGAATCGACCATATTCCTTCTTTAAAATGGTCAAACTGCGGACACACACCAATAAGGCAAAATACCAAGAAATGTTACCAGCACACACTGGGCAAAACACAAAGCTCAGCATAGTGAGAAATATAGTATATCTAAAATTTGTTAAGATTTATTTTATTGTCATAATTATTTGAAGTGGCTCAAACCCTGAATTCTTTCTTATGAACCACGACTATACTTTAAAAGAGGTTCATTTGAGTTGTACTTCCCAAGATGCATTGTACTCTATGAAAAGCAGAGGACTGCAAGTCCACCTCGTTACAAGACCAGACTGATCACATGGTGCCAGTAACAAATTGGGGGAATCGTTTGTGTTTGACACGCCTACCCTTTTGAAGACACATATCAGAACGGACATGCTTATAGTGAGATGATCACTGTAAATTGTAAAACTGAATGGCAGAATAAGAATCAGCAATATTGCCCAAGACTGTCTGCACAAACAAGAAATTTGACTTTGGTTTCAAGCACAGCATAGATACATTAACTATAAACGTAATGATATAAGCTTGTTTCCATAACCTCAGGAAATTAAACCCACAAGAATCTTTAATAAAGATTCATACATTTATCTAAAATGGGGTACTACAGCAAAAGCTATAAGGCTGTTGGGCTTGAACTTAGTATTCAGACACCAATTCTGAGTGCCACACTGGCAGACAGGACACGTAAAAAAGAGAAAAAATTAGAAACGGGTGTTTATTATAGAGCTGTGAATAACTTTAATGAATATCATTTTACTTTTAAAAATCAAACCATCATCCAGTTGTATTGTGAGTCTACCATCTGTTCAGGCTGACATGTAAAAGTCAGCAGATGTTTATTTGGTCTGGATTTCTAAATGGTTCCCTGATATATTAATAATTAAGACATGTAATCATTATTTTTTAACAACTACACTTTCTTCCTTTGATGCACAACAGTAGAGTGGCTAAGATCGTGGTGTGAGAATCTCCATTTCGGTTATAAGGCAATCAGGTAGCATAAAATCAGCACCGAAAACCCAGACTAAGTTTTTAAGAAGGTTCTGCACGGAAAGACACTCTCGTGTTGATTGCCAATATAAACTCTGCAAACCTCAAGGTCCTCAGGCAGTAACTACAAAAGAGAAATTAGTTCTCAGTTGACCAGTTTGGTTAAATGATGTGTTTCTTCCCAGAGATGTGAAGCCAGCAGGCAAACACTGTGTGTGTGTGTGTGTGTGAGAGAGAGAGAGAGAGAGAGAGAGAGAGAGAGAGAGAGAGAGAGAGAGGTTAGTTCAACCTGAGAAAAGGTTTCAGTTTACTGTGAAAAAAAAAGTTTAACACTCAGCTGTAGACGGAAACTCAAAGAAAGAGTCAGCGAGTCTGCAGCTCAGAGTCTACTCTGAGGTTAAAGGGAGGAGAGAGTATAGAGCAGCAAATGATCCTTCATCTCACTGACTGGGAGGCAGGTTAAAGCTGCACATACTTTTCTATCTGGATTTTAATTTATTGGCTCCTAAATTTTTTTTTTTTTTTTTTTTTGCAGGAGCTGTGAGAAGTGCAGAAAAGGAAACCAATTACTGGCTGTCAAAGCCTGCTGTCAAAATACAGATGACCCAAAGTCCAAATGCAGAACAACAAACAGCTCCTCTGTCTAAACACAGCCGTAAGGATGACAAACAGAATCACGCAGTGAAGATGTGCAGTCCTGACAGTCGGAGAGATAGAGGCAATGATAACAGCTTGTCAGGGTATCTCCCTCACCCAGCTTCTTAGAGGTTCTTATGCAGCTTCAAACGTGTCTGATTCCACCCTCAGATTTTCCATTCCCACAACAAGTGTGGTATGGAAAAGCGTTTTACTGAAACATGAACATACATTTTCTTGCTTGTATGTGTGTGATGAAATGTTGCCTGCTGCACGCTAAATGGTTTATCATTTAAACAAACTTTATAGTCAATTTGAAGGTTTAATGCTTGTGATTTAGATTCTATTCATAAGCTACGCAAGAGAAAAAATAAACCAGTAATGTGCAGAGACGACCTACTTGGTCCAATGTTGGTACCTGACCTGATAAGAATTTTTTTATGATCTTTTTAATTGGACCTAACTCAGACACAGTGTTGGTACATAACATTTTTTCACTACTTTTACACTGGATTAAATTTAATACAAAGAAAATTTGAGATCAGTGTAAAAAATCCACAAGAGAAATGTTGAAAATCCCCTGTTTGAAAAGTCATAAAGTTGTAAATTACCACTTTAAATGGATAAAGGCATTTATGATATAAAACCTAATTTATTCTCAGATGTAAAAGTCTGAGATTTGAAATAATCTCTGACATTAAAGTCAAAAATCTGAAAGAACAAAAGTTTACTGAGATTATAAAGTCAGACATTTGTGCCAAAAAGGCCAGACTTTTCACTAAGGTTTAAATTCTAAATTTAATGGATGATCATCAGGATATTTTCCAGAGTGTAAGCGTCACATCTGGGCTCTTCTTCCTTTATCAGAACCATATCTCCCAAATGCAGACCTGGCATGATCGCCTTGAATTGGATTCAGAAATATAAAACCAGAGATGGTGAGGAAGTAGTGGCAATTTTTTATTTTTTTTACAAATATTTGACTTTTCAGTTTCAGATAATATACAGTACCTGCTTTTTTTAGTGCTGTCAAGAGCTAAAAACAAAAACCAAACGTATAATAGCCCTCATCTTAAGTATTTTCATTTAAATTATTTAAATCAGTTTGGCAAACTAAAAGGTTGTTATCCAAAACAGAAAAAGTGGCTTTATGAAGTCATCTACTGTTTTTAACTGACTTGAACAGATGTGGTCCAAACGATTTACCTACAATTTTTTTTTTCATTAGCATTCTGGACTCAGGGGGGTAAATATCTACTATGGTTCCAGCTGGATCGGGGCAGGCGGGTGGATAAACTGTCTGGATAACCAGATGTAAGAGTACCTTCTATATTAAAGAAAGTGAAAAGTTGAAAACAGGACATGGAGGATGTTCGGCCACTGAGAGCATCATCCGATGCTTCCCATCCAGCAGGGGGCGTTGTAGCTGAGCATGATACCAAACCAGGTTTAGCTTCTATGGAGTGAAAAACACAGAAAACAAGATTGTGTATAGCTACTCTTCCAAGAGGAACCTTTTCAGGGACCTCTTGGGGAGTAAGGAACCTTGACAGAAATTGACGCAACACAAAACTGCCTGTTTTAAAAAGTTACGTTTAAATTTTATTCCATGTTAATTTTTTTTCTTTTTTAAATTTTTTTTTATTGCAGGGACTTGAGAAGCAGTAATCTAGAAAGGGGCGTAGGTTAAGAGTTCACCAAAAACCTACATCAAATGAGTTCCAATGGAACAACAAAAATATCTTGCCTCATAGAAGGAGCTAAAATAGTTATACACTCAAAAAACTGAAATATTGACTTTAATTAAATTTATTTTATCAACAGATTCCACAAAATGAGGTTATTTAAAAGTAAAATTGTTAACTTAATCTAAAGTGGCCATGGCCACAATTGGAGTCACGAAAAAGATGAAGCAGGGGATGGACCTCGGACCTAGGACAAGACCTGGGTCTCTGAACACCAAGCACCTGCACTAACCACTTTGCTACACAATTACTAAAAATCTTGATTTGAAATAAGAAATACGACTTCATTTCCACTGTTAACCTAGTTAACTTGATTCCAAGATGTTAGCTCAACATGAATTAGTCAAGTTCATTTTGAGTTTTACATACAATGAATGCATTTAGCTATGTAGATCTACCAAGCATATTTACATAGAAACTACATATTAAGTAAGGTTACGTAATTTGAACAAATGGGTAGTTTCCTGTATTTGTGTGTATGTGGTCCCTAGTTCTTTTCGTTCTGAATACGGAAAAAAAACAGCCTGGTTCCTACAAAGGTTACAGGAACTACCAAAGGTCCCTACAGTCCAAAAGCGACTATTGTCTACAACTCACCGCCCCTACTCACTTTACCCTCCCCACTACAATAAGCATGCCTATTTACAGCCAATCTTTGTCCACTTCAGCATGTGGTTTGGCCACTACAACTCAAGCACAAGAAGTTGAAAGCCTAAGAACTGGTTTTATTTAAAGGCAACTTGCATGCAGAAAAAGGAAAGTTAAATATTAATCAATGTATTCAAATTAATCAAAATTAATGTAATAAATAATAACGTATAATTATATAATAACGTAATCATTTGACACCCATAGGTTTGATATCATCAATTTATGCCTTTAATTATTGAAAAAAAATGCTACTCCTCAGATGTTTTTCTAAATATGCGAAATTAATAAAATTTGTGGACATTTTTGTTTTTCTTTAATCTGTAATGGCCCTGATAGTTTGATTCAGAAAAGTTACAAACTGTTGAAAAATAATTAAAGGAGATATATTATGCTTTTAAATCCTTACTTTTCACATGTAAATCATTCACTTGTGGTCTATGTAAAGTTGAACCACAGTGGTTTGGTCTGAATTCCATGTTATTGTAGCCCCACAGACCCTCCTTATACCGTTCTGAGGAGCATCTTTAGAGCAACTCATTTTCGTGCGGTCACTTTAAAAGTAAGCGAAACATTTCATGCCGCGCCCCCTACAGGTTACAGAGCGTTCCGCTCCACCCAGTTCGGACATTTTTGTAGTCTGATAGCAGCGATCGATTACTACCGGCAGATAAACTTTTTATTGCGAAGCGATCGTCCCTAAATTCATGTGTACCCCACGACAAAAACCGGCAAAAAAGCCAAATCATTTTATTCAAAGCATGCAGAACAGTTATATCCTCAGCTAAAAGCTAGCACACATCGCTAACAGAATCAAAATGTACAATGCTACAACTATCCAAACAATCGCCCGTACGACATATCAACACACAACATTCATGTCTAAAATAAAGTTTATTGTCATTTTAGTGTTATTTGAAGCTTACCGCTTTGCTTTGTCCGTCGTTTCCGTGGAGAGAAGAAACTGATCCCTCAATCAGACAAAGTCTTTCGATGGGTTATACGCCGTCTGATACCTGTTTACAATGTACAAGCAATCTACCAGACAATTATATTCATGCTCTTTGGTTCTGCCCACCTGTTAAGAAATATTGGTACCAGATATGTGAAGATCTATCAAAGTGTCTGAAATGTAATATCACACCTGCTCCCAGAGTTTGCTTGCTGGGAAATGTAGATGAAGTTACCATGGATACAAAGTCTATGCAATTATTTTACATCGCCTTATGCATCGCTAAGAAAAATATCCTCTTGAACTGGAAAAATAAAAATACTCTGAATATTAATCAATATAGAGATCTCCTTCTGGATTACATTGGTTTAGAAACGGCATCTGCCTCCACATCTGATCAATCTTTCTGGTCACCCTTGATCAGTTCCATCACCTAGTGGGGTCGGGCCCTTGATTCCGTTCTGTGGGACACGGTTGCCGATGTGGAGCTAAGGGTTGGTGGTGACTGCGGGGAGGTCCTTGGGGGTGGGTCCGCTTGCGGTTCGGCGATAGGTGCCGAGACCCTCGCCTGGGGTGGGACTTTGGGGTCTTTGTGTGGTGACTCCTAGTGGCTACATGCGGCGCCTTAGAGGGGTCGTGCTGGCGGACACGGGTTACTGGCCTGGTGCTGTGCTGCTCTGGGGGGGTCTGGACTGGGCCTGGGGCTCGGGGTTCTGGGGCGGCGCGCCCCCCGGCTGGGGCCCTGGCGGGGCTTGGCCGGGGGGGGCCGCTGCCGTCGGTGCCGGCTGGGGGGGGGCTGTGGTCGGCCGGTGGTTGGCGGGCGCTGCTGCCCTTTCCATCTCCCCGGGCTGGTTCCTGTCGCTTGCTCCCCGGTGGCCGCTTGCCGCGTCCGGGCGTCGGCGAGAGGCCGTGGCGGGTGGCCGGCGTCTCCGGGCCCGATCGGCTATATTGACACTGGACATGGCTCCTGGGTCTTGGTCTTAGCCCTCGCGGGGGTGCTGGGGTGGGGGGCTCTGGCCGGTGTTGGTCGGCCTCCACGGTGACTGACCAGTTGGTGGGGTGTGGGCTGGTGGGTGGACGTGCTGGGTTCTGTTGCCACCCGGCCATCGGGCGGTAGTAGCAAGGCTGGAGGATGTCGGCCTGGGGATTGGCCGCCCGGGACTTCGGTCTGCTCACGGGCCTGGCGCGGCATGTCCGGGGTACCCGAGTCGGTGGTGCGCCGGGTTCCGGCCTCGGCCCGGGGGTCCTCGGACGCTGGCGGTGCCTGGGGCGTCTCTTATTGGCGGGGAGGCTTTTTACCATCTAGCACAGGCGCTCTTTTCAACGGGGTGCGCTTGGGACGGGAGGGGGGAGGGCGTTGAGGGTGAGGGGGGGCTAAACTCAACCTGGGTGTCTAGTGACATGTGTTTTGTTAGCAGTGTGAATGTTGGGGAGGATTTAGGTATGCCCCTGGCATGGGGGCTGGTGGATTGCCGGGGCCCCCATGGGGCTCGGCGGTACCGCTGCCGTGGGCCCCGACTGGACGTGCTGGGGCCTCCCACCCCTGGTGGATCGGGCCGAACGGGGGTGCCTATTGGAGTCAGCAGGGGAGCTGGCTCCCTGGGGTTGGCAATGGTCACCCCAGTTATTTTCTCCCCATCCCCATGCCTCTGTCCACCTGCTCCTTCATTCTACCATTCACAAGGCCTTGGGACGTGGGCACGTCACTGGGGTGCGGGATGGAGCTTCCGTCTTCGCTACCCGGTGGCGGCCTGGGTCCCGATTTTATTGAGCAATTTAGACACTACACTTGCAACATTTACAGGGAACGCACATGTAGGGACCTGGCGGTGTGGCGCCACAGGCGAGGCCCCCCCGTTGAGGGGGCCTCGCCTGTGGTGCCGGCACCCACTGGTTAAACGCATCTAGACACTGAGGGCCCGGGGGGGGAGATGGGGGTACCCGGCAGTATTCCCATGTCCCCCCCCTCTGTTTTAAGTGCACATTAGAACAACACGCAACAACACCACATTGAGCTGGGGGAGAGAGGCTGGGGGGTCTTTCCACACCCCTGTTCGTTGGACCATCAGGGGTCGGAGCCCGGATAGAACATCACGCCGTCTGGTCGGGGTCCTGGGCTGGTGGGCTGCTCTTGCCGGTGTGGGGCCTTGGCGGTCTACTTGTCCCCGTCCTGGTGGGCAAAGGGGTCTGTCTCCTGGGTGCAGGGGCAGGGTTCTCTACTGGGGTGTCTGTCCCTGGGCCTGGGAGTATGGAGTATAGTGTACGTATGGGGGGTATGAATGAGGGTATAGCGTCCTTTTTTCGTATGTCCTGTATTTGTAAGAATGTGTACACAAGAAAGGGAGGGTACGTATGAGTGTCTCTGTCTGTCTATGTCTACCTGTCAGGTTGGGTGTTTGGCTGCTCTCTGGCCTGATGCATCTTCTTCCCTCCCCGTCACTCCCCGTCGGTGATGGTTGCTCCTGCCCGCTGGTTGATGATGACTCTCGATGCCTGGGGCTGGGGGTCCCGGTTGCGGCCCGGCTCGGTCCTGGTGCATGTCGGGCGGGTCCTGGGTGGTCCGGTGTGTCGGGCGGCCGCTGTTTCGGGCCGATGTCCTCCTTGGATTGACTGGGGCACCTCTTATGGGGGTGCCGGGTTTGTAGAATAGGTTGGTGCCGTCCGGTGGATCGGTGGGGACCGTGCCTGGCGCCCAATCCTCCTGCCGGTTCCAGGACTTCAGCTGGCTGGTCTGTTCGCCTGGTGGGGCTGTCCGGCATTGGCTGGGCCCCTGATCTTGGCGCCCCACGTGGGGCGGGATCTGGACCCTGGAGCTGGAAGATCTGGATGTCCAGGTGCCGGCTGGGCGCGGCCTGGGGAGGGCGTACATCCGCTGTGGCTCCCCTGGGGTGGATGTGTAGGGGGCGGGCCGGCCGGGTTGTTGGCGGTTGGGGTTAAATGGTCCGGAGCGGGGCGAGGTGGCGGCGGCGAACTGTGTGGTCCGCTTCGGTTGGGCTGGGGTCCTCTTGCCCTGCGGCGGCGGGCGGGGGACCCTTGTACGGCTGGTCACTGGTAGGGGCCCCTCTGGGGGGTGGGGTTGCCAGGGTCAGTGGCTCCGGTTCCTGGTCCGGGACCCGCCCAGGCGTTAGCGGTTTACCGGCGGAGCCGTTGGGCTCGTCACTGCGATCTCTGGGCCCCAGCACGCGGATGGTGGGGTGCTCCCCTGGGGCTTCATTGTTCCCCTATTGGGCGGATGGGCCGTGATCGACCCCCTGCGCTGATCAGCCTGTGGACTCTGTACTCTGTGGGACGCTGGACTGCATAACTCTCTTGCCTCCTCAATGTCTGTGCCGATTTCTGTAGGACGGATGACGGATTCCTTTCACCAGCTATCAATCATTGCATGGGGTAAACCTTATTCCGACCTGCATGCTCGCACACAATAGGTGTGGGAGGGACATAGGTGAGGTCGGAACATATCTTAAGCTGAGGTTCTATCATCATTAGTTAGTTGTTCACAGGAGCTTACCGCAAACTTTGTAATTATGGTTTTCATTAATCAATGTTTCTCTGTGTGTATGGTGAATGTAATAATTCTTTGTTTATTCTACCAAGATCCGAACTATTGGTTTGGTTCTGTACAGTTTGTCGTTTTTTGTTTTGTATTACTGTTTCTCTGCCGTACGGCAGAGGTGGAGGACTGCGATGTTTTCTTGTGTTCTTTATTTGCCTCCCTGTCTTGTGTCATCGGTTCGGCCCTCTGTTGGTCCGGTTTCTTTTATTCACTTCTTCCTTTCTCCCTTTCTGGTCTGTCAGTTTTAATGTCCATGACGTCAGGAAATTGAAACCAAAGTAATCAATAAAATAATGATTTTTAATTATACATTCAAGTGGCGTACTACAGCGAAGTGTAATTACTCTGCTTGGGAAAGTAAAACTGTTGGGCTTGTACTTGGTACTCAGACACAAATTCTGAGTAGCATACTGCTAGACAGGACACGTCTAAAAAAAAAAAAAAAGACAAAGTCTTTCGGCAAATCTCTCCTGATACAGACCGAGGTTGCTGAAGCACTCGTCCTCATAGTGCTTCGCGCAAATGAGGAGAACTTTCCCCACGGATGTCGGTATATTTCCACTAAAAATAAAATGTAACCAGGCACTTCTCAGAGGCTCTGAAGCTGGGGGTCGATGTAGGGATTTGTGTGGGTTAATACACCCAATAACTGAACATTTTGACTTGCTTTCTTGTAATTTCGAAATGACTGATCTTGGACTACAAAATCGCTGTGGGGGAGAAAAAATGGGGGCTTCACGAAATTGGTTACCCGGAAGTCCATTACCTTATTTGGCAGTTCAACAAGAAATGCTGTGACGTAATAGAGAAGAAAACGTAATAGCGAATAGAAAAAACTAAACAGACTGAAAAATAGGACCAAAAAAGAATGTAAAGATATAAACACAGCACCAGAAGGGAATAAATGTTAGTTGTCTGCACTCCTAAACAACCAAAATACACATTTACATTTAGTGGCATTTAAGGATTTTCCATGATATGTCTCCTTTAAGGTTGTAAAAACAGTTTTGCAAGGTCGTGTATTTATCACTTTTGTTTCCAAACTAATCAGTGGTGCATAAATTCTCACTATAGTTCATGTGAGACACATAATGCTATAAACAAAGACAGCTATATTAAATCTCAACCTGCCTGAAGCTGACTGGAGTAGCATGTAGTAGTATGTTGTTTTTTACTGTGGACACGTTCATGAATTAGGTAAACTGGAGTGCACATTAAAACAGTTTCTCTAAACCGTTAAACAAGCAGGTAAGGAGCAAAGGGGGTGCTCAAAGTAAATGCTGTGTGGTGACAAGATTGAGCTGCCTGTCTCTACTATCTGCAGATCACCCTGATAAGAGACACTGCAAACCGGTGAGGGATACGAGCTGAACACTTTTTAACAACAACTCCAACAAAGTGGCACGGATGTCGTCACAGCAGTGGCGGCTCAAGAGATTAAATCATTTCATTATTCCAATCAGACACCCAATTCCTGGAAATTGTCTTCTGAGTAGAGGAAAAGGCTACATGAACTTTGAGATACGTCCATAGGAAGTCTTAAAATGAAAAGAGCTCTTATGGAGACTTTGGCTCTAAGACAGGAACCTGTTTTTCAAATAGTAAATAGAAAATTTATGCTGAAAACCTTTAATCTCCTCCAAAACTGACTACATTTTGAGTATAACAGTTTAAATAGTAATCCCTCAGATTTTACAAGAGAAAAATAAAAGTATGCCATTTGACTTCCAACTCTCTCCAAATGAATCTGTTATATTTACCTTTAAGAGAAAAACATCTACGTTCTATGAATAAACTACTGGGGATGCTAATGTCACCTAAAAGATGAATTTCTTACAATATAGAGCTGTTTCATATTGACCTTTAGTTTCAGAACTTTTTGGATCTATACAGTATTTGTAAATGTAAACTTGCATCACATGGAGATAACTAAAAATGATCAAATCAGTGTAGTTAACACAAAACCAGGTATGGGCTTAACTTTAAACTGCAGGAACAATGAAAAATTAAGCAGTTTTTTAAAAGTGTCCTTTTCCAAAACTTTGGTTGACCTTTACACTGACAACAATGTCGTAAAAAGTTCTAAAGCCACTCCCAAAGTCCATTATTCTAAAGTAAATAATGCAGCAATTGTTAAAGACAACGATCAGTCTTCTTTGCAGGAAATTAAAGCAAATGTTTTTTTTAAAACCTGGACATTATTTTTTAGTAATGGCTAAAATCACCCAGACAAGTTTGGAGCCGCTTGGAGTCCTTTGGGATAAGTTTATATCCAGTTCGGATCAGCGTATATCCATCTAATGGAAGTCAATGAGGGCAGGAAAATTTGCCACCTGTAATACGGCATCATTTGCCCCAAAACTCCTTCATTTAACCATGTTTTGTTATTAAATGCTAGCACTACTCCCCCTCAGAGTTCAGAACATCTCTGTAGTGCTTTTTCCGGTTCCAGGGTGATTTACAGGCTATAATACAACTACACTACCAAGCATTACGTCACTGCCATGCTGCATCCTGGTAAAGTAGTCAGGTAGTCTGAGCAGAACTTTTACTCTGTGCTCTACGGCGGGCAGTTAGACATAACTTATTACTTTAGACATCAACATGGTTGATGTTTACATGTTTCCAAATTACACTAACCTAATGAACAACTGGACTAAGTTCAGCTTCTAAAAACTCCCTTTCTGCAACCTACAGACAACAGCTGTAATTGTGGACGGCTGAAACTTCACTGAAATAGTACTGTCAATCGGTTGAAACCCGTAAAAGTACCTATTAGCTAATACTTTAGCACCTCCGATCACATTCTGAACTCACAGGGGAATATCGGTAACTATTCTTAACAAAACATGTTTAAAAGAAGGATACCTTATTACAGGCGGCATAAAATCCTCTTTAAAGATTCCAAGTAGTTCCAAACTTGTCTGGGTGAATAAATGAGCATAATATTAGAAGAAAAAAATAAGATTCATGTTAAAAATAACCAACAACTTTCTCTTCAATCCCAAGGTCCAACTATGGAATGTTCAGAGAAATGATAGCTTACCCAAAACTTTGATCTCAGACTAAAGGGTTTCATTAGTATGATAGTTTAGTATTCACATAATTTTCTCTGGAATGTAGCTCTAAATTAATTGTGAACTATCGATCTGCATTAATTTATGATTTTTTTGAAGAGCTTATGTAAAATACTGGAAAGAAATTGCAATTTGAGAAGCTGAAATACAAATCGGTAATCCTATTTGAGTACTATTGCTTGCCTTTTGCAAAGTAGCCAATACAAGAGTTCCATTATTCTAGAGTGGAAATAATAGATATATAATAATAAGATAATAATAAAAGAGTGGAGGTGTTAGCTTCTGTGGGATTGCTAGTGTGGTTTCCACTGAACACATCAATGCATAATAAGATATATTTGGTGTTTGAACCACTAAAATGTGCAACTAAAAGTTGTCATAGCTTACAGCTGCTTGTGGTCCATGTTGCGAACCCGTGCATTTATCTTTGAACTTGAGGTCATAATCAATATAAAAGAATGTCTCTAATTTCATCTTGATAACCCTTAAGATTTTGGGGAAATGACTGACTGGATTGAAATGTATTGATTTTTTTTTTCTCTGAGGCATGCATCCGGTTAACACCTTTAGAAAATCTAACAGAATTAAATCACACCAATAGTAAAATGTGCTGGTTGTAGTGTAATGGTCTGTGGCTGCTTTGCTTCCTCTGGATCTGACCAACTTCAGATCCTAATACTGTAACTGATGGGACCATGAATTCCTCTCTATACAAGAACATTGTGAAGAAGAATGTCCAACCATCAGTTTATGACTTCAGGTTTCAAAACAACACAACTAGACCAAGTCTGAATTAGTAAAAAGGAAAAAAAAAAATAACATTTGGAAATGGTTTAGTAAATGTCTGGGCCTAAATCCAATTGAGGTGAATTAGTGTGACACTTGGCATCTCACAAACAAAACTATAAAACATTTCTGCAGAGATATTAAGTTTAGGGCTGATTCACATTTTTTTACGGAGGGCCTGGTTGCTTTGTGTTTCCTTTTTCTTTCAGTTAAATAATCATTTAAAACCTCCCTTTTGTATTTACTGTGTAAATCTTTGGTATAGAAATTGGCTTTGTGATCTGAAACATTTAGTTTGTCACAAAAGATAAATTTTTTTCTCATCACTGTAAATGAAAACTCATGCCAAGTGAAAAGATGGATAATTTAAAAAAGTGCCATACAACAATATGAAAATGTAACTAAAAGGCTTCATAATAATTAAAATGAATCCGCTATTTGATTAGATATTATTAACGTTTTAACAGAACAAAACCACTAACACAGTCAGGAAATGGTTATTCTAGATTTGGATCCAAAACCCTACTGGTCATTATAAATATTTACTAAGATACTATCTTTGTTTGGGTAATTTTACTCTCTCATTTTGGCCCAGAGGCTCCCTGAACGTCAGATATTTTCTACTCTGGTTTCAAAAGATCTGCCTCCTTTCATTTCTTATTAACATTATAGCCTCAGTTCTTGCTTCTATGTTTCACTATTAGATTGCTAATGTTTTTCAGGTATTGCAGTCATTCACCTCATTATAGCATCCATATGTCTGCTGAGATGACACTTAATCTACTTCTGTCTACCCAACAGGGACTTCCATAAAGGAAAGGTGTTTGTTATATTCATAACGCCAAGCGGCACAGTTTACCCAACACAACATCCATTCACAAAGTTGCCATAGTGTCATTCAAGCAGCATCAGTTACAGCATTACACTTAGATTAAGATCTTTTATTCATCCGGTGTTGGGTTGTATAAGGTCTGTGTGGTGCTGAGAGAAAGTGATGAAGGATCTTTTAATAAACAAATATATGACTGAGTGGAGGATGTTCCCCTGCTGCCCCCTCATATATTTATAGCCATTAACAGAACTAATTATAACTTATTGCCGTTATTCCTTTATGTTTTTTTTCTTCAATTAATAAGTGATAGGGTGTTTAGGTCAAAGGTTGGCGACAATTCCCAGTGATTAACTACAAATAAGATAAGATGTGCACAGTTTGGGTGAGAAATTAATAAAACCGCTCATTGTTCACACACACAACATGTCCGAGGCAGCTTTAATCAGTCAGGTATTCGAATAAACACAGATTTTTTTAGAAGATAAGAGATGAGTAACAAATTATTTCCAACAAAGGCAAACAAACTACTAATATAGAGTAAATGTTAATCTTATACAGGAATTAATTCAGAGGTAGCCTCCAAGGACCAGTGACTGTGAGTTTAACCACCATGCTGTGACCTTCAGGCTGCTTACACAGGCTCTATGTGTAGGTTTAATCCATTTACATGGAAAATAAAGTCCAGATCACATTAACATTCCATCATACTTCCTGTTAACCAAATAATTACAAAGGTGCAAACAAGTATTTGGCTGCCAACAACTGTGCAAGTTGTCCCAATTAAAAAGAATATATATTTTTCATTATAATTTTCATCAGAGGTGAACTACAACTGCGAGTAACAGAAAGTAAAAAAAAAAAAAAAAAATCACATTGAATGATTTTGAAAATGGAGCAGAACAGAAATATTTGATTAATAACTAAGGTTCAACTAAATACTTTGTAATACTTTGTACAATAGTAGCCTTGATTGGTAATGACAGAGGTCAAAAGTTTTCTGTAATGGCACGTTGACACCGGTCAGCGTGTCTAGGCAGCTGGGGAGCTAGATTACATGCAAAGTCTATGGTACCTACGCATCAATTAACCGATTAGCTGATGCGTGAAGTTGGGAAAACTGAACTTTTGGGCAGCAAACATGGGGCGTCAACCAATCAGTGACTCTTTGTATTGATGTCGGAGCTGATTTGGAGAAAGATATCGCAGTATATTGGAGTGCCAGGTAAGCAGTTAAATATCTTATTGTAACTTTGTTAGGTTGCCTAAACACACACTACTAGTTTCCCATTGTGTATTTAAACGAAATCTGCGAAAAGTGCTGGAAGACGTTGAGGGACACGTATATATTAGGCAGAGGAGAAAAAGACAAAGATGAGCCGAGCAGAGATAGGGAAAGTGCAGAAGTAACAGAGAAACAACAGAAATCCCCTCCCACCCACTGACGAACTGAGGTGACATGCCGATGCGGACTTCAAAGTTTGCAAGCAGCTGGGTTTTAATTTTAAAGTTTCAACTTTCGTCCATTTGAGCGATTTGACATCTGGATGCGCTGACCGGTGAATCCATTATGGTATAGTGTGTTACTAATAGTAACCCTTGTTACTGTGGTCCCAGCTCTCTTCAGGTCATTGACCAGTTCCCCACGTGTAGTTCTGTACTCTTTAATCATCGTTCTCAAGATTGGCCGCGTTTCCCAAATGAGTTAAGAAGCTCTTAGCTCTAAGATCTTCTTTGGAGCGCTCTTACGAACACTGTGAAAGAAGAACACTTTTCCCAGAGTTGCTTGTAGCTTAAGAAGATCTTTCACTAAGAAGGTAACGTAAGATTGATCTGACCCACTCTTAACAGCCTTCTTAGGGATCAAATGCTCAGTGATCATAGCCTGCCACCAGGGGCGTCTACATTTCTAGGCTACAGTGATCAAGCTGAGTCAGTGAAATTTATATCCTCCACCTTTTGAAATAATAAAACAACGTTTAATGTTGAAATGTGCTCGTAGCTGTGGAGCACTGGCGCAAGAAACCTAGGCTAATAGTAGAGAAGGAAAAAATATATATCATTGAAGTACACATTTAAGTTTTCCACACATCTGCATATGAGTTTCCACATAAAAAACATCAACTACCCTGTGGCATTTCACAGATATCAAGGAAACAGATATAACTGAACTCGGCTGATCACTCTGGTGTCTCCACATATCCAGAGAGCAACCCACCGCAATTTTGCCCTCAGCCCGGAGGTGCAGCTCCTGGCTACTCTGTGGTTTTATGCAGTGGGGTGCTTCCTGGAGGTTGTAGGGGACGGCACAGGCCTCAGCAAAGCATCTGTGTCCTGGAGTGTGGCAGTTGTGACACCGATACTCCTGCGCCATGCCCGTACCCATATTAAGATGCCCACAAACAGTGCCCATGGCTTTCCTTCTCACCTTGGCATTCTTCTTTTTGGTCAGGCTCTGAAACTCCTGCCACTTCTTTCTGACAGCACCCCAGTCACGCAGGCCACATGGGCTGGAGGGGGACATCTTCTCCGCTATAGCCTTCCATACACGGTTCTTCACCGTGATGTTTTTTTTCCCCTTTTGTTCCTCCAAATAAAACCACACAGTGCTGCCACACCTCGTCCACTAGGACGCCCATCTCCTTCGCGGTAAACGACGGTGCCCGCTTGCTCTTTTTGCTGCCAGTTTCATCCATTATCACATGTGTGTGCCAATATTCATGCGGGTATATATGCGCTAATGGGCTTGATAAATACTTTGATACACCTGATGGCACACACACACTTAAAACAAAAATTAACTTAATGCTATATCGACGTGCGAACACTTTGGTTGAGCAGGAGAGACGCGAGTAGGCGCGCAACTAGGCTACTTGTTGTTTTCCTTTTATTATTTTTTCTTTTCTTTTATCTATATATGGTTATCGGCACACAATGTGAAGCTAATTCACTAACTCTGATTTTACAGGGCACCCCAGGTCAACGGAGATTGTCAGTGATCTTTCAATTTATTATAATAATAGCTTCAACAGTTGATTTCTTCTCACCAAAACGGTTCCCTGTTGTAGATTGGTTTTTCCCAGTCTTCTGCATATGTACAATCTTGTCAATGGTGACCATAGACAGCTGTCTGGTCTGGGGCGGCCTTCTTTGTAGCTGCTAAATATTTATTTTCAGTACCATGACACTTTAATTATTTTAAATGATACAACGGGATTACCTGGATTAATTTTTTTTTCCACATTCTGTCTCTCACAGTTGAAATATACCTATGATGAAAATTAAAGTCCTCTCTGATCTATTTAAGTGGGACATGGTGAACTTGTTTTTGCCCCACAATACATTTAGAACTGTATTGTCTCAAACCTGGATGGCATCTATGATAAAAAGCAGACTACCTCTGCTTTTTTAAGCAAGGATCTAATCAATTCATTAACATCTTAATGGGACAAAAAAGCTGGCCTCTGCATTGGAGACATAATTCCAAAGAACAAAAATCTCCCAAGCATCATCACAGCAAAGCAGAACAATAAACTTATAATGTTGTTTAAAGAAACACAGAAATGTACACATAATAATGAGATAAAGTACAGAAGCTTGCAAACATTAATAATTGCAGCCAGAAATATTTCTCTTAATAAATACATGTCAACTACATCATTAGAGTGACTAAAGTCACTCATAACCATTGCTAAAGTAAGGAGAAATATTTTCAACAAAAAAGAGAAAATCATTAACCTTAATGAGTTTGCTGTAGATTAAGAACACCTCCAGGCAGTATTTCTCTAAGTTTACTAAAAGCTGCTCTTTTTTAGGTTTCATCTACCAACATGTCATTCTGATTCATGACAATTTTTACTAAAAAGAAAGCACATTACAGATTCCTCCACAGTTTTATTAGTTATTATTAATATTAAGGTTAATCTGAAAGCATCTGAAAGTGATTAACTATAACAACATGGATTTTATGATTTTATTTCATTGTTTTTCTACCCTCTGTTTCTCCCGTTCAGATAAACCCAAACTAAGAGACAGGAAAGACCCTAAATAACTCCAACAAAGGACATATCCATGCATCAAACTCACAGCAATGAAAAGTTTAAAAACACAACTTACACCTAACATGTTTTCAATTTCAGTCACAAAGACAAAGGAAAATCTACAAGGCAACAAGGAAACACATGAAAGCTCAACACCTTTCAGGATCTAAACCAAAACTCATGATATTAGTTTTAATAAACTGAGATTTTTCTGCATATGTATTCCCTCGGCATCAATTAATTAGTACTGCATATTTGTTATTGTTCCATTAATTATTGTATCGAAAAACCCAAATTACATTATTTTAAATGTGAGGAAATGAAATATGTCTTTAAAACCATTAAGGGGCAAGACAAGAACCAACCAGACAAAAGATAGGATAGAAAAAAACTGCATGGAGAACTAATAGCCACGTATGTAAGTCAACATCATTTATTTTATTGACTTTTTTTTTACTTTTTAAATTGTTGTAATTACTCTGTTTTTTGCACAAATACATATCTTCCTTTTCACAAATAACCCTGCTTAGTTGCACATTTCCTTTAAGCAAAGTATGCCATTTTAATAATACCGCCTACAATTGTGTTTTTCTTTGTCTTCCATTTATTTTTACGGCATCCTGACTGATGATGAGCCATGCAGAAGGGCCACCTTGGGTGCAAATGGGCCGCCACATTCTTTTTCATCCAAAAGCCGTGAAATGTGCAAACACGACCATAGGTTGGAGGTTGTTCATCTTACGCATCTGTTTTTTTTTCATGTGGCTTTGTATGGGGTCCAATAACCCTCATTAGGGGGGGATCATACTTCTCATAATTTTGTTCAGAAATTGATTTGCTGTGACACGCAATGCATAAAATCATTTGGTCTAGATTTATTATTGTCTTTTTTTCTACTGCCTGCCTTCCCATTAATGATAGTTTCTAGTGTGTCATTCTTAATTATTAGTTTTTGGTTTTGGGTTTATCACTGAGGTATAATAAAAAGGGGCACTGTTGTGGGAAATTTAATATTAAGAATGATCTGCTCTGTGTATTTTTAAATACTGATAGTTACTGTGTGCCTTTTCTTTATGATATAGTAGCCAATCTGATTATATGACACTGTATGATTTAGGTCAGGTCAAATGTACTGATTTAACCTTCTACATCCTGGATTGGCCAGATCAAGTCGCTCAGTGGGAGCTGTGGTTAAGTCGCACTGATTGGTTGCAATTTCGAGGGAAATGAGCTCACGCTGTCAAACAACTGGCTTTGTAAAAATGTGTTATTGGCTCATCAGTTTATAAAAAAAGCGAAAAAAAATACAGCAATGATCTTGCCATAAAACTTGTTTTTCTATCTATATTCCAGTAATCAAGTTTCATCAAACCAGAGGCATTACCTACGTTTTCAGAAAAGCTTGCCTTTCCAGGCACTGTTTTCTTCCACAGGAGCAGTGCTGAGATGACACACTTCGCGCCAGAGCACAGACCTCACAGAAAGTGTCACATCTCATTCTGTTTACAGTCTGTGTTCGCTCAACTGCCGGCAATCAGGATTCAGAGGCAGGCCACACGCTCCGGCATGGGGCCAACATCAGCAAGACGTATCGGGTATTAGGCCATGCAATCTCCATTTCATCAGCACCCAGTCTATAAACACTATTGATTTTCACACCATGTTTTTTGGCACTTGTATCTAGTGAATTGTGGATTGTCACAGAAGTGACCGGTAATGAATAATAATGCAGAGTTATGGGGAGACTCTTGGAGATCTTATCCGATACGGTTAAAATGAGGCTGCTGCTGTGAATACAAACCTAAGTCTAGAGTACGGGTAAGAGTGGTTTAAAGTTCACCTCACCAGGTAGAAGGAAAATCAAAAACATAAGGCCTCCAGGGGATAAAGGCAGCTGTTTGTGTCATTTTCTAAACACCTGCAATGTAAAAAGCTAATTTTAAGACTAACAGAAATCCAATTTGAAGTGGTATTTCTGCTATGTTGTTATGGGCTTCATTTTTGTAAACAGCAAACAAGTTTAAATGCACAACACAAGGATTTAATTTCCAGCTATAAGAAGCAGTTTCAGGATAATTACCAGAATCCTTCATTCTGCCAAAACACAAGCAAATTGGAGAAAACTCCACAATGGATGTTCCTTAAATGACTGCAATGAATGCCATTAAGCTAACCGTCGGCCAGTTCTTTATATGAGGTAGCTTGGCTTCAGTAACCATGAATAATCCCACATGCGGTAAAGTCTCAAATGGACCCAGCCATAAGTAGAAGACAAGATGAAGAGTTTTGCACCTAAGCTTTGTAAACACTCACCAGGATGCGCAGCAGGGATGAACCAGGTGGCGTGTTTTCAGGAAGGCTGATGTTATACAGAGGTCTGCTGAAGATCGGCCGGTTATCGTTTTCATTGATCAGTTCAATGAAGACGCGCGCAAATCCCACATGGTCTGACATGGACTCGTTGGCATAAAGCTGATTAAACACAACAAGGAAGAGGTAAATAGTTTCCCCAGATAACATACATTCTGAAGAAAAGATTAAATGACATTCAAACGCGTTAATCTTGAACCCCAATTCCCTGCTTGCCCTTCACAGTTCACCCTAAGTCTATGCTTCAAACATATAGGGTGTCCCAAATGTTTTTGTGGTGAATGAGGAGGGCTGAGAAAAATGACCTTATAACCTTTTGTCAATCCCCTGAAAAAAAAAATCAAAAACCTTCTTGGATGACACATTTTTTATAGCATAATAATCACTGCCATGTCTAAAGTTGTGTCTAATCTGAAAGACTCTGATATCATTTTAAACGTTATGGGCTGTGGGAACCTCCTCTACCACCTCCCCATAGAAACACATTACTGTACTAAGTACATAAAGGTTTGATATGCACTGATACCTGGTATCAGGTATTGGAGCCGATACCATTTGAATGTAATTGGATCAGTATCTGTTAGTTAACACATACCATGAATCGATCCTTAAAAAGTGGAAACTCTGCAATAATTTTACCAAAAAAGGTTTATTTTTCACTTGAAATTTATTTTTGTGCTTACTTTTATTAAACTTTTCTTATTTATCTAATTCACCATCATTTGTTGTAAGAAGCAAAAAAAGAAAATAATACCCATCTTCCAAATCATTGCAATGTTTTGTGTGGTACAAGTATCAGCATTGGTACTCGGTATCAGCAACAACTCAGATCGAAGTATTGGTATCGCATTGGTTTAAAAAAAGTACATGTGAAGTCACAAGTCATCTTTATACTCAAAGTATATTTAAAAATTGATGTATTTAATTAAGTTAAGTAATGCTATTTTGGAAAAACCCTTTAGAATGTATATTTCTTAGTATGCTATATTGTCAATATTTGTCAAAAATATTAACCCGGTTTTACACTACCCTTAGGGGAAGGTGTATTTAAAACACCGATTTTATTGAGCAATTTAGACACTACACTTGCAACATTTACAGGGAACGCACATGTAGGGACCTGGCGGTGTGGCGCCACAGGCGAGGCCCCCCCGTTGAGGGGGCCTCGCCTGTGGTGCCGGCACCCACTGGTTAAACGCATCTAGACACTGAGGGCCCGGGGGGGGAGATGGGGGTACCCGGCAGTATTCCCATGTCCCCCCCCTCTGTTTTAAGTGCACATTAGAACAACACGCAACAACACCACATTGAGCTGGGGGAGAGAGGCTGGGGGGTCTTTCCACACCCCTGTTCGTTGGACCATCAGGGGTCGGAGCCCGGATAGAACATCACGCCGTCTGGTCGGGGTCCTGGGCTGGTGGGCTGCTCTTGCCGGTGTGGGGCCTTGGCGGTCTACTTGTCCCCGTCCTGGTGGGCAAAGGGGTCTGTCTCCTGGGTGCAGGGGCAGGGTTCTCTACTGGGGTGTCTGTCCCTGGGCCTGGGAGTATGGAGTATAGTGTACGTATGGGGGGTATGAATGAGGGTATAGCGTCCTTTTTTCGTATGTCCTGTATTTGTAAGAATGTGTACACAAGAAAGGGAGGGTACGTATGAGTGTCTCTGTCTGTCTATGTCTACCTGTCAGGTTGGGTGTTTGGCTGCTCTCTGGCCTGATGCATCTTCTTCCCTCCCCGTCACTCCCCGTCGGTGATGGTTGCTCCTGCCCGCTGGTTGATGATGACTCTCGATGCCTGGGGCTGGGGGTCCCGGTTGCGGCCCGGCTCGGTCCTGGTGCATGTCGGGCGGGTCCTGGGTGGTCCGGTGTGTCGGGCGGCCGCTGTTTCGGGCCGATGTCCTCCTTGGATTGACTGGGGCACCTCTTATGGGGGTGCCGGGTTTGTAGAATAGGTTGGTGCCGTCCGGTGGATCGGTGGGGACCGTGCCTGGCGCCCAATCCTCCTGCCGGTTCCAGGACTTCAGCTGGCTGGTCTGTTCGCCTGGTGGGGCTGTCCGGCATTGGCTGGGCCCCTGATCTTGGCGCCCCACGTGGGGCGGGATCTGGACCCTGGAGCTGGAAGATCTGGATGTCCAGGTGCCGGCTGGGCGCGGCCTGGGGAGGGCGTACATCTGCTGTGGCTCCCTGGCGTGTGGATGTGTGGGGGCGGGCCGGGTTGTTGGCGGTGGGTACTGGTCCGGGGTGGCGGCGGCGTGTGTTGTCCGTCGGTTGGCTGCGGGTCCTCCTTGCCTGCGGCGGCGGCGGGGGACCCTTGTCGGCTGGTCACTGGTTGGGGCCCCGCTGGGGGGTGGGGTGCCCCTGGTCCCCGTGGCCTCCGGTTCCTGGTCCGGGCCCGCCCTGGCGTAGCCGGTTACCGGCGGAGCCCGTGGGCTCGTCACTGCGATCTCTCGGGCCCCAGCATCGCGGCTGGTGGGTGCTCCCCTGGGGCTTCCATCTGTTCCCCTCTTGGCGGGTGATCGACCCTGCGCTGATCCGCCTGTGGACTCTGTACTCTGTGGGACGCTGGATGCATACATCTCTTGCCTCCTCCATGTCTGTGCCGATTCCTGTAGGACGGATTGACGGTTCCTTACACCAGCTATCAATCACTTGCATGGGGAAACCTTATTCCGACCTGCATGCTCGCACACACATAGGTGTGGGGACATAGGTGAGGACGGACATATCTTAAGCTGAGGTTATCATCATTAGTTAGTTGTTCACAGGAGCTTACCAGAAACATTTGTATTATGTTCATTAATCAATGCTTGTGTGTAGTGAATGTGTAATTCTTTGTTTATTCTACCAGATCCGAACTATTGGTTTGGTTCTGTACACTTTGTTGTTTTTGTTTTGTATTACTGTTTCTCTGCCGTCCGGCAGAGGTGGAGGACTGGGATGTTTTCTTGTGTTCTTTATTTGCCTCCCTGTCTTGTGTCGTCGGTTCGCCCCTCTGTTGGTCCGGTTTCTTTTCTTCACCTTCTTCCTTTCTCCCTTCTTGTCTCAGTTTAATGTCCATGACGTCAGGAAATTGAACCCACAGTAATCACTAATAAAGATTTTTCATACATATACATCAAGTGGCGTACTACAGCGAAGCTGTAATACTCTGCTTGGGAAAGTAAAACTGTTGGGCTTGTACTTGGTACTCAGACACCAATTCTGAGTAGCATACTGCTAGACAGGACACGTTAAAAAAAACAAAAAAAAAACAAAAAAAAACACACATTTTAAACTAAAATATGAACAGAATGTATTTTTTATTTGCATTTTTTCAAATATCTGCTATTTGGATTTCATTCTGTCACATACGAACAGTTACAAATTGTTTTAATAAAACCAATGCATTCATTTCAGAAATATGTTTAAATAAATAATTGGCAAACATACCTAGATAAAATAACTATAGTTTTCCAAAATGAGCTTTTCCCCTAATGTGTTCTGAAGAGTTTTTGAATTATTCCTTTACTTTGTTTTGACTGTCATTCCTGACATATTAACAAGAATTTGCTATATTTTGGTTCAAATAAGGGATTTTTGTTTTCTGGACTCACAAAACCATAAATATTTCCAGTGAAGAAGTGTAGTAAGACATTATAAAAAAAAGAAAATTAAAACTCACTGAAAAGCTGAAGCTGCGAATCTGTTCAAAGTCCAGTGGCATAGCAACCCTCACACGGATGTCGGCTCGCCCTTGCACCGCTGTTGGGGAGATGGTGAAGTACTCCGAATTGTTTCCAGTCAAAAACACCTGGAACATACTGTTCACCCCCTGCCGCAGAAAAAACCAGGCAAGAAGGATGTTTCAAGATTGAAAAACATATTAATAAAGGAGATCCTAAAGATCAAGGACAGATATGTCTGTTTTTCAAAGTATAAGAAAGAAATTACGAAATTGTTATCAATATTCTTACACTGAAAAAATGTAAACAGATCCAAACTTTAACTGATTTAGACTAATTCCTTCATTGGACACAAAGTCCCACCTAAAGACATTTTAGACTAAAACCTACTACCTATTAATTTTAGATTTAAACCTACTAAGTTAAAATATTGTAGGACTAGATGTTTAGAGTGAGAGATTATCAATCAGTTCATGTATGATGATTATCTGTACAGTTCTGCAACAATTGTTAGTTTTACACTAGAAACGTTCATGTCTTGGTTGTTTGGTTTCCTATTTATACCTCAGTCTACTAATTTATGCAAGATTTAGGTATCGGGAGTGAGATTGCCATGAAAGAAGATTAATTTTCTATAATATTCTGATATATCAAAGACTAAATGATGCCATGCAATTTTAACAAGCCTCCCAGGGCAACATAATCATACATGCCCCTCCATGATTAAATATGGGCAAACATTTATGTCCTTAATCTTTATTCTTTGTTTCACACCAGAATCACATGGAATGGTCACTGCTAAAAAGCTAACTCTAAGTCAAGTTGATTTGTACAGCACATTTTCAGCAACAAGGCAGTATAATGTGATTTACATGATAAAAAAATAATACATTAACAAACAAAAAAACCTTACATCAACAATATAAAGTAATGAAAAACTATGTAATTCAGACTAGATTTAATAATGTTTCACTGATTATTGATCAAAGGTAGCTCTAAAGAAATAAACATTTAGCCTTAATTTAAAGGAACTCTGTTTCAGTAGTTTGCATTTTTCTGGAAGTTTATTCCAGATTAGAAGCAAATAAAACCTGAGTTCTGTTTCTCTAGGTTTAGTTCCGATTCAGCCAGAACCAGAAGGCCTGATTGGTCTGGATGGTTGAGACGACAACGGATCTTAAATCTATTCTTTCAGCTACAGGGAGCCAGTGTTATGGTGCATTCACACCGCACAGTTGGCCTGCACCAGGCAACGCATTCAACGGATAAAGTTCGACGTATGTACTTTGGCTTCCATAGCCTGCTTCTGAGGAAAAAACAACGCATGGGCGGGGCTTTCTCTGTTGCCACACATTCTGAACTATGGTGGATCGTAACTAGAAAGTGGCTTGGCTTTATTAGCTAGATAAAGCTAGACAACGTTGACATCGGGTGCATCAGCACCCTTTCTTTAGATGCGTTCTGAGTTTGGGCAGTTTAACCATTTGCTCAAGGAGCTGCTTATGGATGAGGTTCGCTTTCAAATCCTATTTCCGTCTGTCCTGTGCCTAATTTTACGACCTCCTGGGCCACATCGGAGTTTATATCTCCTACCAGGACACCAACTACAAGATTTCTGTTCCCCTTATTTCTGATTGTTGAAATCTGCGTTTGTTGAAAATGTTTTCACTGGACCCACGCTTCATTCAAGATACGGCGTATAGTGACATAACTACAGTGAGACGCTCTGATTGGTTGCCACACTGCGTTAACTGCTGTGGGTCCGTAAAAACTTAAACTAGCTGAACTTCTGCATTGCTGCATTACTGCGTTGCCTTATGTAACGCAAGTGAAGTTGACGGACCCAACGTACACAACGCACCGCAGAGACTTTGACGGACCTCTGACGTACTCTACCATAGACTTCACATGTAATCTTGCTGCAACTGACGCCGACACATGGGGTTTGTCTGAATGCAGCATCAGACTTTAGAACTCAGGTGATATGCTTTACTTTACTGGTTGTAGTGAGGAGGCAAAAAATAGCATTCTGGATCAGCTGCAGTTGTGTCTATTAACTTTTTAGGTAGACCTGTGAGGATGCTGTTACAGTGGTCAATCTGACTAAAGATAAAAGGCATAGATTCCTTTTTTAGGTCCTGTTTTGACATCCATTCTTTAATCCAAGAATCCAGATGATAGTAGTTACATTAGTCATAAACACAGTTCCAGTCTCAGTGGAGTTTGTGAAACTTTATGGAAATTCAAATGGCTTACTTCTAGACATCCCTCCAATACAACCAGCAGACATGTAGAAAGTGACTAATCTGAGGTTAATCTGAAATGCATTTTTTCAACAACACTTTAAAGTTATTGTTCGCCACCTTCATTACCATCCTTCTCTGTTTCTGACAGTTTCACTTGTTTTAAACTTTGAAATTATTGCTCTGACTGTATATATGTGACAGTTTTAGTACAGTAGCTATTTTCCTGTAGTTCATTTCCTTGCTTACAATCAAGACATTTATTTTGTTAATGAATTCTGCACCAATAGCAGGGGACACTGCATCCAGTTTGAATATGTCTATTTGCTGCTACACTATATATGTACGCCATAAAAAGAAAGAAGAATGCATAAAAATAGCCATATAAAAGTTTCGGCAGTAAAATGTGTTGTTGAGACTTTATATTTATCTCTTGTGTATCGCAACTGTGTATGGAGGCTATACTTTCTCACTCATTTTTGGATACGATGCAAACCTTAAAACTAATCCACAAATGTGTTTGAATTAAGTCTGAGGGAATGATCTGTACGCCTGCAAAAGCTGTTAAAATAGTGAGCTTTAATTATTGTTTTGTATGACTTATGAGCTGAAAAAAAAGCTTGATATGAACATAGATGACAACCATGACTATCTGTCTCAGTACAGATGCATTTTCTTGCTTTTCTCTTTCCAGCAGACATAGTACAAGTTGCCAAGACAATGTTTATGATATGCAGATTATCTGAACTGGAAAGTCTGATAGAATTACAATGTGATGAACTAGTGGGATGGTGTTTAGAACAAGCTTAGTATTGTTTGCATGGATTTTTACAGGACACTCAAAGAATATCATATTTCTCTTAAGTCTCCTTGGAGCAGAACTTTACAAGAGTGGAAGCATCATGGGTGAAATCTAAACCAATTTATGGAGTGACATCACAGCGCTGAAATAGCTCTGGCTGTCTTGAGGTAAGAAACCTTCGGCAAGGCGCTCCTGAGTTTGATATATAAAGCTGCAGCGCAGCCAATCACGCAGTCATTGTGGCGAAAGGAGAGAGACGAGTGGAGTGGTTGGTTGGCATTATGCTGACAGTTCAAATAGCCCCCTTGTTTTTGTTTTCAGCTCTGGGAGAACCATTGTAGCTGATGGCTCCTATTTAAAAGACCATCCAATATGCAGGGATGTCACCTCAAACTGCCCATAAACGTAATTGCTCGTCCATTTGCTACTGCCTCTAGAAGCCCCCAATAAAAGCATCCTGTCAGACACGACTGCCACACAGTTCAATGACAAGTTCTGGCAGCAAAAGTTTTAAAGATGTCAGCCGAGCAGAAAGGATCACAGAGGGAGTGAGGAATAACAATGTGAGACAGAGAAAAATTAAATGTCTCTTTGTATTTCCTCACACTCAGAAAAAGTGAGATTATGGCACATGTGTATTGGGTTGTGAACAGGAATATTGTCCTCCAAGGGTTAGAGTGTCTATGTCCAGTGTTCACTGGGCGAGAGGTGGGATACGCCCTGGACAGGTTGCCAGTTTATCGCAGGATATGTAGGTCTAAAGATCATAATAGCAAGAAAATCTGAATATAGAAATCATATATTTTCTGCTGCTTATGGCTAATCAGAATGCACAGAAGTAGGTTTTAAACCCTGCATCGCTAGGAGTTCCGAAATTAGGTAAAAGGCTGGTGGTGTACCCTGTTGTTGCTACATGGATCCACTGCTAAGGTAGAAGATTCTGCTGACAGAACAACTATTAGCTGAGCACTCTGCAAATATGGCAATAAAGGAAAAGCTATAATCACGAAGTCACCTTTGAGAGTGGCATAAAAATTCCTATTTTGAGTTTACCATGTGACAAGTAGGGGACACCAACTATCAATTTTAAACGCATCGTTTTCAGTACACCACCTAGGCAGCCAGCATTCAACTAAACATCTCCTTACTAGTCAGATCAGTGAGGGAAACAGAGAAAATTAAAGAGTCTGACATAATTTTGGCAAAGCTACACACCGAAGCAACATTAACTGCATTCAAGGCTAGCGTAATCCAAGGACAAAATAAGTCTAGAGGCTTCCACCAACGACCCTTATCATACAGCCAGAGCTACAACAGGCGCTCTTCCACTTTCGGAACTTCACAGTATGTGTGTGTCTCCATTTCACTGGGCCGACCAGTCAAGGCATTTTTTGGGGCTGTTTCAGGCTGTATTCTCTACTGCTGTGGGCTCCTTTTGGCACTGATAGATGAAGTTACTAACACCAAAAAGATCGTGATATACGGATGTCGTAGCTGAATCCTTAAATAGACAATTTTGTATGGAGACACGATGGAAACTCAGGTGAAATTACCCCAATGTTCAGATTATGGAAGTGCGTTTCGACTGCTTCAATCTAAGGTGTTGAAACAAGATGACTGGTGTCCTGTATGCTTTAAAGGAGTGAATTAAAATGCATAAATTACCTCCCCAGCATGTCTTCTAGTTCAACGATGTCTCGCAATCCACAATTCTGTAAATTCAGGTAGTCAGATCCATAATGACAACCTTTGACAGGTTATGGACACCACTGACTTAGGACCACACCTAAAACCAACTGAGAACCTGAATCTTAATGTTAAAAGAATCCTTGTCAAGATGAGTAAAGCTGGTAGAAATATACCCCAATAGACAGTCAGCTACATTGTCAGCCAAGGGCGGTTCTACACGTATTTACTTAGATAGATCGAACATAATGTATTAGTAAAAAATTGTTAAAAACCATGGTTCCATTAGCCTTCCACTTCACAATTATGCATTATTTTGTAAAGGTCTGACACATAAAACACGTTGAAGTCTGTGATTATAATCAGTGGCAGTTATTGCATGAATGCCACCCTAGGCGAGCCCCTCCTTCTGCTGCCCTACAACCAATTAAACTAAGAAAATGAGATTCTGATATGGATAAATTGCACTTCAGTTAAATAAATAACATGTTAGCTAGCCTCTTCATCCTCACCAGCAAGCAACGGACCCCCAGTCAACACACATAGGTACCACTGACTGCAAAAGTCTAAAAATCAAGAGGACGCTTAGTCAACTGCAGAATTGAAAGATGCATAATTTTATTTAGTGCTAATACACCCTCCTTTATGTTGCCACCCTGGGCAACTGCCCTACCTCCCATTAATATCCGTCAAAATCTGAAAAGTATGAGGGCTATTAATACTTTTGCAATATGCTTGAAGAAAGCTCTGCGTTTCTAATAATTTTGAATTAGTTCTGCAAACTAGAAACTGGTTTTGAGTTAAATGATTTCAAACAAGCATCTCTGCTGGAATAATGTCCGTTTTTAACATCACTACTGACAACATAGGAAGGTGGTGAGTGTCACCACACATAAAATGTATGCAAACCTATAAAGTTTCCTCTTTTTACATGCAAAGTGTCTTGATCATCAGCAGCCCTACATGCAGCCACAGTTGCTGTTCTTTTGTCTCTGCTTGACAGAGCCACAGAGACATAAACACAACATCCCTTGAATTGCTAAACGGACCTGTCTCTAAATATTCCCATCAACTCTTCTTCATGCCCCTTCTCTCTCTTCATCCTTTGCCTTGTTTCAACAATAATTCCGAACTCTAAATTTGCTCCATTGCAGGTGACTTTCTGTTCAATCATCTCAGAGTTTTTCTTGCCTTCCCTTCTTCTCTCATCTGCTCTCCGCATGTCTCCACCTATTTCTCTATCCACTTGACTTGCAGTTATCTGTCAAATTCCACCCTGGCAGCTGCTGTGCCGGAATCAATCAGAGTTGACTAGCTTTCGGCTTATCTGCACCCGTGGTGATTGATTTTCCTCGTTAGGTATAATTTGATGCTCTATCCCATCTCTTCCAGAGCAAATTAAATTGTAGTTGAGCCCAATGTGCTGGTGTGAGCGAGCACATGCAGGAAAGAGGGAGACAGAATGGAAATGCAGGCCAAAAACTGTGTTTCTGTGTAGAATTTGGTGTGTAGGTGTTAATGCATGCATTGGATAGTACATTTCATGTTCCACACACAATTAATGATGACTAGCAACTCTTTTCAAGGAACTGAAGGATGTTTGCATTGGCTGGACATGTATATTCAGCAAAAACATTAAAGAGTGAACTTTATCCTTTTGACATACATACAAAACTCTAGGGAGGAAAAGTATCTCAATTACCCTGAACACACCATACACTGTGAAACATGGTGGTGGGAGCATCATGCTGTGATGAAGTTGTAAGGAAGATGGATGGAGCTAAATACAGGGTACAACTGTAAGACAACCTGTACGAGGCGGCAGCAAACTTGGGTTTGAGACAGATATTCTTCTTCTAGCAAGAAAATCTCCTAGTCAAAGTCCAGACCTAAACTCAGTTTTTTAAGTTTTGTGAAATAGTGGTGCAGATAAAAAAATATATTAATCTGCCTAATTAATAAACTGGTTGTGACAAAAAAGTTGTGGATTGTTTTTAAAGAGGCAGAAAAAAAAATGAAGCAATTCTAAAATTCAGACAGTACTGGTAAACCTTGCCACTGTACTGTTGGTACAGAATCCTCAGAGCATGTATCAGCGTTGAGAGTAAAAAAGAAAAACAGTCATCTTTCTAATGTACATATTATAATGCAACAGTTGTAGTCTTATATTTTCTTTTTCTTTCATTTTTATATTTTTATCTCTTCTAGGAGAGGAAATAGGAAAGATAGAGCAGGTAGAATCCAGACAGAGTAATTTGCATAATAATAGATCAGATATATTTGCACATACAATGAAGTCTGGGGATCTATTTTAGCAACTTTAAGCATACATAATTATTCTTGAAGTCTTATGTAATTTTGATAGGCAGATGTTTTTTGAAAGGCCCAAATCAACACAATGTACATAAAAAATACTGATAAAAAAAAACACACACAGAGGCGAGTTCATACTATTATTAATCTTACAGATTTCCATGGGTTTCTTGTCACTTCCCAAAACAGATTTTAATATTACAAAAGCAATATCTGAATAAACACCAAAAGTTGTTTTATAACTTACCTGTGCTTAACCTGTTTTTGGATAAAATTCACACATCCAGACCTGAACAATTCACAGCTACCATCAACCCTGTCTGAAAAAATGCAGTAGGGAAATCTAAAAAAACAATCCTGTCAGGCATCAATTCTCCAATGCTCCATCCCGGGACCCCTCCTATTAATATCTAAAAGCTCCCGCTAGCCCAGATTATTCCAAGCAATAAGATTGGTTAGCACAACTATGCAGAAGATACTCAGCTTCACATTACCATGACACCAGGGGACTTTGAACCCAACCAACCGTTGAGCAAATTTATTGAGAAAATCAATGGATGGATGTGCCATCATTTTCTCCAGCTATTTTTGGAGCTTAAGAGGAACAATCAAGAGTCAGCACACAGCTTCAGTTATTACAGCCAGAAACTACTGATCAGAATGAACATTTAAGAGTTTATCTGTCTTATCTGGAATTGCTTTGTTGCTGAAATTGTGCTTTACAAAAACATTTTCCTTGCCTTGAATTCCAACAATCATGCAACAAGAGAAAGTTGAATTATTGTATACACCTTAATACAGCTTGAATTGGACCGAACTGGAGTTTCAGAAGTTCGACTAAGCTACCCAGATAATGTGATTGGGAATCAGACTTCCCATAACCATAAACTCAAGCATACTTGAGTGGTGGAGCGACCACCATCCGAGGAACAGCAGCAAATCCACATTTGAATGGCTCAAAAAATTTCAATAAATTTCATAGTGGCCTAGTTAAAGTCCAAACCTAAACAGGATGAAGATGTTTTAGCTATAGAAGAATTCTGCAATGAAAAGTAGGACAAAAATCCTCCATATCGATATAAAAATGCATTTGCAGTCAATATAATTCTTTAATGCAAGTTGTTGCTGCCATTCCTGGAATAACCAGATGTAAGATTTAAACAAACTAGACCCAGTCCTGAAACACTTTCACGACTAGGACAAGACTTTTGATTTTAACATATTTGAAATGAGCATTCTCTATGTTGTTATAATGAACAGTTAAATAAAAAAACTTCAGATAAGCTTTCACAATTACAAAAATGACCTTCAAATCTCTGCAAATTAATCATTTAGAAATAATTACTCTTCCGAAGTATATAATAATAGTTACAATGATATTTCACTTTTTAAATTATACCGGACAAAAGTTAAACAAAAATCCGAAATAATATTCTGAGTAGGAAAGTATTATATTCTTTTTTCTGCCATAGTAAAAGTAAGAAGCAGCAATTTCATTAAGACAAAAAAGTGTATAATTAAATTTTTTGTTTTCCTTTTCATCCTCAGTCAATTTATAGATTAAATCTCACTTATCAAGGGATTGTTATAGTTTTTGTGTCCATGTGAACCTACTGGTTTTTGACACTTTTGTCGAAAACAGACATTTACCAGTAATGCCAGCTCTGTTTGTTTCTAAACCTACAGTACTCTTGCACTTTGCCGTCTTATAAGCAGTCGCAATGGGACATGGTGCAGTGCATCACAGCCCGTTGTCTGTTCCATCTATGAACAGATCAGAACTATCCACTAGGCAGCAGCTCGGGGAGGATGTCAGAAGAGAAAAAGTGTGTTGTGCATCTCATGCATCACACCAGACGATTTAAGTTTGCCCATTAGTCCCCTGAAAACCTGGATATTTTGATCAATCTATGAATTTCCCCATGGATGCCCCTACAGCATGTAAAAAGTTGACATGCCCGGGGAAAAGAGGATGGTTTGCTTATAGCACTTTTTTCCCCTTTCATAGATGAAAATACGAATAAAAAACTAACTTTTGTATTTATTCAGGTCATATCTGAAGTTTAATTTGTGTAAAACAAAAAAAAGCAAAAAACTGAATTTCTCTTCAGATTTTCTCAGATTTTTGGGTCTTCAGGCACAAGATTTCACTCTTTCAATTAATTCCATTGTATGTCTTTGCACAATTTAGAAATTTGACCGGTAGAAAACATCCTGTAAAGACAGAGCTTCAAACCTCAGAGTCTCATGATTTTCATGAGATTCCCTCACCTCGTCTTTATCTTCTGCCTGGATGAAGAGCGGCAGGGCAAAGCCCACTTGGGCCAGTTCAGTGATGCGAACCCGGTATTCTGAGCTGTTGAACTTTGGGGCGTTGTCATTCTTGTCAATTAATAGGATGGTGAAGGTGGTCAATACTGTCGCATCTGATGGACTGCGATCATCCTTCAACTCTGTGGCCTTATAGAGAGCAACAAAAGAAAGTGGGGAAAAAAATAAAAAAAGAGAAAAAAAAAGGTATGAAATGCATTTGATTGGACTCCAAATGTCATTCTATATAAGGGCGGTCAGCACGCAATCTCACAAGATATTTACAGCTGTTTATTTATTGGATCAAAAGGTGGACAGGTGACCTCCAGGCAATCATAGAAATTGCCTCAAACTGAGGCCAGAAGTGCACATCGACACATACACAAGAAGTAAAGAGTCCCTCTGAGAGGACACAAAGACTAAACCTCCATTTTCTGGCTGCTTCAGTATTTAACATGTAAAGTCTCTATAAAAAAAGAAAAATCTTGGAAAGTCTGTATGAAGAGTTGTCTTTTATTGATAAAGAAAGGTCATGGTAAGTAGCAGAGAAGACATGAGCAGCATGCTCATCTCTGGGAAATCAAAGTAGTTTATCCTCCAACTCTCCTGAATCATTTGACCTCCACCTCTGCCTGTTCGGTGCTATCTAAGCTGCCTGAAGTTGAGAAATTAGTTGTATTACTATGGCACAGCATAATCGATTCCAACACCGACTAAGAAAGCAGACTCAGAGGGAAGCAGGGAAAATTTAGAATGAAAAAAAAATCCATATCTTATAAATACATTTTTGGACTACATTTTCTCTGTTTCCCAATGTTTACACTGGGTGGTTTCTTGTATGTAATTATTGATTTTAATTAAAAAGACAGACTGAGGCTGGTAGGCATGAACCCCAACTTTCTTTGTATTAAACCCCAGACCAAGCTGTATCTCAATCATCCTTTTAGAAACACCAAATAACTGCACAATAGTGTAGCTTTTAAATGATATTACATTACTGGGTTATACTTAATTGTTGGAAGTGAATTAATGTAATAAATAGACAAATAAAAATCAATCAACCACATATTAAGATCTTCCAGATTCTCCTGACTTGTGATTGGCAAATCATATATATATATATACACACACACACACATACAAAAATATATATATATTTTTCCAATTCAATACACGCATCACTATTTTCAGTCTCAAAACACAACAACTAACAACAATGACCTTTCTTGTGCTCACAAAGGTTACAGGATTTATACCAAAGATGTTATTAATTTAGTCATTCTATCATTTAACTTAAAACACTACATCTATACCAAAGCTGCAGGACATTCTCTTCTATCTTATGTTATCACTTTTCAGAGTTTTACATGAAGGCAACATTTCTGGTTGGATATCTGTTCTTTTATTAGAGACAACCGTCGAAAATTCACAGCAATAATTTAAGTTATTTACGGGGTTTAAAGGGCTATATCATGCAAAATCAAGTTATTTGAGTTTTCAACCATCTGGTAATGCAATCTTATCATAAAAAACCCCCACCAGAGTTGTTTTTGGCTTAATTCACGCATGTCTGAGTAATCCTCCTGAATCTTGCTCTCTGAGCAGCTGCCCCTCCCTCTTTTAGAAAACCACAGTGTTCAAACCGTTCAACTAGTGATATCACTAAGTGAAAACGAGGGGAGTGCTAGAGGTGTCTGCACTGCCCCTGCAGGCAAAGCGGCTTAACTCTGCTAGAGTTCCAATCACACCCAAGCAGTCTGCCACCCTGTTGCTATAAAAGAAGCAGAGTCTGCGCTCATGCCCCCTCCAAAGAACCTCCATCCCTTTCCTCGTATTCTCTGGTGAAAAAGGTGGACCAAAATCCTTCACCTCTAAAGATCTCAGTGAGGCAAGTGAGCTCATATTGCTCTCCATCGTTCTCGCTGTGTAGGTGTCAATCACTGTCAAGACCACACCATCCCTCTCCAGCAGCTTGTTCACTGGTCCACCAGGAAACACCTCCTTTTGCTGCACTTTTTGGGAGGGGCCTTCGTACATTGGATGAAAAAAAAAATCTCTCTCCTCGAATAATCCGGACTGCGGCTTTAACTGTGAGATACATTTTTTGTTTCAAGTTAAATATTTAATCAGTTAGGCTTACTTGCTAAATATTTAGCTTCAAAAGCATTTAGTTGGAATCTAAATATATAATTTTTAGACAAAATATTTAGTTTAGAAAATATATATTTTGCTTGTTTTCCTAAATATTCACTTTAGAGTTGAATACTTGTTTTTTAATCTAAATATTTAGCTGTTAACTAAATATTTATTGGAAACCTGTAAAATTTACATATGACTAGATAACAGACACAAATACGACTTTGAAAATTGAAGCCTGATTTATTTATCTTAAGACAGGCTAAATTACCCAAATTAATGCTGTCAACTTTTGACACTAACTTCACAAAAACGTCCCCCCAAATGATTAATCTCCCCACCCTTCGTGACACAATCAGTTTACATGTTGGGACTTTTGGGCACCAATTAGGATCACAACTGTTAATGACTCAGACAGGGAAGTGAATGGAGGTTAGAGCCAGAGACTTATGCAACATTGATGACCTAAATAGTAATAAGAAATCAGTGACCTCTTTTGCAATATCAGTATGATTGTTTCTGATTATAACTTAATCAGAAACAAATAAGTCTGATGCTTCCAACCCAAATTTGAGAACAAAAAAAAATTGAAAGGTGAAACATCCTTAAGATGCCTAGAGAAGTCCAGTTAGCTTCATTTAAGACTCTCAGGGTTATTATCAGACAATGAGAAAACTAGTTTAAAATTTATATCATGAAAAAAAATTGGTATAGGTTCCAAAATATGGTTCTTTAATTTCTGCAAATATTTTTGGAGAAATTAGAATAAATAGACATATGAAGAAGAACGCAGGTCAATGAAACACACGTGGTGTAGATAAGAATTTGGAGTGGCCAGCCCCAGTCCATATAAATTATATTAAATCAGAAAGTTAATAAAAAAATATATAGACATTCTGTAATGTTATATTTTCTTGTGTGTTATTTTTTAAAGTGATAGTCTGGACTTTGTAAGAAAAATGAGAGCAAGGGACATGATTTGAAAAAAAAAATAAAATGACCCAAGCTCCCTCCCCCTCCTTTCCTGCTCGGTTTTGAAGCCGCGCCTACTTTTCCATTCACGTGCCAGGTCAATGGGCCAAGACGTGTGGAGGAGAGAGAGAAAACAACCAGAGTGTCAACAATGGAGTTATCGGAGGTGAGGATGCTATATTGGTTTGAAAAAGTCGGGACAAATGGCGGAGGCTTGATTTAGAGGCTCAGTGAAAACAGAAAACTGTGCATGCGCGCAGTTACGATCACGACCACACAGTGTTCGTGATGATTGACAGCCCATGGCATCACTTGATTGGTTCAGGTGGACGGCACCGTGGCTTTTGAGCCATAGCTGAGATACGGGAAGGCGGGACTTACCCGTAATGTTATAATTCATAAAATGACTTATTTTTTATCAACATTTAAGGCCAGGAGCTCAATTTAATACAATTCTTAAAATTTGTAATTCATTTAGAGACCCAGACTATCACTTTAAAGCTGATACTCCTTCTGTTATTATGTTAAAATTGCAACACATTAGACCAAAAACATTTGTCATTGTCCAGTTTTGGTGAATTGCAGCCTCAGTTTAATGAGTTCAGATGGGAGGAGAATCAACCATTAGGGTCATCTGCTGTTGTAGCTAATGTGCTTCAACATTTCTACATATTGTGAGTTCAGATATATGTAGCATTTCTCACACTTTTGTCTTACTATAGGTTTTTTTGGTTGAGCTGCTATTTCCTTTCCATCTGCTCAAAACCAGTCAGTCTATTCTCCTCTGCCCTTCACTGAATATCTTATCTTTTCCTGGTCATCCTTTGTACACCTAAGGGATTTCTATATGTGGAAATCCCAATAGATCAGCAGTCTCTTAAATATTCAGACCAGCCTTTCTGGCAACAACTCCTATAGTGTGGTCAAAGTCCTTTAAATCCCATTTCTTCCCCTTTCTAACAGTTAAAATACATACCTTGTGTTGATGCCATATTAATGAGCTGTTTGTACTAAAAAGCAACTAAACACATTTAACTAATAAAGTCACCAGTGAGTATATAAAAATACCTGTTGTATTGAGTAGTTAGTTGCACATTGATCACAGCCAGTCACATTACAAAGCACACAGTGTGATCCAGGGTGGGGTACCACGGCCATAGAGTCTTTTGAGACTGTCAAATCCAGATGCTGCATTGATTTATTACACTAACATATCAAGAGCTCTTGATCCTCGAGTGAAAGAGTTTCGATCTGCTCTCCAGGCACAGACCCCCTCCATTCCCTAGTTGCTGCTCATTCAACCGCTCACCTTGACAGTGAGAGAGAATCCTGCCGAGTAGAGTGGGTTTTCTCTGTCCAACTGGCCGTTCACAGTCAGGGAGCCGCTGATGTAGTCCAGGGCAAAAACACTGTTGGTGTTTCCTAGATAGGAGATAACAGAGAGACACAAAGCAGACAGTCAGGGAGACAGATAAAGCTGGCACCATAGATGAATCAATAAATAACCTGGGCTGTAGGATGAGGTATGCAGGAGGAAAGGTGGTGGATAAGTTGTGTGAATGTCTATATTTCATGCAATATGGATATTGTCTCTTTTTATCTCTTTACCTGCCTTGGGCTGGTCTATCATCTCCACCATGTTCACATGCTTTGTATTCTCCATCCATTACTGTTTTGGTGTAGTGTTTTTTCTGTATCATCCACATATTTGTCACTTTTAAACTTTTTAAAAACTTTGGTGACTTGGGAAATTCACATATTGAATTTATAGTACAAGTCTGTATTGTGGAACACCACTTATATTTAACAAAGGAAAAAGGTACAAGCTTCCTATTGGTTAACTACTGCATCAGCTGAGATTATTCTCCCAGTAACTGAACATGCCCCATTTCCTGTTATCAACTTTTTAATTTCAACTCCAATCAGTAATGGCAGATGGTCGCTTGTGATCCAGGTTTATTCCTGTTAAAGGTGAGTTTTTCCTCTCCATTGTCGCTACATGCATGCTCAATATAAAGGATTAGTTTGATGACTATCTACTGTCACAACATTTTTTTTCTAAAATGACTTTTCTAAAGTGCCTTGAGAATATATGTTTTAAATGGGCACAATTAAATTTAACTGCATATCTTTCAGCTGGCAAGTTACCCCAACCCATGAGTAGCTCCTCATTTTTAACCAAGCATTTGGAAATACATCCGGTGGTTGTGGAAAAGTTTTTCGTCTATTTGGGAAGGGTCAAATTATTAGCATCAAGAGAAGAAACGTCCAAGGAGAAACTACTAAAATTGGGTCAAGAACTTGCCAGCTTGTTAGTGAACACTGGAAGGAAAGTGGAGAACCTTCATCCTTGAAGAAATGTGGTTGGAAGAAGACCTTGAACCATTGGGTTCAGCGACCACTTAAACATATGCTTAAAACAAATAGAAGAAAAGCAACAGAAGAACTCAGGGCTGTGTTTAATAGTAAAATTATGTCAAGTAAGAAATGAGGGGAAGTAGAAAGATTAGGACTGGAGAGCTGTGTCGCTATAAGAAAACCAGGAATCAGTGAAACTAACTAGAGTAAAAAGCTTCAATTTGCAAGGGTTCATAAAGATTGGACTCTTGAGCAATAGAAGGTCATGAGGTCTACAGAATCCAGATTTACCCTTTTCCACAGTGATGAGCGCATCAGGGTAAGAGAAGAGGCAGATGAAGTGTCTACTGTACAAACCTGTGGTAGCAGCGCCATGATCTACAGTTGCTGCAGTTCCATGTAAATTACGAGTCCAAAAATGGAGGTCAGATGACTAACTGAAAGTTATGAATGACCAGGTTATTCCATCCTGCTTATTCTAGGTAGACTATGTCAGGATTCGTCGGGCTCAGATAGTGAAAGAGTAGTTCAGGGAGACATCGTTTTGACACATGGGTCGGCCACCACAAAGTCCAGAATGCAACAAAATTGAGAAAAAATAAGAAATTAATCTCGGGGCATTGTAGAAGTTTACTGAAACTACGGCAGAGTAATTGGATGCCGTAATCAATGCTAAAGATGGTCCAGTGAAATATTGGAGTATATATACTTTTTTGGCAAAATTTTTTAAGCCAATGTGACATATTTTTTCTCGTTGTCTTGAACCATGCGGTCTATAATGCGGTTTCAATTATGGAGTTTTACAGCTAACGGCCACAAGAGGGCCTCCTTGATCTATGGATTTTACAAGTTAGGTCCTTCACTAAAGGATACTGTGCCTTTAAGAAGACAGACAGAGAGAGAGAGAGAGAGAGAGAAAGAAAGTTTGCGAAAACAATGAAAGCAAAAGTTGAACAGAAAGATATTACCAGAATGAGACAGTTTGTGAAAACACGTTTTCATGCACAAACCCCAAACAGATATGATGCCACTTTTAAGTTAAAGGCAGTCGATGTGGCTTTTAAACTAGGAAATAGAGCAGCTTCAGGTACCGTTAGTAGCAATGTATCAATGGTTAAAAACATTGGCGACGGCAATGTGAAAAACAGTCTCAATGCAGTAAGAGGGGAAGAAAGCTTTCAGAGGTAAAAAGAAAAAAACAGATGGCCTGAACTTGAAGTCTTTCTTAAAGATTGGCTGAACAGTCAGATAGAGGACGACTAAGGCGTTTCCACCATGTTGAAATGTTAATAAAATCGAAGCTCCCCCAAACACCAACCACTTTCCCGACAATCCCCTCTGTGTACGAAACCTTAAGCCTGCCGCACACAAGAGCAATCTGCTGAGCACACAGTCATTTGAGGCCGTTTGCTCAGCAGATAGCTCGCCGTGTGCGCCTATTTTTTGGTGAGTTTCCTGCCTCATGAGGCGCTGACAGTGAAAATTAAATAGGTTTGATATTTCTTAACTCGCATGGTGAAAAACTCGCTGCGTGCGTCCTCTGTGAGTTGTCTGCTGAGCTCAACTATTCAAGCGACCAATCAAAATGCGGTCTCCGATTACATGATTTCAAAACAGCAGCCCCCCCAATCCCTTACCTCATAAAAATGAATGAACATCAAACAGAGATGGATATGGAGGAAATGCTGCTACTCATTTTGTTGAGGAGGCGTCGTTGCATCGTATAAACAGGTATTGTCTGGAGAAATTTTCATGAGTCTTTATCTTTTCAAATATAATCTTCTCTGTGGGCTGCCATCTTGAATCATGTGATCAGAGACTGCGTTTTGATTGGTTGTTTGAATATTTGAGCTGAGCAGACAGCTCACAGAGAGTGCACACAGCGAGGTTCTCACCTCGCAAGGCGAAAAAATATCAAACCCATTTGATTTTCACCTCAGTACCTCATGAGGCAGAAAACTGACAAAAAAAGAGGCACACACAGCGAGCTATCTGCTGAGCAAACGGCTCAAATGACTGTTTGTTCAGCAGATTGCTCTTGTGAGTGGCAGGATTAACATATAGTAAATAAACGTTAAAACATCTGCGGCTGTAAATCGGGTGCAGCTTGTATTTTACACATTTGTGCTTTGTCCCTAAAATAGGCTGTTGCGGCTTGTGATCAGGTGCGCTCTATAGTCCGGAAAATACGGTATATTTAATGATGCTGTTGATCAATAAGTGAGTTGTTGCATAATTTGTCAAGTATTACATATTATGAATCTACAGTCTGTGCAGAAAAAAGCTTTTAATTCCAATGACTAAAGAAGACTTTATTAAATGACACTGAAATGGTTTAAGGTCAGGTTGCCCCATTTTATACCAAACTACTAACCCTTTCATATCAATGTAGTTAATTGTTGTATTTTAGGTTGTTTACACTTGTAGTTAAATGTTTTAATGAATTATGTTAGTAAAGGAATCACAAAAAAATGTCTTAGAATTATTTTTAGTAAAATATTTTATCATTTTTTTCATATTTTTGTGTTTCTGATGGAATCTTAGAACCACTCCCTCTTATAAAATAGAATGGATTATCAGCTTTGATTAAAAGAAACCAAGTAATCCCCTGATGGTTGAAATTTTTTAAAGAGGTTAGATACCCAAAATTTCTTTACATACGTACGTCAAATCATAAACTGTGAACGCAGCCAAGAAACATATGGTAAAAAGGTTATCAACCAACCAAAAGTGGAAAAGTACATGGTTAGTAAGAACTACGCTGATCAGCATTTAAATCACAGCAAATACATTAAAGAGATAGGAACATTAATGTACAGTTCCCTCAACATTTGTTACCACACCTGGTAACGTTGTGGAAAAACGTCATCTTTCATAGCAGCAGCACAAAATCACACTGGAAAATAATAATAAATACGCCCTTCAAAATGGGTACATTCAATCAGTGAGGGAAATATATCCCACTCTTAGAGACTTTTGAAGTATTATTCTGACTTGACATGAAGAAATGTTTGGGGTTCCTCCGTCATATTTGTAGCCCTGGCAAACATAAAGTAATAGATAAATAATTCAAAATTACCATATCAACTTTGTTCAATTTACGGAAGTAAAGAATGAATTAAAAATGGTTTGTGTTAATTTTAAAAGGGATTCTTAGCAGTACCAAACATTTTGCCATTGGTTATTTTGTTTAAAAAAATTATTTCCTTATTCGGACATTTCCATATATCGGTCCTTAATTGTAATATTTTCCTGCGAGGGTGATTTAACATTTAAACACTTTGTATGATATGAAGAAGCGTATACCCCAGTTCATGCACTGCTTCAGAGAGAAGCATTTTAAGTGATCCATGCTGCACTGTCCTCATTAACAAGTCCTAGTGCCTCTGGTGCTGTCTCATCTCTTCATTTAACCAGTTAAAATATTAGAATAAGACCCACTTGAGCCCTCTTCTCATATTTTCTAATTCCCTGGCCTCCTCCACAAATTACCATCTTGTTAACTTTCCCACTCTTCTGACGAGTTCTGTAAAGCATCATGAGTCCAATGGCTGCTTAATTACACCCAGCAGACAGAGGTACTGAATGAACATACACTTAATAGCTTGCCCCTCTCCACCTTTACATGTGCTTTTCCGTTGTTCATCATGTTGAACCACTCGGTGTTTCCCATCTTCCTCCGTCTATTCAAATTAATCATTTGGCCTCATTACTCGGGATGCCCTCACATTTTCAGTGTTGTGTTAGGACCCCTGGGCAACCATACACATTACATGGACTAATATGACAAGGAAAATGAGCTCAGATAAGATAGAAACAGTTTTCATTGCAGGGGGAACCCTGGGACCAGAGGGCCAGCTACAATTTTTCATAGACATAAATTTTAACTGACAGAGTCGAAAAAAATTTGGTCATTATATATTTTTACTTGTCTATTTTTCTTACAATAATTTCAACAAAATGTTCAAAAGTATTTAATTTTCATTCATTCTAAATAATATTCGACTAGGAAAAATGAACGGAATCCACATTGTACCGTCACAATGTGGCTATATGTATTAATCATGAACAAGTGGGTCTGACATGATGCACTGATGGAAATATTTATTGATTGATTAGTTACCTGAATCTGTGCATAAAGTTAAAAACGTCTACACAAAGGGGTCAGATGTGTGAATTCCAATCTGTCAAAACCAACTTCCAATTTTGTCATTACAGGTTTTTTTTTAAAAATGGTAAAATATGGAAAGAATTCTGATAATGTGACCTCTGCCTAAGACTAAATTATTTTTACTGATCCTTACCTTTAACATACCTTAGGCCACTCTCAATAGGTCAACAGGTGGCATAACAATGACAGACAAATATGCATTTAAAGGAGAAAGCTTTCCAAATCACATGGCTCTGTAAGAAAAAAACTGTCTCCTTTGTTTAATCTATGAAAAAGAGAAATCACTCGAACAGAACCTGTCTGACAACAAGAAGTAGGCTCAATAAAAAAAAAAGGTTTGTATTACATCCCAATCTAAAGAACTTCAAGAAAAGATGAGATAAAAAGTCATCATCTAACGGTATGGAAAAAATTACAAAGCCCACATTCCCACATTAGATTTCAATGTTAAACTCTTTATTTGGTTGTCAACAGGCCAAATCCCTTCATATCAAACACAGACAGACAGATACTTTATTTATCCCCCAAAAAGGGGAAATTCACTTTTTCAAGTGCTCGTATATTTTCAAATACATCTTAGATTGAAAAAAATAAAATTTATTTAGGAAACATGTTGGATGTCACTGCTGAACAGTCTTATGGCAGCAGGAATAAATGATCTCCTGTACCTCTCAGTCATACATCTCAAAGAGATCAATTCTTCACTGCAGCTGCTTCTCTGGCTGGTCAGGACATCATGGAAGGGGTGTTTAGTATTATCCAGAATGCCCTGCAACTTCCTCCTCATCTGCCTCTCCACCACAGTTCTTACAGGGTACAGCACCTGACCCTTAGTTGATAGAGTATTTCGTGCAAAAGGAGCTTTATTCCCCATCATTATGGGCATAAACAGTAGTCCACACCTATTCAAGGTTCAGTATTGAAAATTCCAAATAACTTGAGGAAAACTAAATTATTCACAGACTTTTTTGTAGACTATATCTAAATATTCAAAAGAAAATGCAACATGGGAAGGTGAAATACCTTTTAAACAACGTTACTTGACACAGTATTGGCTGGCATTTGCAAACCAGCAAATCCAGGGGTACGGTGTACATTGTAGGACATCCTCAGGTATCAAAATTACCTTTATCAGAGCTGTGAAAAAATGGCCTCAGAATTAGGCCTTAGCTAAAAAAGCGTCAGGTCTCAGGAAAACATTTGTCAGCCTTCAGATGAAAAAGCCTCAGACCAAACGGCATCAGGAAACAGTATTCATAGTGTGACTGATGGATAAATAGAAACATACTTTAAACCTTTATGTGCAGTAAAAAAAACAAAAAAACAAAAAAACAATTGAAAAACGAGCTGAAGTGAATGCATTATGAGTAGTAGTCGGTTTATTTTTAAAACTGCTTGGGACAATAAGTATAAACTTGAGGTTTGAAGATTGCTAGCAACAACTATTAATTATTCATCCTCATAATGCATTCACTTCATTTTTTTACCCTAAATGACAAATTGTGGGGTGTAAAATATGGTAGCAGCTTTCTTCGAGGCTTTCCGTTGACATCATCTACTCTCCGTCACTCAGTATTACAAGTGAACTTTACAATAACTTTACAACAGTACAATACGCAGTTATGCACGTTTTTGGAGGGAGCTGAAGTATTTGTGGATTTTGCTGTCCTAAATCCCCCTTAATACAATCTATCAATTTGACATCATGACTAGATTTTTACACTAAATATTGTTTTAAAACTGTTTTAATGTTATTGTCAACGTTTTGGAGAATTGTATTTTTGTTTAAACTTTGACCCAAAATGATCAAACAAAATGGAAATATATTATAATCTTTATAATATAGTTTTATTTTCCCAATTTAATGTTAATTTTGGATGATATTCTAGTTTTTGGATACACACGTCAAAGAATGACACAAGAAATTTACAAATCAAATACCAATACATGAATAATACATCAAATCACAAATTGAAATTCACAGATTTTAATGAATTGTTTAGTTTTTTGTTCTTTTTTTTTAGTATTTAAGGATAATAAAACAGATCCAGCTCTATAAAAAGGACACAGTTTAAGAGAACATGTGCATTTCCACATTATGTCTTCCTAAATTGTACAAACACTGACCCCTGAGAGGTAGTGTGATGAAAAAAGAGTTTATTGCGAAAGCTGAGGTCCAGATTCCAAAGAAACACATTTTGATGGGGAGTGTACAGTGGACAACAGCTACAGGTCAACATATTAACCCACGCCTGTGTCCTGCACTTCCCACTCACTGCTCCATTATTGTCCTGGTCCTGCTACGGAATGAAAGGAGGGAAACAGAACAGAGGAGAATCATGGGAGGGCTGGCTGGCCATCAGAGAGAGCAGAGCCTCTGGATGATTAGCCTGGAGAGAGGCCAAAAGGAACAAAAAAGTAGCATGGGGTCAGAAATTACAGCTGATTGTATTCTGTTACAGAACTAATGTAAATGTGAGAAAGGAGAAAAATGAGTCTATTGTAAATTTCCACATACAGGTTCAGGCCAAACTTTAATTTAGAGTAACTTGCTAAATTATAAATGCCTCTGAATTATTTCACACTTGGTGACACTGTGACCAAAAAACCCTAAAGAATTTCTATTTTTCAAAAATGAAAACCTGAAAAGTGGGATGTGAATTCATATTCAGTCCTCCAGAGTCAATACTGTTATTACAGCTCTAAAGACCATCTCAAACCTTTTAAACATGTAGAGAATGAATCTTCGACCCATTCCTATTTGCGAAGTAGCTCCACCTCAGAATGGATGTTTTTTTTGTCCTTACATTGTTGTATTGTCTTGATTATTGCCTTGTTGTAATTACTCTCCTTTATTTTAATCATCAAATGGATTTATTCCGTGCTCCAATTTTAATCAGGTAAAGCACCTTGAATGGCCTTGTGTTGAAAGTGTGCTATACAAATAAAATTGCCTTGCCTAGACTGTAAACATAAATTTTCAAGATTTTCCACATATTTCTGATTGGACTTAGGTCTGGGCTTTGACCGGGCCATTCATAAAAAATGCTCTGATCAGCATGATGCTGCCACCACTATGTTTCACCACAGGGATGCTGTCCTTAAAAGGATGTCGCATAAATTATTTCCAATGCAGGTCATTAATGTCCCTTTATTTTTTCTAAACAGAGCAGTGTCTTTCACCTGGTGCTTTGTCTCCTGCATGGCTTATTGCAAAAAATAAACATGAGTTCTGACTTTTTTCTTAATAATAACTAAGGCCCGGAACATTCAGCCTTTTACAGTCTTTGCAAAGAGCTGCTTCATGTCAAACTATGAACTCTAGATATGTGGCACACTGTATGGCCCAATATTTCAGTGTGAACCAGGCTTAAGATTGGCCAGTCTCAACTATGGAACTCTGCAGCTCCTCCAAAGTTACCAAGGGCACCTTGGCTGCTCTTATATGAACTTTTAAGCAATTAATCAATTATTAAGAGCCATTGTGGGGCTGGTGCCTACTCCAGCTTTGGATAAAATCCATGTACAAAATTTTAAACTTTTGTTTAGGGTGTGAAGACTTTTGCAAGACGCTGTATGCTCTATGATAACATGTACACCCGGATAAATGAATGCAATCCATCAGCTACAGTATATACTGATCTATGAATAGCAAGTGATGCAACTATATTTTCATAATACCAAACAAAGCAAAGCGACAACAGCAGATTTGAATATTATGACTTGTTAAAGTTGTAATATTTCATTATATTAACACCCACTTTTTCGGAGGAGTCCAAAACCTACAGTTTTCTTCTTAATGACACAGTGATTGAAAACAGCTCTCCACCCCTTCAATTTCTAAGACAGGTTGCTATTTGGAAAATGATACCTGGGAAAATAACCCTGCCTGACCTGTAAAATGCTTGGTGACTCTCTTGGCAATTTGGGAAGGTTATCTCCATTGCATACAGACTACAAATGAAATGAGGACCCTGGAGGCTGCAGCTGAATATGCAAAAAAAAACCAACAAAAAAATCCTTTTTATTCTTTGTTCTGTTTGTACCAAACTAGAATCTACTAAAGAAAAATCCTTGAATAACCAATAAAGTTTTACTTTGTGGTCAATTTACTGTTTTTCTTGTAAAACAAAAGTAAATCTGTTCACACGACAGCAATTAAATGCATTTAGAGCCATGTATTGGGATGATGACTCCCCGAAGGTCACCCTGAGCATCAGAAGAGGATGTTGAAGTGGAAGAGACTAAATGAAGCATGCTTGTTGCGGCCATACAAGACTAATTTGAGTAGTTTGGAAACTGGGGATCTTTTGGGATTTACACCCCCCCTTTCGCTGGCTTACAGAGGATGTTCCGTAAAACACATCCAGTGAAAAGCAGTTTGGACAAAACATCCTTGATGTTATCAAAGAAGTATGAGCAGACACTAAAGGCAACAGTAACTCAAGAACAAATCACTAAAAACAAAGGTATGCAAATATAATCTTTGAATGGTCGAGATATGCAGTTACATATAGGACTACAGCAGCACAAGACTACAACATGTACCACTCTTGTCAGCTAAAAAGACGCGTCAGCTGCAATTCACAAAGAAAAATGGGTTGAGAGAAAATTTTTGCTTTGTCCGCAAATATTGATATTTGATATTTTGACGGTGCAAACATAATGACATCGGTTAATCCTGTCTGGTATCGGCGGTTCATGCTGGTGGTAACGTTTTTTTTTTTGGCCGATATTTACTTGGCATACTTTGGCCACCTGTAATTCTTGTTGTAAGTCCCACCATCCAAGTATCTTCAAAGTTATTGTGGACAGTGATCCTCTGGTCAGCTCTCAGGTAGCAGTCAGTCTTGCAAAAAATCTAGAGAGGCCTCTGACTGAAGACTGCTCCACCACAGTCTGATGACATCCCAACAGCTCAATATCAGAGCAGCAGAGATGATATTCCACAGTCAAATGTTCTGTTGTCAAAGACACTCATATTCAGTTTTTGACAAGCACTGATGAAACTTCAGTCCTGATCGCTGGTAAAATGTCTTCAATATAACAAGAGAAGTCAAGTTCGCTTTATTTTTAACTCTCAGGACAACTGCTAATCCACCTCATTTGCTTTTGAAGTTCCTCTTTAAATATCTAACTGGCCATATAGTTAGAAATATGTTGGAGTAGGGAAAATTATCCTTGCCCATCAATATTGATGACAGGCATGATTTGAACTTACTCCATCACTCTCTCCTTTTTTGTCCAGCTCTGCATCCATGACACCTCTTTTTCAACTCTTTTTGCCATTTGTGGTTCTATTTCAGGTATTCATTGAGCTTTTGGGATGCATAACAACATTCGTACAAAGGTAAAAATGTTTTATAAAAAGTAAGAGCAAAAGTCCTTCTAGCTGCAAAGCATCCAGAACCAAATATGAAATGATTTATCCAAAGAAAGAGGAACAAAAGATCTAGAAGAAGAATAACTCAAAAATCCAACATCCTGTAACCATGAGCAGCACAATCTAGAATGAATCGTAAATGACATCTTCGAGTTCTGTTGCTGTATGCAGTGTTGTTGCTGTCTATCCCTTTATGTCCACAGTGGATCCAGCTTTTGATGGCTACTTCCACATCCAGGGCCCTCATTTATCAAACGTTCGGTATGCATACAGAAACGCCCTGAATTAACCATATTTGGCAACACCACATCATCTGTCACATGGATGTACAGACCTAAAAAAATTTCAGTTAATACAAATTATTTTCACCACTGGCGAATAGTTTAATTTGCTAATATTAAATTCTGTGGAAATCGTTACATCTTTGAACATATTAAATAATTTAGTAATGAACATTTCTGTTTGATTCTATCAGTTCAGGGGAGCATAATAAAAGAAAGATAAGTCTGCCTGGTACAAAGGTGACAGACAGTAAATGCGTTGGGGACAGTGGAGATGTTCCTGTTGGAAATTAAGGGGGAAAAAATGGTTTGATATTAAACTGAATACAATAAAAAGTCTCTCAGCACACAGCTGGACCACATCTAATACAGAGGGTGTTCCGATCACCATGTTTGACTCTTTTGTTGCCATGCATAACTGGAGACACTGCTTGTGCTGCCATCAGTACACAAGGAAAAAAAGAACAATCTGCTTAACTGATAAGCAGGACCGTTTAGTCGTCACGGTGCAGTTTGCAAACCTTTTAATTAAAGGTGTGACAAAATCCTATTAAGCTGAAAAGTGCTTGGTGTAGCTAATAAATAAACACATAAACGGGAGGCGGGGGCCTGCGGGCGCAGAACACAGATTGCGAGTGACAGGATCGCCATCAACATGCATGATAACCCGCAACATTAAATGATGTATTTATTGGCAAATTTCAAACATTTCCTGAAAGTTTATTGCTAATCTGTGCATAACTTTGACATTATTTTGTGATAACACACACAGAGGCCAACATAACTCCTCGGTAGAGGCGATAAACTGCTGAGAGAAAAATTCTGCCAAATTAAAACTGTACAACAGTGTTGCAGTTCCTCCAATCTAACAGCAGATGCTGTGCGTACAAACATTCAGAACCGTATTTATATTTAGGGACGTTTCTACGCACAAGTACAAATTGATAAATACCATACAATGCGTAGAATTGTTCCTACACAAGTAATACCCACGGATCTGTGCGCGAGTACGCTTGATAAATGAGGGCCCTGGACCTTTCTACAACATAACCATGAGTTCACTGAACTCCACTGTCTTCCACGGTTACCAGATTTCAACTTAGTATGGCTCATTTGGGACTCACACAACTGGCACACAATAAACAGGAACTATGTGATGGTATTGTGTTATTTTGTGCCAAAATCCTTAAGGACTGTTTCCTACACCTTCATGGATCTATGTCCACAGATTATTAAGGCCCTTCTAACTGCAAAATGGGATCCAATCCTGTACTAGCACGCTACATCCAATGAAGTGGTTGGGAAGTATTTATCACCAACTTTATCAGCAATTGCCTTTCACAGAATTTTATTTATGAAGTTCACAAATGTTTGTGGAGGGGACGATGGCACCATAAATAATTCACCTTTTTAAGATTTATCCAGACAGAACATTTTTTTTTTTCTCATTTTCAGCAAATATTTTGCTGAATACATCCTAATAGCTCATTATACCTGTAAAAAAACAAACAAAAAAAACATTGAAAAGACATAAAGTAGCTTACAATCCATTAAGGGAAGCTTTGAAGTAACACCACACTGACCCCACTAGATTACAAAATACTTCAGAAAAGCAAACAATAAATATGATTGTTGAACCATACAGTATTTTGTGTAATTTCAAATACTATCCCATTTCAGCCTTTTTGTTTTGTAAATTGCGATAATAGGGCTTTTTATAATCACATTTCTGAGTAATTTTTGAGAATACTTGATGTCAAGTAAGTAAAAAAAGAAAAACTATATTATTATAACATAGCCAAATCTTTTTATGTGGGACTGATCTGAAATAAATGTTCAGAGACTGAATGTTGCACTGATATTAAGCCTGATTCTCATTTGCTTGTTAAACATAATTTCCACTAGATGTTTATGAAAGATATTCTTTTCTACTTATGAATAAACGTCTTCTTCCTTGATCTCAAAAGGGATCAAACAAAGACAATGAACTCTCCGAGAAGAAGGAAGACGATAAAACACAAGATCAATAAGGAGCACTCTCTTCTTTGTAATGCGCTCAGTTTGATAATCTTTTAGTGAGTGCCTGGGTCAAGTTTCCTATTAGCACTACAACGGTGTTGTTGCAAGACAAACACAGCTGACATGATGAAAGCCTGTCGCTCTGTTTTTTCCACCACTTGAAACAAGCTGACAAGATGTTTTAAACTGGACTGCAGAGGATGGCTTGGAGTCGATGCTAAATATTTGTTGGAGGCAGACGTAACATTTATCATGGAACAGACCCACACGGTGAGGGCAGCGTGCCTCTAAATTGCTTTGTCAGCTTCAGTGGCCTGACTAGAATGCCAGTCTACACAAACAGATGCTTCTTTGCTGCACCACTGGCCGACGGCAAACGGTGTGTAAAAACACACACCTGTAAATACACACGTGTAAGGTCGATTAGCGCCGTAGCAGTTTGTCAATGCTAATCTCTGCATGTATAGAGTGTGGTTGTATTGATTTATTGAAGTCTTGGCCTTTCACCTTAGCTATGCAGAGTGAAGCATGACTTAAAAGGCACGTACACACATATTTAAGAGCCAGAAAATCTAAAAAAAACTTTAAAGTAGAAAAAAATAACTCAAAATTATTCACTCAATTGATTTCTTTTTGAAAGAGAAGAGGTAATTTTGAAATTGATTTTTTTCCCTTTCTAAAACAGGAAAGGATGGATAATGTCAGTGTGGCCATAACAGCACCACCTTAAAGCCTGCCATTGTTTATGGCTATAGACAGACAATGAAAAGGCTTATTGGCTAAAAATAACATGTTGAATGAATGGATGACTGCTTATTGGAAATACAGAAAGAAAAAGGAGCAAGTAGTTTTACCACAACTACCATGGGTGCTTAAAACATGACTGAGCTTGTTGAACAGAGGCAGAGATGCCAACAAAATGTGCTTGCAACACGTTTTGCTCATAATATGAAGCATAATCTTATGGGAAGGAACAAGTACAGCTACAAGGTATGTACAACTCAGTTCATGCCGTGGTTACAACCGATAGCTTGACTGGAGAGTAAGGAGCTAGACCTTCAGGAAAATGTGGCTTTTTGTGAGCATACATTTCTCCATGCAAGAAAAATCGGAGCTTTGGAAATACCACAGAAGCTAAATGAATGAGAAGGTGTCTGGTTGTGGATGCTATCTAATAACTTTATTTTTTTTTCAATGATAGCTTGTGACGCATTAGTTCGTAGGGACTTTCTAGGTCCAAGCATGCTGCTGTTAAAGAATTAACTCAGATGGACCTATAGTTTGAGTATTATGACCAAAAATATCATATTTCATCATTGCAAGGTGCGGCGGGGTGGGGGTGGGTGGGTCACCCATCCGTCTCAGAGGAAACATCCTGCATGCAAACACTCCCATCCAAGTACAATCTAGAGAGAAAAGTGCTTTGTTTGTTGGAGGACCGACTGACCCCTTTTCTTTACTCTTTTCTTATCTTCTACTTTCCAGTCGTATTTTCTGCTGTTCTTTATTGTTTTATCTGAGTGTTTTTGTCTCCATAGAAGCTTCACCTGGTCTGCTATCATGCTCAGCTACAATGGCCTGCTGGATGTGGATCATCAATTTGATGATGCTCCCAGTGACAAAACATTCTCCATGTCCTGTTGTAAACTTTTTACTTTCTTTAATATAGAAAGTAATCTTACATCAGTTCCATTTGTGTCTCTGCTCTGTCTTCCCAAACTCCCAGACAGTTGTGGCAGATGACCGCTTGTACTGATCCAGGTTCTGCTGGAGGTTTCTTCCTGTTAAAGGGGAGTTTTTCCTCTCCACTGTCGCCACATGTTTGCTTAGTATGAGGGATTAGTGTGGTTGGAGCCTACATGTTCCGGGCACAACCTCATGTCAATGACGTGACGTAATCTGCTGGGATTCCTTTAATAGAATTTTTTTTTTCACTGATTAGAATGTGTTTATAATTGTATTGAAATTACATCTCTTGTAAAGCGCCTAGGGATGACATCTGTTGTGAGTTGGCACCATATAAATAAAATTAATTGAATTAGGTTCATGTTTTTGTACTGTCAAAAGAAAAGAAGAGAAATCCATGCATGTACATGGAGAACATGCTAACTCAATGTAGAAAGACTCCAGGCTGGGACTCAAACCCAGGACCTTCTAGCCTCCATAGAACAATGCTACACATTGTGCCACTGTCCAGCCCCCCAAAAAGACTTCTCTACAACTATTTAAATTCTCTTAACCTCTATTTAACTATTTAAAGTCTCACAACATTTGAACTGAACCTGTAGAGCAAAAAAAAATTGGTAAAACCAGCGTATGGATATCAGATGTAAAGCATTCTGATGACAGCTTCAGAGTAACAATGCTGGTCAGAACTTGAGCAAAAACTGCAACTATAACATGAATTGTGCCATTCTAAAACATTTTTGAGTAACAGTTTTTGTCAGAAGGGCTTTTTTTCCCCATTACTATTGTAAATAATTAACAGATTGGTCTGATCATAGAGTATTTTTAAAATCTTCCAAATGATACCGATCAGTTTTCTTTAACTTCATCCTCTTGCCTGAAAAAAAACCCACCATATAAATATTTTCTTTTGCTTTGCTATGGCTAGTTTTACTATGGGTGTCTTTGACTGTCTTCTTTCCTGCATTTTGCACGTTTTTAGTCTTTTATTCTTTAAAAAAAATTATATTTCTAGATTTCGTACATGGAAATGAATGCAACTGTCAGCATCACACTTGAATCCAACTTAAAAGAAACAATAAAAAAGAAAAAGACACATGCTGTCTTAAAGAGATGGAGTGAACTTCCAGAGAGTGACTCCCTGGTTTCAATGGGAGAGGAATTATAATCCTATGCTAATTGCTGATAGAAAGTGGTCTCAAATGAACTGCCAGGACAATGTGATAAGATGCCCAGGGGCAGAAAATTGCTGCACAGATTCTAGAAAACTGTCATTTCATATTCAAAGTTAGTTTCTGTAGTTTTGTTTTCTCATGCATGTGTTAACACTCAGGTATTTCAGGCTTGGATTTCAAGGCGCTATGTGTGTGTAGTGCTAACTGTCTGAGTTTGAATCTGTGATATGGGACTCCAGGGGCTTAGCCATGGTCTCACATTACCAACAGTACTGGACTGGAAAATTAGAAAACATGCTATAATTTTGTCTAAAGCAGGCCATACACTTGATTGCACTCACTCTCTCGCTCTCTCTCTCTGTCTGTCTCTCTCTCTCAAACACACACACAGGGACACAACCTGAGCAACTACTATTTCCCTAAAATATTAAAAACCTGAATAGCTTCAATTGCCAGTTTTTCATTACACGATTAAAGTAATTCCAATATTTTCCAACTATTAGAGATGGAGCATTACCAAAAGTTATCCAAAACAGGATGTTGTAGAATAGCAAAAATGTTAAAATTTTCGTGACATAATCAGTGAAGTGACAATAAAATTCATTAAAGTTTGATTAAGCAGAGAAATGGATTGAGTGTGGTGGTGCAAAAAAAAAAAAGAGGTAAAAACATGAGCAATCGAGTGTTTTTAAATTGAAATTAGAAACTGTCCCGTTTTTTTTCTGGGGATCGGCCTTAAGAACAAACAAAATATAGAATCCGATCAGATGAGTTGAGTGGGGCGTGTGACAAGGTGGTGGAAATGATTTTTCTTAAAAGTAATGATCATCTGTGGACAGAATCAAGTGTAATAGCTATGCCTAAGCCAGTGACAACTGTTTTCTCTGATTTGTGACAACAGTTTGGAGGCGCTGGAACATTCGAGTAATGTGATATGGCATGCAGCCACTGCTCCCAGTCTCGGGGCAAAGATTTAGCATTTTTTGATAAATGTAGGAAAATTAGTGTCACTTTTAAGGATGACGCCTCCAGGCAAATCATGTTAATGATGAGATTTATTATTGTCTCAGAACTATTTTATTCCACTTCTAACTTTTCTATATTGTCTTGCGTGTGCTCATCTGTGCACTGAGACATCCCTCAGTGTGTGACAGCTATCAGTACAGATGTATGCTTTTCTTTACATTATGTGCAGCGATGATAGCTGCAGGCCGGCGCCTTCACTGCCAACAAGCAGCATTTCATTAAAAAAAAATCACCCCGTTCCATTAAAAGTTTCTCTTCAGAGATACAGTCAGGCGAAACGCTTTAAGATGAGTTATTATGTGCCCACAGATCACACTAGTTTCCCCGCCACACATGACAGACTTCAACACCTGAAGATTTTAAAGAACCTAATCTTTAACTTCATCTTGGTAAATCTAATTACCATAAAATAACTCACATGTTGTTGAAACTAGAAAACATAATCAAGGTTAACCACTGCAGGAAGATTTGACAGGTTTGGTTTATAAAAAAAATGTCTTCATAAGAGTCTCCTATAGGAAATAAGCTTTGGGAAATGGTCGAAGAATGATTCAAACGTCTTGATAATGCAGCATCACATTATAGGCGTGTTCCACGATTGGAACTTCAGGGTGATTTTACCTGATCTTCATCTTCCGGGGTAAATCAATCTGCCCCATCTTCTCAGCGCTATACTAAATTGTCCCTTTAAAGAATTTACTTCACTGATTGGCGCTAAAAGGTGACCACCGCACTAGAGAATGACAAGAGATCGACAATGGAAGAAGCAGAAACTGTTGCTGTGTTTCTGGTTGCGATGTTGCTTTTACAAAGCCTGTAGTTTGGTGATGTCTGCTCCGTTCCCTTTGAGTTCTAACCAATCAGCAGGAGTTAACCATGCAACGCTACCGGACCATACTCCTAGGACGTACCCCTGCTTCTCAGTTGGTTTCTGAAATGGCCCCGAAAACGGACCAGTCATGCTGGTCCAGCGAAGTGAGGGGACACGCATAACATGAAGGGTACAGCAGCCAATTATATGCCAGCTTAAAATGGAAATGAAAATATATTAACATTGAAAAAAAATGGAATGAATGTGAAACAAAAATTAAAAGACAAATATTTAACTGAAACTTCAAAAACATACAATAAAACACTTATGGTGCATTCAGACCAAGGGCTTTGTCAGCGTCAGAAACGTCAAGATTACATGTTAAGTCTATGGCGGAGGCCGTGGAGGAGCGTCACGGTCTCTGCGGCGCTTTGTGAGCTTTGGCTCCGTCAACTTTTCAGGTTTTTCCTGCTTTTCCAGCTTCAAAGCTCATAAAGCCAGCAACGCAGAAGTTCAGCTAGTTGAACTTTTGACGGTGCTGGCGGCCCTGAAGCGGCGCGTTAACCAATCAGAGCTTATCATTGTAGTGATGTCACTAAACGCAGGAGCAGGAAAAACCTACATTTTAAGTCTAGAAAACGCAGATTTTAAAAAAATCATAAATAACACTTATCGAAGACAGGTGGACAGGCGCTCTTTGGGAGGAATAGAGAACCTGTGGTGTCCTGGTAGGAGATTCGAGCGCCAATGCGGCCCAGTAGGTAGTACAGACGGAAGTACCGCTGAAAGCGAACCTCATCCGTACGTAGCTCCTGGAGCAAATGGTTAAACTCCCCAAACTCAGAACGCATCCGTAGAATAGGCTGTATCCACAAACGAAGTCGACGTTGTCTAGCTTTATTTAGCAAATAAAGCCAAGCCACTCTCTCAATACTATCCACCATAGTTCAGAATGTCCGTCAACAGAAGCAGCGTGACTTGTAGGAGTTAGTGCACGGACGTAGTGCTCCTCGTATTATTACACCTTACAATATAGTACCGCTTTTTATCCGCTGAGAAAATCGACATGTTACATTTCTGTGTTACTATACTTTGTAGTGTAACACTTCACATAACTGTATTTAAATAGGGAAAACGTGGAAGAGTTTGTTAGCTTCTGACGGGAGCTGATTTGGAGCCATACAGTATGTGGAAGAGGCTGCGTTTGTGCTCCTTTTGCACGACAGAGCGCACAGACAAAGACCAGACAGGTACATATCAACTAGTCTAAGGTAAGGTAAGAACATATGTCAGTATGTAAAAACGGTGAACTATTCCTTTAATGTTGCCAACTGGCTATCATCTGAAAATTTGTCAGGTTCAAACAATTCTTGCATCAGTCCATGCAACCTGTGTTTATAATACGCCGAGCTCTGAACTAGTTATTGTTCCCCATCGTTTCTCTGCAAACACTAGACAAACTTTGGACCACGCTGCGATCAGTGTTCCTGAGACTAATCTCTCTTCTTTGAGAGATTACATTGCAGTGCGGTGCTGAGAGCCTTAGAGCGTCTAATTGAAAAAGCAGAGGAAATCCCACTGACACCACAGTAACAATAAGGGCTCCCAATAGAATAAGAGGTATTAGACTCGGCCACATTACAGCATGGGGCTGCTGATACCAGGTAGGAAGTAAGAGCATGGAATCGGAGCATCATAGTGTAGCAGTGCCAAAGGATAGAGATACATGTGGAAAGGCAGACAAGAGAAATAATCGCCTTTTCTACTTATCAATGCGTCCAGGCGGGAAATGGTGTCTGACCTCTTTGCTGTGTGATGCTTAAAGACAGTGTACATCGTCCCCTGTGGAACTTACAACACTGAACACGTTTGGCCTGTATCACACCTGTGGCATCGGTGGAAAGAAGATTCACATTATCCTTGTTTTCTTGGCTCCATAACAAACTTCAAACCCATGCAAGATGACACAGTCATCATCAATGAGTCGAAATCATTTAAATTTGGATTCCATTTGGTTTGAAAAGAGTTTTTGGAGCAGTTCTATAAAATCGAGATGATGCAAGAGAAAGGAAGAGAAGACGAGTGTAACAGATGAAGAGGTCTCAGCAGCAAGGGATTAGTCGAGCCTGCATGTTGCAAAGAAGATAGGCCCCCTGCAGAAACAGATAAGATCAGCCAAGGGATGTCCTCTCATTCCACAAGATGCAAGACTGACTTGTGTTCTGCCTATTCTCACGCTGTTACTACAGCAAAGCAGGCAGGCGACACTTTCCACAGGGTTAACTCCTATCCAAGTGGACAGCTATTCTTTGGACACGATCTGTTGGCCTATAACTTCTGACATATAAAACCACAAACTGGGAGATAGAAAAGCCCTTTTTAGTGAGCTGACGTTATTATTCAGCCATATACGTTATTTTAAGTTGCAACAGAATCACATTTGTCCTCGTCCTCAGTCTCTATGAGTTTGCATGTCAGAGAAAATACATGATGTTCAATATATTTTAAAGACAAAAATCTAAAAAGTGTGCTTACTTGTGTTATGGCCCCGTTCGACACGGTATTTCATAAACTGTTTTTTTTTTAAATTGGCTTTAAAGCTTGATCTGTTGGCGGACAGACTGTCCACTTTACTATCTTACTTACTAATCTCCGGTTGCATTATTTGCTGTTTTTTCAACTATTAACTTTGTTTTCTCTCAGGGTTTTTCTCTCCGTAGATTGACTGATTTCTTTAATTTAAGTGTCATGAACAAACAAGTGTCCGGCCCTTACATGCTTATATGACACTATTCACAGAGAAAAAAGTGGCCATACATTTACAAAAACAATATTTTACATAACAAAATAAAGAGTTTTTTGCATACACACCCACGCTTTCTCTATATATTTTACCAACATAAAAACCTCGTCAAAAAGCCTACTTAACATAATACCATCTGATAACCAAAACAAGTCGGGATTTTTATGCCTGATCTTTTGAAACAGAAATCCTCAGATCATATAGCGGACAATAAAACAAAAAATGAAATACATCTTCTGGAACATTTAAATCACACAGAACACACAAACGTTGCCCATCCTCAAAAGCAAGAGGCAGAACCTTTTTTCTGCCTTCTTTCTAAATGACATTCAACATAAGACTCTGTCAAAAATGTATCTTTAAATTGAACACAAATTCTTAATTTTGGCTTTTTGAGGACATCAAATTTCCACTGCTCGTTATAAGTCTGTAATAGGGTTTGCTTAAGCGTTGTACTGCTTAGCTGTGATGCCTCATTTGGAGGGAGGCAATCACTCAGATGAAGCTCACAGTAACTGAACGTCCTCTGTGTCCCATCACACATTTTTACACATTTTTACTTTCGCTAACAAATAAAGTACTCTTACATCAGTTCTTTTGTTCTTTCCGTGTCTCTGCTCTGTCTTCTCAAAATCCCCAGTGGGTCGTGGCTAGGGTTGGCAACCGTCCCTTTAAATACGGAATCGTCCCGTATTTGATTATTGAATGTGGCGTCCCATTTTGAAGTAATAAGGGTTTGTTAAATTTGTTCCATATTTTCATAAATGTCTATTATGTTTTTCGATCATAGGCTTCATACTGCTTTATTCTAACTACGTAGCCTATATAAAAATAAACCTACATTCAGCAAAACTGTTCTGACGGCAGGATCAAAGGGGACCGCAAATTGTTTGCGTTTGCGGTTCGCGAGTGATCCGCGCTCAGGATTGATCAGGTAGACACACACAACACACTGGCGCTTCCCATGCGGCACCTTTAAAAATGCTTACAGAGATATAGGCTAGATGAGTGGGAAGAGGCCCATCGTTGGTTGGACACGGTCAGTAAAGACAAATACAAGGCAAACTGTAACCAATGCAGTGAGTGTTCTCAGTCGCGCACTCACTACACAGCACAGCGGCCACACAAAAACGCAGAAAACACACGTCTGTGAGGCTTATGCTAAAATATGCAAAATAGATTACATGTATTGAGCATTTTCAAAGATGTCTCGTCCATGTGCAATTTTATTTTTTTGGATTAATTGTGGAGGATTTTGTTTTTTGTTTTTTACAGCCAGTAGGCTTAGACAGTTTATGAGTCAATCAATATAAATGACAACTTAAAGAAAAAATCATGGTAACTGATGAATTGTTATGCTAATAAGTAGATTAAATGAAAAATGTTTGGATAGGTTTCTGGCTGTTGAAATGTTATATTTTAGAGAAATAGCCAATGAATTGCAAGTGAAGATTGCATTAAATCTCTTATTGAGGTTTGATTGTTGTTCAGACAAGCCATGCGGGCCAATTCAATTAAACATTTGTCATCCCACTCCTAAATTTGTCGACTTTGTATTGAGCAGATAAAAAAGTTTAAAGGTATTTAGGGTTCATCTGCAATATCCCCATACAGTCACTTTAGAGAAAAATATATTGTAAATACATTGTTAGAAGCTCAACAAGCAGACCTCATGTTGTTCTCTGCATCATCATGTGTTAGATCACACTGCATCTTATTATGGCAAGGCAATTTTATTTGTATAGCACACTTTAACACAAGGCAATTCAAGCTGCTTTACATGATTAAAGTTAGAACACAGAAAGGAGAGCATAAATTGCTTTAAAGATTAAAATACAAGAAAGCATTTACAATAAAACAATAATCAAGACAATAATTTACATGAAAATTAAAAACAAGCAAGTAAAAAGCAATACTAGGATAAGTTACACAAGCTAGCACAAGTTGTATAGGCTACACTTTATTTCCTTTTTTATGTGGATGCATTACATCGCAGTTTTTGTAGGCTAATTTACGGAAATTATGCATTAATGTGTTTATTGTGAATAAAGCATTTCTAGCTTGATGTATGACCATTCTGGATTACCCCTCACTAAAAGAACCACACTTCCCCGCGAGTCGGACGGCTCGGGCCATGGTGAATAACGCACTGTGTCCCTTATTTTAATTTATGAAAGTTGGCAACACTCGTTGTGGCAGATGACGGCTCATACTAAGCCAGGTTCTGGCTCTGCTGGAGGTTTCTTCTTTTTAAAGAGACGATTTTCCTCTCCACTGTCGCTAAATGCTTGCTTAGTAGGAGGGATAGCTGTGAAGTCAACGACAACGCAGGGGACTGTCTACTGTTGCTACATGTTCATTCAGGAGGAGCGAATGCTGCAAGTCAAGAGTTGATGCAATCTGCTGGGATTCCTGAAGGAAAACTTTTGAAATGATAGAAAAATAGAATGAAGGATTATTTGGAATGTATGAACGACTGAATTGAAATGACTTACAGTGCTTTGGGATTTTTTATGTTGTGAACCGGCGGTATACAGATAAACTGAATTTATTCGAAGTAATGCTCTGCTTTGTGTTGGTTTTTCACATAAAAGTCAAATAAATAAAAAAATAGAAGTTTGAGGCTGTAAAGGTTTCTGTTAGAGCAGCACAGTGAGTAGCACCACTGCCTTGTAGCAAGAAAATCCATTGCAGGAAATTCCTTCTGGTATCTTTCTGCATAGAGTTTGCATGCTCTCCCTATGCATGCATAGGCTCTCTCTGGGTACTCCTGCTTTCTCCCACAGTCTAAATACTGTTTCACTGTCTCTGTCCATGGTTGTCAGTCTTCTTTGCATCTTTGTTGCCCTGTTATTGGCTGCTGACCTGCAACATTAACAGATTGCAGTCCCTCCCCAGATCTAGCCAGCAGATGGAAGGATGTAAACGTGAAAAGATGTTCAGACATGTGCATGTAACATGTGGACACATCATAACAGAGCAAAGCCATCTGATTTGATGACTGTTAGTTCCACAGCCTGTGTTACTGAAGCTGAGTAGTACTTTGTGTGCTGCTGTTGTGTTTATTCTCTGGACAGGATTGAGTGGATGATGGCCGACACTTTGGGACTGTGAATTTCTGGAGATTCAAGCCAAAATCCATTCTGAGCATTTTGGTGACATTCATTGTTACTTATAGCTAAAGCCTATGTCAAACAACGGTTTTATCAGAAAGAAAAGACAACAACAACAACAACAAATAAGTGCTTTATGATCTGTAGAACGTTTTGTCAAAATGTTTGTCTCCTTTTGTAACAAAACACAACTAATGTTTTGGGTTTTTTGGGGGGATATTAAAGTGAAAGTGAATTAAATGAAGCTTCCCATTAAAGCTTCGCATCTCATTTCAGCTTTTCCACACGTTTGCTCAATAATGGCAATTACTATATCCCCTAGTTTTCTGTCAGGGTGTTTTGTCAACATAAAACAATAAGGTCAACTTAATATATCAAAATGTAAAGCTAGACAAACAAGAAACGTAATTTAATATCCCCAGCAGTAAAAATTGGGGGAATTAAAGGCAAAGCTAGCAGATATTTGACCCAGAGGAGGATTAGTTACCTCTCAGAAGAGATGCCTGAACACCTGGTCTATATTAACGCTTTCCTCCAATTCTGACTGTGTTATGGTGAATAAGAGTGGCATCTTGATGACAAAAATTTGCATTAAATATGTATTGTGCTTTTAATTGAACATATTAGATGGTTTTATCTTTAATAAATTCTAAATGTCTTTGCCAGGGATGCAGAAGGAAAGGATTGGTTCACCCTAAAAAGGTTCACAAGTCTATCTTAGGTTGTACAACAAAGCCCACACAAATCATAGCTCCACAAGTTCTAGTGCATCATCCAGAATCTGTTAAGAAGCTAGAAGGGACACGCTTGGAGGATAAGAAAGCATCTAGATATCATTGTTCATTTAATATGCAGCAGTTGTTAAACTCCTTGTGATTTTAATGTGTGTGTGTGCTCTTAGTTTAACTCAAAAAGTCAGTTTAAACAATTTTCTCTTTTGTATAGCAATCAGTTCCATCATGATAGTAACTGTATTTCCTCCAGACAACCAGAGTCCTGTGCCAGAAAAACAGTCCTGCGTTCCGCCCTTGGAGCAACCCTCTACCTGATTGGACAGCTGCTCAATCACCATCCGTGCTCATTGACAGTTGCTGCAACCACACTACATCTACAGACACCCAATGAGACTTAAAAGAACAGTGATTCAGAGCTCAGACGAACAGCTCCAGTAAATGTACCAAAAACCTAGCTGGTCACGAAGGTAGTCCCAAAAATCTGATTTTCTTTTCTGGGGTGTCCAAAAACTCTCAGTAACAGGTCTAAGCTAAGAGACTTTATGCCTGTTGTGACCCAGAAGGAAAGTATGAATGCTGAGAGTGGAGTTAAAATCTGCAGTCACCAGTTATGGAGATCCCTGCCCAGAAAGGCCACTGCTGAAAAATTCAATCTACATAAATGATGGTTAAACAGAACAGTGACAGTGGGCAATTTGGGAAACTTTTCTATAGGCTTTTATTTCTTCCAGATCATGTGTACTTGTTCCTAACATGGGTTGTTCGTAATGAAATTATCTTTTTAGTCATCTAAGACGTTGTGTCGGAGTATTCAGTAGAGCATCTTGAAGGGACAAATCGTAGACCACAAAGAAACCTGCCTCACAAGACAGCAGCTGGTCCAGAACACTTCAGCTCGTCTAAAGACTCAAAGGCGATCATACTTCCCACCGGTGCTTGCCTCTCTTCACTTGCTAACCCCTTTCACTTCAGAATAGATTTCAAAATTCTTTTCTTGGCCTATAAAGCCCTGTATGGAAAGGCTTCCTGGTATTTGTCTGACTTCTTGCAGCCTTATGTGACCTCTAGATTTCTTTGACTAAATGATTTTTGCTTTTGGCCGCACAAAGGTCCAGGCTGCTTCAGAGGCAATTGAGCGTTGTAGCCTCTAAGCTCTGCGATAATCGAACCCTACATATCAGTAAGGATTCAGCTATCACTGTTTTTCAATCTCATGTAAGACACACATTTGTATTAACTCATACAAAATGGAAGTTATGGGGGGTATTTTAATTTTTATTGTTATTTCTGCTCTTTTCATTAATTCTGTACAGCACTTTTGTGAATGTTACTTTAGAAATGAAATGTGCTAAGTGAATAAATTGAACTTAAATTTCAATACACTTCAGTTCTTTGTTCACTTTCCGCTCTGAAAAAAGTTAGGGATAAGAATTGGGCCGATAAACTGAGAGTTTCTAGTAATCCATATACTTTTTTTATAGCAGTTTTATATATTTGAATTTTTAAGTTCATGTTATTTTCTTTGATGCTTTGTTAGAATGAATGTCATTTAACTTTTTATGCTGCTCTCATTTCATTATTAAACATGAAAAATTATTTGAATAATGGGCAACTATAGCCAATCTAACATCGGAAAGTGATATGTTAAGTTTTGCTTTAACTTTAAAAAAAATTCTAAAACAATATACATAAATATCTCCACTCGGTGGAGGGGAAATGGATTGTTCCTTTAGGTTGATTCCGATATTATGAGACTGAAACCCACATTAAAGGGAATAATATTCAGTTTATACATAGAAACAACACAAACACAGGACCTTCTTGCTGCAAAGCAATTTATATTGATAACTTTTTTCTGTGTGGAGCCCAGACGTAGGAATTAAAAAATATTTTAGGACTAATATTAGGGATGTGTATTAGGAAGTACCTGATACAATATGTATGATGATACAGGGGAGTCACTACATTGGAGGCAATATTATGTACTTAAATTATGGAAACTCTGCAATAATTACATAGAAAATCTTTGTTTCAGTTTAGATTTTGGTTTTCAGGTCATTTTTACTAATTATATATATATATATATATATATATATATATATATATATATATATATATATATATATATATATATACTGATTCCTTATAACAAGCACAGAAGTAAATACAACCTGTCTTCAAATTCACTGCATATTTTGTGTGGTAGAAGTATCAACTTTGGTACTCTGTTATTGCAACTACTCAGAAGTATGGTATAATGTTCCTAATATATTGCAATAATATAGGAAAAACTATTGTGATTTTTAAAGCTTTATTCAACGAAATCTGTCAGCATTCTAAAAAATCCAACCTTTTTCATACTTTTAATCCATAACTTTTAATTACTTTTATTAGTAGATCTAGTTTAGCCATTTGAACAAAGAAAGTGAAATCAGCCATCAGCTACCAGTGATACTTAATTTGACCTAAAAAAATTACTGATCATTTAAATTTCCATTCAAATTATTAAAAAAAAGAAATATACTGTAAATTGATTCATTGCTTTTTATTATCAATGTAATTCATTATGTAATATATTCTGATATATCAATGTATTGTTTTTTTCCTACATCCCTAATTAATATTAAACCAATAGTTCTCACATTTTTTAAAACAATAACATATTTTTAATGCAAAACAGGTAGAAGACAATTTGTGTAACCAATTCCTCTCTCTAGATGAGTGTTTTATATCCAGTAAGGCTTACTTTCTTGTTTTCTTTTCTCTTTTATCAGAAGTTATGCAAGTAATGAATCATTGTGAAAGGTCAACACAATCATGAGAGAGTCGCTTTGATGTAACATGCGACCACTAGGTCAGATGTCTTAAAAAGGAGCTAAATATAACCCCAGGGAGCAGCGTGTTCTCAGCCCCATCACAGCGAACAATAACTACTCCAACACTGGAGGCAGAGTGCCAGTGTGATTCTATTGCTTGTACACAGCCAATCCCTGATCCACCCCCTGATTAGAGCAGGGAGAGGAAATCCTCATCTTGAGTCCCACAATCATTAGTGTTGATCACAGCTGCAATTAAACTCTCGTTTATCTTAATTACTGAGCTAATGAGACGAGTCCCGCAGGAACCAGCAGCGCTCTCTGAGGACAATCGGGGCGAGGAGCAGGAAAGCTAGAGAGGCATCATGCAGAGTCAGACTTGAGTCTGCAAACAAGCACGCCCTGCTCTGACTGCAGCGGAACATGGGAGTCTGGATAGAGGCAGACATCTTTGACAAGTCTGTGTACACAAACAAACATGGGAAAAGTCCTCCGCACAGGTGTGTCTGTTAACCTTAGTCTGCTACCTTTAACTCTGGCTCTACCTTTCAACCTGCATTATCTATCAAACTCCTAATGATTTTATCAAACCTTCATTGCGGTGCTATAACTCTTGATTTTGCCATGACTGGGAATACATCGCGCCACCTAATTAATGTCTTTTTAATGCTCTTCTCCTCTAGAGCTTAACTCAGTCATTCGGCTTTGCAACAAACACAACAATATAACATGTGGCAGCAAATGGTAAGTAAGACCGAGTAGGTGAGCGCAGCAAATGAGAGCAGAGGGTTGATGTTGACTTTAGTAAAGAAGAGGCCTGGGTGGTGGACAGCCCTGAAGGACACAGGATCATTGTGCAAACACACACACAAACGCATGTATGGTCATTATTTAAAAAATAAAATCTGATGCTCTTTAATATATAATATTGCTGATATTTAAAGACACATCTTTCTACACTGATGGAGCGAGACGTCCAGATTATGGAAGTACAGTTAGAATATAAATCTGAGCTTGTCTGAAGGAGTTTGTAGAAGAAAGCTTATTTTCTGTAAACGAATAACGTTTTTACAGTAAAGTTTCATTTGAATGAACCACAATATTTCTGGAATAATGCCCTCTAGAACGATGAGACAACAGCAAAGTTGTGACTCCATAATGCACAACATCAAGTTGGGAGAAAACCAAATGCGGCACTGCGGCTGGACGATTATTCGATAGCAGTATATATTGATCGATAGAAGTGTGGTGTGATAGAAAAAAAAAGGGGTAGATAAAAAAAGTTTCACAGAAAAAAAAGTGTCCCATTATTTTTCATTATAGCCTATCAGCTAGCTTAATACATCAATCATTACTCCAAAGGAATCATTAACGTTGACCCCTGGACTGGGCTGCAGTGTTCTGGGCTTTGTCTACACTCTGGTGAGCAGCTGATTAGCTTTAGCCATCAGCTGAACCACAGATGAACTGAATTACAGAAACTAAACCAAAGGTTTCAGCCATTAATATTACAATTCATAAGTCATTAAATGCTTAAAATATTAAAAAGCATCAAGATAAGCATTTAATTTAAATTACTAACAATTAAAATGTATGCAATATATAATGGTTAATAAATTACTTGTACTGTACTCTTGTACTTACTGATGTCACTCAGGTCTCTTGATTTGTTTCTGTGTCTTACAAACTTAGTTATGATAAAAACAAGTGTTTGGAAAATTAATTAATTAAATTGGTTAAAATTAGTTCATTGAAGAAAAACAATATGACCGGGGAGGCACTTGAAATATATTTGTTACATTTTGTGATATTAATCGATAGATAAATATTAATAGGGATGGGAATCTTACAACATCTCACGATTCAATTTGATTCCGATTCTTGGGGTGACGATTCGATTCAGAAACGATTTTCGATTCAGAAGCGATTCTCGATTCAAATCAATTTTATTTTCTTAATCAATAATCTTTCATTCATCATTTGTGTTTGCAATACACACAACTTGATCTGCCAAATGTCCGTGATGAAGTGAGCCATGAATGTAATAGGGCATCAACACAAAATGGATTTTACAATCTATGTTGAGAGAAGGGAACTGGTTCAAAAGTAACAAGATATGAAATATCAACTGGAAATCACAGACCTTTTAAACAAAATTTCTAGTCTTGAAAAAAAATGCTGATATATTTTAAGAAGAAAAAAAGTTATAATTTTATGTATTTTGTTTGTTCTTTGGTATATATATATTTAGTATGCACCAAATGTTGCTTATCAACCATCATTAAACAGAAATTTATGGCTTGTGTTATTATTTTCATTGTTTTTGTTAGAAATGTTAAAAGTCCTAACGTTATTGAACTCAGCATATATTTCGGACTTCCTTGAAAGCGCCACAAGTGTGCAGCGCTGCTGGATGTTTAGGTGTAGCTTATAAAGAAAGATTGCTCTTATATACTTCCAGATTCATAAAAAAAAATAAAAAAAAACTTTAGCCAAGGGTGTCATTAGCATGGAGAAGACCTTTTAGTTGGCCCAAACATTTACCTTCAGAAAAGACGGGGCGGGCTGGATTTCTCTTTTGTCTGTCATGCTGAAGCTTTAAAGCTTTAAACATAGCAATCAGACCTGTCAATGCGACGGTGGCCATTGCATGACAAACACTACGCGAAGCGAAAATGTAAAAAGGTTCAGAAAACTTTTTTTTTGAGAATCGATTCTCAAACATTTCGGATTGATTCTGAATCTTGTTAAATAGGAATCGAGATTCAGACGTGAATCGATTTTTCCTAACACTCCTAAATATTACTTTTCCTTTATCGATATGCTCTTTTTCTATATCGTCCAGCCCTATGCAGCACATGCAGTTGAACATGGCAATGGTGGAGTCATGCTTTGGGCTTGTTTACAAACTCAGACACCTTACAGTCATGAATTTCTCCATCATACATGAATATAAAAGATCTTTGGTGTCTAATGTGATGCCTTCTGTCCATCAGACCAAAACTTATCAGAAAGACAGCAGTCCCAACCACAGCAGGAGATTTACAGCAGTATGGCTAAAATAGAATTCAGCTCGAGATGGACATTGCCAGATCAGTGATAAGCAACTTTTCATTTCAACAATTTCAGCCTCTTTCAATGCTCAAAACAGCCGTTTGTGTGCAAATATGATAGGAAGCTCCTCAGTCAAAACAGGAATGAATGAATACTCATACATTCCTCTATCGGCTCTATTTTATGTTTCAGCAATCTCTTTTTTGTAAGTGGCGGTTCCCTTAACAACTTTAAAGAAAGCGGCATGCTGACCAATCAGGGTTGCACTCACCATAGCTTTCAACAGACATTTAAAAATTGGGAGAGTCTCCGTCCTCCTTTGCAGACCTGCTGCTGAACGCTTTGTGTCTATGGTGCTGCATGTCTCCACCACCAGATTGAGAATATCAAATTAGACTTTGAAATTGCTAAAATATTGCTCTACAGGTGATTGAATGATTAATTGTACTCAGTTTTTCATACTCAGCTTCTTCATGTTGACATTACATATGGAATCCGCTGTGTTTTCTTACACAATGTCAGACTTGAATATCTTTACAACCTAAAAAAAACTAAAAAAAACAAATAGTTTTTTACATGTTGGTATTTGGCAACTCATTAACTGAACGGGGCGTACTTTTATAAATCAGACATGACCATCATGATCAGGTTTCTCCATCCAGCTGTCAGCAGATGGCAGAACGGTGAATTTCTTCATCAGGCTGAATTCTTACGATGTGTCAGAATTTCCAGGCAGTGCCAGCTCTCATCAGCCAGCTGGCAGTTCTGCGGACAGCTATATCCCTCCACCATGGACTTGTTTTGGCTCGACAGGAGGCCAGCAGTGGTTGGAGAGTAAAGTCCACACACATTTCTAGAAACAACCAATCCATGTCTGTTTTCACCTCACAGAACAATGATGCTGTTGTGAATTGAATGCTTGACATAGATGTTGAGTGTGCCAAAAAACATTTCCTCAACATTTCTGTTGTTTTTTTTTAAGTCAACATACAGTAGTTGCTAAAAATAATTTGAGAACATTGACGAAGAATTTCGGTAGGAAAATATATATAATTAGTACATTTAAAATGTGTTGTCATTATTACAAACTAAAGGTATCTGGTACAAGAAACATATTAAGTATTACATAGACACTATTAAAGAGTCTTTAAATTGTCTTAAATACTTTAAATTATTTGAAAAAACAAAGATCAGAGTTAATATGAGTAGTGGAATTTCTAGACAGTTTCAACACGTATGAATTAGTTTAATATTCTGGTGCAAAATGATGCATGCCACGTCCTCAGGAGCAGGGAGACTATTTGACTTGTTACTAACACAAAGCTGAAAGATTAACACATACGTGTATAGAGCTGCATTTAGCATGGAAGCTTTAATACTCCAATTGGCTCAAAAACAATATTTGAACATAATGTATATCTGACAAAAAAAACAAAAAAAACAACACAAAGTAATCTTTCACTTTATTATGGTTTTCCTAAACTTTTTCATATTTTTATTCTCACTGGTACAAGTCTCTTATTATTGCTGATGACAAGAAGGTGGGAGAATATGATGGAAAAATACTCCAAGACTATTTAAATCAGTAAACTCTCTTTATAGTATTTACATAAAGTATGCACTCAAAAAAAAATTAATTGATTTTTGCAATAATGAATTTTGTTGAGTGAACTAAATGTAAACATGTTGGGTCAACCTAATACATTCAGGTTGCTGTAAGGCACAACTTCATTTCCAGTGTTAACTAAACATGATTACAATGGTTTCAGGAATACAATTCCTTCACTTTTGTCATGAAAAAAGGGAAAAAGCAGGTATTTATAAAATTATAATAATTTTTAAATAACACTAGAAATTAAGTCATATACGTATATTATTATATACAACATTTTTGAGTTATTGTGTAGCAAAGTGGTTAGTGCAGGTGCTCAGAAAACAGAGGCCCTTTTCTGAGTTTGACTCCATCACCTGCTGTTTATTTTTTAGCCTTATAGCAACCTAAATGTATTAGGTTAACCCAACATGTTTACATTTAGTTTACTCAATAAAATTCATTGTTGCTAAATCAACCCAAATCAGTTGGGTGGAAATGTTTTTTTGTTTTTTTTTGAGTGATGTGGTAGTTGGCTGTGAAATCGTTCCCTTTGTGTCCCACATGTTTACCAAGATTTTCATTTATAGTAAAAAGTAAAATACTTTTTAAAACAAGAACTAGAAAGATCTATGTTCCTTTGTATTATGACAATCTTATTTTTAAATGCATTTTTTAAAGGTTGTATGGGTTTCTAATGAGTAGAGGTCAGTCAAACATTTACCAACATTTACCTAAGTTGCTATTTCAAAGATTTAAATATAATATAAATATAAAATAGCACAATTTATGTATGTCCCTCACTCTTGTTAAGCCCCTAACAACATACAAATCTCCCCGTTTTTATATAATAATTGTTGAGTTAAACTTTCTTACACATCATTCAAGTCTTTTCTTGCTCATACAGTAAGCCAAACTTAGTCCCGCCCACAAAATGGTCTGGAAGTTCGGTCTGGCATTCCTACATTTAGGAGCAATTATGCCCGAACAAGAAGATAAATGGTATCAACAGCACATTCATTTTAAAAGAGGAATTTTAAAAGAGGAACAGATAACGTCCGTTGTTCTGCAGAGCAACGTCACACACGTTTGTTGCTCTGATTGGTTATAGGTCTATCCAATTGAGTGCAGAGGAATTTTTTTCCTGGTTCGGTTAAAACACACCCCATAATTGCAGCCCAATGGAGTAGTATCAGACTCACTGATTAGAATTGAGTATGGCTACGTCAGGCTAGTAAAGAGAGGTAAGCATTAGCATACTGTATTTTATTATTTTTCAACATCAAACTGACATCATCAAATCCTGTTACATGTAAAAATATATTTATCATTGTTTTTGAAAAACATATATAATTGTCTTGAAAAAATATATTTATTTATTGTTTTTCTCATGCTAAATGCTGCTCCAAATATTAGCTAATGTGGGCTTAATGGCTACTTTTACTTAAAATCTTCAATCCCGTCACAAAAAAAAAAAACGCTTTAAAACAGCCAAAATATATAAAAAAAATATTCTCATAAAAGTTTTTGATTTATGGCTAAAGTGAATATACAGTTTCTCAGAGGTACAAATACTCCATCAATTTCAGTAACCAGAGACCCCAAATTACAAACAAAGAATGACCCAGCTGCTAATATTATCTACACAGTGACAAATGTCCAATAGATCCTTTATGTTGACTAATATGTTGAGGTTCACACACTGCAGTATGCCCCCACTTCACACTAATCTAGTTTTAATTTGTTTCATAGTAAATCTAGACACCTTGCATCACCAACAGAAATCCAGCATGGGCAGCAACAGCTCATAATGTTCTCATGTAATGTTTGTTTAACCCAGAGAGCTCCAACATCACATATTTTTTTTCAGAAAAAGACTAAATATTAGTTTCAAACATGAACTCTGGATGAAAATCAAGTTTTGACCTTTTTTACATCATTAGTTTTTATGCGTATTTATGCTATCATCTTAACAGACAGGCAGAGAACGTAACTTGCAGGCATAAACATCATTCTTGGCAGAGGTAAGAGAGCCGAGCTTTAGTATTAAAGCAGGATCAGTGCTACATCCTTATCGTCACAATGCAAATTGTGTCTTTATCTTCTTTAAAGTAAAACTATCCGACAGTAACACCAACACACGGTAGGAAATATCAAAGGAACACTATGAACTTAACTAATGCTGGCATAACATTTACTTTTTTGCTGAATTTGTCACTTTGACACTAATCAGAATCCTGTTTTGATGGAATATTTCAAGTTGAGGAAGAAAATAAAATCTAAACGAGGGTTGATTTCTGATCTCTGGGATCAAACACAGTTTTCCCCGATGCACTCTGATCACACCCGCGACTGACCATAATGCTTGAGAATACTTTACTGCAGAATTCTGATGGTGACCCATCTCCCTCTTAGTGTTAAGATCAGATCGGTTACGAGGTTCAGACCTGAGACGATGGTGTAGCCGATTCCTCTTGGTTCGCCCAGATCCTGGTCAATGGCTTTTATCCTCCGCACCTCAGATCCCTGTGGAGACAGAGGCAACACAGAATAAAGGATGCACTCAGTCAGCCAAGCATTAGTTTCTAGTCTATGCTGACATTAAAAAAAGAAAAATATGTAGTAAAAACCAATCAACCAATATGACTAGACTGAAATTTCTTTCATGTTTTGCCATCTCTGCATTATCTGCAATGATTAGGTTTCATTCCCTCTCTGTTTTCTCTACCATAGAAGGTACCAGATCCTCAGTACTTGCGTATCTTACCTGTTTAGAGTAACTAATGGACCTATTTTTGCCATGAACTTTGTACGGTTACAGATTTTATTGTTTGTCAACCTTTTTGTCAGAAACAACAGAAACTGCTTTTTGATTTGCATCGTGGCTTTTATTCACTCTTTGAGGCAAATATTAGCGTTCAGTTAGGGTTAGACCCCTTGCAATCCCACCATAGTTCCCGGTTTAGTAATGCTGCCATTGTCAAGCTTTTCACTATTTTCTGCTTCCCCACTTGAGAGGGACAAACATCCACCCAGAATAAAGAAACTGGATTTCACTCAGTCACCTCAACAATGCTTTACTGTTTGCTTTTAATGTTTATATTCAGCATGTCAGGTCAGGGGTAAAACCTTCAAACAAGAAAACATAGAATTTTAAATTAGCTTTTAAGTATGTTATATAATTTATCACTTACAATTTATTTTATACAATCATTTTAGTCAGAATCAAACAATTATGTTGGAAAAATACAAGATTCAATCACCAATTACTTAAATCTCTCTCCAAACATTATCTATTCATTTACCATCTTTCAATTACCACATGACCCATAAGAGAACGAATGCATATTGGAAATAGTCCTGCACAGACTTACTCAAAGTGATTGACTCAGATCACCATGCTCTCTGTCCAAGCTACTACTCAGACGATAGTGCCACACTTTTATTGTATCTGTGCAACAGGTAGCTCTGGATAGTTCCTACCCTATGAGATCCAAGTCTGACTTGACAGCCATAGAGGGTTCCCTTGGCTGAGTGCGTAAGTAAATCTTCAGGTAAAACTAAAGAGATATTGGTATTTGTACAGCTTTATTTTGCAGCTGAAAGTATTCCTAATTCAGCGCTTCTGTGTAGTATTTCTGACATTGTTTGATAGAAGTATTGCTGCAGTTTTTTCTCCCTTTCAGAGAGAGTACACCATTGTCTGTACTTCTTTATTTTCAACTCTTTTTTATTATTAAACCGACAAAGAGGTCCTAACCTATTGCTGCAGCTTACTTTTTGTACTTCTGGTCTGTTTTATTTCAGATAGAAAGTACACTTGTGTCACTGCTTCTATGTTTCACAATCTCCTTTACTAGAAAGAGCTTATAACTGACCTATTGCTGCACTTTACTTTGTGTGCTTGTCTTGTTTGTTTTGGTCCTTATAGAAGTTAAACTCTGCATTATTCCATCCGGGTTTAGCAGTCTTTTTTTCTAGTTAGAACCACTGACTAAGCTATTGCTGCCCATAAGTTGGTGTTTTACTAGTCAGAAGAAAGTATTCATGGCCAAATGCTCGACTGAATTTTTAAATTCAAATTAGATTCAACTAACTTATATAGATATATAAAATTGATTGGGTGGTACGTTATTACAATGAAACATTTTAAATGCATTTTAGCCATCTGTTATTCCATATATTTTAATATGAATTTGAATAGTTTTTAAAAGTTGTTTGTTTAATTAATGAAGTGACCCGAGTGGTTCTTTTAAAACAATTATAAAAACAGTGGAAATTCAAAACTTGTTGTCCTCACAAAAATTTTTCCGGATTCATCTGGAAATAAATCTTAGAAATATTCAAAGGGATAAATATTAAAAATACAGGGAAAACATCTAATGGAAGTCAAACATTTATTTCCTTTCTTTATATTTGATATCAGATGTTTTTTTTGTTTATTTTTCTTGCATTCCTCTGAAGCTCTCCTGCTGTGCCGATGAGTCCGCTCCCTCACCAGATCACAGCATGACAGCTCAAATAAAAAAAGATAAATAAAAAAACAGAATAAGAAACGAAAGAAAGAGAAATAAAGCTATTTGAAAAGCCTTTGATCTGCAGCACTTTTTCAGCCTCCGTGCCTCAATCAGACACGGTGGTGATGCTTCAAAATCCCTGTGCTGCAGCGAGGGTCTACTTCCTTCATCCTTGCATCCCTTCTTCCTATCCACCCCCCTCGTCGTCCCTCTTGATCACACCTTAAGGGGCGGCCTCCCATTGATCCTGCAAATTGTGTCTAAGACATGTTTATGCTCCATTTCTGCCAAAGCATCTCCTGTCAATGACCAATTACACCAGAATCAATTACAAGCCTTTTAAAAAGGAGATGCATTCCGCAGCTGAGAGGGAACACACACACACACACACACGCACACACACAGAGGAAAGAGGTGGAGAAAAATAAGAAGAAGTGATGCTGAAGTAATGTGAGCAATATTCTAGAGCTGTCCACACAAGTGGAATCTGTTCAATCAGCCATCACAGATACAATCCCTCCCCCCGTGGGGTACGGACACATACACACACACACACACACTAGCCTTCCATTTCTAGCTATACAGTGCGTCCCTCCTTCTCTTTCCTTCTCATTGGCTTGACAGCCAAATTGTGTGTTTGTCCTAGAAGGAGCTTAATGTCAGTTAGAGCATAGATTCACAGCCATAACTGTTAAAAACACAGGCCTGTGATTCATCTGGGGGAAAAAAACAACAGCAACAACAAAAAATAAATAAAGAAATAAATAACATTTTTCCAGCTCTTTGTCAAACTTTATTCCCTGGATGACAGGTTGATCAGCCCCTGAGAGAAAAGGAACAACACCATTCAAAAAGTAACAAACAGAAGTAGAAAGAAATATAACTTTTTTTATGTATTCAAACTTTATGAGATGACCTATAGCAGAAGTATATATTCGTTGGCCTTATGTGTAAATGTCATGAGCTTTCTCTGCAGCTGACACCAATTCTGTCACTGTGCAACATCAGCTTATCGTTGGTTAACAATGCAGAGTTGAAATAACATCGTCTTTTAGATTATATAAGGTCACTGGTGGTGAACTAACACTGGCCTGCATCACTACGTTTTACTGGGAGTACAGAGTTAGTCACATTTACTGTCCAAGGAGGTAAAAGTGTAAATAAAAAGATACAAAATCCAGTCAAAAGTTTAGGTCTTATTGTAGAAAAATCGATTATATATAGCAGGATACGAATCAATTAAATCATTTTGATCAAAATAATCAGCGGCATATTTACTGGTACTCCTAAAGAATCCTTTAAAATAAAGACGTTGAAACTACGTGAGAAAAAAAAAAAGGTAATTGGTGACTTTTTGTTTAACTGGGAAAGGGGTCGGAAACCTTTTAGTCCAATCAGCACTTTTTGTCCTTGCTCCTAAAAAATATAAGCTGTCCAGAGCTGCAAAATCTGTACTTCCCTTAGGAAAAAAATGATCTAATATTTTTTTTAATATTTACCAGGAATAAGTGACATTGAGTTAGAAGTTTGGCAGATTATTTTTTAATCATTTATTAGGATAGAAATTAAACCTATACACACTCTGAAATTCATGAATGCAAACCAATATTACTTAAAAAAATAAACATAGTTATAAAAAAAAAAAACTCACTACATTAAGTTAAATTAGGTACCTCTAAACTCCAAACAAGATTTGTGCAATCACATTGAGACCTAAATGTAGACTTTATTTATTCATTTACTCAAGTAGCATAAAAGTTAGAACGTTGCAATCAAATGATTTAATTTTAACATTTGCAATTCTCCTCTTTTATCATGTAAGTTTCATACTGTTGTATAAAATATATCCAAGTACAGCATAACATATATTTAATTAATTTGATTAAATTCTTTTATACTTCTTTTCGGGTTTTTGCTATGGTGGGCTAAAGAGATCCAATTGTCCCTGGAACCGCAGGTTGAAAAGCCTTTCCCTGGGGAATGAATATGACATAAATAAAAAAGTCAATAAAATATGCATTTAAGCGCTTTGCAGAGCAGGGTGGTAAGGAGGTTAAAAAAAAGTGTCTCCAACTCTCACAGCAGAGCTTAAAGTGGCATCCTGATGTCCCTAAATCTCCATAACAATCAAATAGATCTGCAAACCCACCCACTCTTTCAGAGTGATGCAAAAACGCAACATCTCGTCCAACATCTGCTTCGCTTAATTGACCTGTCGCCCAGCCCCGCCCTCTGAACACAAAAGAACATCCAACTCCCGGTTTCCCTAAAACATACGGACACTGACATTCTCGTTGTGGCGGTCCATAGAGATCCTTTTCTGGTTTTCTGGGCTGTATTTTGGTTTCAAGGCACACAAATTGTAAAACTATTTCCTTGGGGAACATGAAAAAGTGATACATGGTGTCCTGAGAGAATAAGTAATAGAGTTTATTTTATCCTGTTTCCCAAACCGACAAAGATCATGGTCAAATGCCACCATTGGATAAAACTGTAAGGCATACGCACAGTCAATTCAACAACTATAAAAAAGAATGTACATTTGTAGACATTTTGCATTAAGATATTGGTCTGACATAATCTCAGTAATCAGGTCATATAAGGTAAAAGCCGTCACATAAATCCAAGCATTAATGAGCTAGCCATTTAGCAGGCTATTATTATAATAACTGATACTAAATGAGTTTAAAACTTTACCCTGTAGTACATGCGCTATGCTGATCTTTAATGATGTTTCTCTCATCAAAGATAATTGACACAAGGAGGCTTCCCCCCCTGAAGATCTGTGCCTCTAACTAATTCTACTCTGAAATTTTGTACATAGCCCTCCAGGGCTTAATGGCGACCTTTCTGAAGGTCCATCAAATATATTAAGAGTTGCAGCCTGTAAAAGCTGTCAAAAGATTATTAGTTTTGGGACTGGTCGCTTTCACTGTAACCAGCAGTAGCAGCGGTAGCTAAGGGGGGCGGGGCTTACCAGGACGGAGTGACAGGTCAATAGAGATGAAGATTGCGATAATGGCCTTCTGATACCTGAAGTATGATGGAAGATCATACTTATAGTGCATGATATCATAAAGTGTAGGACACTCCAGGACATTTTACATACAATTCTGGTGCACTTATCCAGGAAACTGAAATTTGATTTTCACATAAATCTGGACGATGAACTCAGGACATGTGACCAAATCAAAATAGGAATAATTCATCAGACACAAAAATCAGCCATCATAACCAAAGATTATACAAACAAAATTCATGAGAACAATTTTCTGTCTTAATGCCACAAACTTGTAAATGGAGAACAGAGTGAACACTGGATTTTCCAAAAATTTCCAGAGTGGAATTATGCTTCTGTAATATGTATCTGGGTTAACAATATCAATGTATCCGTCTTTCTCTAATCTTGTAGTGGATCTACTTCTCTTCTTCTTTTTTTGTTTTACTCCAACATGTTATAAGGTTCCTATACCATCCCATCTCCCCCAGTTCTTCCTGTTATGACCTTCCTGGTGACAGTTGATGAATCAGAGAGTCAGGGAGGGACTGGGCGTCGGCAACGTCACGCCCTCTTAATATGCATGCAAATGTGGCACTTGACATTTCTACTACGTCGTGTGCAGTCTGGGGACCAGGGGAAAACAAGTGGCCGCGTGAGCCCAGGAGCCGGCTTGGATGAGGCACTGAGGCAGGGGAATGCGGAGCGATAGAGGGGCAGAAACAGAAATCGGGACAGACAGTATCATTCCCATGTGTGTAATTCCCTCCAAGCAAGCGGAAACATCAATATCTGGACTATTAGCCACCTGGGTGCTAAGTTAAGGAGCTGAGTTGAGAGACTGAGTATAATGGTGCTCAGGAAAACAGACACTCTATTAGATGGCCATTACAAACCCAATCGCAATAATGACTAAGGTAAGGTCACAAGGAGACCCCACTGCTTAGCAATTCATGCGACTCACAGACTTCTGTGACCTTTGCTGGAGGCCTAACATCCCAGAGGTAGAACGATAAATTCCTTGCAGTAATTACAACCTGACACACCTGCAGTGCTGTATGCAGAGACCTCAGGCTGCAGTTGGGGTGAATAAGGGGGGATTCTTCAGGTAAGACTCAGAAAAGGAGGAGAATAAAATCCAGATTTGATTATAAATTAGGCTTTTTCTTTAAATATATATTTCAAGCTCATAGCACATCCTTAATAATCAAAGAGCAGCATGACTACAGGGGGTGTTGCTGCACCAGTATGGAGTACCACAGTTCCATCTAAAGCCTAGTTTATACTATAAACAATATAAATTATACTTTATTTTATACTTATTTTGTGGTTTCTGATTAAAGGAGCACTGGGCTGGATTTCTTAAACCAAGCTATACAGCCCACCCATGTGTAATCCCATTATCTTGAACAGCCTGTGTGCTGCAAAATAGTCTGCGAATTGGTGGCCGATTTTCGGACGCTTACACCCAGATGCGACGTCAAACTAGAATTCTTGCACGTTCTTGATTTAATAGGAAGAAGGAAGAGAAAGAACCCGGACTTCAGATGCGGTCAATTAAACACTACTTACTTCGTCGCTAGACATGTTGCTTGTTGTTGTACAGCTGGCGATGTGCGTAATGTGCAGTGGCCTGAAAGTACGCTAGGTCAGTGATTTATTAACTTTTTGTGCTCGCTCCCACGGTGGCTGCAGTTACTCGCAGTGCCGGCCAATGCAGTCGCAAATTTAATTTCTTCAATCCGGCCCCCTGCTCCTTTAACTAGTGCTTATTTTCTTCAGCTTTTAAACAAATTCCCCCTCAAGGAGCAATGACCAACAGAAAGTACGTTTTAATTAAGCTGTAAAGCTTTTTACTAGAATTGCAGCTCGTAGAAAACTTTAAAAATGTATAGAAACAAACAGCGGTCTGTTTTGTTGCTCTCTACACCTCCTTGTGTTCAAAATCGCTAAAATACCAGATTAGATAAATTATCCATTTAATACAAAGCATGCAGAGTCCAAACGCTGCACTGACTACTGACTACAGCGACGATAGAGCACCGTTCTGGTGAAATGATCTCTGTTTGTTGTTAGGCTGACCAATCACAGGCATACGCTCTCCATTTAGAACATTGGGCTCCACTCTGTCCATTGTTGCATGGGTGACTGAGAGACCTTGCGTTGACAGATAATGGCTTTGCATCAATCCATTTCGACGTAGACGGAGAAGTCTAGACTTAAGGATAGACAACATCTGAGGCCATGGTTTAAATTGAAAAACCATGAACTGCTTCACTCAATTAAAGTGAAGTAATATCATGATGCAAAGTAGATGAATAGATGTTTTTGAGACTAATTTTAAGTAATCTGGACACTGCTCTCAACTGTTGGGATAAATAAAGAGCTGAGCCAAAAAGACAAAGCTATATATTACCCAGCCTGCTGAACCTTCAACCCTCTCTTGAGTTTCCAACCCAGAACTGTCTAGTAACTCTTCATATATTCTTGTGTAAAAACTGTTTGGGTTCCCCAAGAATGAGCAGGAGAGTTTGCCTAAGCTGCATAAGGGCTGAGTTTCCTCCTGGACCTGTCACCTTTACTGCCTGACCTCTACAGACAGGTATATGAATTAATGGATGAATGTGCAGTTCTTAGAAGGAAACATATCTGGAGCGTTGGGGTGCAACACAACAAATGTCAGGTGTCAAGTAAAACCTTTAACCCAAACGAGACGTGCCATGCTTGAATGTCTTAAGACAGAACTAGACCAGGGCTTCAGAGAATACCAGAAGTCCTCACAATTTCCAATTTTGGTAAAAAAAAAAACAACAGTCTAAATGTTTCACAAACTCTGTTTTCAATTATGTCTATGATTAGAGTAATTTGGTGCATGTTTGCTTTTTTTAAGTACTGCATTTTTAAAGCAGGACCCCTGAGGTCCGCCTGTTAAAAACATCAGTGAAATGACCCAGTCTTGTGTTTTCACTAACACAGAAAAGGTTTTGCCAATCACCACCAGACAAAATAACCTTCTGCTTGATGTTAAATTATCTAGGAATTGAGTGTATTAGTGTATTATAATATTTCTAACCACAGACACTAAAATAGTATCCATAAAAAAACAGCAAAACAACCTTTAATTTGATGTTGAATTGTGTCTACAGGGTAAAATACCTAATCTTTTTATAGATAGAATAATGATCTAACAGATCATAAACTCTGCTTACAATCAATCAATCAATAAATAATTATTTTTCTATCTATCTATCTATCTATCTATCTATCTATCTATCTATCTATCTATCTATCTATCTATCTATCTATCTATCTATCTATCTATCTATCTATCTATCTACATTTTAAAACTCTTCTTACAACTCAAGGTTATACAATATTATCCTTAACAGTGCTTTTTTAATCAATCAGTTATTTCAAACCAACATCAACTCTGTTAGGGGAAGTTTTTTTGCTTTGTTTTTTTGTTTTGTTTCTTTTTTGTTTCTTTTTTTAACCAGGACCTTATTTTGAACATTTATGTTCATTTACTCACCAAGACAAGTTTGGAGCCACCTGGATGCTTTCAGAAGACATTTATGTCCAGTCTGATGAGCTTCATCCTGATATGAGAGTGGGGGCAGGCGAAGTGCCATCTCTAAATAAGGAATTATCTGCCCCAAAACACCTTCATTTAATTTTTTTTTTTTATGAATCATTATTTATATTGCCCTGTGAGTTTGACATGTCTCGTAGGTGCTAAAGTCTTAGCTCCTGGGTGTTTTACAGACTGCTATATGAATGTAACTGAGTCCAACATACACTAACCTGGGACTTCAATGACGTTGCAGCCATCCGCCATTACAGCTGTAGTCTGCACAGGTTGCAGAAAGGGAGCCTGTAGAAGCTGAACTTAGTCCAATTGGTCATTGTGTTCAAATCAGCTCTGAACCGAACAAATAAGCATTTCCGAGACATTCTGAACTCCGAGGGGAGTAAAAATAAAACATTCGTTAAATGATGGAGTTTTGAGGCAGATAATGCCTTATTACAGGCAACAAATTTCCTGCCCTGATTGACTACCATTATATGGATATACGCTGATCGTAACTGGGTATAAACTTCTCCTGAAGGACTCCAAGTGGCTCCATACTTGTCTGGGTGAGTAAATGAACGTAATATTTGATAAAAATGTTTGTTTACCATACTTAAAATGTTTCACTTTTTTTACTGCTCGCTATTTTTATCCTTTCTTTAGCACTTTGTTTTGTGCACAAAGCGTTTACTGTTAATTAAGATTCATTGATCAATTAGACGCTATATTTCTTGATGCTTACTGACTAGTTGGTGCTATATAAATGCTGTTGATGCGAGATTTCATGATGTTTTAAAACTATTAAACTTACTCATATTTCAACTGATTCCACTATAAAGCTGCTTAATTTCTCACAAATATTGGCACTGCATTGCAGGATTGTAGTACTGACCAGAGGAATACCCTCTTCTATGTTGGTACTGTAGGGTAGGTTGGTGAAAATAGGGTCCATGTCTTGGACATCAGTGATGGTGATGGCTAGGTTTGCAAGCCGGGACATAGGTTTCGCTTTATCTTGATCCTAAAAAATAAAAAATAAAAAAATAAAACCAAAAGCAGAAGTTTTACTTAATATAAACTAAATAGTTGGTTGGAAAAGTCTGGATAAAGGGATTGAATTTTTGCTGACCGTGGCGTTTACGGTGAGCTGATAGGCTGATGTTGTCTCATAGTCCAGAGCTCTGGTAACAGTGACGGTGCCTCGGGCTCCGTCTATAGCAAAGAACCGAGAAGGTGGCTGGAAGGAGAAGAGAACGCTGCCCCCGGTGCCTTGGTCTGGATCTGTGGCGTTCACCATGTATATCGATCTGCCCACCGGTGTGTTCTAAAAGATACAACCAAGCAGATAAAAACGTAGTAGTGAGAACATGCTCAGAATATTTTTTCTGGTAATTACACTTTAAATACAGTCGGTTTCAACCTTGAACATGTTTTTAGTAGAAACCTTTAAATATCTGCAGACAATTAAATGAATTTAAAAAAAATGCATACGAGGAGTTAAGTTTGATCAATACATGTTAAAATTCTGTTACAAAAAACATCTGAAATGTGTAGAAAAAGTTTGCAATCATTGTTCCTCAACTTCATACCTATGAACCAGTTTTCTTTGTTCTATCAAAACAAATAAATGCTAAACTGAAGTTTATGCATCTAATGTAACAAAATGTGAAAATGGTAAAGTAGAATACAAAAATGCAGCGATCCAGCAGGAAGGTCTGAGGTTCTAATCCCAGCCTGGCGTCTGTCAGTATCCCAGCAAACTTGCCCATTTGGGAACACGGATGGACTTTAGTGGGTAGTGTCAGCAGGACAAACCCATACTGACCCTAGCGTTCACACACAAGCATCTTCTGTATGGATGTATAAATGGGCCCCATATATTTTTCCCCAAATAGGAGAGCAAACATGTCTTAGGTTCAGATATTATAGCAGACGGCCACTGTAGGGCCCCATCATGGCCCCTTATTATGGGCCCCAAAATCAGTTTTTCACGACGGCTGTGGGTCACACTGCAGGCAACCCTTTGTTGGCCAAAGGGCCCAGACAGTTCTCCCATGGAGACTCAAACAGGCATGTTTTCTGGGATGTAGTTTTCATGTTCTTTCTATGCATGTGTAGGTTTCCTCATGATACTCTAGCTTCCTGCAAAAGTCTAAAAATCACGACTGTTAGGTCAATGGGTCTCTCTCTAAATTGTCCATGGGTATGAGTGTGTGCATGGTTGTTTTTCCTGTGTGTCTCAGTGTTGTCCAAGGATGACTGCTAGAGGTAGGCATTAGCACAGCTGCAACCTTACAAGGACAAGCAGGAATAAACAATAGATAGATGGATATTCATACACTATGTTAATATAAAGGTCTGTTAAGTTTTCCTTTAACTGTGTGACTAAATATGCTGTGAATCTATTAATAACTTCATTATTGTATTCAGGAAATTAAATAAATATGAATTCTTATAGCAGTTTGCATGAGGTTCACCTTAAATGTTTTTGCTATTGGAAGGCGCAGTAACATATGTATGTAAGGTAAAGTAAGGCTCCACAACTGTCTCACATATTGTGTGAATATATTTTAAATCATTGAATGTTAATTTGATGATTTATTTAAGTAGAGCAAGAGTGAGATTAGCACCTGTTACACACAGTACAGGAAAAAACTCCTTCCTGCCTTTAAACTTACTTTTTCCTAATAGAAGATTTCCTAGAAGATTTAAAATATTTATCCCTTGGTGGGTAGAGTACTAAAATATATTACTCAAGTAAGAGGAGTACTACAACATATTTTACTTCAATTGACAGTAAAATGTCATGTAAAATGTTACTCACAAGAGATTAAGTATTCGATAAAAAGCCAATATGAGTAATGAGTAACCAATCATAAGATCTGATTTAATATTTTACCATGATGTAATCAGACAGATACAAAAATAAAGCTATGCGCACATTCTGGTGTTCTTTAGTGTAAAGAAAATGTTATGCAAATAAACAACATGATGGCAAAATAAATTCAGACAGGCAGAACAATTTTTGCATTTCATTTTTTTTTCAACGTAAATTTGAAAGCCACACTTGCATTAGATAATGTGGGTTAGAAAAGTGTAAGTTACTTTCATTGATAATACATATGGTTACGTTTATTTGATCTCCAAACGAATCAATGAGTAGATAAAAAAGAAATGCAAGCACAAAGTGTGTGTACAAAAAAGAGGTCTCACTTAAGCATAAACTGTAGGTTTGCCTCTGAATCTGACGCATTTTTGGTTAAAACATAGTTGTTCTTCAACCAGTAAAGGTACTCACAGCGAGCACAGTATTGATACTTCTTAATAATATTACTGAATAAGAAGTGAAAGTACGGGGAGTAAAAGTACCAGTTTAGCCATTTTCTAGCCCTAACTTAAGTGATAATTATACTTCAAACATTTTGAAAAGAATCATCTAAAGCACAAAAGCTCATGTCATACATCATCTTACTTCATAGCTATAAGTACAATTGTTTTCCATTATTCATTAAGTATCACTTCTTCATCTAAAAATATATTTTTTAGGACTAGATCAATTTATTGGCCCGGTCGATATATTGGGCTGATATTACGTTTTTTACGTGTATCGGCATCGGCCTATAAGCGGCTGCTGGGTTCGCCGATAGCTTTTTCCCATTATTATTGCACACTTTGCACTTTATTATGCTGCTTACTTGTTTCTATTGTGTGAAACAGTGTAATAATTTTGTTTATATGAATATTAAATATTCACATATACCTGATAAATGACATTAATACTGAATTCTTTTTAATTGTTCTACCTGCAATGTTTTTATATTTGTTAAATATTGCATATATACTTGTTCTTACTAGTTCTACCTCACCTATGCTTACTATTTGTTAAATACTGTTTTAAATATTGTTTTAAAGTTCAGTACATGTTAAATTGGGACTTGTTATCATCATTGTTTTTATGATGTAAATTGAATCAGTATCGTTCACCGTTTAAGGTTAATTAAAAAAAGTATCAGCACTTAAAAAATGCATAGTGGTCGATCCCTAATACTTTTTTAGATTACATTACATATCTAGTTCAACCAACTTCATCATCTTCGATCCATCCATTTTCTGAACTGCTTCATCATCTTATCTTTACAATTTTCCCGTGATTATCATTCAAACAAAAAGGATTAAAGCAGATTTTGCAGAAGGTAAAACACATGGGTATGCATTTTTGACCACTCATTGATTCTCGTGATGTGATTTTTATTCTTATTTTTTAACCGATTGTGTTTTATCTGTTTTAATCTATATTCTTTAATACAAATATAAATTTGTTCTTTATACCTTCTCTTTTTATTCTGTTTTATTTGTTTTTAAATTTCATACTCTCACACAAATTTTGTTTTTCATGCTTCTGTTACTAAAGGCATTTCTTTTAGTAATGATCTGTTTTAATTTTCTTATTTTTATCATGTACTTGGTTTCTCTAACATTGAATCATGTAAAGCACCTTGAATTGCCTTCGTGTTAAAACTGTGCTATATAAATAAAATTGCCTTGCCTTGTCTTGCATTGCCATGGGTATAACTCACTGCTGGTACTGAAGTCTTATTCTGCTGTTAGTTTAGTCGACAACTGAGCAGTCTTGCCATAGTTACTTTGAAAGAGTAATATGTTTACTGACTACTTATTATTCTTTCGAAAAGTAACTTAGTTACTTTACTGATTACTTTCTTTTAAAAGTAATTACATTAGGTTACATGATACTTTATTAGTTAATTTCAGCTGCTGCCAATAACATTCCCCACTGCGTCAGCATGAAGACAATTACTGGTATTGCCAATGCTCACTTTATTGGAAGCGCATTTTAACAGTAAGGCTGGACTTTTACTTACTGTACTTTTTAACCTCACATTCACACCAGCAACTATGAAGCAACAAGCTGTATCTTAGCCACGTACTTGCTAGCTCACTGCAAGTACTACTGGAGAGTTCCACTAGGGGGCAGAGTACAGATTTCAGACTCAGGCCGGTGTTCTGTCGATCTAGCATGCTTTCTCAGGATAGCGTACCATAAGTAGAGTTATCTAACCGATTTTAACCAACCCAAGTATTTGTTCTAAACCTAAGGTCACAGAAGGACAAATATACATTCTGTTTAATGCCCAAACCTAAAATATATATAATTTAGGTTGATTTGAACAGATTGTTAACACCAAGGGGGAAAGTATGTGTTTTTTACTGCTGCGCATACGCATTAACTGTAGGTATGTCATTCTAATGGGTATGCTGTTTTTTCAGAAAATCCGAACATTTAGGGTGAAAACTAAGCAAACATGGCGACCGTAGAGGAGATAATCAGCGCACAAAAAGACGGCAGCCATGCTGTAGAAGGTATGTAAGACTATATTTACCGCTAATGTTGCTTGTTTCCTACTGACACATTTTCCCACTGTTAAGCCAATCATCCAATCTCAGGTTATATTGGCATCTTTCCTTTCAGAAAACTAACTAATTTAACATTACTAGAGAATTTCAGCTTAGCACTTTTAAATTGTACTTATGTAAAATCTTATAGTTTTAACTGTACCTTCTCCGGTTACTTCAGTTCATGTTACATTCCTGAAACTAAAACAACTTCACTTCACAAAACTTGATCTCAGTCAGTTTTCCGCATGCTCTGCTCTTATTTAGTAAAACTTTGATTGTAACTAAAGGAAATATAATTTATTAGTGCTAAGATGAGGAGAAGAATAAACCACAGGTAGGCCTGTTAAATTAAACAGCATCTGAACCTAAGACACATTTGCTTGATTTATTCATTATGCTCGTGAACTTGTCGGGTTCCTAAACAAAATGTGGAAAAACACCTGAATTTCCCCCAGAGCCTGTTATTCGTATGCACACGTCCACGTATCCATCTGTATCTCTGCACGTCATGGATGCCAACATTATCGACTTTGCTTTGATGTCAAGAAGGCAGACTGATAGCTGAGCTATTGCTGAGTGAGTTTGTGCATGCTTCATTTTCAGGAAGAAGCCTGAGATGTGTTTAAATGTACTTAATAAGACGTTTTTTTTTCCAGCCCTAAGGCACAGCGGCTTTTATCTCTCTGAACAGCATCCTGTAAAACAGTGAGTCATTACCAACGCCCAGTGTCAAATGCCCTAAGGCACGGAACAACAGATCCCATAATCAATTCCAATATGTAAACACACAAATACCTGTTTTGATCTGCCAGATTTGATAGAGGCATTGAATTCAAAGAGGTGCAAACAACAACCGTTCAAGCACTGACGAGAACAGGACTCCTACACGTTTTACATTTTGAAATCCTATAATTTTCCAGACTAGGATTTTCGGATTGCTCAATTCATAGTAGTTCATTTTGAATATGCAAACTTAGAAGATAACTTTCGATATATGTGTCCATGTAGGTCTGACTTTATCTATGAAACCAGGAGGAAAAGCACAGACTGGAAGGATGGAAGAATGAGTGGACAGACTGATGAAAGGATGATTTGATGTGCAGTTGAAACCAGAAGTTTACATACATTTAATAAAAAGGTACATTTGCTGAAGAGAAATCAGACCAGACGTATCTAGTTTTAGCTTACTTATAATTATCAGAATCTGTTTGCGAAATACCAAAAAGATGAGACGCGATATGTCAGAGATGTATTTATCCATGTCTTTAAGACCAGAAGTTCCCATCCATACACTTCCCTGTATTTCGTAGCACTGCCTTTTAACTGTATGGCTTAGGTCAAACATTTTGGGTTTCCTTCAACAAGCTTCTCACAATAATGTGCTGGAATTCTGGCTAATTAGTTCTGACAGAACTGGTGTAACTGGGTCAGGTTTGTACTGTAGGTCGCCTCGTTTTCACACGTCTTTTAAGGTCTGCTCACAAATTTTCTCTAGGCTTGAGATCAGGTGTGTGACGGCACACCAAAGATTGACTTCGTTGTTTTTAAGCCCCTTTGGAACCATCCAGGTTCATTGTTTGTTAGGATGACCCCACGTTTAACATCCTGTCTGATGTCGTCAGATTTCACTTCAATATTTCAACATGAAGATCTTTCCTCATGATGTCATCTATTTTATGAAGTGCACCAGTTCCTCCTCCAACAGAACAGCCCCACAGCATGATGCTACCACCTCCTTACATTACAAGCGCCACCCTTGATCCTCCAGGCACAGGAATGGTTAGTCAATTAAATTCAACACTACTTTATTGATCCCAAAGGGAGATTAAGAGTTGTTGTAGCTCATACCAATTAGTTAATTCTTGAAGGAGTTGTTGTAGATCATGATGGCTGTAGTCAGGAGGAATTTCATGTAGCGGTCTGAAGACACTCTGTTGTTGTAGGATAGTATCATGCAGAGGATGCTCTGAGGCAGCATTCTTCTTCAGCTTTTTATGCCTTTTTAAACCTTTCTGTTATGGCCAAACAATTCCACTTTAGTCTCATCAGACTACGGGACATGTCTCCAAAAATGAAAATCTTTGTCCCTGTGTGCATTTGCAAACTTTTTTAACTTTTAATATTTCTTTTGGAGTAATAACTTCCTCCTCGCTGAGTGGCCGTTTGGCTCATGTTTCACTGTGGATATTAGGACTGTCTTAGCAGCTTCAGAGGCATTTTTACAAGAACTTTGGCTTTCGATTTGCACATTTAGTACCAGAACCCATCTGCTCCCTCAGCGGTATGATGGTTGGACATTCCCTTCATATGTCTAATTGCATGTAACGCATGTAACGCGGCTTCTTCAACCATCTGAAAATTGTTACCAAGGAGGCACCAGACTGGTGCCTCCGATTGATTCAAACGTGACAGTTTACAGAAGTTTCCAAAACCATGACGTAATTATCTGGGCTTTCCCTAGTTGTTAAAAGTGGCAGCAATCACTCTGTGTGTAAACCTTTGATTTTGGCAACATTAAAAAATACGTCTCTGACATATTATTTCTCTAATTATTGTGGTATTCAGCAAATAGAACTAATTTTGATAAATAATTAAGACTGACCGAAAAAATGAGAAATTTGGTCGGATTTAACTTCAGACATCAAGAAAAAAGATGAATGTGTCTGTATGTAAACTTCTGGTTTTAACTGCATTGATGGAGAGACAATTGGATGTGTGCCTATTAGTTAAAAATCAACACAAAAATTTGTTTTGAGATATTAATCTTTAAAAATTTGATAATTAATTAAAAGGTGGGAGAGAATAAAATCTAAAAGACAGATATTTCTCCATACTCTACATTTGTTTTGTTTTTTTTAAATCCAGAATTGGAAAATGTTTAAAAGAAAGTTTAATTGTCTTCGAGGCAGAGTAAGAAGTGTATGAAGAGCAGCTGACCAGCTCTCACCAGGATGTGTGGCTGTGTGAGTATCGGTTAGCAGACTCAGCTCTGCGCAGGTGTTTGAGAAACTAATCTGGACTCTCTAACCTCTCCTCAGAGACAGAATGAGCATCTGTCAAATACACATTCACATTATTCATTCTCATCTTCCTGTTTTCCCTTGAGGCGGTGAAGGTCAAAATGCTCCATAAACATAAATGGTGCATTTAATTAACAAGCACAAAAGCAAAATGTTTAAAAAAGGTTCCTTGAATCCTCAGTTTCTCAGAATCAATGAACCCCAAAATCTCAGTGAGGTCATCAGTGATAACAGTGACTTTTGTGATGTTGGACTTTACCATCAGTGGATTCTATGGAGGTGAAATGAAAATGAAAGACAAATGATAACAGGCTATGAATCTCCTCGTTTTTATTAACCTTTCAGACCATACAGTCACATCTCCCTGAATGAGATACACAATAAACAATAGTGAGCGAAGCCTGGCGAGACCAGAGGCTGCTGAGCTGTATAGCATTGCATCGATACCATGGTGAAGCGTCACATGTGTCACCCTCTGTCTGAGTGCAAAAGCCAATTGGTTAGTCATGACTCATATTCCTGTATATATGCCTTGACAGCGCTTTGTAGCTTTTGAATAAATGGGGGACGTTTCCACGGGGAAAAAGAATGTTGAAGGGTGAGACAGTTGAAGAGGGATGAAGAGAGTTCCCTGCTGTGTCTTATCTGAAGTGCTCTGCAAGAATCGCCGGCCTCTCCCTCTGAGATCTGCTGCTAATAGAAATAGAGGAGGAGAGGCAAACTGCTGGGAGATACAGAGAGCCGGAGAGAAAGAGATTTAAAAGCAAACATCCCATGCTTTGGGATACTATTTACATTTCCTCTTTTGATTTTAACTCTGACAATATTTAAAATGTATTCCATTATAAAACAGGTTCAGCAAATAAATAAATAAATATGCATTATGTGAATAAAGCATCAATATTTAACATGCAATTGGCTTTTAAATGTATGGTTCCAAAAAATGCTGTAATTAAATGTGGCCAGATACGGATTGAATCGTACCTTACAGATATTCAGATTAGAAACCACAAATTTACAGAGACCTTTAAATTCTGGAAGCACTAGTCATTGAAACTGGGACTTTAATAGTGAGGAGATGGCATGAGAGAGAGATTTACATCAGTCAGATCTTCAGGTCGTAGAACTGCACCGCTCCTGGTAGCATGTTACAGTAGCTCGGTTACATTTTTTCTAATTTGTTCTTTTTCTAGACTTTTCCTCACATTTTGTTTGAATGAGGAAAATCTTTTTTTTTAATCAAACTTTCATGCCTCTTTTTTTGAATGCTGTGCAGCTGGAAGGAAATTTGCTCTTACTGTTTCATAGTTGTTCTGATGAATAACCATGGCAACAAGTTATTGTTTTTACTACTAAGGACAGCTGATTAGCTTCTCAAGAACTCAAATAATACCTGAACTACGACCCAAAATCCCAGAGGAACTGAGAAGGAGGCTTCATGGATGCAGAGAAGGACCAAACAACGGAGAGAGAAGGAGAAAATTCAAGCTATCTCTTCCATCCATCATAAAGGACAATGATGATATTTCCTACTCCAATGTCTCTCTTTCCATCTTTCTAACCATACAGCCAGACAGAGATTTAAAGGGGAGCCGTAAAAGCAAACGAGATGGATTAGCAGTGTTTGCCAAAAACATGTAGAATATACAGTCTTTAGTCAGAGGCTTCTTCAGAATTACTGCAAGACTGACGGCTATTAGAGATCTTCCCTACAGCATCACTATCAACAATGAATCTTTGAAGACACTTGGATGATATGAGTTTTAACATCTTGCTCTAGAGTTCATGATCATCAACAATAAATCAGATATTCAACCAGTAATTGGTAAATGGTCAGAATTACCACAGTCCTTTATTAGACATACACTCCACTCCAATCATACACCCATAAGCGGAGCATGGCGATGGCAGCATTATGCTTCCAGGATAATTTTTTTTTCTCTAAGGACAGGGAAGTTGGAGTTCACAGAAAGTCGGATGGTGCATTAACTAACAAGGTATACATTCCGGTCAGGAAATAATGTGGCGACAGCATCATTATAGGGAAATTTCTTTCAACAATATTGTTTTTTTTAAAGGGGGATGGAAGCTGGGCAGAGACAATGGGAAAATAAATAAAGCTACGTACAAACATAATTAGAAAGAAAACTTGAAGCTCTAAAAGGCAGAATACTTGGGAGACACTTCATCTTTAAGCGAGATAAACAACTGTGAACATGAAGCTGAAGCATATCCATGTTTAGAATCGTCTAGTAAAAGCCAAAGTCTAAATGCTATCCAAAATCTGTAGCAGGAGAACAAAATATTGTTCAAAGACAGTCTTTATCCAAATCTGACAGAGCTTCAGCTATTTTGCAAAGAAACAAGGACAAACATTGGGAGGCAGAGCCGGTAGAAACATATCAGTGCAGCTTTAATTTTAGCAAATATAGGCTCTAAAGTGACATTATATGCTAATGCAAACCACACTTTTTTGCCTTTTTTTGTAAAAAAGAAAAAAAAAAGTGGAACACCATCATTTCTTTTTATTTTTTCTTCCACTTTACAGTAATGCACTACATTTTTGTCTATCACTCAATAACTCATACACTGGTAGTATGCACTGAATTTTGTGGCTTTTGTAAAGTGACATAATGTGATACATATTCCGATATTCGTATTTTAGAACATTTAGATTACGATGTTTGCAAAGATTTACAAGTTAGGATTCAAGCCCGATCCTTAACTATGTCTGAATATGTGTTGCATATGAGGTCTCAGAGTCAGAATACTCTGAGTTGGACTTGGACACTTTGAATTAGGAATAAAATTGGATTCCCAGATGAGAAACTGAGTATATAGGTTGACCAGTAATAAGTGTGAAATATTACCAACAAATGTAGGCAGTAAAGGATGCCTGGCTCCTCACATTACAAACCTGCCGTTTGCATTATTATAGCCTGACGCTTCAAAGTCACAGATGACAAATCTCCTGTGAGCCAGATTTCTGGGTCTACATGGCAGAGAGATCTCTGATGGCCTGTTGACTCAAAGCTGGACAGATATTAGGATTACAGGGTTCCGCAACGTTTAAACGCTGCCAGAGAGTCTACTGAGGGCTGCCACTGAGAGTGTAATGGATTCCAGAGGTCAAATGTTAGCTTTTTCTTTTTTGAAGGTAGTTATCAACAAGATCAAATACTGGACAGTTTAAAATAGAAACGTTAGAGTCATATCAGTATCGATATGCAGTATTGAATATAACACCCTGCTTTACATGAGTTGGGTGGCAAAGTAAAAACAAATAAAACAACAACAAAATGTGCAAATTAAAAGTAAAGTTTAACCAAATTTACTTCAGGGATGTCATCAAATGATGTACCAACTAAGCAACCAAAATATTTATGAAATTTCATTTATATCACAATTATAGAGTTTATCAGTGATTTCTCAAAGAATGGAAGTACATAACCAAATATTTTACGCCACTTCCCCTGTCTTTATTGAAATCCATCAGGAACACAATTTTAACCTTAAAGTTTGTAATTTCATATAGCATGGAGGAAAATTATTACTCCATCAAAGATAATTAGTATTCCTTGTGTTTCCTATAACAAGTCTGGTGGAGTTCCTACTTCACTTTGAAATGACCTTAAGCAGTCCTAAGCAGTGCTGTGGTACTGTAATTTAATCACTGATCACTGAGATTTTGAGTTAATCTTATCCTATTCTACTTTAAACAACACAGACACAGCATTGATTTTGTGCACTGACAATTTTATGTATTCAACAAACGGTTTGCAGCCAAATTATCCAAAGATCACTGTTGATAGGAAAGTGCCGCTGCTCTGCTAAATTCTCATCAGTTATTGATATCTAATCAAACTTTTCAAACCACAGCTTCTCACAGCGCTTTACAGATTAAAATGACCCCACATCCCTCTCCCCCCCTTCCCAAAACCAAAAATAAAACCATCATCGTAACTACAGCCCCCTCCCAACCCAACCCATCCGCCATACGCACACACACATACTTAGAAGCAACAGTACACAAAGGCAAAACCGTGCCGAGTACAGAATATATAAGAATATATGCAGGTAAGCATTAGTATCTCACTAATTAACATCAACAATTTATGATTACGTGCTACAAATAGTGGACAATATTTTGTTCCTACTTTATACTGTTATTAATATTTTTGCATGAAACCTAAGAAGTCTTACTCTCACCAAAAGTTTCCTTAAAAAAAAAAACGTTTGTTTGTTGACTGGGCTGCTGAAACGCCCACAAATTCTCAAGATGTCGGAGCATCCAACTGCAGAAAGTAGTTACGGAGAGAACCCTGTATATCCAGCCAGAGCCACAATAACATGACTAAATCAAAGCATATTCATGTGATCAGATGGGGCAGAGACCAGGGATAAATCTGATAAATCTGCAAACAAACAGCTTCTAAAAACATTTGTAAAAGAATAGCTCTCCCTCAACAGCTTTGTCAATTCCAGCATCCTAATCGAATAGAAAACCCCTTGTGCAACAAAATCTAGTTCTGCAGGTTTCTCACCATTAAATACTCCAGAATCAACTATTAGTTGTAACATAACAACATGGAAATGATTGGAGATAAAATCAACTCAGCTACAACCAGGGAATTCACAAATGATAAGAGCAGAGATAGCAGATGCACAGAGGTTGTCATCTTTCTCCAAAATCAACAGATACGGACCTAGAAATGTCATGTGGTCTTCAGAATAGCTCACGAAAAATGTGAAAAGAGTTTCAGTGAATGGGTTGTCAAGGCTGAGCAGCTGCATTCAAGCCTTACATCACTATATGAAATGCAGAGGATCAGATGTAGTGCTGTAACACAAACTACCAACTCTAGAGGAGTGGAGATGTGCTCTCTGGAGCGACAGGCATACATCCCTGGGATTGGCTGCTACCAGGTTACCAGATTACATTCTGTTCAGCTAGATCTGCATCCGTTTTAACAACCACAAACCACTGATGAATCAAGACCTTTATATTTTCTTCATTTTGGACTAGAGCTGGTCGAGCACAATTGGTGCCATGAGCAGTAATTCCACTGGCCAAGACAACAGCAAGGCTTGGCTAGAGTTTACGATGATATGGTTGACCAATTTATCCAGTGATTGACAAGCTGACTAAATAATCAGTCTTCCTCCTAAACTGCAGCATCCATGTCCTTCTTCTAGCTGCCCAACGTCCAGCTGCCACTAATGATTAGCCTAGCAATGAGAGTCAAAAATCCCCCTTCAGCAAGTAGTGAATTCAAACTAACTTTTGTCCAATCTGGTAAAGGCCACAGCAAACTGTAAGACTTCTGAGTACAGTCTTTTGTTCTTATTTAGTCAGAAATGTTAACGACATGGTGATTTGAAGAGGTAGTGCCCGGGCTTCACCCCCCCCCCGCTGCTCAAAGCTTCAGATGCCCGACTGTTTTCCACAATAGAGCCATGATTACACCTACACTGAGCGTAAGGTTCTCAGTTCCTCCCCAACTGTCTGCTCTCCGTTTCCAACCCAGCAGGCATGTGATTGCACCAGCTCTGCTCACCCTTTCACTTCCAGCCTCTTTCTCCGCCGCTGTCCCCTCCATCAATACCTCCCACATGTGCCGCCCTGTCACGCTGCCATTGGCATTATCAGAACTTACGTGCGGTCGTGTTTTGTGACAAAGAAAGAAGGAAAAAGGGACAAATTACATAGGGTGAATAAAATGTAAGACTCATTCAATCACTGTTTAATACAATTTAAACGTGCGGTACTCTTACCAAGATTAAAAAATATATATTAAAACTTTAAGTATGAGATGTGATTCTGAGAAAAACACACTGAAAATGTATATGCATCTCCATATATGGTTGCTAATGTGAAACAGTTTCACTGATCCTTTGTGAAAAAGATAACCCAATCAAAGTCAGAAGTAAAAACTTTCAGACCAAACAATTATTTACTTGCCATCTAAATCAAAAAACAGTTCAATTAGGTGTACTGGTTATCTACTGGTTGGACACAAAGATTACACTCCTGTGTAAAGGCAGTTATTCAAAAGTAGCTGTTGTAAATGATGAATCAACAACGGCACCGGAATCAATCATTGCGGTCACACACAAAAGCTATATTTCAAATCTGAAATTAGCTAATCAATAATTTACAGATTTGCTGAATTACATGTCCTTCGTCTACATGGTCTCTTTAGCAAATGTGAACATTTATGAGCAAAAAAAAGATATATATTTATGACCTGCTGTAAAGGCAAAATGTCCTTAGCTTACTTTATAAACACACAATATAACTAAATGTATTGGTTCAGCCCTCTAACTTAATGAATTCAGGTTGTCCAATCACTTCCATGGCCACAGAATCCAGTTCCATGGAAGGAAGATGGGTTATACAAACATCTGTGAAAGAAGGAGATCTGTGAAATGGTAAGCTGCCACCCACAAAAAGTTCAGGTTAAGTATTAGTTCTAATATTTAGATGCAGTCGTTCCAAAACAAAAACTGCCAATTGATCGCTGCGATTTTTGTGGCTAGCTCCATTTATGTGAGATTAGATTACACTGATACAACTGTAATGGGAATATTTAGAAGTAATGTGAACTGATTGATTAGTTACTTTTTAGTAAATGCATGTAGGGAATATGTCATGTAGAGATCACCAGAGTTCTCAAACAGACTGTCTGACCTTCTTCCCTTCACTCTAACCTGTGACGTTTTTTCAATCTTGTGGGACTAGACATTAATATTGGGTAGGAGGGACTAAGGTGGATAATATTGGATTACTTTATGCTATGCTAAATTATAAACAGAATTATATGGCATTATGAACAGGGGGATGTGGAAAAGTTTGAGCAGGGCACATTTCTGCGTGTTGGTATATTCTAGCCAATCTACTTATCAAATATAAAAAAAGCCTAAAACACTGCAGCCACATCCTCGTTAAAGGAAGAATATATTTTTCTTCCATTATACACTAGTACTTGTTTTACAAAATGCACAGTCAGTCTACCTTTGGTTTAGCCTTTAGCATCCTCAACTTTTAGCCAAGAATCAGGACATTTACATAATTTTTGGTAGTATTGCTTTTGTTGCACTTCAATATCAGTTAGTGGGATATGTCACATCAGCACGTCTGTAGCAATAGTAAGGCAAGAACATTTTATTTCTATAGCAAACTTTCAATAATGAGATAATTCACGGTGCTTTCCATGATTTGGTGATAAAAACATGTAAAGTAAACACACCACTTAAGAATAAAGCATGAAAAGCATAAAAAAATATAACATGAGGGAAAGTTAAAAAAAAACACAACAAAACAACAATTAAGCATCATAATAGTTTACTCAAAGGCAGCTCTAAACAGATGAATTTTAAGTTTTGAATAAAATCATCTCAGTGCTTCAGCAGCTTTGCAGTTGTCAGGAAGTTTGTTCCATATTTAAGGGGTATAGAAACTGAAAGCTACTAGTATGTAAAGTCACATGGTACAGAAGCACGATAGAACAGTCGTCATAAAATAATAACTAAATAAATATTTTATTAGTTTATGTGAATCTATTTTGATTGAAAAAAAGTATTTAAATAACATTTCAAACTAACCAAATTTAAGATTTAAAATTTTCTGCTGCTTGTTCATGGTCTTAATTTTCCTTAAATCAATGTGTCGTCTTTTAATACTTTTCAAGACCCCGTGGATACCCTGAGCCAAAAACTGAACTGATTAGTCCCTTTCAGTATATACAAATTATGCCTTAACCTCCAGCTGTTTATTGTTTTTTCCTGAAGGACTGAATTGTTCCAGAGTGAAGTTTTGCTTTACTTTGATTTATATCAAGTTCCTATACATTTCTTCTCTTTTGGTGTTTTTGTACATTGAGTCTCCATGAAGTAATTTAAGATTTTTTAGACCTCTGATCATGCTGGTCCTTTCTTTTCAGAATTGACAATTAGCTTTTTCTTGACAATTCATTTGACCTCCTGTATCCAATTGATTTCTGCTAAATCGGTCGGGGAAGACATAATGCTACATGTACAGTATAATAGACAGTCTTTGTGTACTGTACAGAAACCGATGGCAAAAAGCGTTTCCCATTATAACCTCTTTTCTTTTCATCTTGCTCTCAAACTTGTTTCCGCACGGTCCACTCGTTGGCCAGACGGAGCAAATTTCTGTGGAAGCACTCAGCCGAATAAAATTATTTCTCACCAACAGACAGCAAAGGAAGTGAGACAAGGACAGTCTCGGAACGAGCTTGTCTGTCTGAACGTGAATGGAGATAAAGTGAAGGACAGTGTGTGTGACTGTGGAGTACTAATTGGTAATTGTGTTTCAATCACTGCTCCATGAGAAAGTGGACATTTTGTAATATCAGCGTTTTACTGTGCCTTTTTGGTTGGATAGGCAGACAAGATGTGTGGTATTAAAAGGCTTAAATGTTAGACAATCAGTACAACAGATGGAGGGTTCTTTCTGAGGACAAGTACAAAACGGTGAGTGTGTTTCCATGTATGGACAGGGCCTTTTATCAGTAAGGAAAATAAATAACATTTTTATCACCTAATCAGTCTTCTCCACCAACTGCCTGACCTCAGCCCCCCCCGCTGTCAGTGCTCATGGCTGACTGCCTCCAAAGAGCCGGAGCTGTTTGTTTAAATGTAAAGGTAATCAGGCCCAGCATGCCGCAGGGATCCACCGAGCCAGAGAGAGACAGATGGGTTGATCCCAGGGGAGGGGTACAAGGACGGGCCAAACCAGCAAGTTCTGTACCCCTCCTTCTATCTCTTATAGAATGTTATCCATATCAATTCAGAATAATAAAACAGGGACTGAAAAACATGTTCAGGTTTTATTGATGGAAGTTACCATTTAGCTACACTCACCAGCCAGTTTATTAGGTACACTTTGTTGGTCAGGCAGCCTTCAGAACTGCTTGGATTGTTGATGGAAAGGTATTAAGCAAATATCGCAATGAATAACAAAATACTGAATGAAGGTGTTTTGAGGGCAGATAATGCCTTATTTAGATATATGCAGTGTTGCCACACTTACTTTGAAAAAGTAATGATTACCGACTACTGATTACCCCTTCCAAAAGTAACTTTACTTTACTTAAGTTATTTTTTTTTAAACTAAGTTAGATTACAAGTTACTTTATTAGTTACTTTCAGCAGCTGCCAGTAGTACATCCCACTGCCTTATTATAGAAACAAAAAACAGTTTGCCAATACTCACTTTATTGGAAATACATTTAAACAGTTGGCTAATGCCAGAAATATACTTGCTTTTTAACCTCACATTGACAGCAGTAACTATGAAGCAACAAGACGAGTCTTGGGCATGTACTACTGGAGAGTTCCACTAGGGGGCAGTTATGTACAAATGTACAAAACCTCAGACTCACAGACTCAGGTCAAAACAAACATGGCGATAGGAGATAATCAGCTGTTTCGAAATTGCGACAAAAAAAGACGGCAGCAGTTTTGTTTTCCTTATGCTTTTGCCGCCATGTACCAAATATATCTTTTCGCTTAAGAAAATTTCAAAAATAGTGACGCACAGTGGCTTGAACAAGTAACTTTTATCTGATTACCTGTATGGAAATACTGTAGTAACGCGTTAAATTAGTCATTACTGAAAAAGTGGTCATAATATGAGTAAAGCGGCATCACTGGATATACGCTGATCGCCACTGCTTATGGCGAAAAGGAGAAAGAAGAAAAGTGGTCAGTCTGACCTCCAACAGTCTAAGCCTATAGCACCATAACTGGGATAGCTACGGATAACCCAGCATGTTAAAATTAGACATGAGAGGCAGAACCACGGAGAACAGTCTGTCTGGACTTAATTCCCCCAACCAGCTTGGGCTAATGGTTCATGGATACTACCCCGAACCGTAATCCATCACTCAATCAACAACAGCGAAAAATGTATATGTTTTATGAAAAAGAAAAGTTTTATGTCCGGCTGTAAAATAGAGTGTCTGCCTCATGAACTAAAACAGGGAGCTGGTTCCACAGGAGAGGAGCCTGATAACTAAAAGATCTGCCTCTCATTTTACTTTTAGAAATCCTAGGAACCACCATCAAGTGTGAGAGTGAAGTGCTTGGTTAGGAACATATGGAAAAAACAGCTTTCTGATGTATGATGGGGTTTGATTATTAAGCGCTTCGTATGTAAGAAGAAGGACATTAAACGCTATTCTGGATTTAGCAGGGAGCTAATGAAGAGAGGCTAAAACAAGAAAAACGTGATCTCTCTTTTTAATATTTATCAAAACTCTTGCTGCAGCATTTAGGATTAACTGAAGGCTTTCCATTGTATTTTTTGAACTTCCTGAAAGAAAAGAATTACAGTAGTCCAGCATGGAAGTAACAAATGCATGGACTAGTTTCTCAGCATCACTCCTGAACAGGATGTTTCTAATTTCAGCAATATTTTGGAGGTATTTACAAAAGAAACACCACAAATGTTGCGTATGCGTAAGTTTACGGTTGTCCCTGCTCCACGTTCACTCGCAGTACGAACAAAAGCAACAGAGTCCAAATGTATGAACAATAACAAAACTTTTTTTTTTTAAACTGCACAAGCAAATACTTCAGTATTGAGTTTCTGAATCTATACATGATTTGACTGTTTTTATGGTGAAAATACCTACCTTTTTAACTGAATTATTTAAAGAAGTACTCAAGTTTAAAATATTGACTGTACTGATATTAGATATATTATCATAATAAAGGTAGGGAAAGGTTTCATGCCTGCTCACCTTGAACAAAACTGGCAACCTTGACAGCCTGTTATTACTCCATCATCCACAGTAGCACAATGAGGACCTTTTCAGAGGCTTAGTTTCCCAGTATTAAATTCATTAACTTCTAAATTTGAATCTCATTTAGTTACTTTTTTTTTGTTGCCACCATTGGGTGTCTATGTTAAATATTTAACAGAATTGAACATGGATTTCTTGGTAAATTTTTGTAGATTGCAGAAATCATGTAAATGTCAGGCACGCTTTAATGGAGGAAATGGGGAACTTTTCCTGCTGTGATATTCCTGACATCTCTTTTTTAAAACCAGCTGTGCAGCAGTACAGTTGCTTTTTTCCATTTCTTCTTCTTTGTTGGAATTACCACCACCTTTGAGGATATGATAACCATTTAACTCTAGTTGAGCTCAAACAGTGAATCACATACTGTTTAAGGACAGTATGCTTTTTGTCGTGGATGCAATTTGCATAAATATAGGCAGTTTGCTCCAAAATCCATGCATAATTTCTCATTTCACCATCATCAGACTGTGTCAGTGCCGAGAGTAAACACATTTGCTTGGAGTTTGAGATGCAACTCTCCAACGGCTACATCGATGCATTGGCTCGATGAGCAAACTCTGGTGTGAACTCAGTGAGAAAATAGTCAAGACTCCTTCATCCTGGACTAAGAATGTGACGTTAACAACAGGTGGTCTGGGTTGCAATATCTTGGGGAGGTGGATACCCCTTTATGGATAATGGGGAGTGAGTATTTCCCAGCTGCTATTAGGATAATCAAAACTTCTGGGTCCCTACAGTAGGTAAGACATGGAGACATGGTAGCTGCTGTGGTAGCTTATCTATAAAGTCTATCCCATGCATCAGTGAGGAGGAGCTGTCCTTACCGATCCATACAGGAGACCCAATCCGTACCACGCATGTGTGTCACTTCCTCTCTTCGCCAACATTGCGACATATTAGTAATTTGAATGACAAGGTTAGTTCCTAGTTAGCTAAGTTTAATAGATTCTCTTTCTATCAAGAAAGACAATTGTTTGCTGAGGAGCAAAAATGAAAAGTTAGTGACACAGATAGAAGACCTAAATTAGCGTGTTACGTAGCCTGGGTTATTTATTACTTATCCTAACATTCGAGAAGCATTACCTAACCCTAACTTACCTATTTTGCTAATCCTAATATTTGAAAATCAATACCTAAACTTAACGGGATTCAGAAGGTGAGACCTTGCCCATTAACAGGTACAATTCCGATATTTGCGTCCCGTAAAATGCTTCGAGTGGAGGTAGACGCATTTCGCATATGCGGGGTACGTATTGGGCAGGGACACTAGCCATTAAAAAACCTTGAAACAGGAATGCCTAGTCTAAGGTAAATTAAACCATCCTCCATCTCCACAGCATAAATATGCTGCAGAGATTAGAGCCTTTCACATAGAGATTGGTATATGCTGGACTCTGTAGTGTAGGCCTCCCTGTTGGAGAGAACTGCACACGTGCCTCCAAATTGAGGACAGGGTGATTGCTGAGAAACCGAAAGAAGTTTTGTGTCTCAGACTGCATCTTAAATGCAAAATGTATTTGTCACCATGTCAATAGATATGAGATAATCATCATACTTAGCAATGGGAATTAACAAATAGCTGGAAAATCACAAGAGCAGATTTTAAAGTTGCAGAACTCTCTAATATAAAGATCTGTTCTAGTACCAGTGCAACAAACAGGCTGGTCCAACATGAAAAAAAACAAAAACAAAAAAAACAACAAGACTCTCAAGACTTGAGCCATCATCTGCCTTCATATTGAAATCAGTTACTCGACATTTACCATAATCAATAAATCCTAACAGGATAATATAGGTTGGTCAAAATCCAGAGTAATAGGTGCCTTCTGAATCAAATGTAAGAAAAAAATCAGATGATGGGGATCATTAAGACACCTTCTTACTGTGGAATAATTCTGTAAGGCTCAGAAATACGAACACCAGTTAGACCTAAAATAGGATGCACCATTTTCTGTTTGAGTTACAACAAGCACAGAGATTAGAATTTTCTTCCAACAACATGAACAAAATAACTGTGGGTTTTCGATCAACTCCATGTGCGTTAGCTGTTTAATATTTTTTAAAAATGCAATAATTTAATTTATTTAAACAGATATAAAAGAGAGAAAATTTGAGGCCAAATGGCTTTTGAGACTGAGTTTGCCCATCAACAACTGTAACAGAGCCAGAGGCTGTTCAAAGTGGGAGGAGTAGATTTACTAAAATCAACAGCTTATAACAATCATTAAGAAACATTATGGAAAACAAAACATGATTAATATTTCATTTAGAGATTAAGAACTAACTTTTCCAGTTCATGATGATAATCACTAACTATCAAATAAATGTAAAAGGTAAACGATCAAGCTTATTTTATCTTTCTCCATAAGGAATTGTGCTTCCCGTTATGTTTCATTTTCTTCACCATTTCTCTTTTTAAAGAAGTAATTTTTTAAATAGAATTGAATGCAAATTAGAGTAGAGCTGATTATCATATAAACGTCTGTTGCCTAGGGGGCTGAGAAAGTCTGGGTTTATTTATTTATTTTCAAATTTTCAAAGTTCCCCATAAAACCCAGACTTTAATCAGTCCACTGTATTTTTTTGGATTCATAGAGGATCCGGGGTCGGGGACGAACGAGGCCTGTAAATCTGTATCGGAGCGTACGTGGTCAGCTTGTAATTTTGTTCACAGCAGAGTTTAGACTGAACAACTTTGTTAACATCATATGTGATGTTGATTTAATTGTTTAAATGATTTTACCCTTAATACTTTTTTTTTTTTAAACCTCTATTTTTTGATCCTCAATATGGAAAAAAGTTGTCCAAATATTCTGTAAAGTTAGAAATCCAATGAAATGTTCCCTGAAGTGCTGCAAATAAAAATATAAATATGTGCAACCTGTGTTCCAGAAATATTGCAAATTAGTAATAAGCCTAAGTCATCTTGGAATAAAAACAGTATATAAAGCTCTAAATAATTTACAGCGCTGTACATGCCGTTTGTTTTTGCTTCGTGCAAAGCTGGATTCATTGTACCCTTCCATTTGTCAATACCATTAATAGGTTCACAGAGATGAAGTATTGATGTCAATAAAAAAATGTAGTGGTAGGTAGGAAACCTCATCTGCTGTTCTTGACTTGTTGTAAACAAAATATGGCACTTTCTCTACAAGCAGCAGTAGTAAAGAGTACTTCTTCCTATTGGATCACACTTTCAGATGTCAATATCGTGATATAACATGTATACACCAGGAACAACAACATGTAGAATATCTAATACAGAATATCCGGAAATGCTAATATAATTTCAGTGTGTGGTCACTGGATCCCAGTCTTTATCAGAGAGGTGCCAGACTAAAAGTGTTGCAAAAACCTTGAATATCCGCCATAATGAATATTGTTCTAGGGCAGAGAGAGGGGCTGAGCGTTGTGCTTGTTTGCATCATTTCGCCATCCGACTTTGGCTCATGTGGTTCAACCTGCTAAAGTCACATTGCACCATCTCCAGATGGGATAGAGACGTCATGGTCGGGTATGTTGAAGCTTACTTGGCTGTCAGGCAGGGATAACCGGAAGAAGACTTAGGATGTTACAGTTTTCAATAGACCATCAGGATGCCTGTTTTTTATTCCCTTGTGGTGGTGTCACAGGCGAAAACCCAGAACATAGATGTTAGATCTGATCTCCCTTCTAATCCAACAATGTGTCAGGACACTTCAGAAAAATTTGGCAAAATCTGGACATCCCACCTTAACCTGCTGTCTCAGTGTTCCATGACATCTAATAAAAGCAGCATTTTATAAAGCTGTAAAGGCCATCTAATGTCCCTTCCTTAGGCAACACCAGTGCACCCATAACTTTTCAACAGACACCCAACCCTGATGCCGTGTGTAACGTACCAACCCAGGCAACCATGCAAGAAACTGGATCAGATTGACTCAAATTGAGAAACGGAAACTGATTAATTCTTAAAAAATTGAATCAATACCCAGCCCTAATCGTGCCCATTAACAGGTACCAAAATAAAGAGATAATCAGTGTTATTAGTACCTGTCAGTGGTCATATTAGCACTGATTTTAAAAACCTCATTGGTACTTAGAGTTCAGATCTGTGGGGGACAAATGGAGATGTTGAACTGAGACTCTGTATTGGCAAATGCTCTTAAGTGTCTGGTTCACAATGAGGATGTCAGTATTTTCCCTCATATTTATTCTGTTGCTTTTGCTGTTTTAATAGCTTTTCAGCAGAGCTAGGCAAACTAAGGAGAGAAAGAAAATCATCAGGATGGAGAAAATAATCGTATCTTTATTGCAGCAAAGTGTATTCAAATAAAAAAAAAAACAGTTTAAAAAAAGGAATGGTTTGATTGAAACCAGTATCACCTTCCACAAAGCATCTATTCCCTCTTTTAACTCAATTCATTTTTCACTCTCTTTATCTCTATTAGTAGGTTACAATGTGCCATCAAATTAAATTACATCTCATTGATGAGACATGACATTAGTTATGAAGAGCTGCATGTGTTCTGAGAAGTGTCAGGGACCCTTAATGTCTTTCTCAATCCTCTTTGCTCTTCAAACATTTGTCAGTTCCCTCATTCATATGAGCAGATTTCTGAAATTTCTGCGGCAGCGGATTCTTATAAAGTATCTTTATTACAAAATAGAGGGTTTAATCTCTCTATTAGGGAGTCTCTTAATTATTATCACCACTTGTGCTTTTTATCCCCACTCTCCAATCCATTTTAAACCCATCGTTTCTACAAGCGTGGTCCAAACAGGAAAGGGAAGGGAGGAGAGGAAGAAAAGGGAATCCAAAGCACACCTTAATTACACATTAAAGCACCTATGTTGGAGACAAAATGCAAAGCTCAGAAAGAGGAGGAGAGGACATGGATTGTGGTTAACAAGAACGGTCTTTTGTGGCTGTTTTAGTCTAATTAGAATAAAGTGGAAATAGAACATAGTGTGTTAAGAGAATATGGTCCTATTTGGAATGAAGAACTTGACATATGAAAGAACTGTATTGAAAATGTCGATCTTCTCACAGGCTTTTAATTTGACAGAATACCCAACATTTAGTTGGCTAAAACGGGAGTGAAAAGGGGGGATTAGTTTTACCACTTAGAAATAATTTATGGTGGAATGGAGAATGCCCAGTTCACATTCTAACATTGGGTATTTTCACAAGAGCATGTTAATGAGAAATTCCTGGGTAGTTTAAGCCTGCGGTCTCTTCTTAGTCCTGTCCGCTCCTCAATCTCTGACTTACAGCTGTGTTGTGCTGTAAATAGACATACCTCCATAATATCTTTACACGTGGGTCCTGGTTTTATTGAGCAGACAATGTAAGTTCATTACAGGGCAACACAGAAACCCAAAGGTCAAACAACTATGGAAATCTATGCACAAAGTACATGTAGAGTGACCAGTTAACTGAAAATGCATGCCATGAGACTCTCCCCTTTCCCTTTTAGCTCTAGAGGCAAATAGAGAGAAATAAACAGGTCAAGAGGAAAGGTGGAGCAATGTAATGTAAAATACCTGACATGTTCGTCAGTAAAGGAACAGGTGAGACATCAAACACTATTAGTGACAACTGACTTGCAACCATCAAGCAGAATTTCCTTCATGAAGTTAGCTGATGGGCTGAAAATAAACTTAATGAAACAAAAGTTTTAAGCTGTAACAAAGGATATCGAAAATCTTAGAATGTGGTCAACTAAACTTAATGATCTAAATAAATTTAATTGGTTTAAGAGAGAGAAGTAAAACAGTTACAATGGCCAAGTTAATCACCATAGGCAGAAGGTGAAAATCAGAGTGCATAGAGGAACCCCTACAGTTAGATGAATGAATAACTCACATGACTAATTCCTCCAAAAAGGAGGCATCTAAAAGTTCCTCCGGAATTCCAATTTTCTCTAATCTACAACTTTCCTTGTGGTCTAATTTTCTTGTACAGTATGTGTGGGTTACTTCAGGTTTTGTTGACATCTGATGTCATTTTATGTCAATTTCCAATCTAAAATATTTAAACTGCGAAAAAATACTAACCAATTTTCTCAATGTTTGAAAATCACATTTTATCGACATGACATGGTCCACTCCGATGTCTATCCACCCCCTATAAAACATGTGCAAAGGTTTTAGGAAGGTGTAAAAAAAATGCAGTAAACAATGTATGCTTTTAGAAATATAAATAATCAATAATGATAATTTTGCCCTCAAACCACCATCAACTCTTATAGGTGCACTTACACAAAATCTAGAATTTTATTGGATTATAGTCAGCTATATGATCAACCAGTTCATCAGTGTCACACAGGTTAAAAAACAGTCATTACCTGAACCAGAAACAGCTGTGTAGGAGGCTTAAAACCAGGTAAGAAACAGCCAAACTCTGCTACCAGGATGGGGATATGAAGGATAGTTTCAGATCATGGCTAGATTGAGCACAGCAACAAGACACAGGGTGGTTGTACAGTATCAGTGAGATCTCTCCCAGACAAAGTTTTCAAAGCAGACTGGGGTTCTTTTGAATAATCACAATGAAACTGGCAACATTGAGGATTGTAGACATAGTGGTCGGCCAAGGAAACTTGAAAGGCACATCAAGCTCATTGCCTTTTGAAATTGGAA